>OX336389.2:1166125768-1166725768 GCA_946902985.2 Meconema thalassinum | reverse complement strand
GCATTCATCCAGGTTTTGCCCTAATGTCATCGTAGCGAGACCACCTTGCCCATTTGAAATGTCGTCACAGAAGCCAACAAAGGCTTGTTTTTGTGCGAGTGTAGTAGCGGTAATTTTCTCTCATGACTTGACTGCATGGAGAACATCCAACAAACACGGAATGATCGAAAACTTAACGGTAGATAACGGACCTCGCTTTCTGCATACAGCGATCTTTATCAAACTGGGCGTTCATCCTGGTAAGTTACTAAGTTATTGAGGTTTTAAGGGCCAGAACAGCAAGGTCACCTAGTAACGACTCGACGCATGGTGTCATATAGTGCGCCTTTCAGACATGAATATCTAGATGACAAGTATCCATATCCAAATGTGCCACTGTTCCCTGAACCAGTCTTAACCAGGTGGTCTTCTTGGTTTCCTTCTGTAGTGTGCCTGTCAGAGTACTTGAAAGATATTGTGCAATTTATGAATGAAGTAGTAGGGACTGATAACTCTAGTGTTGATTTCCTAATCAATGTTTCACATGACGAAATACTTGAGATTCAAAGAATTTGGCACAGACATCACTGAACTCATCCCTTTATTAGAAGGCCAGTCTTATCAGACTGTTCACCTTCTAGATGGACATCAACGGAGAATTCAGCAAGCCCTTAAACTTACGATACCAACATTAAGGAGCTGTTGGAGGGTTGTGGAAATGTGTTAAAAAGAGAGAAAATACATTCAGTTTTAGTAAACGCTGGGTCCCATGCTCTTAGAAAATTAATCAGCTTGAGATCCGTTGACCCTGGGAACAGGATTTACAAATGTATGCGTTTGATCCAGCAGAAATAGTGCCAATGAACATCAATGAGGACCTTGCAAAGAAAATTATGAAGTTGCCACTCTGTGGAACACTGGAAGAAAGTTAAGGTCATAAGAGGATACAACGAACTGTAAACTTTAATCAAGAAGCAGATGCATGACAGGACCAAGACAGACATTGTTCGAGTTTTGCAAGGAATGACATTTGTATTTCCAAAGTTCTCAGAATCTGTGTTGAAAACCATTTTGATACCCTGTTCAAACGCTAACTGTGAACTTTTGTTTTTCAGCTTACACTAGCACGTTAAGTGATATGTGTCACCGTTTGTCACAAGAAAATTTGGACCTCTTCACTGAAGTATACTTTGAAGGATGACTGAAATGTGTTATGCTATCCATGATATTTAAAAAATCCCACCTAAAATTTAACATTTTGAAAGTACCGAAAAGTGCACTTGAAACCACCGAATTTGCCACTTTAAAATACCGCTTTCTTCACTCTGAAATCACCGAAAAATTCCTATCCCTAATTATATTCTTTTGCATTAACGATTATATTCAATTGCATTAACGTGTTCCAAAAATCTGGTGTTGAAACCCCTCCCTGTTTGGCCTATATAATCAGCATCACGTTCGTTGCATTTAATTTTGTAAATGCCAGAATTGATGTATTTGATTGTTTTATTAAGATGTTTGGAATTGAAAAATTTGCTGTGATTAGTGTTGTTGGTTCTAAATGCTATTTTAACTATATATTTTTAAGTGAACTAGTGACGTTGTAGGTAGATTTGTTTACATATGTGAAAACTGCGTGGGTGGAGGGTTCTTTAACCTCTTTGATCAAATTCAATATGGGTTTATTCTTGATTTCATTTATTATGTTATTCACATACTTCTTGCTAAATCCATTGGCTTCAGGTATTTGGTGTATTATTGAGATTTTTTTGTGATAATCTATTTCAGCAAGTGGGATATTCAAAGCTCTATTAATAAAACATGTGAGTGCTGCTCTTTTATGGGAATCTGGATGATTGGAATCGTGTCTAATGATGGTGTTAGTTTGTGTTGGTTTCCTATAGATTTGATAACTGAGGTGTTCCTTGTCATTCCTGACTAGTAGATCTAGGTAGCTTATGGAATTATTGGTTTAATTTTCTGAGGTGAATTTGATGTTGCTGTTTAATTGGTTATAATCTTTCCATTCTTTTCTTATTTGGTGATTTGCATTATAAAAATGTTTTTCTTCATGTTAATTGCTGTATTTTGTACAGTATGTAAAGTTTCTAATGTTTAATATTGACAGGCTGATGAAGAAGGAGCACCTCCAAAACATGTACCTGTAGTAACCATGTTACAAACTTGTATTGAAAAGGCAGACTATAAATCTTTTCTTTGATTAATTACGTCAATACGGACCATTATGAATAACACTGTGAGATTCAATAAGCCACCGTATGAAGCGCTGCTAGCCCCAGTTCGCCGACGTTAAAACAGGCCTGACTGCTATTGGCGGAATCTTACGCAAGGGACACCCCGTGCCAGTCGAGCATCAGCCAATTCCGTGGAAACATCGCAACAGAGACCCGTGCGTGATCTTACGCATGTGTTGTCCACAATGAGAAAATACATGAATTATACGGTGATCTTGATGACAGTGAAATACACGGAATTACATAACAAACAAATATTCTTAAGAAAGCGAACATGTGTGCAGCAAATAATGATACTGTATATATTTAAAAATTGTGGTTTTCTTCTTTGAACTTAAATATTCTTTGTACAGGGTTATTACAAATGATTGAAGCGATTTCACAGCTCTGCAATAACTTTATTATTTGAGATATTTTAACAATGCTTTGCACACACATACAAAAACTCAAAAAGTTTTTTTTAGGCATTCACAAATGTTCGATATGTGCCCCTTTAGTGATTCGGCAGACATCAAGCCGATCAAGTTCCTCCCACACTCGGCGCAGCATGTCCCCATCAATGAGTTCGAAAGCATCGTTGATGCGAGCTCGCAGTTTTGGCACGTTTCTTGGTAGAGAAGGTTTAAACACTGAATCTTTCACATAACCCCACAGAAAGAAATCGCATGGGGTTAAGTCGGGAGAGCGTGGAGGCCATGACATGAATTGCTGATCATGATCTCCACCACGACCGGTCCATCGGTTTTCCAATCTCCTGTTTAAAAAATGGCGAACACCATGATGGAAGTGCGGTGGAGCACCATCCTGTTGAAAGATGAAGTCGGCGCTGTCGGTCTCCAGTTGTGGCATGAGCCAATTTTCCAGCATGTCCAGATACACGTGTCCTGTGACTTTTTTTTTTTTTTCGCAGAAGAAAGAGGGGCCGTAAACTTTAAACCGTGAGATTGCACAAAACACGTTAACTTTTGGTGAACTGCGAATGTGCTGCACGAATGCGTGAGGATTCTCTACCGCCCAGATTCGCACATTGTGTCTGTTCACTTCACCATTAAGAAAAAATGTTGCTTCATCGCTGAAAACAAGTTTCGCACAGAACGCATCCTCTTCCATCGCCGAATGGAGTTAGCAGTTGGTGGATCTTTGTTGAACTTCGTCCTGAAGTGTCGTTGCACTGTTATGACTGACTGATGTGATTGCATTTCAAGCACGACAAACGCTTGCTCGGCTCCTGTCGCCATTTTGTCTCACTGCGCTCTCGAGCGCTCTGGCGGCAGAAACCTGAAGTGCGGCTTCAGCCAAACAAAACTTTACGAGTTTTTCTACGTATCTGTAGTGAGTCGTGACCATATGCCAATGAATGGAGCTACAGTGAATTTATGAAATCGCTTCAATCATTTGTAATAGCCCTGTATAATCGTTGCACCCTACTTTTTTCCACGAATTTTAGGCTAAAATAATGCGACGATTATGCGAGGAAATACGGTACATGCTGATTTTTGTGAGTGTTACTTTCTCCGTGAATAGTACTGTATGATTCAAATGCAGATGTTGGCACCATTTCCTTATTAATGGTCTGAAAATTGGTTCCTACATCCTTACCTTCTGCCTGGTATTAAAATTACATATAAGTAGATATCAGTGTTGTCTACGAGACTAATATGGTGTCAACAGGCAGGAAAAATCAGGAATTTTGTTTTTGGTCAGGAAAAAGTGTGAAAAAAAGTGGCGAGAGTCGGGGAAAAATGCCAAAAAATATTAGAAAGTCGGGAATTTTATATTAACCATACACAGAGGCGCCAACTATTACGGATTTCACCTCACGTTTACGGCATTACGGTCAGAGGGGAAGTTATTACGGAAAATTGACATTATCACGAAAAAAAAATACATTTCTATGAAAAAAAGAAGAAAAGTTACAGGGTTTCGACCGGTAACCAAAAGTAATGAAAAAGTAGTTAATTTTACAAACATGTAACGAAAGTAACGAAAAGTAGCTATTTTTTACGTCTAGATAGTTGGAGGTTACCAAAATTCGCCGAGGTCGGTTTAAATCATTTCAACTCACGCCGCTAGGCTCACAGATTGCATGGAGCCAGTTTCACGCAAGTGGCGTCGATTGCGTAAGCTATATTTCCCCGTGCCCGACCTCAAGGAAATGCATACTGAGGATACATTGAGTGGTTTACATCGGTTCAACGTATATTTTCGTCATCAAGAAGAGTTTTTAGTTTTGTGTGAAATATGTTTCTGTATTATTTGGAAACCTGACTTTCCGCGAGACTTTTATTCGCGAAAACTTCCGTAACTCAACATTAACCTCTCATTTCTGTTATTGACATCTAAATTAGGAGACTATCTCAAATTGAAGTCCAGAAATAACGCGAAATAATTTAATGTCGTAATCTTGCGAAATGATACAGTTTCGAAAAAAATTGGCAAAAAAGCTCTTAAATACATTTGCGACATCCAGTATGGTTAATTCGAAGTTCCGTTATGTCTATTTTTCCTTCGAACTTTGGTTCCATCGGATAATCTTAACTGGTTATCTCGAAAACTTGTATAATTCGTGATTCGAAATCAATGTGCCCTCTTGTCGTATTATTCATGCAATCCTCTCAGAATAATTCGTAATATTCGATACCTACTTCGAACGTTCATCCTCCAAACTTTCTTGCTCAAGACGGCTGGCTGACCGTACGACCTGCCTGCGGGATTCCCGTCAAACGGACCGAGATCGACCCCAGTTGCGTAAAATCATAAATTCCGTACCCAATCACGAACTTGTGACCACGAGGACTGCGAGGATCCTGTCAAAGGTGATTGGGCACCCATCACGAAAAATCCCGAAACCTACTCTCCACTTTTCCCATGACCGTTTACTGTATTTAGAGCGTACGGGGAGTGAGAAGTGCGCCAACCCACTTAGAAATGAGTCTACGTAGCATCGCGATACCGGTACTCATTTCTCCTCGTGATCCACCGCGAACTCCCAACCACAGCATAGGGACAGCGGGAATCACGGCGCCGGTCATACAACATGTCCATAACTGCTCGTGAATTTTAACCATGCCCAACCTCGAGCTTGCCTCCGCCATTCTGCCAGGACAGATAGACAGACAGACAATCGTTGAACGGCCGGGTTCGGCGCTGATTGCACATTAACGCGTTCTCAGTGACTAACCGCGAGGACATCGTGATTCTTGTATACCGGCCGAAAGCGGCAGCGATTGCCATACATCGTGATATTTCTCCGCATTCGATGACTAGAACAATTGAATTCTTGTCAAACGTACAGCAATCGGCGCCGATTGCGTAATTATGCTATATTTTCCCGTGCCCACCTCAAGGACACTGGAAATCTCGTCGATCGACTAAAAGTGACACCAATTATGTAAATCGCGATTTTTCTCAGTGTTCTATGGTGAAAACTACGGGAATCTCGTCAAACGGCTGAGACCAGCACCAATTGTGTATCATCTCGATATTTCTCTTAGAATGAAGGTGTCCTATTCATCTCTTGATTATTTTGTTCAAAGATTCCGAAGTTTGGTCAAGTAAAGTGAACATGACAAACTTGAAGAGGAACTTGCTGTTTATCAGTGTGATACTATCCCTGAATGTAAAGTATTTTACAAGGACCTAGAATTGATGTAAACTGGGGCAACATTGCTGAGCTTAGAAACGAAAGTGGACAGTTCAAGTATAAAACCTTAAGTAATGTGGTATTTGCAATATTACGTGTACCTCACAGTAACTCTCCCACAGAAAGAATTTCCAGTGTTGTTAGGAAAAATCGGACAGAATTCAGACCTACATTAAGCACATTTACACTGGAATAGCTTATGATTCAGAAGACGAAAATGTTATCACAGGGGGCAAGTAGGTTATAAAAAAAAAACGGAAAAGCGGCTACTGGGTGCAAAACAAGCTTCAAGGATTTTTTTAAATCACAGAACTAACAGGTAATGTGCAAATTTTATTGTGTAATATGATATTCTTTACTAGAAGTTGCTTCCGGGTAGGGCAAAGCTGGTGTCATTATCGAGAAGGGAGGAGCATATTTTGGATTTGGCGTGATTACTGATAACCCACTTCAAAGGTTGGCATCTCTGCATACAGTATTTTGTGTTTTACAGCCATATTTTGATGTTACTAGTTCAAATAATCTCTGAAGATAAAAAGCAATAACTCACTGAACATTATAGGAAGTTTCCATTTTTACAGTACATCATAGTAAAAACCTCTTTTACCTTTTTTTTTTCTTGTACTCTTTTTTGGCGTTGGCATGGGGATGTGGCGACCCCATCACTATAGTTTAGGTTATTAAGTACTTTGATTTATGTATTATTGCATTATAATTTATTTTGTATTTTAAATGAATAATGGACAGATATGGGGATGGTGAAGGCTGCAAATAAAAAAGAGATATATGTATATATATTTGCTCAAACTTTTTTCCGATGTTACGATGACTTCGCGAGTCAGGAATTTTGTTGAAAAATAGTAAGGAAAATTGACATTGAAAATTCTGTGGATACCATGACTAAAATGTTTGGAAAACATCAGAATTTGTTACCTGAAGAACAAGCTGGATTTAGAAACATGGGGCAGATGACCTCGCTGTTCTGCCCCTTACAGCATCAATAACTAACTAGAAACAAGAAGTCTATATTAAATTCTTGTGATCAGTCCTCCCAGGGTGTCAAAGGAGGATAAGTAAATAAACCCTTGCAGTGTTTGTAGGTTTTGAGAATGTGTCCGACATAGTCTGGACACTCAAATTAATGAGTACGCTCAAGATGTTCAGAGTAAGAGGAAATTTGCTCAAATTGTTTGGTAGATTTCTAATGCCTAGATGGGCCATGTGTGGTGGAATAAGACAGAATCAAAGTATAATCAGTCAAAGATTGGACAACCACAGGGAGCTAAATCTAGCACATTAATACTCAATGTGTACATAAGTGATCTCCCTGACCATTTAAAGAAATGGAAAGTATAATAGTTAGCATGTTTACAGATTATGTGCTGTAGTGATTTGGGCATCAGCAAGTCACAACAAGCAACGATCCCTAATGAAATCACTCACTTAAGCCTTAGACCAGGGCTCTCCAAACTTTTTAGCCTACGGGCCACACTTTACTCCTCTACCAAGTCCCAAGCATACTGTAGTTTTTACTATACCTAGGTATATAAATTGTAGCCAATGGCCATAGCAGGGTATTTAAATTGAACGCCCGTGGGCTCCCAGCAAGTTCAATATCAAGTAGTTCCAACTATGGCTACCGGATACCACTGTCACTGACACCTAGCTGTGAACCTTGGAACTTGATAGAACATTTCTAACCATAGTTTTGAATACGTGCATAGTTTCATTTCTGGACTGGCAGGCGAGCGAGATATCTATGGTGCAGTGCATGGGGGTGATTTGCATTGTAGCGAAAATTTAAAAGAAATATATTTAAAGTAATCATTGCTGGAATTGTATAAGAGTCTCCCACTCACACAGTTCCATCAGTTGCCTTTCAGCTTTTGGCACTACTTAGGCCTACTTATCTGTGTGAAAATTATCCAAATTAAGTGGTGAGCATTTGAAGTCGCTGCTGATAATTTCCACTAGTGAACTTGTTTCACAACTGCAAACAATTGTCGGTGGAAAGTTACAGCTGCATAAATCTCATTTATGGTAGTCTAATAATAATAATAATAATAATAATAATAATAATGAATAATTTAATTATGTGAATTAGGGCCTACCTATGTATTTCACATATGTTAAGATTTTAGGTAAAATCTCCTGTCAATAATTACAGTTAACATGTTCAATTTCATTATGTATTCCAGTTATTGTATTGTGTTTCTTAATTCGTCGTTAATTAAAAACATCTGATTATAATTTGTATGATTTACTTACATTGTAAATTTTACAAAATAATCTGTGGCTGGGGGTATATCTGCCCGACTACTGCGGGCCGGATTGGTGGTGCTCACGGGCCGGTGTTGGCCCACGGGCTGTAGTGTGGAGACCCTTGCCTTATAGGAACTAGTGGGGAGATAGGCCTACCGCTTAACCGGTCAAAATATCACATTTTAAGAAAATGTTCTTATTTTGTCAAGCTAACTCCAAGGTTTAATTTACAGAAATAATTATTGAAATATCTATACAGATTCCAAATATGAAATCCTGACTACCTGTTATTGGAACTTTCTTGGTTCAAATAGCCTTATGACTGAGTTGTAAAAATGTATACCAGTTTCCTGCATAGATCTACTATTCCTCATGGATAATGCTGATTGTTTCAAGGTTTGGTTTTAAACCATCATACAACAAACTGAACCTAACTCGGACAAGTTGGGATTTAATTAGCCTTTCTATAAACCCTTAATTTGAAAAATGATTTTAAGTACGGTAGTCTAGATTGAAAATTAAATAATAATGCTTAATTAACAGATGGGTATATGGCACGCATCTACTTCGTAGCTGGAGGTTTAACATGCCCTTGAAAATCTAGGAGTTATGAGGGAAAGAGCAAAGGATAGCTTAAAGCAAGGTCAAATTTGAAAATTGGATAAAAATAGTTACTTGAATGTTGAAAATTTAGAGGTGTGTTTCAAGTAGCAGAGATGCCTGTATTCCCTTGGAAATGTTTATAATTGCTGAATAAGACAGCCATAAAATTAATATTATTAATTCTTTGGCTCTTGAATCTGTAGCTCCCCCCTTAACCCTAGAACTGCTGAAGGTTTATCTGTCAAATGCTGCAGTAAATTACCGTAAGGTACGCACTAAAGGAATTTGGTATCTGTAAGCACACAGTAATCATAAATATAACTTATCATACATCAATAGAAATCTCAAAGACTGTTCCATTATCATTTTGATAGAGGTGAATTATTCAGTCACCAGTTTGAATTAATCATAAAAAAAGTATTTTATAAAACAAAATATAAACATTTTATTGAATATTCTGCTCTAGAAAACCATATTGCCAAGTTAAATGTGTGTCAGGGACATCATAAATGAAAAGTTCATAGTATTTTGTTACTATTTCAAGAACCTGTTTTAAATTATTATTTATTTACTAAAAAAGAAAATTATTTTTACAAAATGACATTTCTCGATTTTGCACATACATGAGAAGTACATAATCGGCGTGGAATTACGGGGAGGCAAGTTCACAGGCCCAGGATGATGAACGACAAACGGTACATTTTTACCTGGAAAGTCACTTTCTTCGGGTTGTATATCAGTCCTGTTCACTCTTACCCCTTCACGGCTAACATTAGGCCTGTTTACATTGTCTGTAGGAACATGATCAACATCACTTGCATTGATGGGGATTTCCATAACTTGCGGGACATCCTGTTCGCCGGTATCACTGCCACTACTTTCACCATCTTCATTTTCATACGAATTCACACAATAATCACTGTCATCGTCCGTACTATCACACGAATCATCAAAATCAAGCGCTCAATTTCTGAATAGTCAATATAGTTGGCTGCCATTTTGTACAATGCAACCTCAATGTCAACATGAAAGTGCTTCCACTTCTCCAGCCAAATAATAGCCTGCATATTGTAATTTGTTCACCAAAGACTTTCACTATGAAGGATAAAAGCATCAGGAACCAGCATGACTTGAAATTAGTGCCATCTGATGGTTAACAGTAGTACTATAATTCAATTCCAAGACCGTCTCTCAGAGAGACGGTCCCACTTGATTAAACAACACACCGTCTTCCTGGAAGACGGTCCGCAGTTCTAGGGTTAAGTAGTGGCAATGGTGAACAACGTGACCGTCAGCAAGACCAAAACTGTGAATCAAAATTTCTCACAACATAACAATAGAGATTTCAGTCTGAAAATCAGTAACCAAATTCTGCAGGAAAGTGTTTGTACCAAGTATTTGGGTATTTTATTCAACAGACCACCTAGTGGTATGGTGGCTAGCATTTTTGGCATCACCCCAGAAATCGGGGGTTGATTCCCAGCTCAATTACATATAAATACATACACTGTTACAGATGTCACCGTAACATAGAAATTCTACACACACACAATTCTGGTCTGAGGGTTGGAGCATAGTACAGTCAGCCTTCTGAGGCAAAACTGAAAAGAGGCAGATTCGATTCCCACCACGACCATCCTAGAAGTGTTTTTCCATGGTTACCTGTTACTACCAAAGGAGTTATGTACAAAGCATATTATGTTCCTATAATGACATATGCAGCAGAAACTTGGACAATGACTAAGAGGGATGAGAGCAGAGTACAAGCAGCTGAGATGACATTCCTGAGAAGTATGGTCCAGAAAACGAGGAGGGACAGAGTGAGAAATGAAGATATATGGAAAGAACTGGGAGTACAGAAACTAAATGACAAACTGGAGCAAAACAGATTAAGATGGTTTGGACATGTCAAACGAATGAATGAAGTAAGGCTACCAAGACGAGCACTGGAACGACGGATGAATGGGAAGAGAGGACGAGGAAGACCAAGAATGCGTTGGATGGACTCGGTGGAGAATAGTATTAGAAAACGGAACCTGGATTGGAACACTGTGTCGGAAGAGGAATCCCTACCCAGTGCCAACTGGAAAAGGGGAAATGAAGATGATGATGATGATGATCTGTTACTACTCCAGGCAAATACCGGGATGGTTCCTAACTTGAGGTCACAGGTGCCTCCATCCCAATCCCAACCCCAATTACAAATACACTCACTACTACAGATTCCTCAATAACACAGGTTATTTGACAAATTCTACACTCGCCCAAGTACATGAGGCTAAAATGACCACAATATCCAAGCCCCTAAATCAAACAAAAATAATATTCTTAACAATAAGCTCAATTGGGTAGATCACATCAACCAAACAGTACCAAAGACACACAAGAGGTTAGTGCTTATGAAGAGGTTAAGAGGAGCAACATGGGATAGCACATAGGACACACCGAACACCAACTACAATACCTACATTAAACCAGTTATGAAGTACTGTAGTGAAGTAATTTCCACAACCAATAAGGCAAGCCTGAATCATCTTCAAATAGCCCAAAATATTACCTTCGGATCAATTTGTGGAACAGAAATGACAGCACCAGTCACAGTTCTGCAACTATATACAGAAATTCTGCCCAATAAGTCTCTAATTATATAAACGAGCCTCTGCTTCCTATACTAAATTATCGTTCGTGACGGTTGTTACCCTATTACCGCCGGCTCCGCAGAGATAAGTAACCATATACATAATAGAAATCCAGTGCATGCCCTATTTTTATTTATTTGTTACATTGTTTTGTTTTTATTTGTATACATGCGCATAATACTCATATGTAATTCACGAGCCCATCGAAAATACAAACTAACCTTATATAATAAGATTCAATCTGCGGATCATAATGTAAACACCAATTAAATGCACTACAATTTTTGTAATTTGAATATATTTGTGTATTAATTTAAACCTCAACAAAGTGATCAGCATCTGATGATGACCGCATGAAGGTCAAAACGCCTAATCATAAGCCTCAAAATTATACATCCTATTAGCAAAGGATATTGGTGAATATTCTTAAGAGGTTGGAAATTTATATAGACCAAAGGTTACATCCAGAAAAGAACTTAAAATGAAATTATCGAGGACAATCCCCTATTAAACATTCTATTAAATTTCATTTTAAGAAGTCACGTTCCCGACCAGCTCTCGTTTCCTAGCCATTCAGTCAGATGATGATCAGCCTCTCCCCAACACGCTTTTACACGCTCCTTAGGTAATAAAAGTTTAGTGCTTTTCACTCGGTCAACACGAATGTTCCCAAAAGAGCTGGGTTATGCCCTAATCCTGAAATAAATTACATGGGATTAATAAAGCAAGGCAACACTGAAAATGGCTTCAAACCCCACAACGCTCCTTAGGGTGTCTCGCCTCAATTTTCTACTCATTTTAGCTTTCTTTGCCCCATTTCTCATCTAACCTCGTTGTTTTACAGGGATCGCTCCACGTTCACTTTTCAACTAGAAAACTTCAATTCTTACAGTTCCTTCAATTCTCAGTGTTTTTTTTTAAATGTCTCGCACTTCCCTCTATCAACATGTCAAGTTATTTTCCTTGTTTTTCCTTTAGTTTGGTTTTCTCTGTCTTTTTTTGTCCGTTTCAAGGAAGTTTCTTTCCTTTTCAGGGCATTATGATGCCCCATCTAACCATCATCTTCGTTCCGTATTGACGGGGAAATGCTAATTAAAAGATATTGTCCTACAATTTTAACCACGATTGGTCTCCAATGAGATTTTTATATTTTAACACAGTTTTTAACGAAGAAGTTTATTTTTAAGAATATGAAGTTTTCAATACAGGAAGAATGCTAATCAACAAAATGTTCATTTTATCCTTATCACCCACATTTAACATTTCATTCACTAATTCTTTCAATTATTTCTAAATGTTATTCTCCAGCTTGTACTACTTGTTATTTTATTTACGTTCGATTGTTCTGAAGGAGGGTTCCTCTTGAACTTGAAACAATTTTTCGCTAGTTTATAATTGTTTAATTCTTGTAATACAAGTATTGACTAGGTGGAAAAAATATATTTATTTGAATTGATCAAGTTGGAATTAGGAAGAGCACCTGGCCGTAGAAACATCTGCCACATGGAAATTCATCCCCGACCTCCTTGAAATAGGAATTGTAAGGGGCAAAAATACATATATGCATTTGTATTTTGGTCAATAATACCCTTACAACTTGTCTCATGACACTATGGACAACGAAAGGAGAAATAAGACTTTCGCACACATACCTCAAATCCCTTTCTCATATGATGTGTATTCATGTGATTTAAAATATTTTTGTGAATATTTCTTTGAATAACCTGATATGTGTAATTTGCTGAATCTAATAAAGTACCCCAGCTTATCATCCCCTGCTTTGTCCTATCTTTGTAGTTTATAGCCTATTTTCATGACTCTTTCCATTACTACATCTGTTTTATTTCCTCCCTTCAAAATTCTTAGTTCTCCTTTGCTTACAGCACTTCTCTTGTTTTACAACAGTCGAACTTGGATAACTCGAAGCTCAAGGGACAGAAGTAAAAAAACTTCGAGTTATCCACGAATTTGAGTTATCCAAAACGGTCGTTTGGGAGGGGGTGGGGTGTATACTAATGGAAAATAACCATTAAAACAGACATAGCTTAGCTTCCTCGATGACTTTAATCTTCTCAGCTAGCGTCAGTGTCTTCAGCTTTGAACCCGATATTGAGCGACTTGGTTTTGAAAGAGACATGGTAACCTACAAAGAAATTTGCACTTAAATCTGGCTCACTTGCTGTGATTGTAACAAAACACTCACTTGCCTGTTAAGACACGATGCTACCAGCTCGAAGACTCGACGCACACTGACGAAGCAGGGGGGGAGAAACGCTATCCGAACTTTGCCGATCGTCCACGAACACCGAAATTGACCTACGAAGTCTGCTTCCCTTCCGAGGTGTTTTCGAAGCAGGGGGGGGGGGGGGGGGGGGGGGGGAGAGCAATAAATCGAGAGAGAAAGAGAGATGCACTTACTGACCTTGAGTAGAACCGAAAATCAAACTGGGACTGGGTTTGAAACTGGCAAAACCTGTTTCAGCCAAACAAATCTTTATGATTTCCGGAACCAAAACTTCCAGTTAACCACGATTTTTTTGCATTGTCAGTATAGGAAATTCAGGGGACCGGAGAAAAACTTCGAGTTATCCACGAATTAGAGTTATCCAAGTTATACTGTATATTGTTTGTGTTGCTAGTCCTGTGTTTGTGCTGTTACTAATTGCAGATAAAATAAGGAACAACTGTTCTAAAATACCTATTTTGAAAGTTCTTCACAAAACTGTTCTAGTTGCTTTTTTTCTTTTTAATAACACACATTGTTCTCCTCAGAATTACTTAGCATATCAATAATAGGATAATTCAAGTTAAATTGATAACAGGCAGTCTTGATCTTAAGTGTGGTATGATAGATTTAAATTATGTTCTGTTAATTGTCTGGGAATATCTCTACTAGACGTGAACCTGAGGTTGCTGAAGGCTCAGCTCGAGATCAAGACAGCCTGGATCTAGATTGCCTGGATCAAGATACGATGGATTCGTTCCCAAAGGAAGAAGGTGCAGCCGCTGAAGTTGGTGGTAAGTACTGCATTCGTAAATCAAAAATTGTATACCTTCAGTGTTCACCAAATCAGTACTTAATTCGTCCATAGGTTAGTCATGACAGGGCCCGGATTCTGATGACATGTCGTCTTTTAAATGGTTCACCATAGACATTGCTAACTTACGTACAAATCCTGTTCATGGCCCCCACATTACAAATTTTGTCATTTTTCTAAGTATTTTATTTTTAGGTCATTTTCTTGCTTTTCGCATCAATATTATGCAGGGTGTCGAGCGATGCGGGAAATACGGGAATTTTAGTGACCCGGGAAAAATACGGGAAATTCGCACTTGATATGGGAAATCTTGAAAAGTCTCTTAATGCCCGACTTCTTAGCCCCAAACGCTCGGTAGAGTCCTCCAGCTCAGCCTTCTATTTCGCCTGCAGACCGCGCTGCCATCGGCAATTTGCGCTACCGATAGAGCTCTAAGCGGGATGAGAACCCAGCCAACATCGAATGCATGCTTTGCCTGGCCGACCGCCGGCCGTGCCCTCTCCACGCAGGGCTGCACACACCGCGCTCGTTGCTGACAATGGCATACAGGAAACAGTCCGCATTGTTATTCACAGAGGAGTTCAGTTTTGTTTTTCGACCTGGGTTTCTCGACAAGACCAACCCTTAAAAAAGCTAACAGCTCAAGATCTCAGAAAATTCCAGACGCGGATGTGCTGTGCAATTTCGCACCAACTGCCGAAAATTGTACATTCGTATCCTATGGCTAAAAAAATCAAAGAGAGGTCACCTCTTGCTTAGAAGATGACCCGTGCTATTTCCTGCCTAGACCCTATAAGGGTCGCTGAGATTCCTAAGTTGGCAGAAGTTAGGATCGTCATTGCCCTAGAAATTCTTTGTAATCAGAAGAATTTGCTTTCTGGCGCAATGGCTGACCGCATCAAGAGCAGCTACTCCGCACTTCTGATACTGCCCTCCGTCACTGCGCGTTTGAATCAGTTCGACGGAAAAGAGCCATGGCTCGACGTGCTGTTGCCTGAATTAGTGGCTTCAGCACCTTCCTCAGTTCCTGCCAGAGTCCATACTGCACGAAACTCCTACGCCGTGTTAAAGAAGCAAGTCAGGTGCGAAGCCAGGAGGAAAAGGAAGCGACTGCTAAGGTGGCAGTCAAAAGAAAAGCCACAAAAGATCTCCAGGAATTGGAAAAAAAAAAATAAAGAAGATAATATTGAACGACGCCCGTTCTGTAACCGAATTTATTCAGTTACAGTAGCTCACCCTCGGGTTTTCTGCCTTGTGCAGTTAGTTTGGGGTATTTTATTCGTATCTTATTATATTGGGTTAACGTGGGGTTGCAGTGGTGATTTTTATTGTGCCTGTGTGTGTTTTTGTGGACGGATTCATCTTTGGATGGTCCGCACCAACTAGGATCACTGTTTATTAATTATCGGTTTTTGGATATTTGATATTATAAAATACGGGGTTTTGCGATTTATTACGTTTTGGGAATAAGGATATAAGACTGGATTAAGTAGAAGCATTATTTCATTTTGGTTTGGGGTTAATGGCTTTATTTTGACCTAGTAATGTTAAATGTTAGATTCGTGGCTGTACTATAAAGGTACAATGAATTGGTGTTTTCGAGTGCTGGATATGTGACATACCCGGAAAAGACAGGCAGTAATTCGGCCTGTGTGGAAATACCTAGGCTATTTATGGCATGAACTCCCATGAACTTCGTGTTGAATACTACTATGTGACGTCAGTGTGGATTTCGACTGTCTTATGTTCATGTGTTGACACGGATGTTCCGCTTGGAGCGGGCCACGCACAAATTAGTTCCGGCAGAAACTTTGGGGTTATGTAGCCTTGTGCCAGTGCATATAATGGCGTGTCTGGCGTTCAGAGCTCGTCTTAAGTGCATATAATGGCGTGTCTGGCGTTCAGAGCTCGTCTTATTGCTTTATCAGCAGAACACTGATCTACTGACGCCCAGGGTCGTTTTACGTGACATGGTTTCCGTAACGAACAGTTAGAGATCGTCTTCTTGCTTTTACAGCGAAAGTCCATTGTCTATTTGCATTTAGTGTCGTTATTACTTGATCATGGTATCGTAATACGAACAAGCAGTGACTAATTTTTAGCTATCCACTGAGCTCTTACGGGCTATTGGAGGCTACGTACATTTCATGGGTCCATCCATACCATGGGCTGTCGGTAATAACTTACCACGCCTAAAAGGATGATCAGTCGTAAACATTTCATCGAAGTCATGAGAGAATGGAGACGTGAACGTGCAGTTCGAGAAGCGAGAAAGTAGAGTGAACCAGTCTAACGTGTGTAGATATTTTCTGTACGGACGGTACAGTGTATATACGTAGGTGGCTGTTATGCCTGGGTCTGATATGGCCGTAAGTGTTTTCCTGCTCTCAGAGCCTAAATTCAGTGGCAAGGTACTGTATTATTTCACGAGTGTATGAAGGGTATTTTGTGTTGTATATTATGTATATATGTGTATAGTACAGCCAATAGATTATCTCTTTAAAATTCATGTGTGTTTATATTCCTGTCTTGCATGAACCTGGTACATCAGCAAACGCATGCCAAATGCCCTGCACCTGGGATAAGGTGTTTCATAGTCGGGGCAACAGTTATGTACCATATTTTATTCTATTTTATTCAGGAAGACCCATATGGTCGACCTTGGCGCCCATTCAAAGTCGGGAGTAATGTTAAAATCACTTGTGGCCTGTATTTAAGGCAGTAAATTCTGTAGGTTTGTGGTAATGAGGGTAGTTAAAGTTAAATCAACTCTAGCGAGGAGGGTGAGAGTGTTTCAGTTCTGAAGCAGAGAAAATGAAGAGCAGATGAGTTCCCTAGAGAAGCTTTAAATTAATAAATCCTTGATTGTTTATTTTATTTTGTGTGACTCAAGTTCCTAACCGCAATCTAGTATTGACAAAGTGACTTATTTTATTTTGTGTTTGATTAGCCTACAGTTCCTATTCAGAATTAGTACTGCCAAAAGAACCTAATTTTGTGCTGTGTATAACTGAAGTTTCTAGTAAGAATCTTGTATTCGTCAAAGTGACTTATTTAATTTCATTTCGCATTATTTTATTTTCTATTACCTACTTTGATAAAATAAATCTAAATTAAAATGTGTGCGCGGCGAGTTGGCGTGTGGAATTTTATTGTTTTTAGCCTTTCCATGGTCTTCTTTCGCAGGGGAGATGCACATACCAAATTGTTTTCAAATCCGTGTAAACACTCACTGCAAATGCGTCACACATGCTTAATTTTCAAAAACTACAAACAATATCTCACAGCTCTCAACATTTTACTATCAAACACCCGTCGCCAACAAGTGGCTATGTAGGATCTGATAGGTTAGGAGACCAGAGCTGTAAATTAGATAACAGTAAGGCGCAAGTGAAGTTTGGGTGGAGTGAGCCACAGGATTGGGTTAGGTTAGGTTATCAGGGTGGTGGTAAAGATTTTGTTAGTGTCGTTGGATGCATTCAGGTTACTAAAGAGGTTTCTGAGGAGAAAGAATTAGGTGTCGGCATGGTATCAAGTTGTATTTTGGTCATGAGAGATGATCGTGTGTTGAGTGATGTTGATCACTGTTGTTTCTGGGTCATGAGAGATGACCGTGTGGTGAGTGATGTTGATCACTGTTGTTTCTGGGTCATGGGAGATGATCGTGAGTTGAGTGATGTTGATCACTGTGTGGAGGCAGTTGTTAAAGATACCATGTTGGACGAGGGTCAGAAGTCAGAGGTGCTTGTCGTTCTGAGGGAACACAGGGTGGTATTCTCGGAGAAACCTGGATGTACTCACGGCTACGGGCATAGTTTTGACATCGCAGATAGGTCTGACTTCAGCGGTCCTAGGTACCCTATAGCTCATTCTTACATAGAGGGTGTTGTTGAGGTGATTGGTCAGATGAGGATATATTTGAGATTAGTAACAGTCAGTCTGTTAGTCTTCTGGTTGTGGTGACCATGCGGGATGGTACCATTAGGTTATGTTTGGAGGGCGTGGCAGTAGTTTGCAGGAAGGATTTCTTTTAGTGTGTCTTGCAGGATTTTGGGATTTTCAACCGGGAAAGCTGTACCCTAAGAGATTAAATAAATTGAGGGTTATTGTTATTGTTGGTAAGATACCTTTGAAACAGCAGGGAAGGGAGGGGGTAAAAATTAAGTTAGGAAGTCTGGTTTTGTTGCGAGCTGAGCATCTGCTGTCGGTAGAGCAGAGTTGCATTCTTGAGGTTTTTCGTTCCGGTCCATTTGCTATAGACCGCAGGGTAGGTGCATGTGCCTACAGCTTGATTACCAACGATGACAAGGTCCTAGGTACATATAACGTTGCTTACCTAAAGCTATATGTCACCTAGAGATCTTGCTCACGAGATGACAAGACAGGAGTTACTAGTGTATTTGTGTGAGGGACAAGGATGAATCTATAGCCTTGTAGTTTAGAGATTGATCCTTGTGGGGGCGTCTGTAACCGAATTTATTCAGTTACAGTAGCTCACCCTCGAGTTTTTTGCTCCGTGCAGTTAGTTTGGGGTATTTTATTCGTATCTTATTATATTGGGTTAACGTGGGGTTGCAGAAGGTGATTTTTATTGTGCCTGTGTGTTTTTGTGGACGGATTCATCTTTGGATGGTCAGGACCAACTAGGATCATTGTTTATTAATTATAGGTTTTTGGACATTTGATATTATAAAATACGGGGTTTTGCGATTTATTACGTTTTGGGAAATAGTGTATATATATGACTATTAAGTGGAAGCATTATTTCATTTTGGGTTAATGGCTTTATTTTGACCTAGTAATGTTAAATGTTAGATTCGTGGCTGTACTATAAAGGTACAATGAATTGGTATTTTCGAGTGCTGGATATGTTATAAACCCGGAAAAGACAGGCAGTAATTCGAAGTTCAGGGAAATACCTAGGCTATTAATAGCGTGAACTCGTATGAACTTCAAGTGGAAAACTACTGTGTGACGTCAGTGTGAATTTCGACTGTCTGATGTTCATGTGTTGACACGGATGTTCCGCTAGGAGCGGGCCACGCACGAGTTAGTTCCGGCAGAAACATTGGGGTTATGTATCCCTTAGACAGTGCATATAATGGAGTGTCTGGTGTTCCGAGGTCGTCTTATTGCTTTATTGGCAGAGTACTGATCTACTAGCACCCAGGGTCGTTTTACGTGACATGGTTTCCGTAACGAACAGTTAGAGATCGGTTCTTCTTGCTTTTAGGCTAGAGTCCACGTCTTCTTGCGCCCAGGGTCGATTTATCTGGCATGGTCCGATAATCGAACAGCAGAGACAGTAACTAGACATTCACTGAGCATTGTGCTATTGAATGACTACATATTTTCGACATGGTTAAGTTCGTAGACCATGGGTAGCTGATCATATCACACCCTAAAAAGACGTTCATAACCTCACTTCATCATCTGTTGTGGAAGTCATGGCGTTGAATTCCACAAGTCCGGCGAGTGTAGATTCGTGCTCAAACTGTGCAAAGTGAAGAATAGGCAAATGATGCGTGAAAGTCTGACGAGTGTCGATTTGTGTACAAGTGAAATGTGTATAGGAGGCTGGTAGGCCTAGGTCTGATATGGCCATAAGTGTTTGCTGCTCTCAGAGCCTAAATTCAGTGGCAAGGTACTGTATAAATCACGAGTGTATGAAGGGTATTTTGTGTTGTATATTATGTATATATGTGTATAGTATAGCCAATAGATTATCTCCTTAAAATTCATGTGTGTTTATATTCCTGTCTTGCATGAACCTGGTAGCATCAGCAAACACATGCCAAATGCCCTACGCCTGGGATAAGGTGTTTCATAGTCAGGGCAACAGTTATGTACCATATTTTATTCTATTTTATTCAGGAAGACCCATATGGTCAACCTTGGCACCCATTCAAAGTCAGGAAGTTATGTTAAAATCACTTGTGGCCTGTATTTAAAGGCAGTAAATTCTGTAGGTTTGTGGTAATGGGGGTATTTAATTGTAAATCAACTCCAGCGAGGAGGTGAGTGTGTTTCAAACCCTGATAGCTTTTCACCATCCTTCTGAAACTATTCCTGTCTTTGATTTTATCCTCCGTAATGCCCACCTGTCTCATGTCTTTCTCACACTCTTGAAACCATTTTAACTTGGAGATCTTCGGTTTAAGGAAATTCCAGACTGTGAACCGGTCATTATTCATACAGAAGATGTGCACATAAAACAGCAATCTTTGCTTTCTAATTGTGGTTATTGGTTCCATCTTGCTGTATACTTGGGTATTTGATTTCAGTGGAACCTGTCCATAAACCCATCTGTTGCCCAAGATCATCCGTGAGAGTCTGCGTTCTCTTTTAAGTAGCTAACTGAATTGTCCTGTTTGATTCATACGCAGGGTCTCCGAAGCATATAAACCAGTGGTTCTGAACCCCTAGAAGTCTGCGGACCACTCAGCCTGAAATTGAATCATGTACGGACCACCTCTCCCCCCAATACACCTTATCAGTTGTAACCCTTCCTCAATAACACTTATTTTAAAGATACTTATATTCAAAACTTGATAACCATCGCCACGAATACATTAGGACGATTCTCGTTCAACGCACATCGTTTTCGAAATTCCCATTTATTGGCCACTTTTTCATATGTGCTGGTGGACCCTTTTCTCCCGCGGACCACCGGTTAAGAACCACTGATATAAACCTTCTGGTCTGACAGCAGTGCTGTAATGCCTTAGTTTGGCTCCTATACTCAGCATCTTCTTATTGTAGATGTTTTTAGGCAGTTGGAACGCTCGCTCTAATTTCAGGATGCGGATATTGGTCGCTTCTTGTTCTAGCCTATTCTCTTGGATTACCTCACCCAGGTATTTAAACTTCTTGACTCTTCGAATCTTTCCATTGTCTGTTAACAACCATTCTGGACCTTCACTCATGTAGGTCATGTATTTATTATTATTATTGAAAATGAAAATCCACAGCCTGCTTCCAGTCTCCGACCGGGTCAGGAATGGAATGAATGAAGCCCCCCATCTAGCGGCGAGGATATGGACTGTGCCGGCTGCCGAGGCCTGACGCACTCCTCTGGGGCAATGATTAAATGAATGACAGATGAAATGAAATGATAGTGGAGAGTGTTGCTGGAATGAAATTTTGACAGGGAAAACCGGAGTACCCGGAATAAAAAACTGTCTGCCTCCGTTTTGTCCAGCACAGATCCCACATGGAGTGACCAGGATTTGAACCACGGACCCAGCAGTGAGAGGCCGGCGTGCTGCCGCCTAAGCCACGAAGGCTTTTTTATTATTATTATTATTACAAACCAAAAAAAAAGTGTTGCATATTGCTGGCAAAGAGTCGTAATGGTCTCAAACCCATTAGTTGTTCTTACGTGCATGTATTTCGGCTGTGTACATTCACCTGTGTCGATGAGGATAGATCTGTGCGAGTGGGGACGACCACCAATACATCCGAGACCGATCCCAACAGGGAGGAGGTGGTGCAATGTTATGGGGTGGCATCATGTATGGTCGCCGAACCCCTCGTGTACATCCCAGGACGTATGACAGGCATACGTTACAGGGATACTATCCTGGCACCTGTAGTGAAAGGCTATGCTGACGATTTGGGCCCAAATTTCACTTTAGTGGACGATAATGCTCGCCCGCACAGAGCTGGCATTGCCAATGCTTTTTTTTTTTTTCATTAGAATGGTATTCACATAATGGAATGGCCTGTCTATGCTCCCGGTCTCAATTGTGTAGAGCAGGCGTGGACACTGCTTAATAAATAAGTCCATTCACTTTCATCCCCACTGTGCTCCACGGCAATATGCAAAACTTTTTTTGATGTGTGTGTTATTATTATTATCATCATTGCCATTGTGTTCAGTTCTCGTTTGTACAACTTAAGACTTCTGCTGTATGTATGAATGTAATAAGACCAGAACTTCCAGTTAAACTTTTATACATGTTTAAATATTTATTCCAGTGAATAAAACTACTAAATATTTATGAAAATTATTTTAATATACCATGCTGATATTCCTTTATCTAGTGAAACTGTTGGATTTACTTAAATCATTAATTTCCTCAAGATTCAATAAATTGTCTCTTAAAGTTTTAAAGTCACTAAAAGCAACCAATTTTTAAGCTAGAGACTTCTGGTTTTCACTAAATTGATCGCAAAATCACCTACTATCTTGCATTATAGTGCTGCTTTGAGGTTTTGTGGATATCAACTGACCTAACCTATGGAGGGTACTTTTTGAGGATCCAACCAGCCTTTCGGCTGACTACCTAACAGACAGACGGATCAAATTATAAAATAAACCAAAAATCATTTTCCGACTTACGGTATGGTTTCCTGGAGACAATCACATATGTTGAGATCGTCCCGAACCATTAGCATACATCATCACAGGTTAGGACATTGCCGGCTCAAGACAAACTAATTAAGCCAAGCAAGGTTTAAAGAAATAGACTTAGTAGGTAGACAAGTAGGTAGCACCGCTATTTACGAATAAGGAAGCTAACAGAGCTCGCAGCAACCACGAGGTGAGCAAGAACGGACGTCGTTTAGGACTTGGGATTCAAATACCAGCTAGGTTTACATAACCTTATTCCACTAGAGTGTATTCGCTACATTGACAAGACAACCACATCACAATAGACCCAGTTTATATAGGAATGGTTGAATTAGAATCATAAGTAACAAAATAGTGTAGACATCATACCTGAAACAATGATAATTCAATAGATCACAGGTTAACATACTTAAACTACATTAATAACACAACTACTGTAGAAGTGAATGAGCCATATTATCTGTAAATGAGATTGACACATTACACAAGTTTTTACAAACTTTTGAAATCTACTGTAAATATTGTATATACAGGGTGTCGAGTGATACGGGATATGCGGGAAATATATGGGAATTTTAGTGACCGGGGAAATATACGGGAATTTCGCATTTGATCCGGGAAATCTTGAAAAGTCTCTTAATGCCCGACTATTTAGCCTCCGAACGCTCGGTAGAGTCCTGCCTCTCAGCCTGCTGACCGTGCCACCATCCGCATTTTGCGCCACCGCTGCTTAGACTGTTAAGTGGGGTGAGAGCCCATCCAACGTCACGACGCGATAGCGTTTAATGCGACTGCTTTGCCTGGCCGACCACCGCGCCGGCCGTAAAGCTTCCGCGCGGAGCTACTCGCGCCGCGCCACGCTCCTTGCTAGACAATGACAGACAGAACTCAACTTGCATTGTTATTCATCGAGGAGACCAGTTATTTTTATGCAGAGCTGATAGTTTTATGTCAATGGGTATGTTTGCAAAGCTCAATGTGATGGGGAAGGATATTCAGCGGTAGTGGGAACCATTATGCTACTTCGCCTTTCGCCTACGTAGCCGTCTTTCACTTTAACTAGATTTCTGCTGTTCTATGGTTTCGGGGTCAAGGCTGGGTACTGGGGAACAATGCGCAAAGGTTCTGTATTGCGATGTTACACAATTAACACAGCTCTCGGCCGTTTGATAGGTTTCACTTTATCATCTCGGTCGAATATCGATGAATCTTGCAATGTTACGCAATCGGCACCGTTCGTGGTACGTTTGACTAGATTCCCGTTATCTCGGTCAGACACTGAGAAATATTTAGATGTTACTCAATCGGTGCCGTCCCTGGTCCGTTTGACGAGGTTCCCGTTATTCTCGCGGTTAGACACGGAGAAATATTGCGTTACGCATCGGCGACGTTCGTGGTCCGTTTGAAAAGACCTCTTGTTCTACCAGTAGGGCACGGATAAATATCACGATTTTACGCAATCGACGCCTCTCTGCCATTTGACGTGATTCCCGTTATCCTTGCGGCCTCCTCGAGACTGGAATATTAAGATGTTACGCAATCCACACCGCTCGCCGTCCGTTTGACGATATCTCGGTTCTCGCGGACAGATACTGAGAAATGTCGCTATGTACGTTATCGACGCCGCTCTCGGCCGTTTGACGAGATTCCCGTTGGCCTAGCAAAGTGGAAGGTAGCGAGTTCTCAGTCGTGCATGATCGAATGTGGCGAGTAGGTATTGGTGCCACTCGCAAGCAGGTTGACGTAATTCTCGCAGTTTCTACTCTGTGGTCGCGAGTTTACGGTGGAGCGCGGTCTGACTTTGGGGAAGTCGTGAGCACGGTACGAAATTGGATGTGATCAGCACCGTTCATGTATGACAAGATTCCCGTGACTTTCACGATCACAAGTTATACTTCGTCGTAATCTGGATAGTCTCCGATCTGGATAAAGACTAATCCAGATGGACTTCATTTGTCTCTAATACGTGTTTAGACGTCTCATCATGAAACATACCATCGCTATGCAGTTACACTTACGCTAGAAAAACTTGATTCGCATTTTAAGATTCATTTTTCACCCATTCAGTATGCGAACTCTAATCTCAGCGAGATCTAAAATATACGGGAAATACGGGAATTTAAAAACGGGTCAACACTCGACACGATGATATATATTTTGTGCATAAGTGTAATAAACATGGTACATGAACTAAGCCTAAGTGAGCAGTATCTGATGATGATCGCTTAACGATCGAAACATGTCATCCAATGATCCATATCTTGTGTAATATTTCTTTCAGGTTAGGGTGTTTAAATACTTGTTTTCCAGCCCAATGTAATTTGGCACAATTTGTGCTGACCGACTGGAAAGCTATCTTTAACATTATATTTATCGGGATCTTGCCTCCACATATCCATTATAATTTTATTAATGCAGCCAATGGCCATTATGGCAACACTTAAAAGTGAGTCATTCAGTGAGATTTCCAGCCCAATGTAATTTGGCACAATTTGTGCTGACTGACTGGAAAGCTTTCTTTAACATTGTATTTATTGGGATCTTGTCTCCACATATCCATTATGGCAACCCTTAAAAGTGAGTCGTTCAGTGTGAGAGCAAGATATTATTCAGCACTTATACTTGTATACTGCTAAGTGAAGAAATTTGAAATTGCAGTTTGATTGTATGATTTCAGCTGCAAGAAAACATACGGCCAATGATCCTGTACAGCAGGAAGAGCAATCATCATCAAGTTTTATATCTTTCACCAATTTTAAAAGAGTGATTAACAACACTGGTGGAGTGAGTTGTGAGATGCCGCCTCCAGCTGCACGACCACCAGCACGTCCAGCAGGACGTTCACTGACACGGCCTCTAGCGCGACCACCGCCACCTCGACCACCTGGACGTCCATTTGGGCGTCCACCGGCACGTCTACCAGCACCTCCGGTATTGTCACTTGCTCCACCCTCGCCTAGTGTACGCCTTCCTGGAATGGAAGGCACTGTGCGACTGAATCGAGCTCCCTCTCCCACAGATTTTGACCTCTACTCAATTGAAAGAGTAGATGAATTGTAAGTAAACTTTGTGTTGTATCATTGCTGGATACTCTTCTAAAAATGAGTTAGTGACTAGGAATTCTGAGCTCAAGTTCATTACTAAGATATAACAATACTAGTATATTTTATTAATAATTTCCATGAGTTCAATCATCAGCCCATGAACCTGGCCTAAAATCTGCCTGAATATTACATGGTGTAAAAACCCAACTTTTCATAACAGGAAATGTATTGGGTGGTTGTTTTTTTTAATTTACTTGAATTTTAAAATTATTTTTAGTTCATTTAGTTGCCTTAATTTTCGTATGTAAATTATGTATGTCAAATTTATAATAATCTGATGAATTATTTTAAGATATAAGCCCTCTCCCTAATTACCATATTTACTCGTTCATATTGTGCAATTCCCAGAGGAGTGCGTCAGGCCTCGGCAGCCGGCACGGTTCATATCCTCGCCGCTAGATAGGGGCTTCATTCATTCCATTCCTGACCCGGTCGGAGACTGGAAGCAGGCTGTGGATTTTCATATTGTGCAATTAATTTCCTGAAAATTCGAACTTAAATCGGATTGCGAGGTATATATGGGAACTTGATTAAGATACTTTTAGAAAGTAATCTAGCCTCATGATATTGAATAATTGATTGCAATTTCTTATGTTCAAATGGGCAGATGACCTCGCTGTTCCACTCCTTAAAGCACCAATAACTAACTCTTGTGTTCCATAACATGTTATTGAATATTAACGCTCCAGTGTTCGCGCAAATCTTTGTCATGCCTATGCTTGTGCTGGGTAATGATTTACCCCACTTTAACTGACATAGCTTGAAACCCGGAAACCTTGCACTGCTATCTGAGGCTTCACCAGTTCCATTGCAGTCTTATTAGATTCTTCTAGGGAGAATATTTTCAAGGTGTTTTCTACATGAACAGCATACAAGCAATGTTCAGAAGCTGAAAAAATATTTTCTAAGGGCAACAATGCATGCTTCTTCTGACATCCTGGTAGTCCATTGTCACACCATATCGTCCACAAATGTAGTTTTGGCAGGATCTGTTTGATGAGTCAACATTTTCACTCCCTGATGTTACAGCACTGTCCTCTTCGGGTGAGTCACGTATGTCCTTTTCTGAAAGTGAATCGTGCTCAAATGTCTTAACATTGTCCTCTCCTCAGTCTCACTCCAAATCTGCAAATTCTTCTACAAGTAATTCAGAAAGAAGTTAATGAATTCTTTACTGGTCATTACTAATGTTCATGACTATGGTTCGGATGTTAAGGAAAAGTCATATTTTTTTCCGGAGCTCATTTCACCCGAAATCTGAAAAATAAGTTTGAATGACGGGTCTCTGACCATGTTTAAAGCAATTTGATGTTGCCTGTAAATGCATATTTCGGCCATTTTTATTGTTTGGTCATATTTGGTCATATTTTAGTGATATAAGGTCATATTTGGTTATAATGTCAGCATTTTTGTTTAAATTGAGGCATCTTTAACAAGGTGCGTGTTGTCTGCGTCGAGTTTCAAACTCAGGATTTCCGAATAGTGTAGTAGAGATATTTTTCTTTCTTTTCCCGGAACAGGCAGATAGCAGGTTTAGAAGACCTGATTCCAAGAAGGCGCTCCTCTACGGACGTCTTTTAGCACATCTTTCTGGACAAGTTAGATTGCGACACTGTACGCATGAGGTCACGGAACATGACGATAGTGTGCTTCCACCTTTCAATAGGATGTCATAGTTTTTTAGGTCATATTTTATATTTTTTAGGTCATATATAGCTAGTTTTTAGGGCATATATGCTTGCATATTTTGTACTTCTTTAGGTCTTATACTTCTGAACCCTATTCATGACTATATCACAACTCATATTAATCAGTTAGTTACACTCCAGTAACTATACCAAACACAAATCAACTGTAAACATGGGCCCGTCCAAAAGCGTGCGTCCTGCCGAGCGCTGTTGCCGCAGAGACTCGAGCAAGAGAATACATGCCACTACGCTCGCAGTATACACACAACCTTCTCCCTGACCACAAGGTCATGTACGAGATGGGAGATGGAGGGTCTAATCGTAGGAATATCCATGCTGCCAACGAAGTTTGCACATTCTTACAATTGTGATATGTTGTAGATAGCCTATAGATGTAAGTTGTCAAACAAACGTTATTCGCGAACGCAGTATTCAATCCACATGAGGCTGTGTACTATTATTATTATTTTACATGGCGTAAATTATACCGCATGTCATTCTGAGTAACAATGCTTGTGGACTCTTTATAAGGTAAGAGAAATACACATTCAGTGGGATAAGTTTTCGTTAATCGGGGACCACCATGATGATGGTGTTTTGTTTAAAGGGCCCTATCAACATTTTTTATGAAACTGAGATAATTACACCATGTCCCTCAGAGGAATGTCAGGAATCGAACTGTAAAAAGGGAATTATCATATTCGGAATGGTATTGAAGATAACGGTGCATAAAAGGGCCTTAACAACAGTCGCTGCAAGAAATTGAACTGTAAAAAGGGCCTTATTACGACATGGTAGTCTTTGCTATCAGGAGGTAGATCGCTAGTAACAAAGAAAAATACACATTCAGTGGGATAAGTTTTCGTTAACCGGGGACAACCACCATGATGATGATGAATATTCGAAGGTGTTTTGTTAAAAGGGCCTTACCAACATTTTTTTTGAACTTGAGATAACTACACCATGTTCCTCAGAGCGATGTCAGGAATCGAACTGTTTTAGACAACAGAGAAACTGCTAACAATAGTGTTCTATATTTGACGTTATTTGATCACATTGTTGGCCTTCATAAAGTTGAGCTGACACACAAATCCACCATTACCACTACGTTTCTGATCACTTAAAAAATCATAAAGACTGCATTTCTTCTAGTTGTGCTCTTCATAAACAAATACGTCTTCTTCACTTCTTTCTACAGTTGGTTTTTGCTCGAACGCAAAACTCACTCGTCAAAGTCGTCCAAATTTGTTGCACGCTTCTGAACTTTGCCATGTTTCCCCGGTCATCTAAGCATGGGCACATTCCCTATTTCAACATTATTTCCACCCTCAGAAAGAATATTGGTCACTGTATGTACACTTATATCGCAAGCTTGAGCCGTCAGCTCCCCCGGCTCTGAAAGAAATTAGTGTTATCACGTACCTCTGTATTCGAAAGCTTCTTGAAAAATCTGTACTCTCTGAAAATGATATTTCTTGCTTGACTGTATAAAACTTGAAGAGTACTACCCGTCACCTGCTCGACTACCACTCTGGTTTCTAAGGGACATTGATAGCAATGTAAAACTTCAGCTCACAGCTCCACTGCTGTACACTGAATTGATACTGCATTACTGTCACTCTATATAGTTCGTATTTCCCCAAGAACTCTTAGTTATCTTCCCCAGCGAAGCTAAATATTTCAACACCTATTCATTCTTCACTCTAATTATCCCTTCAGTACAAGAGCAGATGTTATCACCCGAACGGCTGGTCGTAACGTCACAAGGTTTGGACAGTCAGCTTCAAAATGTTTAGCTCTGTAACATAGGTTCATCTAAATAATTGAATATTTAATGATTTTCGTGCGCGGAGAGAAATAAAGATTTTGTATGGCACAGTGAGCCTCGAGCGCCCAGTTATCTAGTCAACGCCGCGCTATTCTATTGGCTGGCGCAGACGAGCGAGTGAATCTGACTCCTCCCTCATGTTCACAGTTGTTCTGTGTTTGGTATAGAATAGATGTTCACACAATCAAAGGACACATAAGAACGAAAATTAACTAAACACGAGATTGCGAATTTATTCTTGCCAGTTCTCTCGTGGGGTAAGGTGTTACCCCAGTCCGCTTTGTCTCGTTACATGAAGCGTACTGATGCAAGAAGATTTATTACAATCGTCTTGGGAAGTGCTACAGTGTCCCTGAAATGTATACAGTAGGCCAGAGTACAGTCTATGATAGAAGAACATCTGCAGTCATTTTTCAAGTCACGCGAGCACTGGAGGGGTAACAGAATTATTCAAGTTTGTAGGACTTTAATGATTTGTTGGGAGTCTTGAAGAGTAACTTTGCTTTCTTTTTAAACTGTCACATTAAATTCTTGGCTCACAGTAGTCCTTGTGTTTCTTCACAACTTCAGTTACTATAGAAATTTTAGAAGCCATATTTCAGTGTTGCTTTTCAGTCAAATCAACTTGATAATGTGCCCAATTTAATTTGGCTGGGAATAACACTTACCTACTCACATCTACTTGCCTGGAAGAAATTTCCGTGAATTAATTACAGTGCACTTCCGATAACTTGCGGTAATTAATGCACAAACTTCCGCGAATTATTGAAAACGGTGAGTTACCCACAGTTATGTTTTTTTATGCATAGTAAAAACAAAACTATTGATTAGAATATTGAAATGTATTTTATGAACACACAAGAAAATACCGTAATTATAATCCTCTGCTATATTGCATTGCAAGACACACTATACTAAAGTCTATTCGCAGAGTCGACACAGTACAGGTAAATACTTACACGTGATCACTTGACTGCTCGGGCAGGAAAACACGCTCAGTTCACGTGATCGGCTCAGTCGGACAGGGCTAGCCAAGATGATTCAACATACCTAGTTTATCATGCCGTAGCCGTAGAAAAGACAAATCTGTACTGCGACCCGGGTTAACTATTTACAGTTACTTTCTTTCTACTATATACTAACGAATATTGTCAATATATGGTAAACTACAGCTTACAGGAATCATAAAATGTGAAACATTTCATTACGCTCAAGGTAATGTAATACAGTACGGTATATTGAGATGGATACGGTTTTCAGTAGACTGTGTCTGACCAGCTGCTGCTGCTAGCATGGTTGACATTTATAATTAGGCAGTCTTCAGTTTCTTCGATAATGTCATAAAGTTCCCGTATTCCCACAGCAGGAGACAATGCGGGCGTTATTAGTCCTGCTGAGTCAGTACAGCTTGACATTGCGTCTACAGCGGAACAACGACTGGATAAAACCCGCGTACACTCGATCAAAATTAATTCTTACTTATACTAAGCAGTTTAGAACTAATTACATTATTACTTAATTAAATGCATACACTAACAACAAGCAATAAAATCATAGCTCCGTATAAAAATAGATATCACACCGTACATTGCAAACGATAACTTAAGCTTCACATGTAAGCTATACACAGCTCTGAAGTCGGCATACATTCAACAGGCACGCACCCCTTGAGGGCAGCCCTGCGATCACTCGCACAGCTCTGTTTACTTCCACTGTCTCGACTCGGCGAACAGACTTGAGAGATGTGTGGATTATGCCAACATTAATAACCAAGAAAAATGACTGTCATCACTTTTTGTTTCTTAGATTGTTTATTTTTTCTAATTTTAGATTGGATATTTCTGAAGAAAACAATATATGAGAACGAATATTCATCTGGATTTTCTATATAAGAGAGAAATGTGACTTCAGACACACTAGCTTAACTGTGGGAAACGTTCAAGATTTCCGTTGGATCACTCCCGCACTAGATCTCGGTTTTCCTCGCCCACAGTCAAATTCTGTACTATATTCTCCTTGCTTTCATGTCTGAAACCATAATAGTCTTTATAGAAGTCTAACTACTCAATTACAGCATGTCACTTTCTTCTGCATCTTGACATTCATCCAGGTTTTGCCTTAATGTCATCGTAGTGAGACCACCTTACTTACTTACTTACTTACTTACTGGTCGGCGCTACAGTTCCTGAAGAACCTTGGCCTCCTTTATCATCTGCCTCCATTCATCCCTATCTTCTGCCTTCCTTCTCCTGTTCCTGATTCCCAGACTCCTAAAGTCGTCTTCCACTTCCTCTATCCATCGTCTCCTGGGTCTTCCTCTTCTTCCATCCGTCTATGTGTAAACACCTTTTTGACACTACACGATTCTGGCATTCTCTGTACATGTCCTGCCCATGTTATCCTCCCTTGCTTAATTTTCACCACAATATCTATTTGTCCGAAGAGTTCCTGTAGTTCCACATTTGTCCTTATTCTCCAACCTTCCTCCTCTCTCACTGGCCTGTATATTTTCCTCAAGATCTTCCTTTCCCATCTTCGCAGCCATTCTTCATCTCTTCTATTCAGAATCCAACCTTCCGATCCATACATAACCACCGGTCATAGTATTGTTATGTAAAATTTTCGGCTTCGGCTGGGCCGAGCTGCGCGTTAGTAACGCCATCTAGTGGCCAGAATCGGTAACATGGCGTCTGCTATCTTAGAGTACAGGTCTTGGTTTTCGTTGGGGAGCCTGAGCACAGTCGTAGCATAATTGTCTCCGAAACTTGAGAAAATGGTTATTTTTTCGATCGTTAATTGTTTAATGACAATTTAATGGGTTAAGGGGGGGGTCTCCGCCCAATCAATACAAATTGTACACGTCAATACGGACCTTGTGAAATGGATAATCCTCCAATTAATCGTTAATTGTTTCCCGTTCAAATTGTGATCATGTACTGGGTGTAAGATTTTTCTGTATTATTCTCATCGTGAAGAGCAGCTGGAGAGCCTAAGAGGAAGTGGCGAGAAGACTTTTGTTTTTTTAACTCCAGAAAGTTACCGATATAAATTACCTTCATAAATTCAATGCTACATAAGTATTGTTTTTCAGGTCTACAAAAGCCCCAGGGCTCAAAGCTACTGGCATGTGGGTGGGCAACCACGGGACCCCAGCTGAGTCCGATATTGTGCCAGGCTCTTCTTATTCAGCATCATCATCATAATCATAATCGCTTTCCTCATGACCTCCCTTGGTCATCTCTTGTTCTCTTTCGACCCTGACAGTAATAGGATATCCAAGGCCTAGGGTGTTATTAATTTTCCTCCTTAATTGGTCACAATACCCTCATTTTTAAAGGGATCAGACCTCTTCTTTAAAGGCTGTGGTGGCGCAGCGGTCAAGCTGTTGGCCTCTCACGAAGGTGGATCGCGTTCGATTCCCGGTCAATGCATGTGAGATTTTCGAAGTGAAATGCCATGTCCTGTGGTTCGGATTCCACGTAAAAAGGAGGTCCCGTGGCTCATGATCGCACGATTAACAGTCACTTAAAACTAAAAGCTTCTTTCCTTTTCCTTCCTCTTCTTTTACACTTTCCATGGTATCTCCTGCCCACTGTTGTTGATTCATCTGCAGAGACATCGTTTTCATCTGAACTTGGGTGTGTGTGGAATTCGTCTGATAACCTTTGTTATTGTGATGGCTGTATTAGTGTATGCATTTGTAATTGAGACGTGGATCGAGGAAGGAGGTGCCCTTGACACCGTCTCTACATTTACCTGGATTCGAAGTGGGAAACCACGACCACGATGCAGAGCTGCAGCTAGTCCGGAGATAGGAGGTTCGAATCTCAATGCTGACAGCGAATATCCTAAGTGTGACCTTTAAGCTGTTTTTTTTTTTTTTTTTTTTTTTTTTTTTTTTTTTTTACTCGCCTACCTGGAAATACCGGGATAGTACCTTATTTCAAATCCCTGGGCACCTACCCCACTCCTGCCCACAATACAGCTACACACACTTCTACGGTCATCACAGGAACACAGGTTATCTGACAAGCTCAACATTCACACAAATATACGGGGCTGATGACCAAGATATCCTAAGTCCCTAAAATAAATTAACAACTCTGCCACGGCAATGGTGGTGGGTTAGTCTCCATGCATATCAAGCAGACAGACAGACAGAACCCCAGAGACATCACAGAACATTTATGAACCCAGAAGTCTCCAGCTTTGTGCTCATAAAGGCAGCATCAACAGAGCTTATTCCAGTCCAAGCGAACTTTGCTAACGAAGTGGAACTAGCCATCGAGAAACTTCTAGATGTTAACTATGTCATGAAAGAAAATAGTTTGCATTATACCCCGTCAGTTGTGAAGAAAAGCATAGTCATACGTGATATAATGAGATGTGAGTAAATGAAGAGAAGAGAGAATTAAAATCAAACAAATTAATGGAAGTTTACAATTCGGGTAATGCAAGTTATTCAGAGAGTTTGCATGTAAATGTAGAGACTGTATCTTATATGGGTCATGGCCGCTTCCTTCTATTAGCCAAATTTCATTCATTTTTATTCATCTCATCTCTCATGAGATAAGGTTAGCGTCATGAAGGGGATCCGGCAATAAAACCATTCATCACAAAGAAAACTCATCTCCCCCCATCCCGACCCCGTAGAAACTGGAGTAATAATTAGGTCGAACGGATCCACACCACACAATCTAACTTTCTCCTTATACCTTTCCGAATCGAAATGACTTAATTTGGATAAGTAATTAACAACGAAAGCCATAGTAAAAGTCTAAAAAAGCAGGCACAACGAGAACACAACCACACCATCATCATCATCGGCTTTAACTCGAATCCGAGTATAAATCTTCTTCCTTCAGTCCAGTTTGTGGATGTGTTTACGGTGACTAAAGAGTCCAATCCTGGCATGGAACAAGCGACCACACAAGTCACATAGTATTGCTGGAGGAGGACGTGGTTGGGCTGCTCGAAGTTTCCTAGCTCGACGCTTGGCCTCTTCATGTATGCGTCGATCCCTTTCAAACGTCTTTACAGTATCCGAGATGGTACGGCGCCAAGTTGAGTGGTCTTCAGCCAGCATGTCCCAGGTTTGTGAATCAAGACCTGTCAATTTCAGGGTCTGCTTAAATTGGTCCTTGTAGCGCCTCTTAGGACCACCATGAGGTCTGGTGCCGTAGCATAACTCACCATATAGCATTTGACGAGGTAATCTCACATCATCCATCCGATGGACATGACCAATCCATCTAAATTGGTGACCTATTATGGATGATTCTATGCTGTTGATTTGAGCCTTTTCCAGAACAGCAATATTGGTAATGCGGTCTTCCCATTTAATCATCAGGATTGATCGAAGTTTTTGTAGGTGGAAACGCTCAAGCTTCCTAAGATCACGTCGGTAAAGGGTCCACGTTTCACAGCCATACAGCAATGTAGAAATGACTACTGCTTTGTACACCATAAGCTTTGTACTCATGGACAGATCTTTATTCATGAAGACCCGGTGCGCTAATCGTCCATATGCTGTATGGGCTGCGCCAATTCTCTTATCCACATCCTGTTCACAGGTACAGCTCACAGAAATGGTACTGCCCAGGTACTGCGTGTTGGTAATGAAAAGTTCGTGTTCTGCACAAAGACCAAGAAGCAACAGTCCATTGGGATTACATTTTCCAAGTCCCTGTTTGCCCATCACATTATTCCATAGCCTGTAATCTTTCCTAACTCTGGCATTGAAGTCACCGAGGAGCAAGAGTTTATCTGGAGATGGTACCTTAGAGATGATTTCACTTAGCTGATTATAGAACTGAGCCTTTACTTCATCATCACAACCACACACGACACCGGTAAACACACGAAGGATGTACTCAAAGATGGCGGATGCTATGCTGACAGTCTCGGGCGAGAGATGGCACCACTACCGCGGCTGCGTCATCGGCCCCGAATCGCCACAAGTCGAAGCCGAGAATTCCTTCTAACATTTCTGTATATAAACATGCTTTGCAGAGAGTAATAGCATCAGTTTCCACTTTTTATTCTTTCTTGTATTTCCACTGATGTTCTGTTATCCTCCGTTATTATTGAGCCCATATATTTGAATTCTTCTACTCTTTGATATTCTTTCCCATTTAATTTAATATACGGGTCTCTTCTTGCCTCTCTGGAGTTTCCCATCTTCATATACTTAGTTTTCTTTGTATTCACTTCTAATCCCATCTTTCATGCACTTTCTTCCAACAGGACATAGCTCTATTCTAATGCTTTACTGTTCCTTGCAATTAATCAGGGTGTCTACCGGTAACGAAAAAGTAACTAATTTTGCAAACGGGTAACGAAAATTTTCTGAATGCGGGTTGAATCATTTAAACTCTCGCCGCTAGGCTCAGAGATTGCGATGGAGCGAGTTTCACGCAAGCGGCGCCGATTGCATAAGCTATATTTCCCCGTGCCTGAGCTCAAGGAAATGCATACTGAGGATACCTTGTGTGGTATACATTAATTCAACATATATTTTCGGCATCAAGAAGACTTTCTAGTTTTGTGTGAAATATTTTTCTGTGTTACTAGGAAAGCTGACTTTTCGCGAGACGTTGATTCGCTAAAACTTCCGAAACTAAACAGAAACATCTCATTTCTGTTATTGATTTCTACATTTGGAGACTATGTCAAATTGAAATCCAGAAATAACGCGAAATAATTTAATGTCGCAATCTCGCTAAATGTTACCGTTTCGAAACAAAAATTACGAAATAGCTTCGAAATACATAATAACTTACTGGTATTTTAAAAATCTGTCTCGTAAATTTGCGACATCCGGTATGGTTAATTCGGAAGGCAGTTATATGTTGATTTTTCCTTCGAACTTTGGTCCCAGCGGATATATTATCTAACTGGTTATTTCGATAACTTGTATAATTCGTGATTCGCATTCGAAAGAAAATGTGCCCTCTTGTCGTATTATTCGTGCAATCTTCCCAGAATAATTCATAATATTGGATACGGTACCTACTTCGAACGTTCATCCTCCAAAATCACATCCTCAAGACGACCGGCGGACCGCATGACTTGCCTGCGCAAATCTCGTCAAACGAACCGAGATCGACATCAGTTGCGTAAAATGATAAAACCCGTCCCCTATCGTGAACTTGTGACCACGTGGACTGCGGGAATTCTGTCAAAGGTAATTGGCACCCATCACGAAACATTCTGAAACCTACTCGCCACTTTTCCCATGACCGTATACTTAACAGCGTACGGTGAGCAAGAAGTGCATCAACCCACTTAGAAATGACTGCCTATGTAGCTTCGCGATACAAATTTTTCCTCGTGATCCACCCTGAACTGATGAACTCCCAACCACAGCATAGGGACAGCGGGAATCACGGCGCCGACCATACAACATGTCCATAACTACTCGTGAATTTTAACCATGCTCACCCTTGAGCTTGCCTCCACCATTCTGTCAGGGCAGATAGACAGGCAATCGTTGAACAGCCAGGTGCAGGGCCGATTGCATTATATCGCGAGGACAACGTGAATCTCATAAAACGGCTGAGTGCGGCAGCGATTGCGATACATCGCGATATTCCTCCGCATTCAATGACGAGCACAACTGGATTCTTGTCAAACAGACAGCAAGTGGTGCCGATTGCGTAATGCTATATTTTCTCGTGCCGGACCTCAAGGACAAAGGAAATCTTGTCGAATGACTAAAAGTGACACCGTTTATCTAAATCTCGATTTTTCTCCATGTTCTATCGTTTAAACTACGGGAATCTCGTCAAACGGCTGAGACCAGCGCCGATCGTGTAACATCTCGATATTTCTCCGTACTTGACTGCGAAGTCAGAATTCAGTGACGATCACGTAATGTCGCATACATTTCTTCGTTATCTACCGCAGGGACTAAGAAAACCTCGCCAAACGGTAAACAGCAGAGCAACCTCTTGATATTATAACAACGTCTTGTGCACAAGACGACATATTAGCTGAAACAACTCGTTTGATAATAAATATCTAGTTTTTTATTTTTATTTTTTTATTTTTATCTTATTATTTATTTTATTTACAGCTTGAAACACAGTTCATTGTTGTTTTTCTTCACCGCGTAATGAGCTCCTATGCTTGCAGACCGCAGACGTATCTTGAATTCAAAGGTAACTAAAAGGTAGCTAAAAGGTAACTAATTTTTACTTCATCCTTACAGTAGACACCCTGTTAATGCTACATCATCCGCATATGCTATCACCTGTACTTGTCTGTTAAATGTGGTCCCTCCTGGATTGATTGGTAGTTGTTGGATTATTTTTTCTAGGGCTACATTTAAGAGTAATGTAGAAATTAAATCTCCTTGTCGCAAACCCCTTTCTACAATGAATTCTTCGGACATCTCTTGTTCTAATCTAACCTTACAGATTGTTGTTTCCATAGTCATTTCTGTCAGCTTGACCAATTTTAGCAGGATTTTAATCTCTTTCATAATTTTTCTTTCTATCTAAACTAGCGATTCCCAACCGGTGTGCCGCGAGGCCTCCGCAGGTCTGCCGCGAAATTTCAGCAACACTTGGATATAATAATCACTTGGATACGTGGATTAAAATTTTACTTGTAGACAAGACAGCATGACAGTTCCCGGCAATATTTTTATTGAAGTTTAGTTATTTTACCACTTTTCATAATTATTAAGAAAAACGAATTACCTGGTACGAGTTCTAAATCGAGGTCGAATGAAAATAATCTCCTTGTTGGTGCGAAGACTCTTGTTTTGGAAAGTAGGCCTAATAAACGTAAACATTCTAGCAATGGCGATAGTGACTCGGGGAACTTTCGACAATATCATGAAAGCTACTTAGCCTTTGGTTTCACGTCATCTGGTGGCAAAAAACCCGCACCTCGATGCCTAATTTGTGGCGAACAGCTGTCGGACGAAGCAATGGTGCTAAGTAAGTTGAAAAGACATCTTCTCTCAAATCATCAATTTGCTTCTGAAAAGCGGGTTGAATATTTCAAAAGGCTGCAAGTAAATGAATCAACACAGGTTTCAAAATGTTAAAAAATATAGTTAGTGTCTGATAAAGCCCATGGCTCTGCCATGGCTGAGCTAATAGCTCAAAACATGAAATCTCATGCGACCGCTGAGACAACGATTCTACCAGCGTGTTGTGAAATTGTTAAAATCATGTATGGAGAAGAATGTAAAAAGGAGGTTAGGAAAGTTCCTTTATCTAATAATACCATAAGTAGGCGTATTGAAGACATGTCCAAATATGTTGAGGCCCACGTCAATGTAAAACTTATACAGCGGATTTTTTCTCTCTCCAAGTGGATGAGTCCACAGATATAACCGGGAAACCCCACGTTCTAGCATTCGTCCGATTCATAAGCGAAAACAAAATAATTGAGCAGTTTCTGTTTTGCAAGGATCTTCCTGAAACAACAACCGGACAAGACATTTTTCAAGGAGTAAATAACTATTTTATTGCTGCTGGTTTATCTTGGTAGTCTCGTTTGAGTTTTTGTACAGACGGGTGTCCCGCAATGGTGCGCTATTTGACAGGATTTCTATCACTTGTAAAGAAAGAATATCCAGATACTATATTTACTCATTGCTTTCTCCACAGAGAAGCTTTGGTTGCCAAGTCTCTGGTTCCTAAGCTCGAAGAATGTTTAAAGACTTGTGAAAATGGTAAACTTGATTAAAAGTAGGCCTTTAAAAGCTAGGTTATTTAACAATTTGTGTTCTGCTATGGATGCTGAGCATACCCAGTTGCTGTTGCACACATAAGTGAGATGGCTATCCCGCGGACGTGTCCTCCAAAGATTCTATGAACTCAGAGAGGAGTTATTAGTATTTTTTACCTGTGAAGAGTCAGAGTATGCCAATTTTTTTAGTGATGACCCCGGTATTCCAAAGTGGTGTTTTTAGCTGATATATTTAAGAAATTGTATGTTTTGAACAAAGGCATGCAAGGAAAGCGAGAGAACATTATCACGTCTACAGAGAAAATCAACTCTTTCCAACAGAAGCTTTCTTTGTAGATATCCAAAATAGAAAAACAAGAAACATGGGATATGTTTGACCTCACAAAAGATTGCCACATTGATTTGAACCTTTCCAATCTAATTTTGAAAAGCCTACGTCAGCTTGAAAACAACATAAACAAATATTTTCCATCTCTTGACATATCTTCAATGGAGTGGGTGAGGAATCCTTTTATTGATTCTGCATATGAAACTGCATCTCTTAGTACTGATGAAGAGAGTGAACTGATTTATGTCTGAAATGATCGCGGTCTTAAACTGCAGTACTGTAAATTGGTTGAAGAAGCTGAAGCAAAGTCGAAATTGAAGAAATCTAAAGTGAATGTTGACATTGAATCATTTTGGATCAGTCTGATAAATGAATATCCGTTAATCTCAAAGAAGGCAATGAAAGCAATAGTACCATTTTCAACGTCTTATATCTGCGAGGCCGCCTTCTCGTCAATGAATGCCATAAAGACAAAAAATCGTTCATAGCTGAAGACTTTGGAAGACGGCATGAGGGTGTGCTTGTCAACCATCTGACCCAGAAAAGATCTTTTAATGAAAGGACATCAGGCACAAATATCCCACTAGCACTAGTGAGTTTTAGCTTCACACTTCACACCTAATATCACAAATCACCCTTTATGAATTTTGTATTGTTCTGTTATGATTTTGGTTCCTCTCAATATTGAAATATATGTTTATTTATACCAAAATGCAGTTTCCATATTGATCCCTTTTCCGTTAAAACAAGCTATTAATTATTTAAGTCTTACCATGCAAGGCCTATGCCACTTTATCATAACAAAACATATTGAAATACCGGTAAGCAAATCAAGTGTGCCGTGACGTAAAAAAGGTTGGGAATCGCTGATCTAAACTGTCATATGCCTGTCTAAAATCTATATACAGTTGATCCAGCAATTTATCATGTTCATAAAACTTCTCCAGTACCTGCCTCACTACAAATATCTGGTTCATTGTAGAACGATTCCTCCTAAACCCACCTTGGTAGTCTTAAAATATTTTCTCTACACATCGCTCCAGTCGAGAAGCTAAAATCTTACCTGAACACCTTATATGTTACGTCCAACAGAGTAATCCCACGATAATTGTCGCATACAGATTTATCTCCTTTCTTATACAAAGCCAAGGACATATTATTCCTACAGTCCAATCCTTGGGCATTTCTTCTTTTGTCCATCATCAAGTTCATCATCAACATCAAGTTTCCACTACAGTTTCCCGGGTGTGGTTTACGAGCGCTCTCCATTTTAGTCGATTCATGTACCACTGCTCCTTAAAGACTTCATCCCAGTTGATTCCCTTGAATGTGATATCTTCCTTCACTTGGTCCAGCCATCTCCTCCTAGGTCTTCCAGTATGTAACCATTGTTTTGCAATTCTTCCTTCTGTCATATGTTTGACGTGACCAAACCATCGCAAATTTGCCCTAGTTATGGTCTCCTTCAGGGACTGATTTATTCCAGCTTGTTCTCTTATCTTCTCATATCTTACTTTGTCTTTCTTAGTTTTTTGAAGCATGCTTCTTAGAAACTTCATTTCTGAAGCCTGAAGTCTGCTGTCATCTTTTTTGGTAGTTGTGCATGTTTCCAACCCATAAGTCAATATTGGGACAAAGTATGTTCGAAACAGAGTTTGTTTTGATCTTAGTAGCACTTGCATATTCCAGAGTAGATATCGAACTTTCTGATAGAATTGACTTGATTTCTGAATACGGTTATTTAATTCAAGCTGTATTCTGTTGTCTCCCACAAGTCCAACCGTCTCCCACAAGTCCAACCCCTCCTCCACATGGTGGGAGACGGGCAACGGCATGAAGTAGGGGATTGCCTGTAGGGGTGAAGTACAGTGGGGACTTTGTGTGCCCCGGGACCGCTACGGTAGCTGTGAAGGCTCTATGGGAACCCTGAAAAGTGACGGCTGACGGGGCTCTGGTGAAGCTACGATAGGCCTAGCAAGCCAGTAGTGGATATCATATTTGCTTTCAAACCAGGGACAGGCCTCGGAAAGGACGGATGCAAACGACGACGACCCGGATATGCTAATGGACTACGAGTTGGGACATTAAACATACAGACACTGACAGGAAAAGTGGAGGAGATTGTAGATGTGATGGAGAGAAGAAAACTGGATGTACTGGGCTTGGCAGAAACAAGATGGAAAGGAGAAGGTCGCAGAGAACTGAGGAAAGGGTACCGGTTGTACTGGAGTGGGAACAGTGAAGGAAGGAGCAGCGGAGTAGGAGTAGTTGTGAGAGATGGAATGAAGGAAGAGGTAAAGGGAATAAGTGACAGGATCATGAAGATCAGAGTAACTGTAAAGGGAAGAAGCCTGGAGATAGCCCAGGTATATGTCCCTCAAGTTGGATGTACAGCTCAAGAGAAGGAAGACTTTGAGGAGGAGCTACAACAGCAGTTGAATGGTCAGAGCATCATTGTCATGGGAGATTTGAATGCACATGTAGGAAGTGAAAGGCAAGGATATGAAAATGTATTGGGAGCAGAAGGATGGGGTAGCAGGAATGAAGAAGGGAGAAAGTTACTGGATTTTTGCAAGAAAAACGGTTTAGTGGTAGGCAACTCCTGGTTCCGGAAGAAAGAAAGCCACAAGGTAACGTGGTACAGCAGTGATTTAACAAAGAAATCTTTGGTAGATTACATACTGTACGACTGGGAAATGAAGAGAAGTGTCAGAGATATAAAGGTAACACCATCAGAGGCCTTAGATAGCGACCACAGAATACTTGTAATGAACCTGGGAGTTGTTAAGGATAGCAAGAGGACAGAGTACCAGGAAAGGAGAATCAAAGTATGGCAACTCAAGGAAAAGGAAGTCGAGGAAGAATTCCAGAAGATAGTAAGGGAAAGGATGCCAACAGACAATCCTAAAACAGGGGAAGAGGAATGGAAGCAATTCAAAAACACAATGGTGGAAGCTGCAGTGGCAGTATGTGGAAGAACAAGCAACAGAAAGCGGAGTAAAGAGACACCATGGTGGAATGAGAGAGTAAAAGAAGCTGTGGGAAGGAAGAACAAGGCTTTCAGAGTGTGGTTCCAGGAAAGAACTGATCTGACAAGGGAAGATTATAAGATAAATAAGAAAGAAGCAAAGAAGATTGTCGCAGAGGAGAGGAAGAAGTGGATGGTCAAGTGGACAGAGATGATGGAGGAAGACAGCAGAGGAAATAAGAAAGTACTTTATGGGATGGTCAAAAGTAAGAGAAGAGGTCTACGAGAGGATGTGGTAATGATGGACAAAAACGGAAATGAGGTGCATAACAATGAGGCACTCAAGACAGTGTGGAAAGAGTACTTTGAGGATTTGCTGAATCCAAATGGTCATAGGGAGGAAGACAATGTATTAGAAGATGGAGAAGACAACACCGGAATGGAAAAAGACCTGACTTGGAGAGAACTGGAAATGGCTATAGACAAGATGAAAGGAGGAAGGGCACCAGGTGTGGATGAAGTGAGTGTTGAAATGGTGAAGGCAGCAGGGGAGGTTGGGAAGCAGTGGCTGTACCGTGTGATGAGGATGATATGGAAGGAGAAAAATACCCCAGAAGATTGGAAGAAAGGATTAATTGTCAAATATTTAAGAAAGGCGTGCAGAAATTACAGGGGAGTCACACTCATACCTCACTGTGCCAAGATATATGAAAAGATATTAGAAAGTAGAATACGAGCCAAAGTGGAGAGAAAATTGAGAGAGGAACAGTATGGATTCAGACATGGGAGATCAACAGTGGATCTCATATTTTCAGTGAGACAGCTCCAGGAACACCACTACGAATTTGGAGAGGATCTGTTGATGGCCTTCCTGGACATCGAAAAGGCCCATGATAGTGTGTGTAGGGAGAAGGTTTGGAAAGCAATGGAAAACATGGGAGTGGAAAAAGAGACTGTAGGCAGAGTGAAGGAGATGTATTGTGAAAGTGTGAGTTGTGTGAAAGTTGGAGGGGAAAGAACAGACTGGTTCAGACAAATGAGTGGCCTGAAACAGGTTAGTGCACTGTCACCCCTTCTCTTTATTGTGGTTATGGACGAGGTAATGACACGGATAGCAGGAAAGATAGGAGGAGATAAGATGAAAGCAATGGTGTTTGCAGATGATCTCATGGTCTGGGGAAACAAGGAGGAAGAAATTCAGGAGCAACTGAAGGCTTGGGAAGAAACAGTGGGAGAGTACGAATGGAATTTCAACATCAGTAAATGTGAGATCCTGTTAACGACCAGGAAAAAGGACAGACCAAAGAGTGGGATAACACTTGGAGGTGGACAGCTGAAGAAAGTGGAAAGTCTCAAGTACTTGGGAAGCATAGTGGAGGAAAATGGGAGAAATGACAAAGAGATTACGGAACGTGGCAGACAGGCAGAAGCATTTCTGAGAAGCATTAGGAGCTTAGTGTGGAATAAAGATGTCCCACAAAAAAGCAAGGAAGTGTTATACAGAAGCTACTATATCCCGATACTGACCTATGCTTCAGAATCGTGGACAATGAACAAAAGAGACATAAGCAGAATACAGGCAGGTGAAATGAAGTTCCTGCCAAGTAGGATCGGAGTAACAAGAAGAGACAGGGTGAGGAATGAAAAGGTCAGGGAAATGGTGAAAGAGGAGCCCTTGCAAGGTAGGATTGAGACATCAAGACTGAGGTGGTATGGACACTTAAAGAGAATGGATGAGAAGAAGATTCCCAAGAGGATACATCAGATGCAGAAGAAACGACCAAGGGGAAGACCAAGAGATAGATGGCTGAAAGGAGTGGAGGAATGTGTCAAGAAGAGAGGCGAGGACTGGACCAGAGTGACAGCGGAGAGGTGTTGGGAAGAAAGAACTAAGTGGCGAGGCTTATGTTCCAAACAGACCCAGCCTGGGGCTGGAAACTGTACAAGATGATGATGATGTATTCTGTTGTCACTTGATACTAAGCATCCAAGGTACTGTGGTTTACCGTTTCCAACTGTACGCCCTCCAGCATTATATTATATTTACTTCTCTGTCTGTTAACAGACATTGCAGCAGTTTTTGTAGCACTTACTTTCAGTCCATATTTTCTCAAATGATCATTCCAGACGTTCAGCCTTTCCTGGACTTCCAGCTCACTATTTCCCCAGATAACTATATCATCTGCAAAAGCAAATGCTTGAAGATCCATATTGGTGTTCTGTTTCACTTCCTTTATGATTTCATCCATGATGGTGATGAATAGTAATGGTGAAAGGGCACTGCCTTGTTGCACTCCTCTAGATGTCTGGAACCAATCTGAATATCTCATTTTCTACTTGAACACAGCTGTAGCAGTCATCGTAAAGCATTTTTACTCTCTGAATGAGTTCCATAGTCACATTCTTCTTAAGACACTCCCATATAGTTGTTCTAGGGACACTATCGAATGCTTTTTCGATGTCTAGAAACACAAATGTCAAATTACGATCTTTCTCCCAGTGCTTTTCCAATATCATTTTCAGTGCGAATATGAGGTCTATAGTTGATCTATCTTTCCTAAATCCATATTGTTCTTCTTGCAGTTTGGATTCAATAATTTTACTTAAACTTTTCTCAAGAATCTTCTCAAATATTTTTAAACCATGAGACAGTAAAGTAATCCCTCTATAGTTGTTGCACTTTTTTCGACTTCCTTTCTTAAACGGGAACTATAACTCCCTTCTTCCAGTCATCTGGTATTATTTTATCCTTCCATATTGCCCTTATCACCCTGTATAGCCATTGAATTATTTGTGGGCCAACAGCTTTAATCATGTCTGCACTTAGTTCATCAAAGCCAGTAGCTCGTTCATTGCACATACTTTTAAGGGCTGATTCTATTTCACTCCAAGTTGGTGGCATTTCTTCAGATATATTTTCACTTGACTGAATCTGTGCATTGGGACTGGAGTCTTTCTTTAAACCATTGTATAAATTCTCAAAATATAATTTCATAATTTCTCTTATTTCTGTCTTTTCCCTAGTGATGCTCCCATCTGGTTTCTGTAAAGCTGTTATTTGCTCATAACTACTCCTGATATTTTTAACAACACTGTACAGCAATTTGAAATTTGCTTTACTATCTTCTTCCAATTTATTTGTGAAATCAATCCAAGACTTTGCATTACTTCTGCTACTATTCGTTTCACTCGCAGTCTACAATCTCTGTATGTCTGTTGTTATTCACTCATTTTTAATTCATCTTTTCCATCTCCTTTCTGAATTTCTTTATCATGAGCCTTTCTTGCTTAATTTTTCTTCTGAACTGCACTCTTTACTTCATCATTCAACCAGGCTGTTTTTATTTCTTTTACTTTACTACTAGTTTTGCCACACATTTCTACAGCAGCTCCAACACGACATTCTTTGAATCTGTTCCACTCTGTATTTCCTCCTTGTGTTCTGTCTCTAGGTATTTTGGAGGCCACCTTTTTTGTATATATCAGTTTGTTTTCTACTTTTTTCAGTTCCCAGGTTTTAATCTTTGGTTTTTTGGTTTTCCGTGGTGTATGGATTTTTACATTTTTGATGATTGCAAGAAGCAGTCTGTGGTCGCTATCTAAGCTCTCACTTGACACAATCTTAACATCACAAATAGTTTGGCCAGCTTTTCCATCAGATAGTATGTAATCTATTAAGGATTTGGATTGTCCATCCCAACTATACCTTGTTATTTTGTGCGATAATTGTTTTTGAAACCAGGTGTTATTTATTTTTAAGCCATTTCTGACGCAAAAATCTAGAAGTTGTTCACCTTCCTGTCCATACTTCTTTTATTAGTTCATGTATTGCTTTAACCACTACCTCTCACCCGAATTTAGCTACTCGCTTCTATTCCGTCTTTTCCCGCGGCTTTATTGTTCTTTAATTCCTGGATTGTATCTCTAACTTCCTCTAAATACGTACATCTTCCTCTTCTTCCCCATTCGCGGTTTCCTCTTCACCTTGTCCCTTGAGTAGCTCTCTGAAATATTCCTGCTATCTCTCTAGCATCTTGTTTTATCTCCTTCCTTGTCCTTATAAAAGATTGCTCTTGGTTGGAATCCTTTCCTCAATTCTCTTGATCTTGCATAAAATCTCCTCATCTCCCCACTCTCCCTCATTTTATCCAATTTCTCTTGAATTCGGCTCTCCCCTGCGTTTCCTCTGCAACTTCACTGATGGTGTTTCTCAGTAACTCCCATTTAGTTTCCACATAACCTTCTTCCCAGAGGTTCTAATTGTTTTCCATGTTTGCTCCCACTTTCAATCTGTACTCATCTTTTGCTTCCTTGTTGTTTTGGATCCTTTCAGTATTATGCTTCATCTTCCTTTCACTTTTTTGTTTCCTTGCTGAATCTATTTTTTGTCTATACTTGATTCTTACCAAGTAATCATCTGTTCCTTTACAACTACTTACCGTATTTACTCGGCTATAAGACCCCCTTTTTTTTTTTTTTTGTGTGCAAATTTTTAGTTCCGAAATTGAGGGGGGGGTACTATAGACGCGTACTTCGCAAAAATCCATTAATTTGGGAAAGGGAGAGAGGAAAAATAAGCTATTTTATTTTGATGCTACATAGTACGATATATTTAATCTAAATAAAGTTTAAATCTTTAATCAGCCCATTATGAGTCTGCCATAACCTCACTTTCCCGGCTATCCCCCAATGACTTTCACTACTATCTCTTGCTAAGCAAAAATCTTAGTATCAAAGAAATAGAATTAAATGGACAAAGTATCAGACATGGAAATGCAAAGTTAATTTTTATTTGAACATAGGGAGGGAGAATGCATCAATTAGGGAATGCAGGATCACTTCTCACTAACATTTGTAAACACAACTGAGCATGTATTATTCACATATTTCACATTCATATACCAATAACGTTTCACACACACAAACGCCAATGGTTATTGCAACAAATGAAATGTGTTTAAAATAAAACTAAGGAGACTGTCGTATACACAATCGAATCACAGCATAAATAATACCAAACAGAAGAATGCAGGCAAGATGAACCATAACTTTCATTGGCGGATGGTGCTTCTACTCGGCCAATAGTGTGGCATCTTCTAATGGATGTCGGGTGAAGCCCATTGGCTACACAATTCGATATCCTGTCCAATCGCGTACACGGTACGCAAAATGGCGGTCATATCGTCTGACATATCGTAACAAGAAAAATATTTTTGTCATAAAGGAGAATGAAATTCAGTTGTAATTATATATTTTTTTTTAAGAATACGTCAATTTCCAAGAATGTTGTATTTTGACTCTCAATAATTAAGGAGGGGTACTATAGGCGAGGGGGTCTTATAGCCGAGTAAATACGGTACTTCCATAACATCTGAAGCATGTCGTTTGTCAATAATCACATGATCTATAAGCGATTTCCAGGAATTTTTTTATTTTGGCTCTCGAAAATTAAGGCGGGGTACTATAGGCGAGGGGGTCTTATAGCCGAGTAAATACGGTACTTCCATAACATCTGAAGCATGTCGTTTGATTCCTTGTAACTCCATCTGGAGACACCAAAGTCTCTTTCTTGATATCTTTCCATGGGTGCCAAGTACTTTCCACCACCATTTCTTTCCCAATGGCAAAGTCTATCAACTGCAGTCCATTGTCATTACTCCCTTCATGTAAACTTTCCTTCCCTGTTATATCTCTGAACACCTCTTCCTTCCCGACTTTGGCATTTAGGTCCCCTGGGATTATTTTCACATCATGTCTTTGTACTTTGTTGACCTCCTCCTCCAACTTAGTGTAGAATTTAGCCTTCTTTTCTTCTTCTGCCTCTTCTGTGGGGGCATAGATACAAAATATGGTGATAATAAAAAAATTTTGCTTGTAGTCTCATTGAGCACATCCTATCATTTATAGCATTAATGTTTATTACATTTGACTTTTGTGTAAGAAAGCCTCTACCACCATACCCGGTGTTTCCCCCACTGTACATCAGTATATGTTCCCCTGACGCTATCATTCCTTGGCCTTTCCCTCGTATTTCTTGTAGTGCAGCTATTTTCACTCCGTATTTTCCCATTTCTTCTCTAATCTCTCTCAATTTCCCAGGTCTCCTGTGGGTTTCCACATTCCATGTCGCTAACATAATATCCGCTTTCATTCTCATTAACCTTTTCCTTCGGCGGTTCATCATCGGGTGATCAGCATCCTGAGGCACTTGTAAGGTATCCGTAACATTAAAATTTTTACAGGGTAGGATTGTTAACCCTACGCCCAACCCCCTACCTGGAGGACCAGGGTATCGATCTAAGTCTGGCCCATCACAGTAGATCTGTCTGGCTTGGGTGGCCCTACCAGGAGCTTAAGCTCCCGCCAGCATAGCTCTAAGGATCATTTGGGCACGCAAGCCTCCAAAAACACGCCTTCGTCAAGGTGTCGATACAAGTGGGAGGTTCTGAGACCACCTTGCCCGTTCGAAATATCGTCGTCGCAAACTCTTGCTTTTGTGCGAGTGTAGTGTGTTGACAGCATGAAGATCAAGTAACAAACACGCACTCGGCGCGGCGTTGCGTGGGTTTGCTCCATCGGGCAATAATCGCAATTTACAATACGCTGTCCGCACATCTACCCTTAACAACTCTTAGGCCAGCGACCTTGGAGTGTGACTGTTGGGAAAGGGAGGGTAGGTCCTGAGTGAAAGTGCATTCCACTTTGCTTTGTCTCGGCATTGAAGGTAAAAGAAGTCCCTTTCAGCGACATGCTCGTATGTTTTCAAGATTGCAACATTGTGGTAGCAGTGCGCAAGTAGGCCTAATTTTACATTACTGAGAAACGCAGTTTAGTCTTCTCAAATCTCAATTATTTTGTCTCCATGCGTCGTATCACATTAAAATTCTTTTAAGCGACGGAGAGATTCCCACCTCAGCCATCCTGGAAGTGGTTTTCTGTGGTTTCCCAATTCTCCTCCAGGCAAATACCAGGATGGTTCCTAACTTAAAGCCATGGCCGTCTTCTTCCCAATCCTAAACTGAATTACAAATGCACACACTAATACAGTCATCACAATAATACAGGTTATCAGACAAAATTACACCCATACCCAAGTACATATGGCTAAATGACCATGATGTCCAAGCCCCTGAAACGAAAATATGATTACAATAATTGAAGCAGCAACATTCAACCATTTATTTCAATTGTTTGGGTCTATATTGACTTAATTATTCCAAGAATTCCATTTTACCTTTTTTTATTTCCCAGTCATAGTGTCATAATTCCTTGTGGTAACCACACACCTGAAATGGTTTAATCTCGAGAGGCTACCTCCTGAAGCCATTTCTAAAATTCTATGATCACTTAAATACTGTAGTGCCACACGCCAATCAGATCGGCTCTTACTCCGAATTGGCACGTTAATTTTGTTATGATTGAAAGTTTCTGAAAAGAGATGTCTCTTTAGTGTTTTGCACTATTAGAAAGCTGGGGTTTTAAGCTTGTCTGGGGAGTGTAACTCCTTTCACTTACAGCACCATTGATGCGGAAAGTAGAATACTTTTGTTATCTCGGTTAGTTGTTGTTGTTTTGAGGGGTGTAACAGGCATAAGAACTACTCTCTGGGTGAATGCCATATCGGTAGTGATATATCAGGAATCCCAATATCATCCCCAATGCTAAAGAGGAAGTGGGACAGTAAAACTGTTTTCACCCCTATACAGCAAAGATTCCCAAACAGTGTGCTGCAAAATTTTGCACATGTGCCATGGAATATTGCATTTTGCAAACCTGGAAGTGAAATGAAATGAAAATCCACAGCCTGCTTCCAGTTGCAAACCTGGAAGTAAAATGAATAAATATTTTCCATCGCTATCAACAAGATACCTTGACTGGATTATGTTGTCTTTTGACTTTGTCGACAAAGTTGAAAATTTGGATCTGACTATGGGAGAAAGAGACAAACTGATATGTGCTGTGATTCTACATGGAGAGCGAGACCAATTTATCATGTGGGTTCTTTCTGGGTAAACATGATAAAACAACATGCATCCTGTACATAGAAAATGCCATTGTTGCCATCTTTTTTTTTCAACACCTTGCTTGTGGGAGCTGACATTTTTTACACTAAACAATATAAATCAATTTACAGTATTAGACTGTCTAATGTTGAAGCAGATCTATAAGTTACGTGTGAAAATGTTCCACTCAGGTTTTATGTGATTTCCTAGTGTTCCATATGGAACTATTTTTTTCTTCAAATTAATTTAATGAAATACTTTGTTTGTGTAGCCTGCATAGTACCTTTCATAATAAATGAAGCTTCTGTTAACTGCATTTGGATATAAATCATTTAAATTTAATAGCAAAACTTGGCAACAACTCTTCAGCAGCGGGAGTTATTGGTCGATATAACAGCTTTCAACCAAGTGTGCATGAAAAAAATATTGAGGTTACATGTGGCAGGATGTCCAAAATGTTAGAAATCCCTGTTATAACTGATGTTAAATTCACAAATTGTTGCAGTTTTATTTATTAATTAGTATGAATCGGATTGAGTGCAGTGATACTCACTCACTCCGTTGGCTTCTCTGGGACGTGACGATCCCGTGCCGCTCTCACTATCTGCCTCCTATCCAGCGCATTATTCTCCCATCCAGTAATACCCATCTGTCTGCAGTCAAGAGGTCACTTCATCTTGCCATCTACTCCTAGGTTTTCCAGAGGGTCTCGAGCCTTCGATCTTCTTCTCGTACACCTGGCAAACTATTCTGGCAGCGTCCATTCTGTTGACATGCCCAGCCCATTGTAACCGTTTCGCTTTCATGACGTTCACTACCCTGGGTTGATTGGCTAACTTGTACAGCTCATGATTTGATCTGAGAACCCATCTTTGTGTTTCCTGGTAAAAAAAATGGGGCCGAAATTTTTCTACATACCCTGTTTTCGAAGACTGTAAGTTGGTGTTCCTCCCTTTTGGTCACACTCGATGTTTCGGCTGCGTATAGCAGTACTGGCCTGATGATCGTGTTGTATAGTTTTAGTTTTGTTTTCCTGGTCAGAAGTTTGGAGGAAGGTAATTTCTGCAGGGAAAAGTAAACTTTGTTTGCATTCCGTAATCTAATTTGGTGATCAACTTGTCTTCTGTTGCAGTCATTTATATTTACCCCAAGGTATTTGAAGTTAGGCGTGTTCTTAGAGGTAAAATTTCCTATATGAAGGTTATTGCGTTGATCTGTAGTCATGTTTTCTCTCTGTATGATCATGTATTCTGTCTTCTCTTCATTAATCTTTAGACCTATTTTAGCAGCAGTTTCATTTAATTTCCTGAATAGAGCTTCAATTTCTCCTCCATTATTTCCTATTAATACTATGTCATCTGCATATGCCAGGATGTTATGTTTGTTATCTGCTAGGTCTCCAGTTGCAGCTTCTTTGGTTTCCCAAATTGCTTTTTCCAGAATTATGTTGAAGAGAAGCAGGAAGAGCGCATCACCTTGTTTTAGTCCTGTTCTGTTTTCAAAACCGTCTGATACGGAGCCACAGTGTGTCACTTTGCTCACTCTCTCCTCCATTCACATTTTGACCAGGCTGATGAGTTTCTGTGGGATTCTATTCAGCCATGATTTCCCACACCATTTCTCTGTGGACTGAGTCATAGGCCTTTTGGAAGTCAATAAATAGGTAATGGACGTTTTTGTTAAATTCCCAAACTTTTTCATTGATTGTCTTAGTACAAAATATATTGTCTGTTGTTGATCTGCTTTTACGGAAACCATTCTGATTAGTCGTTGTAATATTATGTGCGATAGTAATTTGTAAACTGTGACAAGTAGGGATATTCCTTTGAAATTTCTGCAGTTACGTTTATCTCCCTTCTTATGTATTGGAACAATAATTGCTTCCTTCCATTCATCCGGTATTTGTTCCTCGTGCCATATTTTCTGGATAAGTTTATGCAGTTTTTCATGAAGCTTCTCACCCCCATATTTCAGCAATTCAACTGGTATAACGTCAGATCCAGCAGCTTTGTGGTTTTCCTGTTTCTTCAGACTGCTGGTTACGTCTTCATATGAAGAATCATTTATGAAAGGCTCTACCATTGAAAGAGTGGTTCTCTCCAGTTTGTTCTCTGGTTCAAGGCAGTTCAGTAAGTGGTCAAAGTACTCTTTCCAAGCCTGTAATATGTGGGTTGTTCCTGCAATGATGTTACCATTGTTGTCTTGGAGAACTACTGATCACGGTTGGTATCCTTTCTTAATGTTATTCACTGTCCCATATACTTGACGGATGTTGTTCCCCTTCTGGTCATTCTCAATGCTCTCTAACATATGTTTAAGGTAAAGCTTCTTTTCTTTTCGTAAGGTTCTGCTTGTTTCTCTTTGTGTCTCTCTGTAGTGCTGTTCCAATTCTTCATTTCTCCTGTCCTGTAGCCATGCTTTCCTAGCTGAGATGCTAGCTGCTACTGCTGTTTTGCATGTATCATTAAACGATTCCTTCTTCTTTCGTTCCACTTTTGGTAGTGCGGTTTTAGCTGGTTCTTGAATTACCTTCTTGATATCCTTCCACAATCTATTAATATATGTAGTTAAACTTTCATCCCTTCTTCTCCTACGTCATCAGGTACGCCAAACCTGTTGCTCACTTCCACTTGATACTGACAAGTTTGAGGAGTTTCCTTTGATGCTTGTCGATCATACTGTATTGCGTGCCCTTGTTGTTCTTTGTGGTGAGTTTTCAGTTTCACCTCCATGGATGCAACCAGCAAGTTGTCGTCAGAGCCTATGTCAGCTCCCCGGTAAGCACGAATATCAGTGATGGCGCTTCTGTGTCGGTTTGAAATTAGTATATGGTCAATTTGGTTTGCCGTCTTTCCATCTGCTGAGTACCATGTTTCTTTATGTATATCTTTGTATGGGAACATCGTACTCCTGACATTCATGCTTTCGGATTCTGCAAATGAGATCATTCTAAGCCCATTTTCAGAGGTTACCTCATGAAGGCTTTCATTACCTATCGTCGGTTGTAGGTGCTTCTCTTTTCCTACCTTGGCATTAAAGTCTCCTACTACTATCTTGTTATGTTGTGGTATACCTTACACCCTCTCCAGTAGTTCATAAAAGCTGTCTTTCACCTCATCTTCATCATTTGTAGGTGAATGTACATTGATAATGGATATATTAAACCATCGACCTTTCACTCGTATGTAGCACATTCTTTCATTGATTGCCTCGAACCGGATTACTGTTTCAACACATTCCTTTGATATGAGGAATGCTGTTCCAAATTCATGCTTTCATTGAGTTCCACTGTTAAACATAGTGTACTCTCCGAAGTTCTGTATGTCTTTCCCTGGAAATCTTGTTTCTTGAATCGCTGCAAATTGTATTTTATACTTGAGCTCATCTTGCAATCTTTGAATATGTCCAGGCTTATATAAGCTCCGTGCATTCCATGTACCAATTCGTAAGTCCTCATTTCGTTTGCCATGTTGTCGTAGGGTATCCATTCTTAAATCGTTCCGAGGCTTAAGTGAGAGATTCCTAACAATTCTCTTTTTACATGAGAGGGTTGTTAAACCTAAGCACAACCCCCAACCTGGAGGACCAGGAACGTTTCAGTCAGGGTTACCATACTTTAGTCAAGAAGACCCAGTTTTGAGGCGCCAGGCATTCGCCCTCACCCATACCCTAAGATAGGATTTGCTGGTGGCACTAACAGATTGTTTGCCAGCTAAAGCTTTACTTGGGTTTTAGTGGTCGCACTTACTTGGCATCAGTTCAACCCCCAAGGCCAACTTACCAGCCAGAAAATTAGGCCGCTCCCAACATGGAGAACGGACGCCTTCTGTAGCCGCTCCTAACCTGGAGAACAGACGCTAAATCTGATATATGTCCATAGTTATGAACAAATACCTTTTACTCTTACTAATCCCGAGTACTAGGATGCCACTTCCGCCAGCTGCACTCTTCCAAAATCCAGCTTCTCCACTGTAGCTACCGTTGTGGACTTCACTCATAACCCTGAGCTCGGGCTCTCCATAATTATGACCCGTGGAGAGAGGGTGTCCCAGTATTGTAAAGCCTCCAGCCTGTTGGTCCGCGGGTTCATTTCCGAAGTATTTCACCTACCCACATTGCTGTAGCCCCCTATCCGCCACCTGGGGACGCGCCCTCTAGGGGTTGACAGGCTCCCCCGAGGGAGTGCAGTGATGAAATGTTAAATAGTGGTAGGGATCGGTCGATGCTAGACCTCCGGTTTCAGATAGAACTTCAAGAGAAGCTTCAAGTCTAACAAATTTGAGCGTTAAAAGAGGATTTCGGCGATGTGAGGTTAGGAAAACAAAAGGAAAGAACAAGTTGCTTAAATAGATTGAATTTATTGATGATAAAACCATGCAAACTTACATTTCATCACAGAGAGAGAAAAACAAAAGAGGTTAACCTGTGTTTTATGATAAGTAAACCTTTCATTAAATAAAAATAAATTCCCTGATGGGGATAGAAAATACAACAGAGAAGGATTAAAGCCCAAATTTAGTAAAAGAGGACAAAGTCCCATAAATCATGAACCAGTTGAATGCTTAGCGTTAACAGTTTCACAGTGCTTATGTGAACAGAAAAGAAAGTAGTTAAGGAAAATTTGCCACTGGCATGCACTTGGGGGCCAAATCCCAAGATGCAAACCAAGCATAAATTCCAGAGGTTCAGATTCGCTATTCTTGGTGACCCAATCCCAAGACACCAATGTAGAAATGCACGGTGATGCAAATCAAGCCAAGTAAACTTATTGAAACACTCATCACGAAACAAAAGATTGCAAAAGCCAGTCGATATGTGAAAGAGGAAAGAAATGAATGATTGAAACTTTTTTGCATTCGAGGGGCCAAATCCCAAAATGCAAACAAGACACATAGAGCATTAATAGAGCTTGTAAGGTTACGTTCAAAAGTGTTTGGGACCCAAATCCCAAAATACAAGACAAAGAAGTCAATCATTGATGGGCAACAGCAAAGAGCCATGAAAAAGAGTAATTAAAGCCATATGGGCAAAAATCCAAGCAAAGTGGAAGTTACGTTTTTAAAGAATAAGCTCCAAGCTAGCTTGAAAGAAATCTCAAACAGCGTAAAGAATGCAAAAGCAATAGTGGGGCTACAAAAGTTTATGACAAATTTGAGCGAATCAAACATCAGTACACTTATTAATACTCAAATTAATTTTTAAGGTTATGTGAACGTTTCTGACACTTGATGGTTATTGAACACAGTACTTATCATTGTTTGTAGGTTTGTGGTTGTCACACACGAGTTGTAGCACTTTCATACTCTAGATAGAGCACAATTAGAACCATTATGGGTTAAAAACCTGTTTCAATGGCGAAACATAGCTATATCACAGATTTGATGCGTAAAATCCAGCTTGTCTCACAATCACTAAGAAGTAGCACCAATTAAGTGGTTGCAATGATCAGAGTGGATCTGACCGAAAAGATATGCAAAGTCGAGCATTTCGTAGAAGCCTTTCAACGAGTTGCTGGGTTTAAGTATTGACCATGCTTGGTCAGCTGAAGCATACCGACTTGATCATGGATCAATCGGAAGTAGCATGCCGCTACTGCACTTCACGAATTGTCGAAGTATTTTCTTTGAAGAAAAGAACAGAGTTCGGTAATAATAGCCATTGTCACGTAGAGTTCTAGTAGAAGTGCAGGCAAAGTAATGACGAAGTGTTACGAAGAACAAGTGCGGAACAAGTCTCGGGGAGCCGGAGGTGGTCGGCTTAAATACAGCTGGCTGGACCGGTGACGTAATGGAGCAAGTAGGTGATTGGCCAGAGCAGCAGACAGCCAATCAGCGTGCAGGATAACTGGATGGAAGATTCTAGTAGGCAAGATGTCTGTCACTTGAAATTGTAGATGGTTGAGCACATGGTGACAATGTAACTGTTCTAAAGGACATGCTTCAAAACTCAATCCATCGCCAGAAACAAGGTAAGAGCAAACAAAAATAGATCTTGAAGAGGCCTTTACGAAAGAAAAAGGAAACGTGTGAATCGCTCAAATTAGATTGAAAAGAAATTGATTTTTCACTCTCTGTAGAAAAAACAGGGTTACAAAACTGAGAGCTTTGTACCTTCGCAAAATGCGAACAAATAGCATGGGAATGATGACCAGATGAACACAAATTCAACTGAAAGAAGTGATAATTCTTCATTCAAAAAGACTTTGGGTTTGTATATGGTAAATATTTCCAGAAATTTTGCCTGAACTAATATATTGACTAGTCTATAATGTTCAAGAATCAAATCTCAATTATTATTTTTTTATTATTATTATTATTATTTTTTTTTATTTTTTTTTCCAGATATATTCTAACAATACATTCATCCATGAAAATGTGCTTGTTATGAGTATTTTTCTAATGTAGTTATAACTACCCCTTATTATTCCCATCTTCCAACGGGGTCGGGGATGAGATTCGATGGAAGTCTTTGTGGCAGATGGTTTTTATGGCCGGGTGCCCTTCCTGATGCCAACCTCATGAGAAGAGTTAATAAGAGATGAAATGAATGATGGTGAATGAAACTGGGCAAGGATGTGGAAGGAAGCGGCCGTGGGTCCTTGGCTGTGGCAGCATTTGCCTGGAGTTGAAAATGGGAAACCACGGAAAACCATTTCTAGGACGGCCTATGGTGGGGTTTGAACCCACGCATCTACCAAGTCAGCAGAGAGCTTGGCCCCAGTATTTTTCTAATAGCCTGCATAAACTATGAATTTGGCTCGACACTTTTAACAACTATTTTAGGAAGGGTTAAGTGTCTGGACATTAAAAATGGTTAATGCTACAGGTGTAATACTTTACACATGACCACCTTGTGATGCAATGGGTAGCATTATTGGCTGTCTCCCCTGATGTCTGGGTTTGATTCTTGGCTCTGTCAGGAAATTGAATTCTGATCTGAGGACTGAAACAGGGTACACTCAGCCTCGTGAGTCAAAACTGAGAAGAGCATTTAATTCCCACCTCAGCCATCTTAGAAGTGGTTTTCCGTGGTTTCTCCCTTCTACTCCAGGCAAATGCCGGGACGATACCAAAATTAAAGCCACGGCTGCCTCTTCTACAATCTTAGTCTCAATTACAAATGCACACACTAATACAGCCAACCAGCCATCATAATAACGCAGGTTATTAGACAAATTACACACACACCCAAGTACACGAGGCTACATGACCACGATGTTGTCAAGTTCTAAAATTAATCGATAACAACCATCATATACACACAAAATTTAGTTCGGTTTAGAGCCCAAACAAAACAGAATGCCTAAATGTATCTTCTCTGTAGCCTATTTTAACTTGCATAGAAATATTTTTTATATTTTTCCTTAGCATTTTAACATATTTATGAGAAGTGCAGTAGATCAGTGGTTTTCATGCCAAAGTTCACTGAGGAACCTTGCGAAGTCCAGAGAGTTTTTGTGTGAAGGGGACTCTGTACACATCTCTTGCCTCAAGTTTCTAGGAAAGGTACAACAATAATCTATTTTACATACACGTATTTGTTACCTTTGATGCTAGGAATTCTCCTGCTTGCAGACATTCTGAAAAGTGCAGATGTGCACTAGACTGCCATAATCTCCTGTAATTTAATTCTAAAATATGCTGCATATACAATTATAAATTGATAATTCAGTGTTATATTTGTGAAACATTTTTCTTTCAGGTGCTCAAAATTTCCATAAGAAGCTATTATACACACAAATAAAATACAACTAATTTCAGAAATACTGCCAGAATATCTAAAACTTCATTGTCTTTAAATTAATGAAAATATTATTCATGGATAAATAAAAAGTGACAATGGTGCAGATTTCTTTTACCAGGTAAGAATAAGAAAGTCATTTTTGTTATATTTGGTGACAACATTATAATAACTAGAATTGCATGATTACTGGAGGCAAATACTTTATATAAAACACTGCAACCCGAAAGATAACTTTTCTATGAGAAATGCTCGCGGTTTATTTTCGGAAAGTGTGCCGTAGTGGATTGTATTTTCGGAGTGTAAAAGGTGGGGTCGAGCAGTGGTTTCATTCATGGCCTTAAACTCAGTCTGATGCAGTTAGTCTGGGTAAATGTTAAGTTGTATTTTTACCTGAGAAGTTATGCAGTTTGAAGTCTGAGAGACCAAATGTAGTTATGAACCATGGTGTAGTGATAAATTCTATGAATTTAGCTCGGCAAATGCTATAAATATATGTACCCAAATGTATAAAACTTAAATCAAATTTCGACCGAACTAATCATCGGATCTCTGCCAAATTTTGCAAATACATACCTTTGTGTGCCTAAACTACAAGGCCATCAGCCAAATAATTTCAAGATGGTCGTGCAAATCGTGCAAGCATTATAATCCATAACTTATGATCCAATTAATCAATGTGCACAGTACTTGGCATTCAGGACTGTTACCAACATTATGAGTGTGTATATTGTGTGCAGTCGCCACCTTGAAATTATAAAATACAAAAATAAATAACTCTTACGAGTTACAACGAAAATTAGAGACAAGGTAGGTCAAATATGTTGCCTTGTATGGCCAAGGCAAAAGAACACTCTCCATACATCCAAGATGGCGGCTGCACTAAAGTCTACACTTCGGAATAAAATTGGGTGATTAACATGAAATCTCGTCAAGAGGCGAATACCAAATAAGGGCTCTCAATTGCGTTAGTCAAAAGATGATCGCACTGAATAAGTTATAGCGCAGAGCGGCCGTCGTGTAATTTCAAAATAAATTAATAACATTGGGTGTCCTAGAACCTTATAAGTCGCTTCGCATGCCCAAGGCAAAAGAACAGTGCTTCCGTAGATTCAAGATAGTGGCTAAGCATACTATTAAAGTGACTGGCTGTGTGGCTCAGCGGTAACATTCTAACCTAATGGTCCCAAGGTTGCAGGATCAAATCCTGGCGCAGTCAGTTGGCATTTGAGGGTGTGCAAATGCGAGGGGGCCTTGTCAGTAGAATTACTGGCACGTCATAGATCCCCTTCGGGGCAAAATTCCGGCATTCCAGTGTGTGTATGAGCTGCAGTAGTTAAAAAGGGACATAAATCCAATAACATTATTATCTAGTCTACTATTATAGTATACAAATTAATAACTCGGGTTGTTATTGCATAATGAAGGCAAAAATTAGTAGAAGAGGAGTATTATATATGAGGCATCAGAAGCGTTAATGGTAAATTTATCACACTGAATGTAGCGCACAGCAGCCATCCTAAAATTTCATAATTTAAAAGTATTACTGTATGGAGTATCGTATTCTCAAAGCAAAGTAACAGCAACATTAAATTTTTAAAATGGTGGTAGGGCATAATGTTAAAACGTAATTGTGAATCATTTAGCTGTAATTGTGCAATTAAAACTATACAAACTTTGGCCATTAACCATACCCTCAACGATCATGTGGAGTTCTGTATGATCATTAAGCATGATGCCTGCCCATACCAGTATGCCACCACCACCAAACTGATACCTTTCCATGATCCATGATATTCCTGCAATTGAATCACGCTCCATCTTCTCCCAGATAAATAGAGGATGACAATCATTCTCCAAACTAAATTGGGACTCAACTGTGAAGAGCACATACTTCCATTCATTATCGGTTCAATGGCTCTGACTCCGCTGTAATTGAGCTCTTACGTGGTTTAGATTAAGAAGGAGGCACATGGTTGGATGTCTGGCAAAGGGACCAGCCCTTCTGAGTCTCTGGTTTACAGTATCCCAAGGAAGTCGAACTCGCGAGGCAGCAGCAAGTTCTGATGATAGTTGTCTTGCAGTCATCTGGTTTCGCCGTGTAGTTAATGACAAATGTTGATTGTGTTGTGGAGTTGTAACAACTGGACTACCCTGTATGAGCCTACAATAAACATATTTGTCTTGAAACCTTCACTAAAGCCAAGAAATGACACTCTGTGGCATATAAAGGGCTATTGAAACTTCAGTCTGTGTCTGACCTCATTCGTCCCTTTGAAACCGGCTCTAGCTGACGTCTTTCTGCCATATTTTCAAAACACAGTCCAAACTTTACTTTACTTCCGAAGACACTGAGACACAAATACAGAATGATACACTCTTGGTCTAATGAATTGTGGTTTCTTTGCCATACAGTCAAGAGCCTATATAACATTGACAGCATGCTTTCTTATGCAAGGAAGGCCAGTTACACTCTGTGCTAGATATTTCCAGCAATTTAGCCAAGTTCACTTTTCTTGTTTATGTAGTATGGTTAACTTTTGGATACTAGTGTACATACATGGCAATACTGTAGTTCCTAGTGTCACCAATAACGCATGGTTGCTGAAACATCATGGTATCTACCCTGCAATAGCTCGTTGTCAAAACAGCATAACACAAACTTAACATTTTTCAAGATATGCACTATATTCATCATGATAGTTTTGTGATAAGTGTAGTGAGGTACCGTTTTATAACGTTCCTAGACTACCGAGTTTCACTAATTGTGCACATCCATTACTGTTTGTTCCAAAGATGTCAGCCATTTAACTAATTGCTACTATTGCAGCATCTAGTCTTTTCTGAAGGCTTGGTGATTGACCTCCAAATTTCCTTATTTAGTGTGAATATGTGGTTGTTGTTAAATGGTCAGATTGGATTGACTAATTAGCTGGTTGAGTTGCCAGCGGTCCGGATGAGAGCAGTTGAGCTCATCACTGACCAATAAACGTCTTCGGTGTCGAAACTTGTACCAGGTATGGCGAGTGAATAACTTGTCCAAATAAAAATAAACAGTATTGACTGGGCGGAAATGATTGTTTACATTGCATAATCAAATTGTCAATACAGAACCATATGACTCTTGAGTTCAATAGATGCAAATTTTTAAATTACTAAGTCATAATATAAACGATACTTGCATGCAATAACAAAGGTAATCAATTGGTAGATAATTGCAGGAAGCTATTATGATGAAATATATATATGTTCAGAGTTCGTTCATGATAAAAGGTGAGGTAACAAAACTAGTGTAGGGGGCCATAAGACCATAGACTTTTCTCAACGATGGATGCTCTATATAGCGGTAGAGACTTGGCTTCAAATTTTTTCATGATAAACTTTGCGACCACTGGACTTACAACTGCACATAGCTACTCCATCTACACTACTGTTTGTAGAAAATGAAACACCAAGAACAAGAGATGTGACCACATTGCACTTTATACCACAGATTAGGGACATGACAATACATTACTGATTACTGCACGGTTCTAACCTCCGTGGACCTGACAGGAATGTGGAGCGTTGACGTTTGTGACGATAGATGAGCCGGCTTCCCAGTCCGGTCCTTGCGTAGTAACAGAACCAAATACATAGCCGTCGCGCCACCATGTGCTGCACTCGGAGCCTCTAGACGTCGTGCCATGGAATCGTACAGCACTTGAATATGCTGCTGTGGAATACCGTTCCACGCAGTTTGTAGGCGCATCCACAAACAGGACTGTTTCAGGTCAGGGAAAAGTCAGGGGGTAAATATCCGGTCAGGGAAATGTCACGGAAATTTTCTGCAAGGTCAGGGAACTTGTTAATTTTTTAAAATAAAATAATACATGCTGGAGCATGAATATGTCTATTTGCCTTTAGCGGGAAGCTCCTTTGCTTTGCCGGGTTGGGGCTGCAAAATGTTAAAATTGAAAAATAAGGGAGAGAGAGAGAGAGCAAGAAAGGAATACATTGCGATAGCCCTGCTGCTCTCGATACTTCGTCGCGTTGTTAGTCCCCCACTAAACTCTTTCCTCCACTTTCCCCTCGCCCAAGTGGGTCACGATTCGTCGGGAATCGCGCTTGTTCGAAGCCAAAGACTCTACTCCTATGCTTGATACTCCAAATATATTCTTTGTGTAAATACATTATGTTCTGTGATCCTGCCATAATTTCCCAAAGTAGAAGTGTGTGTATTTCTCGGCTTGGAAATTGCCTTACTGCGTACAGAGATAGCAATCGATTGTCTCCCTCAAACTGTGACTTAATTGAGTCCGAATTCAAGAATTTGACATCTCAAGACAGTTGTATGCCGCGCACGGCAGCCGATTATTCGCGAGAAACATGTAGGTTAGACCCTTTTTGGCGAGGTGTTCTGAAAAGCCAAGAAAGCTCGGAACTTCTGACACTGTTCATTAAGGGTGTTCTCATTCTAAGTCAAGGTCAAGCGTTCATAGAATACGGCTTTTCTACTTGTAAAGAGATGATAGTCGAAAATTAGCTCAAACGTTCTCTCATAGGTCTAAGACAAGTGTACGATGGTGTTCAATCCGAGGGAGGATTAGGTAAAGTGACTGTCACCAAAAAAATGCTCGTTAAGGCGAGGCACGCTCGTTCAGAATATGAAAATGCACGTAAGGAGAGAGCATACGAAAAAAAAAGAGGAGGAGGCCAAAGAAAAACAGAAAAGAGCCATTGTAGATTAGGTAAAAGAGTTTAAAGCCAAAAGAGTCAAATTGATGTTAGAGAAAGAAGCCGAACTAAATGATATTGAAGAACGTATAAAAGAGCTAAACAGCGGGTACTTGTAGAAAATAGATGTATGCAACGAAAGTTTTAAAGCTAGTGCATACCTGCCAACTTTTACGGTTTATCCGTAAAATTTATGGAAATTGCAGCATTTTACGGTTTTACGGATGAACGGTGTCATTTTACGATTTCGCGGACAAAAATTTGAAACTATAATTTACATTCGATAATATCGCCCACTTCCGTACAATCGATTGTTTGCGTGGGTCAAAGGCAAGTCCACGATAGTCGATAACTCGTTCTTGGATATGATTCGTACTTTAAACTGTGTGATGTTTGTGTCGTCATTGTAATTGAACAAGGTAAGTAGACTGGTAATTGAATTTGAAGCCGGGATAACCGTTCTTCCATGTGAATCTTAGGTGTCGACAGGCTCTGCTTCGCATATTCTTTGTTCCGCTCCGTTTGCTCGTTGCGATTTAAACCATATTATTTGACCACATTAGTTGTTCATTGTTCGCGAAGTTGGCGTTCCTTGAATGTTTTCGTCTTTTAAGGTTATGGCATATTTTAATGAAGCGTTCGAGTTTTTGTGCTATAACTTCGTGCTTTGCAGTTTCCTGTATTCCTTGGACTAATTACATTCGTTCCACGTGTGTGTGTGGTTTTTTTTCCTACCATGTGCATAATACCCATATTTAAAAAGGGAAGTAGGAAGGAATGCAAGAACTACAGGGGAATTACACTCATGTGCCACTGCGCCAAAATATTTGAGAAGGTACTGGAGAGAAGAATTCGGACAGAAGTTGAAGATGGGCTGAGGGAAGAACAGTATGGATTCAGGCCAGGAAGGTCAACAGTTGACCTCATCTTTGCAGTAAGACAGCTACAAGAACACCATTATGAATATGGGAAAGATCTGGTGATGACCTTCTTGGATATTGAGAAAGCATATGATAGTATTAATAGAAACAAGGTATGGGAAGCAATGAGAGCAAAAGCAGTGAACAAGGAGACAGTGGCAAGAGTGAAAGCAATGTACGAGGGAAGCAAAAGCTGTGTAAAGGTGGGAAGAGAGAGAACGGAATGGTTTCAACTGGAGAGTGGTCTGAAACAGGGAAGTGCCCTCTCACCCCTGTTATTTATAGTGGTGATGGATGAAATCATACGAAAAGTGGTAAATAGCATTGGGGAAAGGAAAATGAAGGCAATGTTGTTTGCTGATGACCTTCTGGTATGGGGAGAGGATGAGGAAGAAGTACAAGAGCAATTAGATGAGTGGGTGAAGGTAGTGTTATCATATGGGATGAAGTTCTCAGCACAAAAGAGTGAAGTGGTCATCACAACGAGGAAGAAGAACAGACTGGATATGGGCATAACACTTGGAGGACAGCAGTTGCAGAAAGTAGAATGCTTCAAGTACTTGGGAAGCATAATTGAAGAAAAGGGAGGCAATAGGATGGAAATAAATGAGCGGGGAAGGTGCGCAGATGGATTTGTCAAGAGTGTTAGGGGGATGATATGGAATAAAGATGTACCACAAAAATGTAAAGGAATCATCTACAAGACCTACTTTGTGCCAATTTTGACATATGGTTCAGAAACATGGGTGATGAAGGAAAGGGACAAGAATAAAATACGAGCAGTGGAGATGAAGTTCCAGAGGAGTAGGGTAGGAGTGACAAGAATGGACAGAGTAAGGAATGAGAGAGTCAGGGAGATGGTAAGAGAGGAACCATTGCAAAATAGAATAGAGCGATCTAGGCTACAATGGTATGGACATGTGAGGAGGATGCAAGAGGAGAGGATACCGAAGAAGATGTTTGGAATGGAAATGACGGGAAGGAGGCCAAGGGGAAGACCAAGGGACAGATGGACAAAAGGAGTTAAGAAGAGTGTGGAGGAAAGAGGAGTGTGCTGGGACACAGTAAATGACGAGAGATGGTGGATGGACAGGAAACGATGGAGAGGCTTATGTTCCAAGCAGACCCGACCAGCAGTTGGAAACTGCTCAAGATGATGATGATGATGTGCATATTCTTTCTTCACGAGCTTGGCATCGTGTTCATTTAATGGTTTAAGACTTTGTGTGTTTTGACATGTTTTAATGAATGTGTTTACCGCTGTCTTAAGTGTTTTATGTTATAATTTTATGTGACGTTCAGTGATCCAGGTTCCTTTCGATGTTTTAGTAGATATCGAGAATGAACAAATCCAACAAGAAACAGTACTTCCAGACATTTAAAGAATCATACTCGGTTGATTTTCCGTGCATACTAAAATCAAGAAAGGGAGAAAAATTTGCCTTTTGCACGGTATGTGGGTGTGATATTAATATTGCACATGGTGGAAAAACGATTTAAGTAATCATGTGAAGTGCGGTAAACACATAAGTTATGTTAAATCGAAGGAAGATAGCAAGAAAATCAACACCTTTTTTGCCAAGTCTGGAAACGTTGACAGTGACGTAATTAGGGCCGAGTGTCTGTTTACTTCCTTTTTGGTGGAACACAATGTGCCCTTAAGTGCGGCTGATCATGCTGGTGCTTTATTTAAGAAGATGTTTCCCACATCGGAAGTTGCAAAGAAATATAGTTGTGGTCGCACGAAAACGACATGCATTGTAAATAAAATGGCAAAAAATGCATCATCTGAAGTTGTTAAGTGCCTTCAGAACGGACCGGATACAGATAAATCCCTTTTGTTTTCATCAGTGAGAAACTACTTTTGTACTGCCTGTGACTACATCATCAACAAGTTTCCACTCAAGGATGACGTGTTAAAGAATGCTCAAGTTGCTAGGTTAGACAAAATTGAAGATGCACAGTTTTCTTCCATTCGTTTTTTCTTGGAAAAGTTTCCTATCATGTTATGCAAGGAAGAGAATGAAACTACAGATGAGGTGGTGAATGAGCTTCAGGGGCAGTTCACAGCTCTTCAGGTAGATGACACTTTGGCTGCACATCAAGATGCTGCAAGTGATTCCAGTTGGGCACAAATATCAAGAATTCGTGGAGCCGATGGACTTCTTAAGTGTAACCGAATTTCTAGAGTATTGCTCTCTATTCTCACCATAGCCCATAGCAATGCAGAATGTGAACGTGTTTTTAGCCTTGTGAAGAAAAATAGAACACGGTTCAGGTCATCCATGTCCTATGAATCTCTGGAGTCTATTTCTATTTTGAAGACCAGGAGTTCTGGTCCCTGTTATGACAAAACATTTTCTCAAGACTTTTTGCAGGAAGCTAAAAAGGCCACAACCATGACTTAAAAGTCGAACTAGCATGTGATTTGCAGTGTGTATTATATTATTTCTTGCCTGTGTTAGGTTAAACAAGTTTTATTGTTTAAAGCCTTTTTCAATTATCGTATATCAGCTTAATCTATTAAGGAAGTCCTGTTATGTCTGCTCCAAACCAATATTCACCTCGCCTGCTGCTGATTAACATGGATTTCTTCTTGATTGTTATGTTCATCTACAAATCATGTAAGTAGATATGATTTCATTGAAGTATCCTGTTTAAAGCATGAACTATTGTATTTTGTAGCCCAGAAGTATTATTATTTTCGTCAAGCCGGGGTATGTCGAAAATCGTTAGATTTTTTTTTTTCGTGCAAGAGTTTTACTGATAGCCCTGTTCTAAAGTTGGCAGGTATGCTAGTGTGTTAGCTTTTCAAAATGTGATCGTAGCAAAAACGTGTATACTCCGAGCCAAATGTGTGTATTTCCTGTTTTAGTCCTTCGATTTATTTACCCGAATCAGTCACGAAATTTAAAATGCCTTAAGACATTAGAGGTTGATATATTGTGTTTTCGATGTCTATATTTTTCCTCAGTATTGTTTATGTACTTTACGTGTTAGTAATTATAGCAATAATTTTTAGTAATATTGTTCTATTTTTTTCTACAATTTTGATCAGTATAGGATAGCGGCTTTGGTGGCTTTGGTAGCATGCTGAACTGCTGTGACCAAGATAGCGGGTTCAAACCCAGCCGAAGTCGTCAGATTTTTTAAGAGTGTTAAAAATCCTTCAGTATGCCTTCCTTCGGGGGGGAAGTAAAGCCGGTGGTCCCATGTCATAGATTTATGGCGTGTAAAAGATCCTTCCACAGACTAAACTTGTGTGAAGCTAAATTGTTAGGTTAGATTTCGTCGGAACACTCTATCAAAGTTTCAACGTTCGAAAGTGAACTGTGGAAAGCAGATTAGATTCAAGATGATTAGGAACAATTTTTGATACAATTGTCATCTTCATAATCTTCTTCTTCTTCCACTGCTTCACCTACTGGTTCCGATTTGGCTGAAACTGTACCATCCAGGGACACGAAGGAATTTATGGAAGGGTTAACACCGCTACCAGAGGATAGTGGTCAGGCCTGAAGATATGTTATATACAGTATTTTAACTATTAATTTTCTGATATTATTATATTCGTGGAAAATTATTATTATTATTATTATTATAACCTACTGTATGATATTCGAGAAAATTTAATATTATAACATATTATAATATTATCATATTTGTGAATAATTGAAAGTTATAAATTATAATGTGTGCATTAAAATTTTGCTCTGAGCTTTGGCGTATCATAACTAAATAACTAAATTTTGTACCGCCGTTCGCTGCAAGGCATGAGGTACAGTTATATACAACAAACAAATATTTAGGAAATTTCCAAAGTTTTGCGTAAAACCACGCCTGTTTACGAGTTACGTTACATCATGTGCCTAGCCTTGCAGAGCTTTGTATATGCAGTAGATCTGGCATCAGCGTGCCCCATTTAACGCGTACTGTCTTTAAAGGTAGAGACGCACTATAGAGAGTGAGCCATCATGCAGATCAAAACATTAAAATTTGTTTTTCTTCGTTTTCCCCGGTTCCATTGATCTGGGTCGGGGTGTGAATCAAGAACCTCCATACTTTTGTCTCTCCACCACTCTCGTCCCTCTTTCAGTACATCCTCCACTCTCACTCCTCTTTTCTCAACACTCTCCCTCACTGCATCAATCCACCTCATCCTCGGCCTTCCCCTTTAGCGCCTTCCCGTGACTTTCTCAGTAAATAATCGCTTCGGGACTCGGTCTTCTCCCATTCGCATCATATGTGCATACCATTTTAGCTTACTGATCTCGATTTTGTCTTGTAACTTTGGGAATCCTGTTTTCTCCCTAATTTCCTTGTTTAAATGGTGTAAATTCAGATTTCAGTAATGATTTTTTTTCTTTCATTCAATTTTGTGCTTTTATTTTTATTTCATTAATCTTTATTTGAAAAATAAACCTTGATGTTGACTCATTTAGGGGCTTTGCGACATTGTGGTCATGTAGCCCCGTGTACTTGGGTGTGTATGTGTGGTAACCTGTGCTATTGTAATTGCTGTATTAGTGTGTGTATTTGTAATTCAAATGAGGATTGGGAAGTAGGTGGCCATGGCCTTAAGTTAGGAACCATCCCGGCATTCGCCTGGAGTAGAAGTGGGGAAACCATAGAAAACCACTCCCAGGATGGCTGAGGTGGGAATCGAACCCACCTTTTCTCATTTTTGCCTCACGAGGTTGAGTGTGGCCCATCCCAACCCTCGGACCAGAATTAAATTTCTTGCCAGAGCTGGGAATCGAACCTGGGTCACCGCGGTGACAGCCAAGAGTGCTAGCCACTACGCAACAAGGCGGACGAAAAAACGTCTTGTGGTACAAACGTAATACACTGTTAGGAAGTGACCATGTTATTGGTTTATAGCGAATAATTTTGTAATTCAAATAAATATTTGACCATTATTATCTTCAAAAATACAGAAGTTATTATGATTTTCTTGAGTTAATGGCATTTCATAACAAGTAGTTCCGCGAAGAACTAAATAGCCTATTTTCATATATCCCACTTATGCTAATTGCCTCTATCAACATACAAAATTTCACTTTGTTTGTTGTCATAGATTAGTAGATATTGAGAACAGTCTAAATATTTTGGATGGTCGCAGTGTTGGATTTTTGTGTGTGTAGGCCATCGAGATGTGAGTACTATTAGACGACGATTATTGCGTAGGTTCATTATTCAAACGTTAACTTCGATCGCATGATTAGGACACAAGAAACAAAAAAATAATTTTAAAATTTCGCACAGCCGCCATCTTGAGGTTATGTAAACAATTGAACTAAATTGGATGTCAGTGCATTACAATGTGTATATACATTTGCTGTACCATGTTTCACCACACTCGGATGGTTGAATCACGAGAAAATTCTATTTAAATGTTTCAACTTTGCTTGGCCGCCGTGTTTGTTTTGTACTTACCAAGGTTTCTTAAGTCATATAGGTGAACTTGTAGTAGTGTCCCTCATCACTGTACAAAATTTCAGGGTGATATCAGTAATAGTTTTGGTTATATAGAATGCCGGTGAAATATTATGCACATCCGCCATGTTGGATTGGTGAGACATAATAAAATTTGAAGGGCACGTTCGGGTTCAAACGGAATAGTACTATTACCTTACCGAGTTTCATTGAAATCGCTCCGGCCATTCAGATTTCATTAGGTTGGGGGGACACACGGAGTCGCAATTTTTAGCCTATTTTCATTTATGAATAAATGTGTGTGTGTCCGTGTCCCCCCTAATAACTTCTAAACGGCTGGAGCGATTTCAATAAAACACGGGAAGGTCATAGTACTATTTTGGCCGACCCCGACCATGCCCTTTAAATTTTATTACGCCTCACCAATCCAACATGGCGGCTGTGCGAAATATTTCTCCGGCATTGTATATCTCCGAAACTATTACTCATATCACCCTTAAATTTTGTACGGTGATAAAGGGCACTTCTAGACGTTCACTTACGTGACTTTCAAGAACCTGTTAACTGCAAAATGAACATGGCGGCCAAACGCAGTGAAACTTGGTACAGTAAATGTTTATGCACATTGTAATGCACTGGCACCTAATTTAGTTCTATTTACATAACCTCAACATAGCGACGTTGCAAAATTTTAAAATCAAGTTTTTATTTCTTTATTTATTTTAAATCTTTATTTATTTATAATCATGCGGTCGAAGTGAACGCTTGAATAATGAACCTACGTAATATTCGTCATCTAATAGTACATAACTATACGGCCTACATGTATAAAAATCCAATATGGCGACCATCCAAAATATTTAGATGGTTCTCAATATCTATTAATCGATTAGAGCAATCAACCTGTAATGTTGTATGTTGATAGGAACAATTAACATAAGTAGTATCAAAATAGGCTGTATAGTTCTTCACAGAACTACTTGTTTTGCTTGCAATTACATTTTATTTTTATTTTTGCTTAAGTTTAAACACAATTTTCGAAATTTATTATTCCTAGTGTTCATCCCCAAGCGTAAAAACATAATCTTGTTTCAAATAAAAACTCATATTTTCACAAAATGTTCGTATAAATACATATTTTAAGAAGATCCGTAATTAGCACATAAATTGGCAATATTTGTTACTCAATAAAATTTAAAATGCTCTGTATTATAATATGATACGTCAATAACCTGAATGCGTTGTGGCTATTTATAGACTTTCCTCCGGAGAGTCACGGAGAGATAAGTTGACGGCATGGTCAGCGAAACAGTCCCCGACGAGAGAGAAGTTGACGGAGACTACCCTAGATATAAATAATAAAGTGTGTACAGGAAAGATATTCACCCAGCAGAAGGTAGTGTTGTTGTGTCACTCGTAAGAGTAAGGTTAGCAGTCGGGGTCTCATTTTATTTCCATAGTCAAGTAGTTCTACGTGAAATTCTACGATAGAAGAAATATTTCCTTCAGTATCTGCTGTTATTATTATTAATCGCAATATTGATTCGCCGTAAATGCATGTGTTTAACCTGCAAAACAATGCCAAAAGTAAAGTAGAGTACAAGATAGTGTATTCAACTACACGTAGAGGAATTTTAAAATAATTTTACTACGGGTACCAATGGAAAAGTATTGTTTTGACCAACGTTCTCAAGTAACTCAGCATTTGTCTGGAAATAAGCACATTGCTGCTGCTTCACATGTTTGTTCACGTCAATTACTAATAGCTGAACCAGCTTCTTTAAATGTAGGCCCATCCAAATACTCTCAGTATTATTTAGATGTATGTAGAGCATTTGTTAGTGCCGACATCCCTCTTGGCAAAATAAATAATCCGGGACTGAGAAATGTCCTAACGAAATACATTAATTTTGAACCTCCTGACGAAACAACATTAAGGAAAAACTATCTCCCAACATGTTACAAAGAAACATTGCAAAAAATTCGGGCAGTGTGTGATGGTAAAAAACTGTTCGTGAGCATTGATGAAACCACTGATTTAAGTGGCAGAAAAGTAGGAAATGTTGTAGTTGGTGTGTTGAAGAATGACAAAACTCCTTGTGAACATCCTTACTTGCTCGCGTATAAAGAAATGCCTACTGCAAACCATGTCACTGTAGCTAGGTTGTTACATGAATCCATGCACCTACTTTGGCCAAAAGGTGTAAAATACGACAACGTATTGCTTCTACTTACCAATAGTGCAGCTTACATGAAAAAAGCAGCCGAAGGTCTTTTGTAGGCTTTCCAAAAATAATACACGTAACTTGCGTAGTGGATAAATTAGTGTCTAATGGCAAAAAGAAGTCTTTATAAAAGCTCCCTCGAGGATCGATCTATTGGAAGAGTAAAACCCAGGTCTTGCGCTCCCTCCTCTTCCTATTGTCACGCGGTGGGGTACCTGGCTTAGCGTCGTGGTATACTACGCAGACAATTTCGGAGGTTTTTCATCAGTTGTGAATGCACTCTATAAAAACGACGTGGAGTCAATTGAGATTCTTCAAGAGTTGCTGAAAGACAGCTCGATGAAAAATGATTTGGCATTTATATCTGCCAATCAAAATTTCTTGTGTAATACCATTGACATACTTGAAAAATCCACTAAATTTCTGACCGAAACCGTGAAAATATACTAGATTCACTCTCTGCCTCGCAAGTACAGGGATTGCTAAAGGACAAATATCAAAATGTGTTCTGGAAAAGCAAATGGTTTAAAAGAATGTGCGAAGTTGCTAAAGTCTTGGAGGGTGCTCATGTTGTTGAAATCGATGGCGTTAGTGTTAGTGAAATTCCTCTCTTTATTTATGCACACCTGACATCCTGTAATGTAGAGCTATCATTTTCAAGGTACAAGGCATTCTTTAGAGATAATCGGCATGCATTTGTGATGGACAATTTGGAGATACCTTTGTTGTCCACTGCAATTCAGAGACTACTTCTCGCAACTGATATTCAGCGTGTGGTTGGTGAGTACGATCTGGTACATATTTTTCAAAGATGATCGGTTGTTTTTGCCATAAACAAAATATTACCTGTTTTATAATTTAATACCTTGTAAATTTGTAAATATCTACTCCAACTCATCAAAAGTGATCATACTATATCGCTCATTTCCTGCAACAATGATATAACTCAAAATATGATATTTGTGGGAAAGTGCATTTAAAGATTTAAAGGCAATTACTAAACTGTGGATTAATTAAATAATAATATTAAGGTTTTGACGCCATGTTGAATTGGGGACTTTAAATTTCGTCAGAGGAGTGTAACAGACACCAACGCAATGAAAATGTATGAGTATTCTTGATGTAATTGCAATATTTTCGAAAACTGGCTCAACGCATTATGTAGTCTCATGTTGCCAAGAAAAATGACAGAGAAGTGTCCATTTAATGAATTGATAAAGAATATTTTTCAGCACTACACTGAGGTAAAAGCTGAAAAAGTACAGATATCTAGTTACGCCACTGTTGCAGCAAATGAGCGATATGTACCGTGCTGAAATTTTCCATACGCAGACATTAATTTGCCTTTAAAGCACGTATGGTAGCACCAAATTTTAATACAATATTTTATAATTTGCCTTTTGAACGAGAGTGGTTATGTACAGTAGTATTTAAAGCATATTTTTCAACTTTTTACCAACTATTTTGTAGTTTTTTCGCACATAATAAATATATTTCATATTTTTAGCATATAAAAGTCCGTTCCCTACTCGTAACTCTCTGTAAAGTTAATATTTTTCCCGGCAGATGCCACTAGATGATGGGAGAAAGGGATAAGAAACATTCTAAGACTGAAACTCATTTTCGATAAATTTGGCACTTGCAATGTTCTGGTGGGGACACATTTAGTTGTTCTGTATGTGTATACTTCGAGCAGCTCTACATTTTATGAGTTTTCTTTTTGCTTTGTATTAATACTCTTATTTTGTATTTCAGCTATGGTTGGACAGCTGGCATATTACTTCAAAAAATAACTGTGCTGATTGATGTATTTGGTGTTCTAATGGACTAAACTCGGTGGTTATCTGTTGTGAGATTGTATTTAATGGAATACCTATAATAAATCAATGTTTGTGGACTGTCAACCCTCGCCAAATCAAGAAAGGAATGCCCCTGTATCATGAAAGCTGTAAGAATAAGGATCATTGTTGTTTTTATGGTCGAGTCCCTCCACAAGAAAGAAGAAGGAACACAAAGGCAAATGTGATTTTCTATTATATACAATAGCCTCATTGTACTCTAAATGGTGGATGTCTCGTAATACTAACTCCTCGTGTTGTACGTACAGTATTGTACTCTTTTAAATATAGAAATGCAAGGAAAGGAAATTATGATTTTTATACCATTAAAGAAAGCTTTCTTTAATAGAATTAGGCAACACTGAAAAATTGCTTCTATCACTTCAACTTTTTATACCAAGTACCATCAGTTTGGTACTACTGAGAAACATTGATAATTTGAACTAAATTGGTGGGACCCGGTGTAGTTATTACTAATTCCTCAGCACTACAGTCCATGTATGACCTTGGCCTCTCTGACAATTGTTGCCCAGACTTCACGATCTTGGGCACTTTTCCTCCACCTTTTTACCCCCATCTTTTGTAAGTCCTCTTACACATCATCCATTCATCTTTTCCACAGTCTTCCTCTGCATCTTCTTCCACCCAGGTTACCTCTGAAGATCTTCTTAACAGACCTGCCATGTCATTTGCTCTACTTGACCTAACCATCACAATCTGCTGCTCCTTATTTTCAGCACGATGCCTGCATAACCATAGAGTTCGTTCAATTCCCAGTTTATCCTCATCTCTACTGACTGCTTCCTTAACTGCTCCAAAGATCTTTCTTAGCATTCTCCTCTCCCATCTTCTCAAAAGTTCTTCTGCCATGGTCATTGTCCATGTTCCGTGTTTCTATGCTATACATCACCAATGGTCTTATAATTGTTCTATAGATTGTCAGCTTCAGCCACCTGATTACCATGTCTTGATGGATGCAGTATTTTTGAGTTTGTGGGCACAGGCTAGAGTAAAATGTGGCTTTTCACCGATGTCTCAGTCTCATTCATGGCTGTGATTATATGGGAGCCACTGGGGTATGAGAGGTGCTGAGTAATGGCATTCAGGGCATAGCTAGTGTCTATGGATACTGTGAAAGGTTCTACTCGTAGTGTTGGTACTGCTGTAGGACTCGGTGAGGAAAGCAATTGGTCTTTAAATGGCTTGTTCACGGAGACATTGAGTGGCTGAAGGATAGAAGTTAATCCCCCCCCAAAATTATTGCAGTGTGGGTGTGTGTTCATTTGCAGTATCTTGTTTTTTACGGCATCAACAAGGTGACCTCAAACTGTCCAGCAATAGCAATGCCTTCTTATGCAGCAAGGTTCCCAGGCGGCGATGCCAGACGGTGTGCAACTAGTCTATCATCAGATCTGCCACCATCCACCCCTTCTCATGAACTTGGATAACGATCCCTTTTGGAAAAATTGCCCTTGGGTAAGGTTTCCCTTTCAACGATAGCAGACGGAAGAAGTTTTCTTCCATCAGTACGAGTACGCTTGAAGTTCCTTTGGCGTTAATAGTTGAACATCTCAGCGTACGAAAATAAACCAGAGTTTGATCCACGTTTCCTATCTGTCATACGATAAACTGGTGCTCTTGCTGCAGTCGACACAAACCAATGAAATTCTAATACTTTATCCATGTATTCCTCCGGCTGTCGCTGACACATTGACGTACAGATCCGTAAAGCCAGATTGTTTCTTTGCATGAAACACACAGCCCAACAACCTCTGCTTGCTTTGAACTAGTTCCCACCAATTCCATTATTCTTAGCGATTTCAAGTGCCTTAATTTGTAGCATTTTATGACACACACTGTTGCCGTTGTTCCTGGTTTCTTGTACCCACACCAACACCTTCTTATCCACTTCAGAATATTTACCTGTTTGTTGTCCACAGAAATATCTAACATTCTTCTTCGGGACCATTAGTTTTTCGTGTAGTAGTTTAAACCTTTTTTCAAAGTGATGGCCTATAGTCTTTGAGCTCAAACGTTTCCTGAATGTTCAAACTAACTTTTAACATCAAACCCCGAGGAAGTGTTGAGAAAAATTTCTTAGATATTAAGGAGGTAATATCCTGGTGTAATGATGTATGACAAAAATGACAATGGACATGAATTAATGCAACACTTCCAGGTATCCTCATCATCATCTTCATTTCCCGTTTCCAGCTTCCTGGGTCGGGTTGTGAATTAAGGACCTCCAACGTTTCCTGTCTCTCCACCACTCCTCTCCTGTTTTTAGTACTTCTTCAGGTTTTCCTCCTCTCTTCTCTACACACTCCCACACTGTATCTGCCCATCTCTTTCGGGGCCTTCCTCGTGGTCTCTTCCCTGTCATCTTTTCACAGAAAGTTTTCTTTGGTACTCTCTCCTCTCCCATTCTCATCATATGTCCATACCACTTTAACTTTGTTGTTTCTATCCTGTCCTGCAGCTTCAAGATTCCTGTCCTTTTTCTAATCTCTTCATTTCTAACTCTATCTCTTCTGGTCTTGCCCTCTATACCTCTTAGGAATTTCATCTCCGCGGCTTGTATTCTACTCTCCTCTCTTTTTGTAGTAGTCCATGCTCCAGCTGCATATGTTAGTATGGGTCTGTAGTAGGTTGAATATAATACATTTTTACATTTCTTTGGGACATCTCGGTTCCACAGAATACCCCTTATGCTCTGGTAAAAACTGTTCGCTTGTTGTATTCTCTTTCCAATTTCCTCAGTTATCCTTCCATCTTCTGTGATCACACTTCCCAAGTACTTGAAACTTTTAACCACTTCTAGAATTTTCCCATTCAATTCTATCTTTCCTCTTCCTTCCTTCCTCTTGACATTACCATTGTCTTGCTCTTCTCTGTGCTTACTTTCATCCCAAATTTCTCTATTTCTTGATTCCATACATCTAGTTGTTTTTGTACTTCCTTTTCATCCTCGCCCCATATCACTATATCATCTGCAAGCAGCATGGCCTTTGTTGCCTCTTGTCCCAATCTCTGTTTAACATTCTTGTGAATTTCATCCATGACTATGATGAATAGTAAGGGGGACAATACACTTCCCTGTCGGAGACCTGTTTCCACTTTAAACCATTCTGTTTTTCCTATACTGGTCTTCACGCTACTCGCACAATATTTGTACATAGCTTTTAACATTTGGACATCAGCTCCGTTAACTCTCCTTTTTCTTAATACATTCCAAACCACCTGTCGAGGCACACTGTCGTACGCTTTCTCAATATCAATAAATGTCATCACCATGTCTTTTCCAAATTCCCATCTTTTCTCCATCATTTGCCTTAATGCAAAGATTAGGTCAAATGTTGATCTGTCTTTCCTAAAACCATACTGTTCTTCTTCCATCTCTCCTTCTATCTTCCTCCTCAGTCTGCCTTCCAGAACTCTCTCAAAGATCTTAGCTACATGAGCGATAAGAGTGATCCCTCTGTAGTTATTGCATTCCTTTTTGTCACCTTTCTTAAAAATCGGGATAATTAATCCCTTTCCCCATTCTTCTGGAATCTCTTTCTTCTTCCAAATTATTCTAAACAATCTATACAACCACTGTACACCTATTGGTCCCGCTGCTTTTATCATTTCCGTGGACACCTCATCCTATCCTGCTGCTTTACCGCTCTTCATCTTCTGTATGGCTTCCTCTATTTCTAGCATAGTGATCTCCTTTTCTTCTTCTTCTTCTTCCATTGTTTCTTCTTGTTCTTTTTCATCTTCCAGTTCAATGTATTTAACATTTAGTAGCTTTGAAAAGTATTCTTCCCATCTTTTTAATATATCATCTCTTTGATACAATATCAGTCCTGCTTCAGTTTTTACAAATTTTGTGTTTTCCCTACCTTTTACACTGTTTTTCACCAATCCATATAGATCCTTTTTACTTCCTTGGATATCCTCCTTCAAAGTTTCCGTGAAACCTTCCCAACTTTTCCTTTTTTCTTCTTGTACAATTTTTTGGCATGCCTTCTTTGCTTCTCTATATTTTTGCCATTTCTCTGCATTTTTACTGCCTATCCACTTCCTCCATGCCATTTGTTTTTCTTTAACAGCTTCCTTTACCCTGTTGTTCCACCAAGGAGTCTCCCTTTCCTTTTTCTTCCCTGATAGTCTTCCACAAGTGTTTACTGCACACTTCGCAAAACAATTTCTAAAACATGCCCATTCCTGTTCGACACTTTTTGCTTCGTCTTTGGGAATTTCCTTTTTCAAGTCTTCTTGGAACTTTTCCACTGCCTCTCTCTCTTTTAGCTTCCACACCTTGATTTTTCTTTCCCTTTTCTCTGCAAGCTTTGTGATTTTCCCAAGCCTTAATTTGGCTATCACCACTTTATGGTCTCCTTCAAAATCTCCTCTTGGCATAGCTGTCACATCTACCAGTTGTCTACGTTTATCCTTTTCCACTAGGATAAGATCGATCATTGTTTTTGTCTTTCTGTCTCCCCATCCATACCTAGTTATTTTTTGGGAGTTCTTTTTCCTAAACCATGTATTTCCAACAATTAATCCATTCCTTCTACAGAAATCTATTAACATTTCTCCTTCTTCATCCTGATTTCCATAGCTAAATGGGCCAATTATCTCTTCTTTTCCCTGCCTATCTGTTCCCACATGTGCATTCATATCCCCCATTATTATAACCTCTTTGTCTTCTATACACTTTTCCAGTTCTTCTAAGAAATCCTCTAAACATTCATCTACCTTCCCTGTCTGGGGTGCGTAAATCTGTATAAAATCCTTTGTTCCACTCTCAAGTCCTAGTCTAATTTTCATCATTCTGTCATTAATTTGGTCTACTTTCTCAACATACTGCACTAAGTCTTCTCTCACTATTATTGCAACACCATTCATTGCCTAAAACTAGGTAACAGAGAAGCTGATGTCTCAAAGATCCGTAGGAAAATCGAAAGGGGCTGAACTGGTGTGCTTTAAAATTGGGTTTCAGAAGCAGTTCGGCGTAAGTACCCAAGCATATTTTCACCCATAGGTTAACTTGTTTCCCAAAGCGATGACCTATAGTTTTTATAAGCTCAAACGTTTCCTGAAAGTCTAAGTTGACTTTTAACATCAACAAACCTAGTTAGAGGTAGGCTAATTAAATCCCAAATACACAATGTAAACTTCCTGCCTGCGATTCACAGTCGATATCCACCGTGTTTACAAATCCATTTTGTGAGTTTGTGAAGGGAAACTATGTAGAGCATTACATTGGTCTGTGTGTGTCGAGGTACATAACTTCTACCTGAAATTAGTATCGACCAAATTTTCACACAGAACACTCGTTACTTTTTTTTATATCGGGGCCAATAACCTAGATGTTAGGCCCCTTAAAACAACAATTATCATCATCATCACTTTATTTTATAATACCACTTTCAAAATTTGGACATCTTTCTTTAACAGCTTTCCGAAGATGTCCATTCCCAGAGATAACACTGTCCCTTCCACACAGCCTTCTTGTTCATTGGTACATTTTCATAACATCCTCCCACCTTTTGAATATGACATAGTCAAAACATGAAAGAACTACACACAAAAACAATGAATGAAAACTAATTAACACATTAAGTTACATATCAGAAATGAAGCGCGAAGGTGGGTTCACTCTTCTCCCAGTTCTGGTCAAGTTCTTGGTGTCCTGTGGAATTACACTAGAAATTGGTGCCTCAGTCAGTTTTGTTTCACCGTCACTTGGACTACTGGATGAAGAACACACTTCCAGAGGGTAGACATGTTGCACAGATCGGATCAGCTCTCCACGGGATGTCTTCACCTGCACTACCCGCACCTTGGAGTCTTTACCAGGGAACACCGCCGCCACTCTGCAAATGGGCCAGTCTATCTTCTTATTGTTGTCGCTACCAATAAGCACGACTTCTCCAACTTGAATTTGTCGTTGGCCTCCCTTCTAATCGTGTCGTCATACAAGCTGACCCAGGTACTCGGACCTAAACCTCTTTCTCAACTCTTCTTTGGGGTGTTGTTGATAACATCTCTTGGAGAGACTGATATTATCAATGCAATCAAGATCGGGCACTCCCACCCTCTGAATGTCCTGCATGAACATGGCAGGCGTTAAAGGTTTTAGATCTTCTTGGTCCTCCGAGATGTACGTTAAGGGCCTGGCATTAATGACTGCCTCACAATCTGTCCATATTGTCATCATTTCCTCATAATTTACAGAAGCACGATCCAGAACACGTCGCAACAGCTTCTTCACCATTTGCACCACTCGTTCCCACCATCCACCCCACCATTCAGCAGTGGGGGGATTGAACTTCCACTCAATTCTCATATTTGGGGTTTCTTTAGTCAACTTCTGCCAATCAACCGTTTTGAACAAATTGTTAGTCCCAACAAAGTTTGATCCATTATCGCTGTATATAATTTGAGGTCTTCCTCGCCTTGCGATGAATCTCCTGGGGGCTAGAATAAAACCAGATATGGATAGGAGCGTGACTAATTCAAAGTGCACATGTAAAGATGACAATCCAGGACTTGTTATTCTCCTTTAGGTGCAAGGGACCAGCTAAGTCAAATCCCACTATTTCATACACAGAGTCGTCTCCTACAAGGTTTTCATGGAGAGGTACAGGATCTGTCATAGTCCTTTTTGCTTCATATTTTCTGCATTTGATACACTTAGAGAGAACTCTGCAAATGATTTTTCTCCCCTTAAGGACCCAGAAACGTTCTCGTAGAATAGAGAGTAAGATTTGTGTCCCAGCATGTGAGGATTTCAAATGTTCCTCCATGATCAGCATATTGGTAACCTTATGGTCAGAAGGTAACAATACAGTGCTTCGAAAGTCTTCTTCGTCATTTCTTCTAGTTATTCTTGTATGTACTCTTATCAAACCTTTCTCATCTTCAAAAATACCTAAAAATTTAAAGTTTGATTTCTCCACTCCATTGAAAGTCTCACTCTGCACAATTCGTAGCAATCTTCTCTCTGCTACCTTCAGTTCTGAAACAGTAAGCTCAGCGGAGAAGATTCATTCTTCTTTGTTTCTGATATTGTGAAAAAATCGACATACACCCGATCATCCTAACAATTTTGGAGTATGTAGCAGTCCTTGGTCCACTCAAAGATTTCGTAAATAAATCGGCCAAATTCTCATTTGATGGAACATATTTGACCAGAATCATCCCACTCTTAATATAGTGCTGTAAAAAACATAAACTTTACATCTATGTGTTTGAATCGCTCTGAATCCAAACCATTTTCACTCAGAAATATCGAACCTTGATTGTCGCACTTAATAACAATTGGTTTACTCATAAGCTTGCATTGCCCTAACTCTCTCAGGATCATGTCTAACCATAACACCTCTCGAGTTACCTCACACATGGCATTGTACTCCGCTTCAACTGGAGAGAGTGCAGGACACGTTTGTTTCTTAGTACGCCAAATAATTGGACCATTAGCAAATTTAATTACATATCCTGTAATTGACAGCCTCTCTGATTTGGTATTAGCATAATCTGCATCACAAAAAATTTCCACTTTACAATCACTTTGGTCTCTAGTAGAAGATACAATTTTCATTTCCTCTGTATTTCTTAAATATCTCATCATATGCGTTACATTATTCCAGTCATGTTTATTAGGCTCCTTACATCTCTGACTTACTTTACATACCGCAAAACTGAGATCTGGTCTTGTCGAAGTCAACAAATATAGTAACTTTCCTACTGCATTTTGGAACATTTTTTGGTCTACTTTCTCCTCCCCTGATCCTGGTTTATCATCACTACTGATAGCTAAGGGTGCTGACCTCCCTTTTGCAGAACTCAACTTACAACTCAACAGTATTTCTTTGGTGTATTTACTTTGATCAATACAAATTTTTTCTCTGTCTTGTGTTACATTCATTGACAGAAAATTGGTCATTTTCCCTAAGTCTCTTAACTCTAACCTTTTCTTCAGCTCAGATTTCACCCAATTCACATTTTCAGCACTGCCCCAAATACCCAAATCATCCACGTACACTCCTACAATCAAATCTTCTGTCTTATTGATATAAACACACTGGTCCTTTTTAAGAGCAATTAGACCCAGCTCATTCAGCACACTATTAATTTTATGGAACCACTCTTTAGCACTCTGCTTCAGTCCATATAGACTTTTCACTAACTTCCACACTTTATTTTTTCCTTCTTCAACAAAACCTTCTGGCTGTTCACAAAATATGCGGTCAGAATATCCACATGATGCACTTCCCACCCATTGACTGCTGCTAATGACAATAAAAGTCTAATTGTTTTCTTGTGCATTACAGGTGAGTGTTTTATCATCTACCCCTTGTATCTGGGAAAAACCTCTAGCTACTAACCTGGCCTTAAACCTTTCTACTGTACCATCCTGGTTTTGTTTCAGTTTAAACACCCACTTATTTCCCAGTACATTGTGGTTCTTCGGTCTGTCTACCAACACAAAAACACCTTTCTCCCTAAGCTGACACATCTCCTCCTCCATGGCTGAATATCATGAGCTTGCATTTGGACTTTGTAAAGCTTCTTTGACAGTCTTTGGTTCATGAGAAACATTTAACAAATTGGTATCACAATGACAGTCAGTATTAAACATGACAAGACTACACTTTGAACATTCCTTTCTCTTTCTTATTCTCTGTGATCTACGCAACTCCGTCTCATCTGTGTCAACAGGTACATTCACATGCATAACATTTTCCGACTCGTTAATATCCCAACCTAGGAATGGTTCATTATCGCTACTCTCAGTAATGCTACTCATATCAAAGTTTTCATCAATGTCTTCTTCCTCAAATAAGCGTAACTCATCATGAAAATCAAAATTTGGGGTTTCATCATCAACATTAATGGGTACATTATCATTCAATGGTACTTTAGATCTGGCTCTAAGATCTAAAAGAGATGGGGTTGTCTCCCTAACACTATACTGAACGTAAGGGAACACCTTTTCTTCAAATTTTATACTGTGTGCTATCTGGAGCTTTCTTTGTGATGGAATCCACATTTTATAACCCTTAACATTGTCCCCATACCCAACAAATACACTTTCAACAGCTCTCTCATCAAACTTTGATCCCTTATTACAGTAGATCCACCCTCTACATCCAAACGGTTTAAGATAATCATAGTCTTTTACATTTACTGGAATGCCCCTCTACAGGGCAAGTGGTACCTGATTGCCTACAGCCCTAGAAGGAGACAGGTTCCTAACATGACATGCTACATTCATTGCCTCTGCCCAGAAACTGATCGGAAGATTAGAATGAATTAGCATACACCTCACACTATTGGTCAACGTCCTATTCTGCCTCTCTGCTATGCCATTTTGAGCAGGTGAGTAACTTACAGTTTTTCTATTGAGTAATACCGTGCTTGCACAAAAATTCATCAAACTCCTTGCTCACATATTCTCCTCCTCCATCTGTCTGCAAAGCCTGTATTTTCCTTTCATGAAATACTTCTACCTTTTCTTTGAATCGTTTAAAGACTTCAAACACATCACTTTTCTTACTCAAGAAATACACAAATACAAATCGAGAATAATCGTCAATAAAAGTGACTGACTACCTCCCAGCGAAACTGGTAGTTTGCCCATCACATCACTATGGATAAGATCTAATGGTTTGCTGGACACCCTATCACTAGCCTTAGGAAAACCTTTCTCTGTTGACTTCCCTTTAAAACATGCTATACAAGGCTCTTCCAAGCTACCTTGAACTTTGATAGGAATTATTTTCTTTATTGCTTCTTCATGTAAGTGCCCTAGTTTTAAATGCCAATCTGACACACTCTTAAGAGCTACAGAATCTACAACAGTGTTTACATCACTTTCAGTCACAACAAAGGAAGCATTTATGTCTTCAACAGTTTCCAAAAAATATAATCCCTCTCTTACATAACCTCTGAAGGTTATTTATTTCCAATTATTCTCATCTCGGCCAATACAACTCTCTTTACGAAACTCACACACAACTCCTTTGGAACTAAGTCTTGAACATATCAAATTACATCTAAATGAGGGTGCACATAATACATCTGATAAGCCCAATGTCTATCCTCCACACTTGTCTTTCATTTTAATCTCTACTGTTCCAATACCTAGGACTTCTACATTGCCCATTCCCATTTCTACTTTACTACTTGCAGGGTGTAAATTTTTAACTTCTCTTTCTCCACACAAATGTGATCACAGGCTCCTGAATCTATAACCCATTCTTGCATTGATGAAGTAATGAATGATTTAGCTCCGACACAGGCTCTGTAATTATTCTGGCTTTGACTAATCTTACCTTTGTCTGTTCTACTTTCACTTATCTGCTCTGTACAATCTCGTGCTAGGTGTCCTGGCTTCGTACACCGGTAACATCGCATCTTGTCACACATCTTGGCTATGTCACCCCACTGATCACATCTGTAGCACTTCTGTTGATCTTGTTGATGAACAGTCGCCTCCCCTGGAGTAGCATTCCTTGCTTCGTTACTGCTGCTGTTACCGCCTCGTCCTCGGTCGCCACATCGACCTCCTCGTCCACGGAAACCTTCTCGGAAATCGCCGCGTCCTCGGCCAGCTCCCGATTATGAAGTAAGCGCCCCGCTTACTGATCCAGGCGTTGGAACAAAATCTTCTCTCAGGAGAGCAGCCTTCACTCTTTCGGTTGTTAGTCCCTCCTCACCACCGAGCAGCGCTATTGTTACTTAATATTTATCTCTGGGCAAACCATTGAGCAATTGTTCAGCAAGTTGAGTGTCATTAAATTCAAGTCCACAGTTTGCGCTCTTAATCACTCTGTTGAGGGATTGTACTTTAGCCATGTATTGATGCATAGACCTGTCACTCGTCTTCACCACGTTCACCATCATCATCATCATCTTGTACAGTTTCCAGCCCCAGGCTGGGTCTGTTTGGAACATAAGCCTCGCCACTTAGTCCTTTCTTCCCACCACCTCTCCGCTGTCACTCTGGTCCAGTCCTCGCCTCTCTTCTTGACACATTCCTCCACTCCTTTCAGCCATCTATCTCTTGGTCTTCCCCTTGGTCGTTTCTTCTGCATCTGCATCTCATGTATCCTCTTGGGAATCTTCTTCTCATCCATTCTCTTTAAGTGTCCATACCACCTCAGTCTTGATGTCTCAATCCTACCTTGCAAGGGCTCCTCTTTCACCATTTCCCTGACCTTTTCATTCCTCACCCTGTCTCTTCTTGTTACTCCGATCCTACTTCGCAGGAACTTCATTTCACCTGCCTGTATTCTGCTTATGTCTCTTTTCTTCATTGTCCACGTTTCTGAAGCATAGGTCAGTATCGGGATATAGTAGCTTCTGTATAACACTTCCTTGCTTTTTTGTGGGACATCTTTATTCCACACTAAGCTCCTAATGCTTCTCAGGAATGCTTCTGCCTGTCTGCCACGTTCCGTAATCTCTTTGTCATTTCTCCCATTTTCCTCCACTATACTTCCCAAGTACTTGAGACTTTCCACCTTCTTCAGCTGTCCACCTCCAAGTGTTATCCCACTCATTGGTCTGTCCTTTTTCCTGGTTGTTAACAGGATCTCACATTTACTGATGTTGAACTTCCATCCGTACTCTCCCACTGTTTCTTCCCAAGCCTTCAGTTGCTCCTGAATTTCCTCCTTGTTTCCCCAGACCATGAGATCATCTGCAAACACCATTGCTTTCATCTTATCTTCTCCTATCTTTCCTGCTATCCGTGTCATTACCTCGTCCATAACCACAATAAAGAGAAGGGGTGACAGCGCACTACCCTGTTTCAGGCCACTCATTTGTCTGAACCAGTCTGTTCTTTCCCCTCCAACTTTCACACAACTCACACTTCCACAATACATCTCCTTCACTCTGCCTACAGTCCCTTTTTCCACTCCCATGTTTTCCATTGCTTTCCAAACCTTCTCCCTACACACACTATCATAGGCCTTTTCGATGTCCAGGAAGGCCATCAACAGATCCTCTCCAAATTCGTAGTGGTGTTCCTGGAGCTGTCTCACTGAAAATATGAGATCTACTGTTGATCTCCCAGGTCTGAATCCATACTGCTCCTCTCTCAATTTTCTCTCCACTTTGGCTCGTATTCTACTTTCTAATATCTTTTCATATATCTTGGCACAGTGAGGTATGAGTGTGACTCCCCTGTAATTTCTGCACTCCTTTCTGCTTCCTTTCTTAAATATTGGGACAATTAATCCTTTCTTCCAATCTTCTGGGGTCTTTTTCTCCTTCCATATCACCCTCATCACATGGTACAGCCACTGTTTCCCAACCTCCCCTGCTGCCTTCACCATTTCAACACTCACTTCATCCACACTCGGTGCCTTTCCTCCTTTCATCTTGTCTATAGCCATCTCCAGTTCTCTCAAATTCAGGTCCTTTTCCATTCCTGTGTTGTCTTCTCCATCTTCCAATACATTGTCTTCCTCCCTATGACCATTTGGATTCAGCAAATCCTCAAAGTACTCTTTCCGCACTGTCTTGAGTGTTTCTTTGTTGTGTACCTCATTTCCGTTTTTGTCCATCATTACCACATCCTCTCGCAGACCTCTTCTCTTACTTTTGACCATCCCATAAAGTACTTTCTTATTTCCTCTGCTGTCTTCCTCCATCATCTCTGTCCACTTTACCATCCACTTCTTCCTCTCCTCTGTGACAATCTTGTTTGCTTCTTTCTTCTTTATCTTATAATCTTCCCTTGCCAGATCAGTTCTTTCCTGGAACCACACTCTGAAAGCCTTGTTCTTCCTTCCCACAGCTTCTTTTACTCTCTCATTCCACCATGGTGTCTCTTTACACCGCTTTCTGTTGCTAGTTCTTCCACATACTGCCACTGCAGCTTCCACCATTGTGTTCTTGAATTGCTTCCATTCCTCTTCTCCTTTTTTAGGATTGTCTGTTGGCATCCTTTCCCTTATTATCTTCTGGAATTCTTCCTTGACTTCCTTTTCCTTGAGTTTCCATACTTTGATTCTCCTTTCCTGGTACTCTGTCCTCTTGCTATCCTTAACAACTCCCAGGTTCGTTACAAGTATTCTGTGGTCGCTATCTAAGGCCTCTGATATATCTTTATACCTTTATATCTCTGACACTTCTCTTCATTTCCCAGTCGTACAGCATGTAATCTACCAAAGATTTCTTTGTTAAATCACTGCTGTACCACGTTACCTTGTGGCTTTCTTTCTTCCGGAACCAGGAGTTGCCTACCACTAAACAGTTTCTCTTGTAAAAAACCAGCAACTTTCTCCCTTCTTCATTCCTGCTACCCCATCCTTCTGCTCCCAATACATTTTCATATCCTTGCCTTTCACTTCCTACATGTGCATTCAAATCTCCCATGACAATGATGCTCTGACCATTCAACTGCTGTTGTAGCTCCTTCTCAAAGTCTTCCTTCTCTTGAGCTGTACATCCAACTTGAGGGGCATATACCTGGGCTATCTCCAGGCTTCTTCCCTTTACAGTTACTCTGATCTTCATGATCCTGTCACTTATTCCCTTTACCTCTTCCTTCATTCCATCTCTCACAACTACTCCTACTCCTTCCTTCACTGTTCCCACTCCAGTACAACCGGTACCCTTTCCTCGGTTCTCTGCGACCTTCTCCTTTCCATCTTGTTTCTGCCAAGCCCGGTATATCCAGTTTTCTTCTCTCCATCACATCTACAATCTCCTCCACCTTTCCTGTCAGTGTCTGTATGTTTAATGTCCCAACTCGTAGTCCATTAGCATATCCGGGTCGTCGTCGTTTGCATCCGTCCTTTCCGAGGCCTGTTCCTGTTTTGAAAGCAAATATGATATCCACTACTGGCTTGCTAGGCCTATCGTAGCTTCACCAGAGCCCCGTCAGCCGTCACTTTTCAGGGTTCCCATAGAGCCTTCACAGCTACTGCTGCGGTCCCGGGGCACACAAAGTCCCCACTGTACTTCACCCCTACAGGCAATCCCCTACTTCATGCCGTTGCCCGTCTCCCACCACGTAGAGGAGGGGTTGGACTTGTGGGAGACACCACGTTCACCATTTCCTTCAATTTATCCAAACACTGAGGTAGGGTATATGTGGAATGAATGTTCTTCAATTTTATCCACGCTGCTCTTTCTGTTGCTTCCTCTCCAATGTCTTCCAAGTATGCATCAGTCACATACTTGAGAAGAAATGCCAAAGCTTTTCTGTTTGTTCTCGCTTCAATTTCATTATACTTCTCCACTTCCATGTTGAAACCAGGTTCTATTGCATTCCAGCAATTTCTTTCGATAAGTTCACCTTGCGCTCTTCTTAACCATGCGTAGTAATTATCACTTCTCAATCGCGGCACACCGTCACTTCGTTTGTCGTCTGCCATTTTGGGTATAGGCCTACTTCACACTCACTGCTCTCGACTTTCTTCATTCAACTTTCACTTCTCTTCATTATTTGGACTTTAACTGTGATCTGGGCCCATAACCTGTAGTTAAGTTGTATTAGACAGTGAAATAAAGGCCGAATTGTTAATGTTAACAAATATTTAATTTAAATAAACAGACACTGATACACTGGCACACTCCATTATCACAACGGTTTCCAACACACTGACGAACAAGAACGTGTGGTAGCGCCACAGTCGCGCCAACGGGCCAATCGCCATAAGCAAATCAAAGAACATCATAACACTGAAATTGCTGACAACCTACCAGCAATACCAACAACAATAACTCTAGTCTAGGAATCGTTATACACTTTAGTGGGGCTACACGAGACTTGGCCTGCACTAACTGTACAGAAATTTCTTGCTCTTTTCCAGCCCTCAAATACAAAGCAGCGGCATAAGCTGCTTGACTTGCATCAACAACCGTATGCAGGCTCCAGGTTGTTTTTATGCACAATTGACGGGCTGTCGAGGAATCTTTATCTCTGCCAATGCTTCAATATCCTTCAACCATCTTCCAAATGTATTCTTTGAATCCTGATCCAACTCTGAATCTCAGCTCATTTTCAAGTCCCAAGTACTGGAATCAAAGTGACAGGACACATAGAATCGATGGGATCAAATATACTTTGGACAATACTAAGTACATTTCTCGGGGTGCATTTTCCATCAACCCCCCAGGGGCTCACATCTAGTGGGTTGTGGGTTGGCGACCACGGGGCCCCAGCTGAGTCCGGCATTGCTTCCACTTACTTGTGCAGGGCTCCTCTCTTTCTTCTTTCCTGTCGACCTCACTTGGTCAACTCTTGTTCTCTTCTGACCCCGACGGTATTAGGGTATCCGAGGCCTAGGGAGTCTCTTCCTTTCCCGCCTTAATTGGCCCTTGTCTCATCTTTCCTGACACCCTCCTTCTGTGAGGGGTCAGCCTTCTTTCTCTTTTCCTTTTACCTCCTGCCTTGTGCTCAAGGCCCTTAAGGAGGCAGGGTGTATGTAGCCCCACCACTTCTGGTGCACCGTAGATAATGCTACACCCTCAGGGGCTCACGGCTGGTGAGTTCGGGCGTTGGCGACCCCGAGGGATTCCTGAGCTGGGTCCGTTTTCCCCTTTTTGTCCCTTCCCTTTGGGGCGGACCTTCTCCTCTCTCCCCTCTCCTCTCCTCTTTTCCTTCTATTTCCTTTTCTCTTTAAGATTCCCGCACTGTTTTTGTTACTCGAATCACCGTGTATCTAAATTCCCTTTTAGCGATTTTTAAGGCATTTTTGATCTATGTTGCATTTTGTAAGTTTTTTCGATCTAAATTACATCTCGCGATTGTTTTCAACCTCAATTGCATTTTGTAAAGATTGACAATCTAAATTGCTTTTTAGTAAGTCTTTCAATGCAGGTTGCCGGGCCTTTTAGTGAGTATTTTGAATTTCAATTGCATTTTGTATGTATTTTCAACCAAAACTGCATTTCGCACGAATTTTGAATCTAAATTGCATTTTGTTTGGTGGGCATTTTGCACATATTTTGATTCTCAATTGCATTTTGTGGGTATTTTGAATCTAAATTACATTTGTCAAGTATTTTCCATCTAAATTGCTTTTTGTAAGTATTGTCAATCCACATGAGTCGTTTGAATCTACCGTACATTTTGTAAGCATTTTCACTTTCAATTGCATTTTGTAAGGATTTTGAATTTCAATTGCACTTTGTGAATAATTTGGATTGGAACTGGGATATTTCAATCTGAATAGCATTGTGTATTTTCAATTTCAATTGCATTTTGTAAGTATTTTGAACCTCACTTGCATTTTGTACGTCCTTTCGATCTCATTTGCATTTTGTAAGTATTTTGAATTTCAGTTGCATTTTGTAAGTATTTTGGCGCTACTTTGCATTTTGTACGTATTTTGAATCTAGCCTACGTTTTGTGGGTCTTTTTCAATCTATTTTTTTTTGTGCAACTTTTCGTTCTAAATTCCCTTTTGTAAGACCATATTGTGAGTTGTTTCCATGTGAGTTCCTCTTTGTACGTTTTTTCCGTCTTCGTACGTATTTTCCGTCTTCGATAATTTTGTTCTGGTTTCCATTTCATTATCATTTTCGCTATCACCCAGATCATTAGGGGCCGATAACCTCGATGTTAGGCCCCTTTAAACAACAATTATCATCATCATCATTTTCCATCAAAACCTTTGTCATTTAATTTTGCACAAGAAAGAACATCTTGGAAATCCCAGTTAAGTCCCAATACTGAAGTTGGTTGGTTCAATGTTTCTGTCCGTTTTTCGGAAATAGGGCTTTCCCATCCTCGAAGGTCAAACCGAGCTTCAGGTAACATCTGCTTACTCTCTTCAATAAATTTCTTCAAGGCGTCATCTGTGTCTACAGATGTGACACAGTTGTCGACATAAAACTACTTTCTTAACTTGGACGCTGTTTCCTTAAATTTGGGAAAAGTTTGCACATGTAGTTCCAATACTGCCACCAGCAGGAAAGGGCTGAAGTTCACTCCAAACGGAAAATCTTCATCCTTCCTTCTGCCAAGTTCTCCCACCACAAATCTCGGGAAGTCACGGCCAGTCTTATTTACCAAAATCTAGAGAAATGGAAATAACTCCTATTCTTTTTTCACGAAATCTCATTAAAACGGCAGGAATTACCTCCATCAGATTTTGTCCCTTTTCAAGGCAATCATTCAGCGAAGGAAAATTCTTAGGCTTACACGAGGCATCAAAAACAGGTCTCACTTGAGTGGTGGAATTGTCCTTGAAGACTCCTCGGTGGGGCAAGAAATATCCAAAGTTGTTTGATTCTTTGGGTGGCACTACTTCAATCACTCCCTCCTTCAACCAGGTTTCAAATACGGCGTTATAGTCTTCATACTTCCCTTCTTGGACCAACCGTTGGGTGGCTGAAACACACCTTTTCTTAGCCAAATCCTGGTTTTCTTGTAGGTACTGTCGATTTTTTAGCCAAGGAAGTGCCACTAGATATTTGCCATCGTCAATCTGTACGGTCTGCTGAAAGTGCTTCAGTGCAGCTAGTTCCATTTCCTTTCTTGATTTGGTTTCAACCTGATCATGTATCCCAATGGTGTCCAAATTCTCAAGTTCAGACACAGAAGCGCTCTGAATAAACAAGGCATTCACCATCGAAGCAGAACTGTCAGAGGTTTCTCCACACATCAAGTTGCCCATAACAGTCCAACCAAACATTGTTCTTATGACCACTAGTCCCGCCTTCAACCTTTGGATATCGCCCACAATCAGTCTGCCAGCCACATCTGCACCAATCAACAACTCAACTTCTGGTGGTCCTTGTCCAAAATCTGAGATCCATATTTCAGTCTTTATATTCTGCCGCTGATGCTTTTCTGAATTAAGACTCGAAATTTTGTTGAGTAATCATCATTCAGGCTGTTAACGGACACTTCATACGTGTGATGGCATTGTTTACTGGTTTCCACACCCCCAAAGAAGAGAGTGAATCATTGTTTCTGTTTGCAGAGGCGAGTAACCCATCTTGGAAACTGTTCTCTCTAGGATGTATGACCTCAGAGATCCACTGTCAACTAGAGCTCTCGCTACCTTTTCCTTCTTACCATTTTTCAGCTTAACCAATATTGTCTGAAGCAGTACTTCATGAACAGCAGTTTGAGAATTCATAACAATACTGGTAAGCCTCCGTGGCTTAGGCGGCAGCACGCCGGCCTCTCACCGCTGGGTCCGTGGTTCAAATCCCGGTCACTCCATGTGAGATCTGTGCTGGACAAAACGGAGGCAGACAGGTTTTTCTCCGGGTACTCCGGTTTTCCCTGTCAACACTTCATTCCAGCAACACTCTCGACCATCATTTCATTTCATCTGTCATTCATTTAATCATTGCCCCAGAGGAGTGCGTCAGGCCTCGGCAGCGGGCATAGTTCATATCCTCGCCGCTAGATGGGGGCTTCATTCATTCCATTCCTGACCCGGTCGGAGACTGGAAGCAGGCTGTGGATTTTCATTTTCATAACAATACTGGTAGACTTAGTTTCTTGTTCCCACCCGCCTTTCACCGGTCTTATCATCTTTAAACCGATTCATCTCAAGATTGGGACACATAATAACAACATGTTCCTTACCACACACAGGACAACGAATGTTTGCTTTACAATGCACAGCCCGGTGACTCAACTTCAAGCAAGCAAAGCAACATTTTCCTTCACCGAGTTTCTTTTGTTTCTCAATCAAGTTAATTTGTTGTGCTAGGAAGCATTCCTTACTTCCATGACTATTCTTGCAAAAGACACACTCACTAGAATCTTTCCTAACCTGTTTAGATGAAAATAGTGAACTTGCTGTTGGTACACTTTCCTTCTCTACTTCCCTTTCTCCACCTTTCATTTGTAATTTTCCTTCAGTCAGTCCAAACCCAGCTTGTTCATATCATATTCTCTCTTCACTTTCAACTTCATTGTTTAGAAAACTCAGCAGCAATTAGTTTATTTGAATTAGCATTATGTACACCTGATATAACTGTTAGATTTCTAAGAATTTCCTCTGGAAGACAAGACTCTATCATTGGTAATAACATAGAAGCATACTTGTCTGGAGTCATTCCAAGGGACTCGGATCGGAGTTGAAATTCCAGCTTGTCATACAGAAATGGTATGTTTGTCTTTTCTTTCTTCAAAGTGTTCCGTACCAGTAGTGCAAGACGTTCTTGGATGTAGTGTTCTATTAGAAATTCATCCCTCCCAAATCTGCTTGTAAGAGAATCAACCACCTTAGGATAATTGCTAGCTGTTGGAGAGAAGCTGTTCACAATATCTCTAGCCCTACTGCCGCTTACTGTGCACTGAATGAGGTACTGGAATTTATCATCCGCTTCAATTTCCTCATCCTCATGAATTCTTTTGTATTGGCTCTAAAATCGCAACCAGTCTTTCATATCCCCGCCAAATTTAGCTAATTCTAATTTCGGTAACCTCACATGCTTCCTATTAGCCTCCGACAGAGTTTCTGAAATAGAATCTCGATTGACTTCCATAACCTCATTTGTAACTTGTATATTTGACATCAATTGGCGTACTTCATCAAGCTTATCATGATAATCTTCAATAACAGAGTATTCATTATCGTATGCATCATCTTCTTTTTCATCTAAAATCAAATCTAATATCTTCTCATCCAGTGGTGATTGTTCCGTACATAACCTCTCGAGTTCTGCCAGCATCACTTTTATCTTCTCATTATCAGCTTTTTCAGAATTTATTAACTGTAATATTTCTCTGCTTGTTTTCTTAAATGATGATTGGACTGGTTTTCTTGCCATTACTAGCCTTTCCATGCTTGCAGCTTTTCGGATAGTCTTAATATACTTTATGTGATATAACTCCTAACGGTCAACACAAACACACGAACAAATACATATTGAATATCACGTCGGGGTCACCACAATGTGTCGAGGGACATAACTTCTACCCGAAATTAGTATCGACCAAATTTTCACACAACACTCGTTACTTTATTTTCTAATACCACTTTTAAAACTTGTACATCTTTCTCTAACAGCTTTCCAAAGATGTCCATTCACAGAGCAGCAGCACTTCAGTATACGTACGGAGCCTATAGCCTTTGTAATGGTGCCATTAAACATTGCGATGTACTGCATAAGAACTTCTCTCCATTTGATTTTTAGAGGGCAGAAAGATGCAACGTCTAGGGGCTGACAAAGGTGTGTGCTGTTTATCGGCAGAAACATGAACTGGATGTTGTGCTTCTGAAGTGCTTCAATCACTGCAATAGACAGGTGACTTGCCAGGTTGTCCCCGACTAGGAGCTTTGGGGGTGTTTCATCTCCAGCATCATCTGAGAAAAAGGTCAGAGCTGCCATAAACGGTCCCTCTTAGTCCCCCAGTTGTTTGTATGTCATATAGAAACCGACTCTTCTAAACCACAAAGTGAGGCAACATATTTCCAGACAGTGTGCCCGTAAACATGACTGAAGTGCTTGTCTTGGATGAATGAATCCATGATGCTCTCAACACGTTTTTCCCCTCGTCGTACAACCAATTTGCTGCGTCCAAGATCATCCATCAAGTTTGTTTCATCAGAGTTTACGATCAGGTCTGGTGAGATATCTCACAGTGAGACTTAGACATTGTCAAATTATTTCTTTACTGTTTCTTTCCAAACACTTGCTCTTGCCCTCCTAACATTCTCAGATAGGCAGACTGTCAGCTCTCTTTGTCTGCTAAGAAATGAGGTTCACCAGTTATCCCCTGGGTAGTTGTCACTGAAACTATTCTCCTTTCTTCCTTGTCGATCTAGAAAGCCTTTGACTAGATACTTAATGTCCCTGCCCATTCAGCGGCAAGCAGAATTCCAGGCCCTGGGTTTCCTTCTTCACCCTTAGAAAGTACAGGTTGTCTTCCATAGGTTGGCTCCATGTAGACTTCTCTTTTTACATTGTGGCTGATTGTTGAAGGACAAAGGCTGTATTTTTTGGTGGCTTCTCTTATCGACAGCTTATTACCTTGCACCTCTTCAATTGCCATTTTCAGTGTTTCTTGTGAAAAATTAGTATATTGGTGACTGGTGGAAACAAATTTACAGTTAATGTTAGGGGAAGAAAGGGAAATTCAAATAATTTGTCTAGGATAATGTCCGGTGTCGGTAAATTAATTACTGAGAAACAGGCCATTGCTAATGAATTAAATGTTTTTACGGTAGTGTGTTCAATAAATCCAATAGCTGTGTGTTGGACCTTAACGACGAATCAGGGGCTCCCCTTTTCCAAATAAACCAGTCAGCAATTGTACAGCTAATACAAAAATTATGTTACAATATATCGAAGGGTCCTGATAATATTGTTAGTAAAGTACTTAAACTAGGAGGTAGGGCCGTGGCACGATACTTGGAGGTGATGTTTAATGTGTCCATAAACAATGCGCAAATCCCAGATGACTGGAAAAGAGCTACGGTAGTCCCAATAATTAAGGGAGGGAGCAGACTTGAATTGGACAACTACAGGCCGGTTAGCCTTACGTCCATCGTTTGGAGCATCTCATTTGCGACTACTTGAGGGAACAGTGGGAAACATTATCATGGTTTAATGATAGGCAGCATGGATTTCGGAAAGGTTACTCATGCGAGAGTCAGATGCTATCACTTTTTTCAAGATATTAGCGAATCTTTAGGCAATGGAGTTTCAGTCGACGTCGTAGTCATAGACTTTGCGAAGGCATTTGATGTCGTACCACACGACATGCTACTCCATAAATTAGCTTCAACAAAGATTGATAGAAGAGTAATTTTATGGATCCAAGAATTTTTGACGGGTCGTTCCCAGAAAGTAAAAGTCGAAGGCTTATTCTCGGATGAAATTACCGTAACGTCGGGTATCCCTCAGGGCAGCGTAATCGGAACTTGTTATTTTTGGGGTTTATAAATGACTTACCAAATGGAATTCGTAGTGATTGTCGATTGTTTGCGGATGATTGTGTCATCATCATCATTTCCCCTTATCCAGCTCCTGCTGGGTCGGGGTATTTATGGCACTTCTCCACTTTCCTCTTACCTTCCACAATTCTTCTTCCACGATCTTGTCCCAGTCCAGATTTATTTTTCTTACGCTGTTCTTCACTGAATCGATCCACCTTGTTCTAGGTCTTCCCCTTGCTCTCTTACCCTTGCACTTTGCCTCCAGCATCTGTCTTGGTATTCTATTTTCCTTCATCCTCTTTACATGTCCAAACCACCTTAGTTTATTCTTCTCAATTCTCTCATTTAGTTTTCCCATCCCAACTTCCTTCCTAACATACTCATTTCTCACTCTGTCTTTCCTTGTCTTTCCTATCATACTTCTTACAAGGGAACTGTCCATACGGTCATATCGAAACCGACAATGATATTTCGTAGAGATGATGAGGAAACCATAAATTAGCGATGTATACAAAATTAGCTGCCATTTCGAACTGGAAGGTCCTGAAATCGGCACGGAGATTCCTAATAGGATTGCACGCGCTAGCATATAGCTCGACGTGGACAGCCCTGGTGACCAGCTGAAGCGTGCACGTAACCTTGAGCGCTCTGTGCTCTTTGCAGAAGCAAGAAGGCGGAAGCGGAATGTATGCGATGAAGACCTGCGACTGTGGGCCTTGGAAATTTCACGAGAGATATCAATGGAGCGAACTAATTTCCGCGCATGTACTAGTTGGTTGAGTCGTTTTAAGAAAAAATGCAGAGTAAAAAGTAGAGAAATCACGAAATTCGTATCCCATACGTATCTGCAAGAAGACGAAAAAGATCAAGTCGCAAAGAAATTTGTAAAGCAGCTACAGAGCGATTTTTAGACTACACCCATTCTTCAATATACAATACAGATCAGAGTGGTTTCGTGCGCGAAATGAAATCGAAAAGGACCCTATCGTTTGTTGTTGAGAAGCATACAGAAACAGTTGCTCAATCATTTCTTACACTCACCCATTCGTACACAATTATGCCTACAATTAGTGTGGCCGGTACACTTTTCCCAAAATTATTCATTGTACTACAGGAGGCAACTGGAATTTTCGGCCCGTGAGTTTCCAATGAAATGTTTCATGCCAGAAATATAATTGTAACAGCCACAAAATCAAGAAGAATGGGGAAAAAGGAATTAAAACATTGGTTTAAAGAATCCTTTTTCCCATTTGCGGAAGAGAAGTGTTTGCTACTGTTAGATTCCTGGACTACTTATAGTGATAAAAGATGTCTTGAAGACATTCCTTCAGGCAACAGTATAGAAATTCTCCCGATTCCTCCCGGAATTACAGGGAAAATACAGCCCTTGGATAAGTTTTTCTTCCGGCAATGGAAAGCTTTGTATCGCCGTTTAACGGACATTGTGTCGGCTTGTGAAGACGTTCAGTCTGATGTATATTTGAGAAACAGCATACTGAAAATGCAATCATTCATTCATTTTCAATTTTCTTCCCCACGGTTCAAGGACATGGTTAAATATTCGTGGTTCGCAACCAATTACACAACGCAGAGACCTCCCTAGTTCGAAGTGCCTGCGAAATATTGCCTTCAAATAAGTAAGGAAAACTGTGTAGAACAATGTGGCCTCAAAGTGCATATTCGTTGTGCATGGTGCCATAAATATTTCTGTTTCTATCATGCGATTAACGAACCTCATTTATGTTTCACATTCGTTCCCTAACAATGAGGTGTCCTTGGCGCGTGGTAGCCTGCCAGTTCGTTCTCGCTCTCTCCAACACAACTGCAACTCCACTCCGCTATGCGCCGCACGAGCCGGCAAGATGCAAGGGTTGCCCAGTAGTTGTGTTGTCACACGGATTTTGTATCAAGATTTCGATACCTTCCAGTTCGAAATGGTAGCTAACTTTTTGTACATCGCCAATTTATTGTTTCCTCATCATCTCTATGAAATATCATTGTCTGTTTCGATATGACCATATGGGCAGTTCCCTTGTTAGGAATTTCATTTCACTGGATTGGATTCTACTCTCTTGCCTGCTCGTCAGGGTCCAAGTCTCAGCTGCATAAGTTAATATGGGTACATAGTACATTTTATACATTACCTCCTTGCTTTTCCTTGGTACTTCCTTATCCCAAACAAGTTTTCTTACACTTTGATAGAATGCATTGCTCTGCTGTACCCTCCTGCCAATCTCCATGTCCAACCTACCAGTTTGCATCAATTCACTTCCTAGGTATTTGAACGTGTCCACAATTTCCAAACTCGGACTTCCAATTTTCACAGTGCCCTTTCTTTGACTTTCCCCTCTTGTCATCACCATGGTCTTGCTTTTCTCTATACTGATTTTCAGTCCGTACTTCTGAATATTTTCGTTCAGAGCATCTAGTTGTTTTTGCACTTCTTCGGTGTTCCTTCCCCAGACAACAATATCATCTGCAAATAACGGTACCTTCATTCCTTTATGTCCATATGCTTCCTTTGTTTCCTTTACAATTTCATCCATTACCATTATGAACAAAAGAGGTGACAGCACACTCCCCTGTCTTAGTCCAGTCTTGTTCCTAAACCAATCTGTCTTTCTAACTGGGGTCAGTACCCTGCTAACACAGTTGTTGTACATTGCTTGCACCATTTCCAACATTTCTCTTCCTAGTCTCTTCTTAACCATGGTTTCCCATACCTTCTCTCTGGGGACACTATCATATGACTTTTCTAGATCTATGAAAGTCATGATCAAATCCTCTCCATATTCCCAGTTCTTTTCCATCACCTGCCTCAAGCTAAAGATTGGGTCCACTGTGGATCTTCCACTCCTGGAGCCATACTGTTCCTCTTGCAACTCTCCTTCCACCTTTCTTCTCATTCTTCTTTCTAATAACCTTTCCAGTATTTTTACTATCTGTGATATGAGGGTGATCCCTCTATAGTTATCACACACTTTCTTGTCCCCTTTCTTAAACACTGGTATTATTAGCCCTTTCTCCCAGTCTTCTGGTACACATTTCCATTTCCACACACACTTTAGCAGTCGATACAACCATTGCATACCAACCGGTCCAGCAGCCTTTATCATTTCTACACTGATTTCATCCACCCCTGTTGCTTTTCCCATCTTCATTTTCTGCACTGCTAATTCCACCTCCAGCATTGTTATATCATCCTCTGTTGTAGAGTCGTCAGGCTGTGTCACTTCCATCTCACCTGTACAATTGTTCACATTCAATAGCTTATCGAAATACTCCTTCCATCGCCCCTTTATCTCTTCTGGGTGTGTTCACTACTCTCCATCTTCCTTTTTCACCAGCTTTGTCATAACTCTTTCTTTCCTCTTCTTAGAAGTCCATACAGCATCCTTTTACTGCCACTTGCATCTGTTTCCATTCTTCGTGTAAATTCTTCCCAACTTTTCTTCTTTTCTTCTCCTACCACTTTCTTACACCTCCTTTTGCTGTCGTGATACTTCCTTTTGCTTTCTTCTGTTTGATCTCGATTCCATTCTTTCCATGCAGACTTCTTTTCTTTCACTGCTTTCCTCACTTCCTCATTCCACCACGGTGTCTCCTTCTCTTTCACTCTTGTTGACGTCCTACCACAAGCACTCTCTGCTGCACCAGCAAATGCCTTTTTAAAGTGGGGCCATTCCTCTTCTACGTTTTCCACTTCAGTAACTGGGATTTGTTGCTTCAATCTCTCCTGAAAATCTTCCTGTACATTTTTGTCTTTCAATTTCCATACTTTTATTTTACTTTCTCTGATCTCCTTTAGGTTTTCCAATTTTCCCCATCTAAATTTTTCCACCACAGCTCTATGGTCCCCATCAAATGCTTCTCCTGGTTAAGCTGTCACATCTATCAGCTTTCTGCAATTAGTCCTTTCCACCAGAAAGTAGCCAATTACTGATTTTGTTCTTCTATCACCCTACCCATATCTCGTAATTTTCCTGCTGGTTTTTCTTCCCAAACCATGAATTACCCTCTATCAGTCCATTCCTTTCACAAAAGTTTACATGTTCCTCTCCTTCCCGATTCTTTTTTCCCATATCCATATGGTCCAATGACTTCTTCCTTTCCTTGTCTCTCGTTTCCGACTTGTGCATTCATATCTCCCATTTATTTATTTAGCGTATGATGAATACAATATTATATACAATATATACAGTACAACTACCATCTCAAGTTCATAACTAGAGTTCTATGTTTAAATTTGAGAGCCAGAGAAGGGCTTCGCTTGAGACACAGTGTAAGTCTTCTATAGAGCCTCTATATGCACGTAAAGGACACTCGAATGTAATGTGGTCCACTGTCTGTTCCTCTTCTCCGCAGTCGCATTGAGGTGATGCCTTCCATCCCCATTTGAAGAGAGTGGCTCCACATCTACCTTGGCCGGTCCTAATACGGTTTAGCGTCCTCCACTGTCGTCTAGGAAGGGAAAATCCATCAGGGCACTTGCAGGGGTTCTTAATGATGTGATGGTTTGGTAACGAGGATTGCAGATGCCATTGTTCTTTCCAGGCGTCCGATACATTAAAGGAGGTGTCCTGTAGAATCATTGCAGTACGCCAAGAAGGGTGTCTTGATTTCAGTCGTTTGGTTGGAGAAGCTGCTATATCAGAATGAATAGGGAGTTGAGGATTGTTTTCTATTTTCTTCCATAAGTTAAGCAGTGACTGTGATCTTCTTAGGGATGAAGGTGGTATGTGGCTTAGGGTGTGAAGCCAGTGTGTGTTAGTAGGTCGGATGCACCCTGTAATGATACGCATTGCCTGGTTCAGCTGGGTGTCTACTAGTCCAATGTGAGCACTGTTAAGCCAAGTTGAGCAACAATATTCAGCGACGGAATAAGAAAGTGCAAGAGCAGTGGATCTCAGGACTTGAGCATTAGCACCCCAGGATGTACCCGCCAGCTTTTGAAGGATGTTATTCCTGGTCTTGATCTTGGCTGACACATTGCAGAGGTGATTCTTGTAAGTCAACGACCTGTCCAGGGTGACTCCCAGGTATTTTGGGTTACTACAGTATTGTAGATTCTCTCCTCTGAATGGTATGGTTGGTTTGTACCCAGAACTTCTATTCCGCAAGTGGAAGGTAGACACAACAGTTTTCTGAGGGTTTGGTCTAAGGTTGTTCTGACGAAAGTAGCTGTCTAGGATCTTTAAGTCTGATGTAAGCATCGACTCAGGCTCGTCGAAGCGTTGGTGTTGGGCGACCAATGCGATGTCATCTGCATAGATGAATTTTTTTGATTTCGTTGCTGGGAGATCATATGAGTACAGGTTGAATAGTAGAGGGGCCAATACAGAGCCCTGAGGGAGTCCACCATTTATCCTATGTACTTTACTCCTGGAGTCTTCTGAAAATATCTGAAAGTACCTATTACTCAGCATGTTACTGAGTAATGTGGTGAGTTTCAGGCAAGGGATGATACTGATAAATTTAAGAAGGAGCTTATCTTGCCACACGGTGTCATATGCAGCTGTCAGATCTAAGAAAACACCCGTGCTTACCATTTTGTTCTCAAAGCCATTTTCAATATGGGTAACTAGTGCTAAAACCTGTTCATCACATCCACGTCCAGGTCTGAATCCAGCCTGCTCGACTGGAATATGTTGATTGATTGTCGCAGAGATCCTGTTATGTATCAGCCTTTCCAGAAGCTTCATTGTGACACTGAGGAGTGCTATTGGCCGGTAACTCTCAACTTTTGTTGGGTCCTTAGATGTTTTTAATACAGCTACTATTTTTGTCTTCTTGAAGAGTGAAGGTAGGTGACCTGTCTCTAGAATGTTCGTGAGGAAGTTAGTAAGCCATTTGACAGCAGCTGGTCCAAGATGTAGAATGAACTCTGGATATATTCCATCAGCACCTGCCGCTTTCCCAGGTTTTAAACTTTCTATGGCCTGCTTAGTTTCTTGTGGTTGAAATGGGACAGAGAATTCAGAGGATCGCAGAGCCAAACATTTCTTTTCCTTGAAGAGTTGCTTTACGTGTCTTCTATGATGCTTTTCAACTGAAACCTTTGAGGTAGAGATCATATGCTTGGCCATGTCATTTAGACTGATGTTTGTTTTTGGTCTAATTTTGCTGTTTGATGTGTCCAATTTCCTGATCAGGCTCCAAGCTTCCCTGCTGGAGTGAGTGAAGTCTAGTGACTCAACAGTTTCTTGCCAAATTTTCTTCCGGTTTTCATCTAGGGATTGTAAAAGTTCAGAAGCCGTATTTGAATCACCATTGGCCTCAAATTCTTTGAAGAGCCTTTCACTTACCTCGTTCCAGCCGGGGATGTATTGTTTACGATATCCTCTTGGGATACATCGTTTTGCTGCACTTTTAACTACACCGATGAATCTGCTGTAGTTGCTATGGATAGGTCTTATCCATCGCAGGTTGGAGTCAATCTGTTTAGAAAATTCATCCCAATTGGCTTTTTTAAAATTCCATCTCTGTTTCGGGCAGGAGTGAACAATAGGCACAAGCAATCCAGACTGGAGAATTATTGGTCTGTGCTGACTGTGAGGAAATTTGTTGAGCACTGTGTGTCGTATGTTGCTAAGTGGGTGTTGTGACTGTGTTACAAAACAGAGATTATTATTCTTTCTACATCCTCCAGGAATACTTCAATATCTTCTTCTCTGTTTCCAGTCTGTGGTGCATACACTTGTATGAAGTCCATCACGTCATTCTTCATCTTCATTCTAATTTTCATTATTCTGTCACTCACACACTCTACCACTTCAACATACTCCTCCAGTTGTTTCGAGGTTATCAGTCCTACGCCATATTTTGCCTCTTGGCCACCACTCCAGTATAACGTATATCCTTTCCTAAATTCCTTCCTTCCTTCCTTCCTTCCTTCCTTCCTTCCTTCCTTCCTTCCTTCCTTTACCTTTCCATTTCACTTTACTCAGCCCCATCTTCCAACATTCTCCCTCTCCATGAAGTCTACCACCTCCTCCACCTTGCCTTTCAGGGTCATGACATTCATGATTCCCACTTTCATTTCGGTTACTGGTCGCCCATTTCTCACAGTTCACCCAGTACCAAAGGAACTGCGCGTCGCCTGCAGGGTACGCCTTAACCTTCTCCGAATCATTGGAAGTGCCGTTTCCATTTTAGGCTATTATTACGATGGGGTCGCCACTCCCAAAGGCATTTTATGAAGCTACTGCCAGCTATTATTCAGGCCGCCCCTAACATGGAGAACAGACGCCCTTGCAGCCGCCCCTAACATGGGAAACGGACGCTGCTGATTGATGCTGTACTCATACTATTCCCTGAGTACTGGGTTGCCTTTTCCACAATCTCCACCGTTCCGAAGTCCATCTTCTCCGCTGCAGATTCCGTTGAGGTCTTCGCACGTAACCCTGTGCACGGGGCCTATGTTATACTCCATAGGACTGGGTCCTCACCAGAACTTAGCCGGTACTGTAGTTCCATGGTATATTACGGTACCGTTGCCCACCCCGCGACGTGGACGCGCCTGGCAAGAATTATCCATGTAGCCAATTAAGATTGACTCGTGGACCGGGTTAAGGAGCTGTCTAAATATACATGACTCACAAGACAACGCAGTACTTACAGACGACCTGAACCTGGTCTATAAGTGGGTGATTGAAATTAAATGAAAATAAACACAAGAAAATGTAGTCTCATAAAAATAGGGAAAGGGCGAAGGCAAGATTTTCAATATAATATTGACTCTGAAATACTTGTAGAAGAAGATTCTTGCAAATATTTGGGCGTTAACGTAAGGAACGATATGGAATGGAGTAGACAAGAGTTTAGTGCTTTTCATTCGGTCAACACGAATGTACCCAAAAGAGCTGGGTTATGCCCTAATCCTGAAATAAATTAGATGAGATTAATAAATGTAATTTATTTCAGGATTAGGGCATAACCCAGCTCTTTTGGGTACATTCGTGTTGACCAACTGAAAAGCACTTAACTCTTGTTTACTAAGGCAACACTGAAAAAATGGCTTCAAACCCCACAATGAAATGCAGTACTCCTGTAGGATGTGTAGTTTCTAAAGCTTACAAATCTCTGCACTTTGTAATGATGGTATTAAAAGGAAGTAGTACCTCTGCTAAAGAATTAGGATATTTGTCACTTGTAAGACCTATTCTGGAATATGCCTTGGCGGTTTGGGATCCATATCAAGTAGGGCTCATCAATGAGTTGGAAATGGTGCCAAGAAAGGCCGCTAGATTTGTGCTCAGTGACTTTAATCCTGGGAGCAGTGTGAGCCGTATGTTAAAGAAACTTGGGTGGGAATCACTGGAGGCTGAAATCTAGACTCTGCGCTATGTACAACACGTATACAAATCAACCAGCATGGGGTGAGCTCGGCAAACGTATGGGAAAGCCCACTTACATGAGCAGGAGTGATCAACCTTTCTAAGTTAAGGGCCGACCACAGTATACAAATTATGGTAAATATTCTTTCGTTAACCAGGCCATTGATAACTGGAACTCTCTACCTGCCGCAGTTTTAGAGCCTTTTCCCAAACATATAGGTGTGTTTAAGAAAAGACTGACTATTTGTGTAAATACTCCAGTTTAATTGTTAATTGTTATTGAAGTGTTATGTATAATTATGTATTTGTTATGTATACCCAATTTGCCACCGGGGAACACACCCCCAATTGCAAATGAATGAACGAATGATTACTTTTCTAATGTACGTTCGCGGCATAGTACCAGATTGCTAGCAGTTCTGCAAACGAATGCCAATGATTAGTGTTAGGCACTATACCAGGGTGTCGAGCGATACGGGAAATACGGGAATTTTAGTGACCCGGGAAAAATACGGGAATTATACGGGAAATTCGCACTTGATACGGGAAATCTTCAAAAGTCTCATAATGCCTGACTTCTTAGCCCCCGAACGCTCGGTAGAGTCCTCCAGCTCAGTCTTCTATTTCGCCAGCAGACTGCGCTGCCACCCGCAATTTGCGTCACCGATAGAGCACTAAGCGGGATGAGAACCCAGCCAACGTCGAATGCATGCTTTGCCTGGCCGACTGCCGGCCGTACCCTCTCCGCGCGCCGCGCTGGTTGCTGACAATGACATGCAGGAGTTAGTCCGCATTGTTATTCAGAGGAGATCTGGGTTTCTCGACAAGAGCAGCCCTTAAAGAAGTTAACAGCTTAAGATCTCAGAAAATTCCAAACGCGTATGTGCTGCAATTTCGCACCAACTGCCGAAAATTGTACATTGATATCCTATGGCTGAAAAAATCAGAGAGGTCAACTCTTGCTCACAAGAGACCCGTACTATTTCCTGCCTGGACCGTATAGGGGTCGCTGAGACACTTAAGTTGGAAGAAGTTAGGATCGTCATTGCCCTGGAAATTCTTTGTAATCAGAAGAAGTTGCTTTCTGGCGCAATGGCTGACCGCTTCAAGAGCAGCTACTCCGCACTTCTGAGACTGCCCTCCGTCACTGCGCGTTTGAAGCAGTTCGACGGAAAAGAGCCACGGCTCGACGTGCTGTGGTCTGAAATAGTGGCTTCAGCAGTTCCTGCAAAAAAAAAAAAAAACGATCTCTCAAGCTTCGTTAAAATGATACTGATTTTGTATCACAACAATGCAGCTCTAGACAGAGGTTTCTCCCTGAACAAGGAGTGCATGATCGTCAATCACAAAGAAGCAAGTCTGATTGGCATGCGTATACTGTTCAGGACGCTGTGATGGCAGCTGGTGGAGTAGAAAAGATACCGTGAGCAAGAGTCCATACTGCCCGAAACTCCTACGCCGTGTTCAAGGAAGCAAAACAGGTGCAAATCGACGGCTAAGGTGGCAGTCGAAAGAAAAGCCACGAAAGATCTCCAGAAATTGGAGAAAAAAAATAGTACTGTCAAAAGAACTTAATTTTGTGCTGTGTATAACTGAAGTTCCTAGTAACAATCTTGTATTTGTCAAAGTGACTTATTTAATTTCGTTTTGCATTATTTTATTTTCTATTATCTACTTTGATAAAATAAATCTGAATTAAAAAGTATTCGCGGCGTGTCGCGTGTGGAATGTTACTGTTTTTAGCCTTTCCATGATCTTCTTTCGCAGGGGAGATGCACATAGCCTACCAAATTGTTTTCAAGTCCGTGCAAACACTCAATCCAAATGCGTCACACATGCATAAATTTCAAAAACTACAAACAATATCTCACAGCTCTCGACATTTTACTATCAAACACCCGTCACCAACATGTGGCTACAAAATACACAAAACACGTGACAGAATTCTTCTCGTATGGGCAGGCATTGTTTCAGTCGCTTATTAACCACTGCCTGTTTCCTTACTTTTACTTCGCCGAAGTTCGACCCGAGGATTGGATACATCCCGTACAGCATGTGCAGAAAGAAATACTGAAGGCGATCTGGATATGGCGGTGGATGAAATGATTATTAACATTGGCAATTCATCAAGCTCTGACGAAGACAATGATGGTGGTGATGATGATAGGGACAGTGAAGGGATGGAGGGTGTCAAAGAAATCCTTGCCAAGTGACTGAGGATAAGTTATTTATTGGCGTCAGTTCGCTTGCGTCAATCGATAATAGACCACAGGCTATTGTTTCCCATCATAGTGTTCAAAATACCGTCTGCCATTCAATAGCCTACAACTCGACAATATAAAACCACGGCAATAATATCGCCACTGAGCGACTTGTTTGAGTGCTCAGTGCTAAATATGTATTTACCTTAACTTTACTTTTGTATTATCACAAAAGCTAATATTAACCGTAGAGTCGCGATTCAGAGAGTGTGCATCTGTCAACTACTGTAGTAAGCTGTGAACGACCTCCGCTCAGACTCTTGTTTCATGGTAAAGGATAATTATTGCATGGTGAGTGTTTTTATATTCATTAGCTGTAGTGTGTTTGCCCTATTTGTCGTATTTATTGAATTGGTACCGATACCGATGATAAAGGTATCATAGCTTCGGTGTGTAATTTATTTATTCATCTAAAAGTATCGTATTTCTCTGTATGAATGTCCTCGGCGTTGACTCAGGATCGTCTTTTAAAATATATTAAATATACCGGCATATCCTTCGCGTTGTTTCCTTCGAAATACAGGGTGTAGGTGAGAAGCATGCTCAGAATTCTTGCCGTGTGGCGGTTGGACGTAGGGTCTTGTTATGTGGCGACCGTGGTTTGCGGAGAGGAAAAGCGGGGCAGGAAGGCTGTCAGTACTGAATTCATGGGGTTAGCAAGACTGTATTTGTCCCATAATTTACGCGCGTAATAGCGGACACACTTTTACTGTAAAAGTCGTGATCTAAAAAGGGATAGTGGGTGGGTTACATCTTATTACTACATGACCCGTCCGGCTCTGTGGCTAAATGGTTAGCGCGCTAGGCTTTGGCCCAAAGTGCCTCGGGTTCGATTCCCGGCCGAGCCATCAGGGATTTTAATCTCCTGGGGTTAATGACCGTGTCTCGGGGACTGGGTGTATGTGCCGTCTTCATCATCATTTCATCCTCATTACGACGCGCAGGTCGCCGACGGGCGTCAACTAGAAAGATCTGCACTAGGTCTCTCCGGAGGCCACACGATCATTATTATTACTACATAACCCCAGGATTATTAGTCATTATTACAAAGGGAATTTTGACTATTTTCAGTAGAGTAGAAAATCGTATCGTCTTGTTCTGTGCTCCTATAGAGCTTACATTATCTTTCGATCTTTCATTTGCCATAGGACGCGCCACTGGCGTATGTTTATGCATTACCATTTTCTGGTTTAGTAGTCAGGTATTGGAAGCAATGGGAACTGTGTACTACAATTTTCGTTGCATGTAACTAAGCAAATTATTGTTATTAAGAGAACGTAAAATGCACCAAGAATATGATCTTCAGCTGTGTGCAGTGAGAAAGCTCTGCATGTGTTCATTCCTTATGTATTAATGACGCGAAATGTTAGCTAACGTTGTGCCACATACAACACTCGTAGTCTCTAAATGTTGCCCATTTTCCCGTAAATTACAGCAGTTTATGTTTGAATTGCTTATAAGATCGTGACAGAGAAAGTGTTTCTCCAATTGGATGATAGTATTTAACTGAATGCACGTCGTGTAATCTTGGCGAGGTGTATTTTTTTCACGGAGCAACTTTACACCGTAGTAGGCACGCAGATTTTTGTATTTAGTTTTCTGGCATCTTGTTTTAAATTATTGACTAACATATTTCTAAATGCAGACAATCCATACCTCCATTAGGATTCGGGTTCCATAATTCATGCAAAATGAGGTTCGTTCGTTTGTGAAATTGAGGTCATAACCCCCTACCCTTTCAGTGATTACCGTATGGTACTTTACGTAGACTAGGGTAAAGATGTAAATGAGCATTTAAAAAAAATTGTCGCCAGTTGTTTGGTTTATTAACTTACGGTAATATTTTCCATAGATACTGAAAACTAGGCACGGTTGGATTTTAAGGTGGAACCGCATGTGCTATCAAATATCGCTTTCTTGAAATACCTGGAATATGTATAGAATTATAAACTGATTTTTGGTTAAATGAGTGTTGAAGATAGGCTATTATAATTATAATGATTAAATAAATATTAAAGAAGAAACGATGCGTTAGTAAATATTAGGCCTACCGGTACGGCGAATAGCCTATAACTCGTAGCTTCCGTCACAATTTAGCATTTAAACGGGTCTCGTTAATGCATAATCTACTAATATAACAACCGGATAGCAAATTATAATAATATTCTCACATATAACATATTTAATTTGCACCAACTTAAATATTGTAGTCTAAGAAATGCCGTTTGAAATGTGCAAATCGCACACTTGTAGGCAAGCTGTTTGTTATGGTCGTCTCTGATGCGAAGTTTTACTAATTACTCTTTTAGGAGACACTTGTCTTTGGAATATTCATGAAAGGCCAACCCTCCAGTTCTTATTTCATAAGTTGAACGCCTAAAAACAAAACCACTATCCGAAATAATAAAGAAGATAATCGCGAACGAACGATTCACTGCCAATGAAGATCAAATGGAGATTCGCGGACCGGAAGTTCCCTATGCATAAGCTTCGGTGTCATTTGAACTCGTGGAAGCTCTATACCCGGTTACGGTAACATACAATTCAGTCACTTCCCGTAAACATTTATTATGTGACACTTCTATTCTCTACTCTCTCAACCCTCCTCAGTAAAACATTCATTTATATCAGCTCTCCTCAGATAAACGGTATCTGCGAGAGAATTCACTCGCACGCGCGCGCTTTGCTCACGCTACGGATTAGACCTAAATCGCCCGTGGGCTGCGGAAGTATCTCCAAAAATGCAGTTACACTTACGCCAGAAAATCTCGATTCGCGCCTTAAGATTCATTTTTCAGCCATTCGGTATGCGAACTCGAAGTCTTAAGAGAGTTCTAAAATATACGGGAATTTGGTGGATTTTCGTACGGGAAATACGGGAATTATACGGGAATTTGAAAAAAGATCATCGCTCGACACCCTGCTATACTATTTTGATAAATACAGAGCCGAATGCTAAGCTCCTAAATTAAGGACTTTTATGTTGCAATTTACCCCATAAGGGCATTGTGAAACAATAAAAAAAAGAATTGCAGTGAGCGTTTAATTTCTTTAGTGTCGTTTTGTCGACAACTAAATGGTATAGTAGTACATTACACAGTAAAAATATATCAACCATTTGAGTAGGTTAGATGATGATTTTCAGGTTAGTTTTATCTCTAAAACTGAAGAACAACTTGCCAGTTGTAGAAAGACACAGCAGAAGAGCATGAAACATCCATTAAAAGCGCCGACACACATTGTAACCGTTCAACCAAATGTTTTCAACTTATCTGACTGAAGTGTAAACACACAGGCTTGCCAATGTGACAAAGGAAAATGGTGGGCAAATGTTGCAAGTAACCCCATTTGACTATATCAAAATATAAATAAGCCTTTGTGTTAGCCGACCATAGAAACTGTTCCCATGCAAAATATCAACTCATTCAGTTGAGAGAGAGAGAGAGTAAATGTGTGGTTGGTTTTAAGCAGTTAAGACTTTCCCAAATTTACAGAAACCCGTAACACCCTGGAAATACGTTCAGAGTTACGAAGAAATTTCATATTACCTTCCTTGTAGAAAATTGAAGTTTAAGGCAACTCGGTAGGCTTCATTCCATGATAGGACTAATCATTTACCCCCAACAAGCTAGAGAAAGGTTTATAGAGTGGAAATTATGCCACTATTTTGGAAAAAGTCTGAACTGGCAGCCACCATGATAAACAATGTTGTGAGGGAGGGAGAGGCGTGACTTACAATGCGTAAGATTACCATAGAACCAACAATTTAATTTGTCATATTTTTATAAAAGCTTTCTGTGTAGCTGTTGCACGTGTTAACCTCTCTCACGTTGAGCTATATTTCTACAGAAGTGAAAAAGCCTACATATAGAATAGTATTTCACAATTTGCTCAATGAGTGAAGCATAGTGATGCTTTTCCATAGGTTCTGTGGCTTTAAATAGATGGTCATATTTTTGAAACCTAACCTGGCAGCATAGCATAGACATCATAGTCTAGCATAGACTGCAATGTCGGCATGAGATTCTTCATGTTCTTTCACAACATACTCTTATATTCCTGAGTCATGACACACTTGGCTGTCTTACATAATTTCACATCATTTGATAGATTCAAAAGGCCACTTTCATGTCTTTCTCTTTAATCAGTCCTTCTTTCTCAACATCCTGACCTGATAAAAATATTTCTAAGCATTCAATATAAGTTAATTTTTAGACACTTAACAAACACTTCACAAGAAGACCTGGAAATACCTTGTCATCACATTACATGCTCTTGCAGGAAAACTATGCTGTGTAGAGATTACCTGAATGCATTGTCTTAATTACTGATAGTACTTTTCTTTTTCTCAGGTGGTTCAGTTATGCAGCGACTTCATATTCCTTTGTGCGCACGAAGTGCGGATACGTTCAAAACAGAAGCAGACCAACAACAGTTTGCCCCACCACCTTTGACACCTTAATTTGCAGTAAAAAGAATGATGATACATTGATTCTTTCCTGTTCTTCAAACATTTTTTTGTTATTATTATTATTGTTATTATTACTATCTTGGAAAAACTTGTTTAAAAACTGTGATGGTTTACTGTACTGTGTGTCAAGTGCAGTGTCGCCAGGAAGGGGCCTATGTATTAAGATGACACAGAAGAGAAGAAATTACTTGCAGTGTAGCATTCCATATTTGTTTATAGAATTAATTGTTGTGGACTTTTTAAGATAAGATTTCTGGTCAAGTTACATCTGTGTGTATTTTATGGCTTTACGTGGTTGCAATGGATTTAAATATGAATTTGGTGGAATGCATCTTGCTCCCATTTTTGAAATCCATTGTTTATGAACATTAAGAGAAACTAGATGAAATATTTGTGATGTTAACTAAGCATTTAGATGTTTGTTGTTGTTTTGTTTATGTTTCTTATGTATTTTATTGTTCAGTTTTTCCTGTTGGATGAATTGATCGGTTGTTTCTTTGATTAATGGTATGTTCGTGTTATATTTTAGTTTCTTTGCTAAGACTAAATGTCCCACCTGAATCTCAACATTGGGATAATGCCATGAAAGTGGTTAACCGCTTAGGTAAAAATATTTATTTTGAAAACATTGTGATTCTCTCTCTATTTCTTTACCTTTCACAAAATAGAACTTGATGTTTTTACATGTCCATTTGGACACCTGAATGGATACAATAAGGTTAGCAATGACTCAAATTATTCTTCTTTTTTGATGTTGCAACCACTTTTATATCTGTTGTTATATATAAATTTTGAAACCAATGACGTGGCATGGGTTCTTTGTTAGTGTTACTGGATATTATTCTTAAAGCTACAACTGAGCCCACCCACAATATTAATGACTTTATTTTTACTTCAGTATTGTAATGTTGTAGATTACTTGTAGCAAGACATCAATGAAAGAACTTTGCTACAATGAGACTTAACATTGCATCTGAGAGCATGTTTCACTGTGAATATCATAAGTACCGAACAGCAGTCTTTTATAATTGCAACTGATGTCAAAAGCACCTAACTGAAACAAAAACTCTTATACAGGAGTGTTTTTAGTGAAACACCTTGAAATTTCCTTTGCTTGTTGCCCTTCCTGATTTTAGGTATAACATTCTCTGCCAAAGAAAGAATAACTTGTTTTATGTTATGCCATGACCACTGCCAAGTTCTGACTTTTGGCTTTATATTACCAGCAGGTCAAATAGCAATAGGCTCTTCATTAGGTATTTGTTTAGACTAGTTGCTCTTACCGTATTAGGCATTTCTACCTTAAAAGTCAGTACACCTTAAATTGAGCATGCTGATGCCAGAGCTACTGTACATATATGTCGTGCAAGGCCAAGCACATGATATGCCAAAACTCTTACAGAAGTGTTTTTAGTGAAAAACGTCGAAATTTCCTTTGTTTGTTGCCTTTAATCATTGTATCCTATGCCCCACAGATCGAATGGCAGTACAGTATTTAGGTATGATATGCGAAAGTTCAAAGTGCGATTTAATTACACACACATTATAATAAATTATATACAGTTTTGTCAAATATAATAATATTTCAGCAGAAGCAGTGTGCGAAGTGCAATAACTTGATAATATTAACTGAAATAGAGCTGTGGTTTGTTTTAGAAACTATTTCAGACATTTATAAACATTTCTTCTCGCTTAGTCACCAGCACACAGTTGCAATCTGTTTTGATCATTGGTATTGTGCCAATTGCATGATAAGCTTTTTATCTGCAAAAATTATGGTTCGTGCAAAAATGATGTTATTGTGTAAGTTAGGCCATGTATTATTTTTTTTTAATTTTTATTTTGTTTTGTTTAAATTTTACATCAGAAAGAGTGGAAAATTTTGTATGACCACACATTAGATTTATCACTTTGTATTATTGGGAAATTGCAACATCGCTGGGATAGCAAAGGATGAAGATAATTGAAGGACATAAGAGTGTGAGAGAGAGGCAAATACTACATATAATTCCATACCGTACTGTCTTTCAAGGTAGAGATGCAGTATAGGGTTCAATGCCCTCGATTAGATTTCATGTCAAACTATCCTCTGCCAGTAACAGTGCTCGTCATCTCTTTATGGTCACCCCTTGGTGTAGTGGTTTATATTCTCAGCTGTCTCCCCGAAGTTCGGGTTCAATTCTTGTTTCTGCCAAGAAATTTAATTTTGGTTTGAGTGCTGGAACAGGGACACAGCCTCGTGAGGCAGAACTGCATAGAAGTGGTTTGATTTCTACCTCAGCCTTCCTAGAAATTGTTTTTCTGTGGTTTCCCGCTTATACTCCAGGCCAGGATGGCCACCTCCTACCCAAATCCTAACCCCAATCATAAATGCACATACTAGTACAATCTTCACAGTGACACATGTTCAAGACTGATTCAACACACACACTCCCAAGTACACAGAATTACATGATCAGAATGTTGCAAAGCCCCTAAATGAATTAATAACCACCACCTTATTAGCTGCTTAAGATGGGTATTTTGGTATCATCTTGCAAATGTCTTTCTCAGGCTAAGTAATACAACAATGTAAGGTAATATTTCCTTTATTCTTCTGGGTTGTAAATCCTAGTCTCGTTCATAACTACCATAATATTCCCAATAATGTAGTTTGAACATTGTCAGCATTTTCACATGAATTGGTCATTGAATAGGGTAAGATCATGAAATAGCAAGTATTAAATGGGATGTAACGTGTGTGTATATAAACTGGGTGTTTCATGGTAACATTCAAATATATAACAGATGCAATCTATATGAGAATGTAAAGAAAAAGATCCGTACAAGTATTTTTGAATTAAGCTTGATTTCAAGTTTTTTTACTTGGAAGGGAGAACAGTTGTGAGTACAATTTTGAACATTGGGTAGTGCATTGAATACAGCACTTACAGTACGAACATGCCTGTACTATAAGTTTAAATAGGTATACAAATATTCAGCTGTAACTCGGATGTTTTTTGTAAAGGTTCGAAGTGGTATTTTTTAAAGTTTCATGTTGATTTAGATTGCACAAGTTACATATATGTAGCTTAGCCTAAAACACCATGTACGAAGGTTACTCGGAGTGTTTTTAGGCACGCTCTTCCCAAAATAATTAATTCAAAACTTGCCATCACAGCTTCTCAAAGTACTCTCTCTTAGCTTCTATACACCATCTCATCCTTCCGAACCACAAGTGAAAGCTCGGGTGCCAGTCGTTTCATCTAGTGCACCGAGTTCCTTTTCTTACACTGTAATAGCATCTTCAGGCTATGAAAACCACTACACCTGCAGACTGTTCTTCACAGTAGGGAACAGAAAGAAGTTACAGGGTGCCAGTTCTGGGCTGTATGGAGGATGGGTCAGCAGTTGAACGGGGATCGCTTGGGAAAATTCAATTTCACATCGGCAGTGTGGGCAGATGCATTGTTATGATACAAACAAGATGCCCCAGAGTCCAGTTCTTGGTTGTTTTCCTGCACGTTTTCAAATAACCAGGAGATTGCTATTGGAGTGTGCCATTGTACAGTGACTGTTCTTTGGTGTTGTTGCAACATGACCATTTGTGAAGGGGGGGGAATGCCACCATTTTCTTGCAGACACTTTTGCTTTTCTCACCTTCACGGGAGGATGGTCATCGGGGAAGACCCACACTATAGACTGCCATTTTATTTCTGGGCCATACTGGTAAATACTGTGTGTCTCATCAGATCACCTGTTATGATCTCAGAAATGTGGCAAGAGCTATCATTTTTGAATCTCGGGAACATTTCTTGTTACCATTCTACTTGGGTATCCTTTCGGGCCATTGTGTGGTTTTGGGGCATCCTCCAGTTATTGTTGCGGATGGTTTCCCTCTTATTACTTCATCTTCAAGGGATGTATGACACCTAAGATATTAAGCAAACCAAACAAAAATGGTTGCACTAGAAGGAGTAAGGTTCTCGGAAGCCTGTGCAAGTCCTTCAAGGCATTGATTTTGGTTTAAATCTCTTGAAATCATTCAAAATCATTGCTCGAAAATGTTGTTTCTGCAGATCCATTGTGCGTAGTGAACTAACATGCACACTCCAATGTTCCAACTGCTGTAGGCAAGGGATGAAAGTTGTGGTATGGCTGAAACTTTCACTTTAGACTAACAAAGTCCAGTGAAATGGGCTGGTGAAATTCTTATCTCCCTATTGTAAATAGTACTGTCAGGTCTAAAAATGTTCTAGGGGCGTGGTGGCTCAGCGGTCTAGCTGTATGCCTCTCACCAAGACGGTCCGGGTTCGATTCCCGGTCAATGCATGTGAGATTTTCGAAGTGAAATGCCATGTCCTGTGGTTCGGATTCCACGTAAAAAGGAGGTCCCGTGGCTCATCAGAAGATTCATGGTCACGTAAAACTACAATCTTCCTTCCTTCCTTCCTTCCTTCCTTCCTTCCTTCCTTCCTTCCTTCCTTCCTTCCTTCCTTCCTTCCTTCCTTCCTAAAAATGTTCTGAGTGGCCCTCATATATGTTCAGTTTATAGTTATGAACCTTATTGCCCTTATCATATGCAGTATAGTGTAAAAAGACTTTTATTTGTGATCATTCCCCCCCCTGTTTTTCTTTAGTTTCATTGTATTCTTTGTTTTACAAGGTTCCAATTTGTAATTCATTTATTGAGAGTTCCTATTTTACTGATATTATTGAATGCTTTGATTATTGTAAAGTACTTTTGTAACTATCTTTGATGTAATAAATATTTTTGTAAATAACTTCATGGATTATTTTTATTCAATGGTACAGTATGTGCTGTGGCATCATGTGGGATGGTTTGACCAGAGCAACTGTGCCGGTGGGCTGGTGATTAGTTGATAGTCATTGAAGGTGATATGAGCTCAAGAATAGTATCACTAAGAAATACACTGGTACTGTTCACCTTAAATTATGGCTATGACACTGTAAAATGGTAAATAATGTGTGAAAGGGGTGAATAAATCTGTTGAGGCCTGTAAAAAGGGGCTTTGTAGGCTTTTTCTGATTGAACTCGAAGGTTCTGTTTGTCCAATAGGCTACATAGAATTCTTCTGCACTTATGCAGTGTGTCAGGCGTGGATGTATAATTAAACATGAATTAATATCTTGGAAAATAATGGAGATAATTATTATTGGCAGTTTGTTTCTACAAGTAGAGGAACTAAACATGTTTTCTTACTTACATAATGCACCTTGATATGCACACCATTAGCGACGCGACAGACGCCGAACCTTTATTCCACCGGTCTCCATGTATTTTTGTAACATTGTAGATGAAACAGTTGCAATAGCTGCTTAAATATGATGGAGTAGATCTGGTAGATCATGAAGTGGTGTTTGGTACACTTGATTATTGACATAACCCCACAGGAAAAGATCAAGTGGCATGAGCTCTGCATAAAACTCCTTAGAACCACTGACGGTAAGATACTAAGAATAATTGGTGTCTACAGAGCTCTAAACGAAAACACAGACATCCTTTGCAAGCTAATTAACATTTGTTCAGGGCTCGGGCTAGACAAAGATCATATCTTAGCAGGGGATTTAAACCTCCCAAGTGTCAAGTGGTCAGATGATAAAATGCTAGGGGGAAGGGAACAACAAATAGCCAACTCATTGATACAGGGATGCAGACTTGCACAAGTAGTAGAAATACCCACCAGGGATAGAAATATAATGGATGTTTTGCTCATTAAGCCTGTAGACAATCTGATCAGTGTTGAAAATATTCTGGGAATTAGTGACCATCAGTCTGTCAAAGAGATTAAAGAAATGTTTGTTTGGAAATACAATAAGGCTGACACTTCAGGTTTTCTAAATTACTTAAAAGTAAATTTTCCTGGTTGGGCGACTGGCACTAGCGTTGAAGATTTGTGGTTAAATTTCAAAAATATTAATACGGGTCAATTGCTATATGTTCCAAAAATAGAGTGAAAGGAAACAAGGATCCAGAATACTACAATTCACATGTTTGAATTCTTAAGAGAGAAGCCAGAAAAATACAGACTAAAATCAAATAGGAACTATTACAGACAATACCAACTAATTATCAAGAAATTGAACACAGAAAAACGTAAAGCACACGATTCTTATATGAAGACTATACTAAAACCAAGAAATACGAATACTTTTTATAATTATCTTAGGAGGTGGAAAATGAACAGAGATGACATTAAGTAACTGAAGGACTCTGAAGGAAATCTTGTTACAGGAAACCCACAAAAAGCTGAAGTGCTTAATGCGTGGTAGTGTAGTGTGTTTACTGTAAAAGCTAGCATGTCCATTTCTTCAAAATGAAAGGAAAATACATTTAAACCATTCACTATTCATAACAGGGAAGTTGGGAAAAATCGGAAGAAAATCAAGAAATTAGAGTCTGTAGGACTCAATGAGGTGTCTGGTGACATTCTCGAGATAGGCGGAGAACACACAATTACCTACCTAAGGGTATTGTTTACAGTCTCTCTGAACTATGGGTCTGTCCCGTCTGACTGGAAGAAAGCTATTGTCGTTCCAATCTATAAAGGAGGGGACAGAACCATGCCAGGTAACAATAGACCAGTGAGTCTGGCAGCAGTAGTTTGTAAACAAATGGAACAAATAATTGCAGATTATATAAGGGATTTTGGGAGAAAAATAACTGATTGAATAATAGACGACACTGATTCAGGAAAAGATATTCATGTGAATCTCAGGTGGTGGGGTTTTGCCAAGATATAGCAGAAGTCATGGACACAGGAGACCAAGTGGACAGTGTAATCCTTGACTTAGCTAGGGCATTTGACATGGTTCCACATGACCACCTGTTACATAAGCTTGCAAATTAGAGTCTTGATAAAAGAGTGAAATTCTGGATCTAGGACTTCCTCCATAACAACCCAGACATTCAAAGTGGGGTGAATATTTTTGAAAGAGACAACATTCACCTCTGGAATTCCACAAGGAAGTGTAGTTTGGCCATTGTTGTTTCTTCTACAATGCACTCCCGATAATTCGCGGTAATTAATGTACGAACTCCCGCGAATTATCCGCTGTTATGATTTTTAAGCCTAGTAAAAACAAAACTATTAATCAAAATATTGAAAAGTATTTTATGAACACGCATTGGATCTCAGATTTTCCTCACCGACAGTTGAATTCCATACGATATTCTCCTCGTTTTCATGTTTGAAACCATAATAGTCTTTATCGACGTCTTACTACTCAATACAGCATGTCACTTTCTTCTGCATCTTGACATTCATCCAGGTTTTGCCTTGATGTCATTGTAGTGAGACCACCTTGCTCGTTGAAGTATCGTCGTCACAGAAGCCGACAAACGCTTGTTTTGTGCAAGTGTAGTAGCATGTTGACTGCATGAAGATCATCTAACAAATACGCACTCGGCGCGGCGGCGCATAGGTTTGCGCCATCGAGCAATAATCGCTATTTACAATACGCTGTCCGCGCATCTGCTTTCACGACTCTTAGGCCAGTGACCTTGGAGTGTGGCTGTTGGAAAGGGAGGATAGGTTCTGTTAGAAAGTGTATTCCACTTTGCTCTGTCTCAGCATTGAAGATAAAATACCGGTATATCCCTTTCAGTGACATGCTCATATGTTTCAAAGATTGCAACATTCTGGTAACAGTGCGCAAGTCTGGACTAATTTTACATCGCTGAGAAACGCAGTTAATGTTCTCAATTCTCAATGATTTTGTCTCCATGCATCGTATCTTGTTAAAATTCTTTAACACCCAGGAGAGATTATTTTATTTAGTGGGATGATAAGTTGCTGTAATAATTACTACCATAAAATAATACTCTTGGAGATCCACGAATTAACCGCAAAACGAATTATTGGGAGTTCACTGTATATATAAACGACCTGGCAGAATATGTTAAATCGAACGTCAGACTATTCGCTGACAACTGTGTAATACAGTATATAGAAAAGTCAAAAATCAGGTTGATACTGCGCTCGTCCAACAAGACTTGAAACGTATAGACTGCTGAGTTATCTGAAATAACATGAGAGTAGGTGCAGAATAAAGTAAATGCTAGTCTTTCACTAACAGCAGAAAAGGGACAATATTCGATTATAAATTAGGAAACTAAATTATTCCACGAGTCGAGTCAAGCAGCTATCTTCTGGATTGCCATAAATAAAAGGTTACACTGGGGTGAGATCGTTGCTATTAAGGCACAAAAGTTGTTATACTTCACTATGAGAAACTTCAAGGGTAACAGTATACAGGCCAAAGAATTTACAAATATCTTGTGAGACCAATTTTGGAATATGCCACAAGTGTGTGGGAGCCCTACCAATCAACTCAACGAACAAATTGGAGATGGTGTAAAGGAAAGCTGCAAGATTCTTACTCGGCAAATTCTCCCAAACTGACAGTGTCACTGACATGTTAGTCATTGGGATGGGAATCCCTACACAGCAGAAGACATAAAAGAAGACTCCAGGAGATGTACAAAGCATACATAGGAGAGCTGGCCTGGAATGAATTGCGAAACAGAATGTATGAGCCAGATTATAAGGGTAGGAGAGATCACGCTTACAAAAAAAATCAAACAAATTTAGCTAAGTGCCATATTCGTTTATAAACATGGAATGAGTTACCTGGAGAAGTCTCACAACCTTTTTCTAACAGTTTAAAAGTTTTCAAGAAGAAAATAAATGTATTCAGGGAACACTGAGGCATTATGGAGAGAAATTGAGATATACAGTATCTCGTTACCACCAGGTTTTGCCTAACTGTAACAGTACGGTACCTATTAATACATAAATTTTAAAAAAGAATGGTCTTATGACCATGTCCTTCAACAATGCACACCATACATTCACTTTCGTAGAGTCACGCTCATACTCTACCATGGTGTTGTGGTTTTCCATTCCTCATGGGCCATATGTGACGGTTGAATCTGTTCACCTTCCCAGAAATATGGAATGTAGCCTTGTCAGAAAAATAGAGCATAATAAGGAATGTCTTATTGTCAATTTTCACTAGAACTGCTTCCACAAATTTCTTCTATCACGGCTTGTCATCAGGTTTCAGTTTCTCACGGAGCTGTTATCGTACAGTCAAACCTGCCCTTAACGGAATCACATGGTACTATAAACCAATATAGTACAATATATTTCCGTCAATCAATACCAAACAAATTAAGTTAAACTGTATTAACACTCACATTCGGTTTATAATCTCTTGTCAATACGGACCATGGCGGAATCTAAAGTAGAAGGAATCGCATGGTACCGCGATTTTTGTTGTTGTGGTCAGGTTTCCTTTTAAAACAGGTTCTGGATATAAAACTGAGATAAATGCATACTTGTATACGTTATAAATGTGTGATGAAGGATACAGGTGATAAATCCATTAACGTTCAATTTTTCACGAACTCTTTTATTTACTTACAACACTTAATTTCATTCTTCACATCACAAAAGGAACCAAACAATCTTACATACACCACATTATGCCTCAGTACAACTTAACTTTCACTATAAATGCTAACTGAAAGGTACAATATGGTGTTTCACTTTTTCCAGTATTCGTCTAGTGTACTCTGCACATTACTGGTCTTGAAGGCGCGACTCTCTGCTACCATTCTCACTCCACATATTGCTTGAAATAACTCTGAATCATTTCTAGTCGGGGAGAAATCTTGCAGATATCTCAAGTGTTGTAAGGCCTCACGATAGGTCATTCTCTCATTCAAGTTCCTCAGCCATTCCTCCATTATCACAGCTGTCATCCATGCCTTCTTGTTTGATTTCCACAGAACAGGAAGTTTATTAATGGTTATGTTTTTAAAGCATCTTGGTTTTTGTGAATTGTCTATAACAAGGGATTTTTCTATCTCCCCAGTCATAAATCCACACAACAACACTGTGAATCCTTTTTTGGAAACTTTCCCGCCAGAACACCTTACGCCTTTTAAGTTCAGAGTTTTGTTGGTAGTGCTTGAAAGAATAATCCTGTCTAATCACAGTTGGCGATGTCCTTTGGTTCATAGTGCCCTGTAAGTGACGATAGTTTGGCAGCCCGTTCAGTTACGGTATCTTCACTAACGTCTTCAGCTTCACCTCATACAGCCTTAAAAACAGTTGAGTGTCTCCGTTGGAAACATTCCAGCCATCCTTCAGAGGCTGTAAAATCATCTTTCCCTAATATTTCAGCGACTTCCTTTGCTTTCTGTTGAAGCATAGGCCCAGAAACTTGAAATTCTTTGATCTTGCGCTAACAAACCAGTCCCACACAATTTCATTTAATTCATTTCCTGGCTTCTTTGATTTTCATTGAACCATTACCACTTAGCCACTCGCATCTAATCTCGCTTTTCTTCAAAATTTCATAAACTTGCATCTTTCCTACTTTAAATTTCTCGACAATTTGTTTGATCGTTAATTTGTCTTTTTCACATGCATCAATAACTTGTATTTTAGTATTCCTCTTCTTTGAAGCCATAGTTGTACTGAATGACCACAGAAACACAGTGTACTCACTAAGCTACAGGAATGTCCTTACAGTGGAGATGTTAGCAGCTCAGTGTATTTACCCACTTGGAAATAGGCTTGAAGCTCTCCTGCCAAATACCAGGGGAGTGAGTCGCTATAGCCTATGTCATGGAAATTACTTTGCACGTACGTAATACAGATGGGATACTAAGTAATATTCAAATAAATTTGAATGTAATAATTTCCGTTATATGATCTATTTTCCTTTCTGTTACCACGTTGGATAGTTTCCATTTAATCAAGGTTAATTTACATGATTTTTAACAAAATTTCTTTGCAACCATAAAAACTTCTGATAAAGACAGGTTTCCACTGTATATATAAAACACTAAGGTGTATGTTTCACAAAACTCAAGCTCCTAATCCAGAGGGAGTTAGAAGTTGTGGTTTGTACCGGAAGATTCCAAATCGTCTCGATAGTACAGGAAAAATCTTCCATTTCTTGAAAAGTCAACTGAAATATATTTATTTTCAAGATTAATTATTTCCCTTGCACCTATAAATCTTTGACTGTTGCCTTTCAAACATGGCCGAGCCACTGCCCAACAAATAACTGTACGTGCCCATTTATACGGCTTCCATGGGCGCCCAGAGAGGGACAAGGTGGGGCTGTCGCGCCCCCTCCCCCGGAATTCCGAGAATGTTGATATTTGATTGTTCATTGTCACCAGTTTATTTCATAAATTGAAGTTACTGATAATCAACTGACAACTGTTATAATAGAAAACTTTTTTAATGTTGCGGACGTGATATGTATTTACATTCAAAACTACATGGTTCTAATGATGTCATGCACTAGAGCACAAATAGAAATATAGCTCCAATTTTCAATATGGTTATGCCTAGTGTTAAATACCGTATGTTTCCCCAACACTATCAAGAGTGGCTACTACTTTCGCCACCTCACTTTGGCAGTGACCTTATGAAAGAACATTCTGGAGATATTATTATACATTGCAACTCCGATAGCGGATTTCAATCCCTAAAACGAGGTTTTCTTTGCTGACTAGTAAAACAATGGTCCCTTAAGGTCGTGCTTACAATATTGGGTCATATTCTGTATTCAGGTCTGTAATTACAATTCTGGAAAACTGTACAAAACCACTTGGGCATTAAACGCCAAGTTATTAAAGTTGAAACCCCCCACACGAGAATATTCATTGTTGCATATTGCAATGTTGATTATTTAAGGACACAAAGAAAAAAGGAACGTCTTAGTTATCTTGGTGTTCTTGCTTTTGAATCCGACTTGAAAGTGAAATTGGACTAATGAAGTAATCTTATCTTGTTTCCAAATGACAAGGCGAGATGGAAGCCCATTGTTATTTTAATAATTGGTGTTTTTACCATTGGTTGTGTATGATATCTGTTAAAATTTAATGTAAATTCTCTGTATTAAGTTTTTTTAGCTATATATTTAAAACACTAAGATGATTTTTGTTACTACAAGATTGAGAAAACCACTGAACCGATTGACTTCGTAATGCACTCTAACGAAAGCTCTTGGCCTGTAGGTTTGCAGAGTGTCTTTAAAAGGAAAATATATGTTACGGTAAATTTTTAAATTATAAAAGAAAAATGTAATATTTCTGGATCTCTCGCATGCACACAATGGCTTTCCTTACGAGAGATATGGCGGATAAAATAACCTCCGCATCTTACTGTGATCTTTGTTTATGAGAATTAGAAAGGGGGGGAAATATTGCTTATGATGTTTCCACGATATATACTGGAATAGAATTATAAAATAAGGGAAATATTGAATAACTTAAACTGGCAGTTGAGTGTATGCTGTTTACCTCACTTAATATTACGCTTTCTTTCCATTGTCTGGGTGGTTCAATGGCTAACATTGCAGACTTCAGATTCTATTATGCATCATCGAAGGAGTTAGAATCCCACTTCAGATATGTTCTTTTCATTTCCGTATCCTTCTTTCTTACTATCGGTATTCCATTGTCAAAACATATTTTACTTTTATCATTCCCGTAAAGTAACGAATAATATGTGATTTATGTTGCATACACTTTTAAATTATGAAAGAAAATTTAGTATTCCAGTCACTCGCATGTGCGCACAAACGATTTTGTTATGAGAGATAATTGGCGAACATAATTCATTTGAGGGGCTTTGACATTGTGGTCACTCAGCCCCGTGTACTTTGGTGTGCGTGTAATATTCCCTCTTATAAGCTGTGTTATTGTGATGGCAGTATTAATGTGTGTAGCCTATCTGTAACTAAGGTGGGGATTGGGAAGGAGGCCTTAAGTAAGGAACCATCCCAGTATTTGCCTGGAGTGGAAGTGGGAAACCTCAAAAAACACATCCAAGATGGTTGAGGTTGGAATCGATCCCACCTCCCCTCATTTTTACCTCTCGATGCTTAGTGCGTCCCATTCCAGCACTCAGGTCAGAATTAAATATCTTGGCAGAGCAGGGAATCAAATCCGGATCTCCGGGGCGATAGCCAAGAATGTAGCCTTAAGAGTGAGCTTCCCTGTGTTACAATTTTTGACATGCACAGGGAAGAGCTCAATATCCTCTGTAATGGAAAGCCTCTTGAGAAAGTAGAAACTTTTGAATACCGGTATCTAGGAACCATATTAAGTAATGATGGAAAAATTGAACCCGAGGTACTAAATAGAACTAAGAAAGCAGTATCAGCTTATTATCAGATGAATACCACAATAGTAGGGAAGAAGGAGATAAGTCTTAAGACCAAAAAGCAAATCAATAATGCAATCATGGCACCGATTATGCTGTATGGCATGGAGAGTTTGGCATTACAAGATTAACATCTAAGTAGGATTACTGCCACAGAAATGAAGTTTCTGAGGAGAGCAGTAGGAAAGACAAGAAGAGATAAGAGTTTGAAATGAGAGAATTAGAGAGGAATTAGGTCAAACAGCAAAGGGTGAAGTGGTTAAGGAACGTCATTTGAGATGGTACGGACATGTTACGAGAATGGAAGAAGAAAGAAAAGTAAAACAAATACATGAAATGTGAGTTAAGGGAGGAGCTGGACGAGGTGGACCCCGCATTACATGGGAGAATAGGATTGAGAGATTGGGACAAAAAAGGGGCAAAACTGTTGTGGAAATGAAGAGAATGTGCAGAAATGGAACGGAATGTCAGAAATGGCTCAAACAAGGCTACCCCGACGCTTGAAGTCATAAGGGAATTGAAGAAGAAGACATGCACGGGACATAGAAAGATGGCCAGCGAAGTGAGTCTATGCTCATTCCAGTAGTTGGCAAAGTGATTCTATGCTCCCCAGCATAATTTACTGTCACAGCAACCCAAAGGATTGTACCTATAACACATGATGGAAATTGCTTATTTAGAGCAGTTTCATACTACTGTATTTATATCAAAATGATGAACGTCATCCTGAGTTAAGTTTGTAAACATTTGCAAAAATTGTTGCTGGCAGGAATTGTTATAAGGATGTTATTATTGGCGATCAGTCTCATCGCATTCTCCTCAGCAAGCAACTTGAGTATGAAACACTCTGGACAGTAAATACACTGGTCATGCTGAACTTCATTGTATAAGCCAATTGTTTATTGATTATTTGTTTAGAGTACATAACAATGAGTCTAACCACGCTGTTGATTTTGGCAATGGAAGTATTATTTGCCATTTAATACTTAGCGGCTCTGTTGATTCAGGACACTATAGTGTTAATGAATACTATTTTATACATACAATGTACATACATTGCTTTAGGACATATAGTTGTGCTTATTATGAGTCAGCAGGGCTACCAAATATGTATAATAATTTCAAGTCTTTTGAACTCCAGATTCAATATCTCGGAATAACTTGTGTGTACGGAACACACATCAAATTTAGCAAACTGTAGGTCCAAGATATTTAAGACATTTCATTAAATCATCAAAATTAGTGCTACCAATATAATTCAATGCTAGAGCTCGAGCCAGCCCGGAAGGCGGTGCGCAGAACACACCGCTACCATTACGTCATGCCTCACTTTCATCCCACCAATCACAGTCAGTCTGTCTTGAGAATCTAAGCTAGTGTGTTGTCAGGAAAGCCAAGTGTAAACCAGCGTGAAAGAGACAGGCTGGATGAGCTAAGTGACAGTGTTGCCATACTGCAGGAACTCATGGCAGCAGCCTGCGGTGCGGGGCTCGGCATGGTGGACCTGTTGCAACAGTGGACATGTATCTCTTTCTCTCTCTGCGCAAATCCCAGAGAGCCGGCCGCCTTCCGAGCTGACGCAAGCTCTAGTTTATAGGATCAATGTTGAACTGCATGTAACTTCCATACAAACAAATGGATTTCAACCGAATTTCGTATGTGTAATGTATGTCTCAGAGATATAACTCTGCATGTTTTTGGAGTCATTAGGGCTATCAACTGTCGATAAATGCTGTGCATAATTTTGAACCCTAGTCTCAATGTATGCAGGCATACAGTTCCAAATTTGGCACATGTGTATATACGATCATTTTTCAGAATCGTTTTGAGCATCCCATATGTGACAGTGTTGCCAATATAATTCTAAGTATGCTGAACGGTTCAATATTTAACTGCATGTAACTTCCAAATCATTTAGTGGATAACTAATTAACTTTAATTATACAGAGTATGCCGTAAGGGATATATTTGTGCCCATATTCAGAGGCATTAGGCCTACCAACTACCTAATAACTCTCTCTGAGTATTTGAGCTGTAGACTCTTAGTACCTCAGAATCCATGGAAGGACACTATTTCAAACAACTTGCAGTACTCTATTAGGTTACAACATTTCAGGCGTATTTCAAACAAATCATAAATGCCATTATTACCAACCTAATTTCGTAGATGAATTTATTATTCAAGATAGGTCTATATACTGTAGATCAATCATTGGTATAAATCTTAAATTTTAAGAAAATAGGCTCTACAGACCTACTTGATGTTATGATTGTACAGAGTCCATGTTTAACAGCAATCGAGTAGCGTTGAGATAACAACAACTTGGTATTGTGGTGTTTGAAGCCATATTTTCAGTGTTGCCTTAGTAAACAAGAGTTTAGTGCTTTTCAGTCGGTCAACACGAATGTACCCAAAAGAGATGGGTTATGCCCTAATCCTGAAATAAATTACATGGGATTAATAAAACACTAGGATGACCAGTTTCGATCGTCAAGCGATCATCATCAGATCCATTACACTTAGGCTACAAAAATCTATGTTTGAAATACAGGTGAAAATATTTACAATATGTACAATTATTTAGTTGCAGTATTGGTACTGCAACTGTCAGCGTATGCTAAATGCAGTATATATGTTAGGTGAAATGCTAAATGGTGATAGCTATCCGGAGATTGTACTTTAGAGAGATTATATGGTTGTAAACTATGGTTAAACTATAAAATTTTTGGCTAACTACTTATCTGATTGTCTTCCGTATTACAGCTACTCGCAGTTTTCGTGCTCACTGGAACTCGCTATGCGGTCGACTGCGGTGGTTACCTTAACGACTGGGTTTTCCCTGCCTCCTCCCCCCTGTCCCTACGTGCTGTGGGGAGTGATAGCGATGTGTTTATGTGTTTATGTGAGGTGTTGCCAACCTAGATAAGATGTATGTTATTGAATGAGGTGGGTCCACAACTATTAAAGACCGTGGATTGGCCCTCGCCACGCGTGGAGCATAACCCATTCGAACTAAGCGTTGACGGTCTTATGAGGACGTCCCGGCACCTTTAATACTGCCGCGAATATGGGCCTTGGTTTATTGCAGAAGCAATAGATGATGTAATTTGCATCTACGATACTGAACTAACAAGCGAAGAAACAATTCTCCAATCCATTAATAGCCTTCACCACTCTATCAAATTCACTAAGGAATCCGAAATAGACCGAAAAATAAATTATCTCGATATAACTATTGAACGTAAAGACAACGACCTTTCATATTCCATATTCCGGAAAGCAACACAAACCTCGCATGCAATCGACAATCAGTCTAATCACCCCAGTACGCACAAACTAGCGGGTTTCAATTCAATGGTGCACAGAGCTTTAAACATACCCATGTCAAAAGACAACTATAATAAGGAAATAAGAACTATTATGCAAATAGCAAAGGAAAACAACTTCTCGCCAAGCAAAATAAATCAAATTATAGCCAAACATAAAAATAAAGATAAAACGATTCCCAAACCGGACAGTAATGAGAAAAAATTTGCGCGTTTCAACTATGTGAATGCGAATACATATAAAATCACTAACCTATTCAAAAAACAAGGCATAAAGATAGCTTTCACGACGAAAAACACAACCGCTAGGCACCTCCTAAATAGTAATCTAAATAAACGTGACCCGTATTCAAGGTCAGGGGTATATTCTATAACGTGCCAAGACACCGATTGTCAAGCTAATTACATCGGGCAGAGTGGAAGGCGAGTAGACACACGTTATAATGAACATAGGAATGCGATAAGATACGGAACACATTCAGCCGTGTGCGAACATATGTGTGACGCAGGGCACAGCTTTACCAACATAGAGTCGGACCTTAAAATAATCCATCACGAATCGAAAGGCAGAGCTCTTGACATAAAGGAAGCAATCGAGATACACCTAGCCAAACGAAACAATCCCAACAATCTAAATGAACACACGTGCATGGAGAGCTCACCCCTCTTCACGCTACTAAAAAACACACCCTGTCGTAAACAAAACACAATTTAGCGACACAGCCAAGCTAGATAAAAAAAAAAGGGGGAAATTAGGGGGTTTTTAATAGGTAAATGTTATCTGGATCAGGTGTACGATGTACTTTGCTTCTGCAATAAACCAAGGCCCATATTCGCGGCAGTATTAAAGGTGCCGGGACGTCCTCATAAGACCGTCAACGCTTAGTTCGAATGGGTTATGCTCCACGCGTGGCGAGGGCCAATCCACGGTCTTTAATAGTTGTGGACCCACCTCATTCAATAACATACATCTTATCTAGGTTGGCAACACCTCACATAAACACATAAACACATCGCTATCACTCCCCACAGCACGTAGGGACAGGGGGGAGGAGGCAGGGAAAACCCAGTCGTTAAGGTAACCACCGCAGTCGACCGCATAGCGAGTTCCAGTGAGCACGAAAACTGCGAGTAGCTGTAATACGGAAGACAATCAGATAAGTAGTTAGCCAAAAATTTTATAGTTTAACCATAGTTTACAACCATATAATCTCTCTAAAGTACAATCTCCGGATAGCTATCACCATTTAGCATTTCACCTAACATATATACTGCATTTAGCATACGCTGACAGTTGCAGTACCAATACTGCAACTAAATAATTGTACATATTGTAAATATTTTCACCTGTATTTCAAACATAGATTTTTGTAGCCTAAGTGTAATGGATCTGATGATGATCGCTTGACGATCGAAACTGGTCATCCTAGTGTTTTATTAATCCCATGTAATTTATTTCAGGATTAGGGCATAACCCATCTCTTTTGGGTACATTCGTGTTGACCGACTGAAAAGCACTAAACTCTTGTTAACAACTTGGTATGTTATAAGTTTGGTAGATACTGTCAGATCATTTTTCGAGAAGACTGGGTGTGATAGTCATTTGAAGGCCAGATGAGCAGCTTGGAGTGGGCTATCATCATCCTTTTCACAATTGCAGCAGTTGGATAAGTTACTTTCAATGTAGAGATTTGAAGCCATTCTTTTTCAGTGTTGCCTATGCAAGTTGTCATTTGTAGCTTTTTCAGTCGGTCAACACGATTGTGCCAAATGAATGGACAGGGTACAAGATATAAATATGTAAATACATTCCTGGAAAAAAATTACATGTAATTATCACAATTAAATGTGGCAATTTAGGATTATGCGTTTCGACCCTCAAGTGGCCATCATCAGATCCTGATTACTGTGTTAAAGTTTAAATTTTCACTAATTGTACAACAGTAGTGAATTTATATTAGTGAAAATTTAAACTTTAACACATCTGTTGATGGCCACTTGAGGGTCAAAACGCGTAATCCTAAATTGCCCCATTTACTTGTGATAATAATTAACTAATGCATGTAATTTTTTTCCAGGAGTGTATTTACATATTTATATCTTGTACCCCGCCCATTCATTGGCCACAATCGTGTTGACCGACTGAAAAGCTACAAATGACAAGATACTTCCAAGGTATGAAAAGTAATCTACCTGTTCTAATTTGGTTTCCAGATGGTTATGTTGAGGCCTGAAAGAATAATTATCTCTGGGGCAGGTTGTGCAAATACCTTGGTTTTTGAAACACTTGGTGAGGCTAAATCGATCATATGCATTTTCAACAGAGTTGACTGAATGTTGCAACTCTTCAGCTATGAAAGCAGGTGATGCAGCATCATAAGCATACTGCATTAGTGATATTAGTTAACCTACGGGAGCTATATCCAGCCAAATTAAAAGTCCTCCAAGTCTATACCGAATTTCCACACCATGGTTGGCTGGAGTTTTTTCACAAAGCATGGCAGCCAAGTAAAGAGTGAAAAAGGTTGGGGAAGTATGCAGCATTGCTTCAGTGGGATATGCATCAGAGATATTATTTTGAGACAGAAACAGACCGGGCATGTGCCTGGACCAAATCCACAAAATGTTCGGGGCAACCAAAGTGTCTCAGCACTGCTCACTTAGCAGGTCTCGGGACAGAATTAAGGAGTTACAAGTGATTGTGAATGGTGGTGAGAGTGGAATTATAGTGTTTGGACACATTCGAGTATCCTTCTAACTGGAAAGTGATAGGAAACAAAAAGAATCCATATGCAGTAAGTTTAAGATTTAAAATCTTCACACATAGCACAACCAATTCACAGACATCTTGAAATCCAGTCACTGCCATCTAGACATTATGCCGGAAGGGAGCTCACAGCTTGTCGTACAAATAACGATACATGCCCCATCTGTAGTCGCAAGGTCGAAGATGAGAACACAGTCATCTGCGATGGCACCACCTTTCATGTGCTGAACTCCAGCAAGGACAATTCAATGCACAAAAAAGGTCCAAACTGATGTAGATGTGTTTTCATTATGAGCAAGATTTTCTCCTGTATAAAGCGGGTAAATCCACACAAGAGGAAATAAAATTATTGTAAACTGATGAAACAAGAAACTTGATATCATACTAGATATCACAAGCAAGTTACAGGACCAAACCCAAGAACTCCCTCGTGTGACTATACAGAACAGAGATCAACCAGCAAATTTGAAACAAAAGAACAAGGGGGGGGGGGGGAATGTCGACTTGGCTGGCTGCGTGGCTCAGGGGTAACGTTCTCGCTTGCTGAGCCCAAGGTTGCAGGTTCGTATCCTGGCGCAGTCAGCTGGCATTTGAGGGTGCGTAAATGCGAGGGAGCCGTGTCCGTAGATTTACTGGCACGTTAAAGATCCCCTTCGGGGCAAAATTCCGGCACCCCGGCGTCTCTAAAAGCCAGTGTAGTTAAAAGCGACGTAAAACCAATAACATTAGGAATGTCGACACTGACCTCAAGATAATGCCAACTAGCATCACTGGCCAGTGCTACCACGTATCGAATTGAAAGCTCCCCAACCACTGGAAGGGGGGAAGAGAAAAACTACAACTACAGGTCTGATACTGACAGAGAGGAAACTGTACTAAGAATGACCGGGAATGGTCACCAGCATACTTGAGTATCGCAGTCGGATTTTAAAGAAGAAAATGAGCTGGAGACAGAAAATTATAAAGAGGAACAGATACCAGTCATTGGAGATAATAATGTACGTTCGGACAGTGTCACATTAGTTGTAAAAGACAACTGTGAAACATGGTGACAAAGGAAATTACCTGTGTCACAGGAACAGGGATAACAGGGGACAGCAGGCTAAAATCTGGAGATCAAATGACCTGGTTATATGTAAGATGTATACATCACAGAGTAGAAAAGGAAATCCTAATTGCACACTTGCACACATTACAGAAAACAGTGTAAAAGGACAGGCGATTTGCGATGAGCAAAGGACAATGGGCAGAAACAAAGCCTTTAAAATAGGAATTCCGTTTGAGTACAAAAATATCACTGAGAATGTAGAACTTTGGCCGAGAGGCATTATTGTAAGACAGTTTCTTTTACGAGGAAACCAGAGTTAAAATGGATGTTTTGAAGAAGTCAAAACACAAGTGGCATCATAAGAACAATGTAATGGAATACAGAATGCAATGGACATGAACCCAAATGAAGAACTCCCAAATTTCTTAAATTTAGCTGTTGCTGTACTTACAGAAACATTTCTTATGAAGGACTGGAGTATTACAGGCTTCTACGGAGTGCTTTCATATTCTATGAAACATCAGATAGACCAATGGGTGGTATAACATTCCTCCTCAACCTATGGTTATGTCCCTTTCAAGTAGTTTATAAAACAACAGAGATAATAGTAACCAGGACAAAATTATGTACAGAGATAGGAGTGTATTTCCAGCCATGGTACAGAGAGGAAGATATCGTAGAACTCATTGGCTTAGGCTTACGTGAAGCTAAACAGTGGGACCTTATCATACTCACTGGTGACATGTTGGAAAACGACAAGAGTGAAAACCTTACATAAAGGGAAAGGAGACACTAGCTGCCCGGACTTTTATAGAGGTATCGCGCAAAAATGTACGCTCTTAAAAGCCCTGACAAAGCTATTAACCCAATGGCTGGTTCTCTTTAGTTGACAAGTCATCATCATCATCATCGGCTTTAACTCGAATCCGAGTATAAATCTTCTTCCTTCAGTCCAGTTTGTGGATGTGTTTACGGTGACTAAAGAGTCCAATCCTGGCATGGAACAAGCGTCCACACAAGTCACATAGTATTGCTGGAGGAGGACGTGGTTGGGCTGCTCGAAGTTTCCTAGCTTGACGCTTGGCCTCTTCATGTGCGAGTCGATCCCTTTCAAACGTCTTTACATTATCCGAGATGGTACGGCGCCAAGTTGAGCGGTCTTCAGCCAGCAATAGCACCTAGTGTAGTGTTATACAGTGTACGTATTACTACTAGTGGAGTGACACAGTGTGGTGCAATAGCACCTAGTGTAATGTTATACAGTGTAGGTATTGCTACTAGTGGAGTGACACAGTGTGGTGCAATAGCACCTATTGTAGTGTTATACAGTGTTGGTATTGCTACTAGTGGAGTGGGACAGTGTGGTGCAATAGCACCTAGTGTAATGTTATACAGTGTAGGTATTACTATTAGTGGAGTTACACAGTGTGGTGCAATAACACATAGTGTAATGTTATACAGTGTAGGTATTACTACTAGTGGAGTTACACAGTATGGTGCAATAGCACCTAGTGTAATGTTATACAGTGTAGGTATTACTACTAGTGGAGTTACACAGTGTGGTGCAATAGCACCTAGTGTAGTGTTATACAGTGTTGGTATTGCTACTAGTGGAGTGGGACAGTGTGGTGCAATAGCACCTAGTGTAGTGTTATACAGTGTAGGTATTACTACTAGTGGAGTTACACAGTGTGGTGCAATAGCACCTAGTGTAATGTTATACAGTGTTGGTATTACTACTAGTGGAGTGGCACAGTGTGGTGCAATAACACCTAGTGGAGTGTTATACAGTGTAGGTATTGCTACTAGTGGAGTGGCACAGTGTGGTGCAATAGCACCTAGTGTAGTGTTATACAGTGTAGGTATTACTACTAGTGGAGTTACACAGTGTGGTGCAATAGCACATAGTGTAGTGTTATACAGTGTTACAGTATATATATATATATAGTATGATCAAGTAGGGAGTGATAGAGGAGTAACACCTCTTTAAAAAAACCTGGTCCAGCTGGCCCGGCTGGTAGTACCTTGTTAGGGTCCCTTGCCAGGGTTACGGTGAGGTCCTCAACGGTACCTGCAGTGAAAGAGGTGAAGTCTGGCACAGTGTGGTTGGCGGAAGGGGCAGCCTATTGCTCAGGTTTAATAGGGCAAACTATTGTCCAAAGTTATGATGGGCAGGTTTTGGCCCAACGGCAAAATGAGCGGAGGAGGAGCCAATCACTCTCATGGCTCCCAACGGTCATAGAGGCGGAAGAGGCCACGCCAGACGGACTGGCTGTAAAGGCGCACCTCAGTAGTACTTGAGTATGCGGCAGTTCGTTGCAGTCTCTGTGTTCGGTCCTGCATGTCTCATTCTTTGTGAGCTGCAGGATAAGGCTCAGAGATCATAGTGTGTGGGTCTCGTCCTGGCAAGCTGAGATCCACCCTAAACAAATTCACGCCAGTGGCACTTCTTCCGAACGTCACTTTTCAAAGTCCAACGGCGATGGGATATGGACGGTGGGGGCAGGTTATGGGTGTAACTGGAAGCCCCTAGTTCGGACCTGCACGTTGGCAGCAGATGTGTGATGGTCGTCTTCCGGAGACTCTGTGACTACTCAGGAATTCGGTCCTGCATCTGTGTTTGGGCAGGCCTATTTAGGATCACCGCTGCCCACCCCACATGGGGAAGGCTCTAGAAAAGGTGGGCTAAACATCGGAAGTCACATTCTTGGTCCGGCTGGGCAACCGCACTCAGCAGATCACCCCTCATGCGGTCGAAACTCAAAAACAGTAAAGAATCACAAATTGATTATTGGATCATGGAACATCAGAACCTTGCTTGATTTGGACAATAATATTAGACCTGAGAGAAGGTCAGCTCTCAGTTGACAAGTACATTACGAAAGAACAGTTTATTTTAGGAGCTAAAATAGGACTACCCGTCTTATTCTTTCCACTTATTTAGGCTATTAAATCTATGTCTACAAGTATGGGTTATATTTACAATATGATGATGATGATGATAATTGTTGTTTTAAGGGGCCTAACATCTATTTACAATATATGCACTTATTTAGTTGCAGTAGTAATTAAACTACTTGACATAGATTTAATAGCCTAAGTGTAAAGGATCTGATGATGATCGCTTGAGGATCAAAACAGGTCATCCAAGTGTATTTATTAATCTCGTGTACAATTTTTCAGGATTAGGGAATCGCCCATTACAATTGGGTACAGTCGTGCTGACCAACTGAAAAACATTAAATGTCGATTACTAAGGAAACGCTGAAAAATGGCTTACAATGCGATAATAACAACCAGAGCCCGGATAATTATGTGCTTAACTTTTCAGAAATATGCATTTATTAATCTGTTTAAAAAGTGGAAAATATGTGATTTAAGTTTCCAAAATATGTTCTTAAATTTGTACTATAATAATATATCCCCTCCCAGTTACTCAAAAATCTAGTTCAAACATTCAGCTGCTTGAAAAATGTTGTGTCAGCTTTTGTAACAATGCACATTCCACATGTTGCATAACTTGTGAACACATTACGTCGCTACGGGTTTCTCATAAATGTTGCAAATATAATACAATTACAGTAGTTTGAAAAACGTCTCCACACTTACGCATAATACGGTTCAAAGCATTTCTTCACACTTTTAGGATGCATTGCATCATTCTGCATGGTTAGGTTATGTCTAATAAGTTACACAGACCAATGTAATTTCAGGTAAATTTTCCTGTTAAGGTACAGCCTTATGGAGGGGCAAAGGAAGCTCAATGAATTTCTGTTGACTCCAGCCCCCTGCTGTCATTAATATCAGGGGTATTCATGTCATAAAATAAAACACATATACAAGTGTGCAGTAATGAAACAGAGAAGACAATTGCTAGAATTGCCAAGTATTGAAACTGTGGACAGGAGACACCTAAGAAATAGAATATACAGTCGAATATTGGAAATATGTACTTATAAATAAATCTGCCAAAATGCGTATTTAATTATTAATGTTATTAATGCAGCCAATGGCCATGTATTTTTCTTTTCAGGACGGGTCAGGGAAGGAAATCGGCCGTGGACCTATTGAAAGGAACCGTCCCGGCATTTGCCTGGTGATGAAAATGGGAAACCACGAAAACCATTTTTCAGGACGGCCGAGGTGGGATTCGAACCCACGCCCTCCCGATGCCAGTGAGACACGAGGTAGGGCGTGAGCCCTCTCAGCCGCCACGGCCGGTCGAATTTAATTATAAAACCAGCCAAAATATGTGAATAAATAAAAAAAATTACGAGCCTTACAGTAGTCGCATATGATGTGTAACATCTGACATAGAAGAAACCTCACGTGAAATTGTTGATACACCAGTATTTTATAGTATTATTGGCACAAATATTAATCTATTGTAAAAGGGAGTGTTTTAAAGATATTGTAGTTTATAATACGTCTTTGTTGTTCATAAGAAGGTTGTCAGTTCAATAGTGGAATTCTTTAGATCCCCTTCGGGGCAAAATTCCGGAACCCCGGCGTCTCTAAAAGCCACAGGTGTGTGTGTGTGTGGGGGGTGTTGTTGTTGTTGTTGTTTTTTTTTAGCATATGGCTTTTAGTCTTTTAGTGCCGGGAGTGTCCGAGGACATGTTCGGCTCGCCAGTTTTTTGTAGCTTCTTCGAGACGGACACCCAATGGGTGGGACATGTACCGTTGGGGAGGAACGTTTGGATGTATGGACGAGGAGTTGGAAGGTAGCGGCTGTGGCCTATAGTTAGGGACCAACCCCGGCATTTGCCTGGAAGGAAGATGGGAAACCACAGAAGACCATCTTCAAGGTTGCCGGCGGGTTGATTCGAACCTCCTCGCCTCCCGGATGTGAATGACTGCCAGCAGTCATGCCGCAACGACCACGGCTAACTCACCCGGTAAAGCCACAGTAGTTAAAAGGGACGTAAAACCAATAACGTTATTAATCATTTTATTAGATGATTTGTAGCTTCCACTAACATTAGCCTAAATAAAGAATACAATATGGATCAACTAGATTAATAGACGCGACACCGCTCATAACCTTAAATTCCTTATAAACAGGTCCTCTTGATTCACAGACCAACACGTAATTTCATATGGATTCTGTTAAAATGAGTCATATTGATATGATAAATATCGTTTAAAATTATAATCTGGTAGCAAAAATATCCACCCCGCCCAGGATTCGAACCCATGATCTCTAGATTCACAGTCATACGCAATAACCCCATGGCTATTTCGACTACGCAAAAACTGTGCACAAGATGGTGACTTATTTCCACGTTCCAATAATACTGCATTACGGAATTAAGTTTCATTTATATTTTGCTTGTTTCGATAATGTTCCTGAGTGACATTGAGTTTAAAATGCCTTATGCCAATGCAATGCCAACTACTTACAATGTTTGATATTAAGGCATTTTTCTTTCTTTCTTCCTTTCTTTCTTTCTTTCTTTCTTTCTTTCTTCTTTCTTAGTCGTTTACCCTCCAGGTTGGTGGAACCCACGGACTCAGCGAGGGAACTCACCACTACCGCCTCTACGGGCAGTGTCCTAGAGCTGAGATACTGATACGAAGACTTCGAACATGTACCATGTCATTTGTTTAAATCACTTGACACCAGAGTTCGCATGAGCGTTTTCCGTTCAGTATGTCATATACATTCCACATGGCCGAGAGTGCGTCATGGTATCAATTTTCGACACCACGCTGATTATTTCTCTTACCAGTGCCATCTGGATCGATCGATCGAGTTAGCAGTGCGTCTTATACTTCCGTTCGATCCACCACTGCCAGCTAGGGCACACTTCCATTCGATCGATCGAGCGGGCAGTGCATACTTCCGTTGTCCACCACTGCCAGCTAGTACACTTCCGTTTGATCGATCGAGCAGTGCATACTTCCGTTGTCCACCACTGCCAGCTAGTACACTTCCGTTTGATCGATCGAGCAGTGCATACTTCCGTTTGATCCACCACTGCCAGCTCGATCGTTCCGATACACTTCCGTTCCCAATTTTCAAAATCACTCCCACATAACTATCCAGCAACCGAGCGGAAAGATGTTACACATCAAAAATATTTAGTTAAGAACTATTGAGTACATAACTATCTGGGCCCTAATAATAACTAAGAGTTAAAAATGAGAATACAATCAAAACAACATCTTGGTGAGGTGTAGTTTACCAGCCGATGAGCCCTATGGCACACTGGCAACCAGATTGAGAACTGCCTAGTCTGTTGGTGGTGCTAAGTGAAGAAGAATGGCCTGAAGAATGGCTTGAACTGTTCTGAAGCAAATCCTATCAAGTGAATGCTTCCATTTGAGATTAGGTTGAAGTCACACGGACTTGGAAGTCTAGAGGGTTTGCGGTGTGTTAGAGCACTTCCCAAATTGAACAAATCTGCTCTTGCTGTGTGTCCAAGCATTGTCATGCAGAAAGAGGGATGGGTTGTGCATAAGTGCTGCAGTTTTGTTCTCAAATCAGCTTGCAGATAGTCTTGCAAAATCTAATGGTATTACTGTGCATTGATGTTCTGCCTTGGGGGAATAGACTGTTTTTTGATAACACCATCCTAGATGAGTATCACCATAGCTTTCACATTGGTGGAGTTCTGCTGAACTGATGATCTAATGGATGTCACTCATTTTATTGGTGTCCCAGTCTTGGCTCTTAAGATCTGACCCAGGTGTCATCCATTGTAGTGAATCACCATTAAATTGCTGCATGTGAGTGAGGACAGCTTCATATCATAGCCATTTCTGTATGTCCATTGAATTGTGTGGAACCAATCTTGAGACATTTTTTACCTTCAGGATATGAAGCACAGTATGCTAGTCCTGTATGTAAGGCTAACTCATGAATCATAAAGTAACTTGAGGTCAACATGCCTTATTTAAATTAATTACAATTTATGTATGTAATAATGTAAAGTAATTCACTACTGAAAGTTGGGAAAAACAAAGAATTGACAATGATGATGGACAAACATGACATAACCATCTTGGCCATTCAAGAAATGAGATACCTAGATGAGGACACAATGGACATCGAGGGGTATAGGATTTATAAAGGAGAAAGGGCTGTGAAAATAGGTAAGAACATGCCTTTATTTGGCACGTCTTTTGTTGTTCGTAAGAAGGTTGTCAGTTCAATAGTGGAATTCTTTAGCCCTTCTGAAAGACTTTCTATTCTAAAACTCAGCTGGGGTAACAAAGGATACACGCTGATCAATGCGCATGCACCGATCAATGAGGACAACAGATGTAATCCTGAGAAAGTTGAACAGTTTTGGGACCTCCTTGAAGAACAGTTGGAGAAAATACCATCAAAGAACATCAAGATCTTACTAGGTGCCTTTAATGCTCAGCTGGGAATAGAACCGCAATTCAGATCAACAATTGTAAACTATCCTGCTCACAAGATGACGAACAGAAATGGTATAAGACTCGTCAATCTGTGTCGCACCTTCAATCTTCAGATAATGTCAACGTTCTACAAACACAAACCAAACAAATAAAAGACTTGGCGATCACCGGGCAATGTGTGTGGAGAGAAACAGATCGATCATGTCGCAATCTCCAGGAGAGCGATTAAGGAAATAATGAATGTTAAAGTGCAGTGCCCAATTTGATTCAGATCATTATCTCTCTAAGATCAAAATCAATTTCATTCCTCTCAATAAGACCCAGAAAAAGGGAAATAGGATTCGTAAATATGACCTTGAAAAGTTGAAAATCAATCAAAATGTGTTAGAACAATACCACCAGCAACTGACATTTGAATCTCATAAATGGACAGACATTGCCTCCAAGATCCAACGAGCAGCTAATACTAGAATCCTGACAGCTAAGAAGAGAAAGCATAGATGGTGGAATGAGGTTTGTGATGAAGTGCTGACTCAAAGAACAAATGCCTGGAAAAAGTGGAACTCGACCCGAAGACCTGAAGATTTTGATGTGTTCCGTGAAGCTCGAAAAGAAGCAGCCAGAACTTTCCGAAGGGCCAAGCGATTATATGAGAAACAACAGTTAGAAGAGATCGATCAGGATTTCCGGAAAAACAATACCAGAGACTTCTATCAAACGTTCAAGTCCAATTTGAAAGGGTATCAAGCCCCCAGCCTCTGTTTTAGAGATGAAAATGGAAAGCTGGGCCTGAGCAACAAAAAAAACTGTACGATCATGTCTCGTTAATTTGAAAGACTGCTAAATTGTGATGAACCGAAAGAACGATTCACTGTGTTTGATCCGATCCACAAACTACTCAACTCATCCCCACCATGTAAAGAGGAGATCAAACAGATTATCAACAGTTTTAAGAATAATAAAGCAGCTGGTGAAGATTCAATAGTGGCGGAACTACTGAAGCTGGCGAATGATGAAACTCTAGATGTACTAGTCAAGCTTTTTGAAGAGATATGGAGAACTGGGATGTTACCAATTGAATGGCTGTCAGCACTAATCCATCCTCTACACAAAAAAGGTGATAAAAATAATGTCAACAACTATAGGGGCATCTCATTAGTATCTGTTCCATATAAGATTTTCTCCAAAGCAGTCCAGAACAGAATAGAAGCGCATCTTGACCAACAGATCGGGGAATACCAGGCTGGCTTCAGAAAGGGTCGTTCATGCTCGGAACAGATCATTAACCTGAAGAACATCATCAGGTACAAGAAGACAGGAGGACAAAGTTACGTGGTCATGTTTGTTGACTTTCAGAAAGCTTATGACTCCATCGACCGGGAGTCATTAAAGAATATTTTGGAAGAGTTTGGAGTGGATGATACATCAAGAAATTTGATCAAACAAACTCTAACCAACCCAGTGTCGAAAGTCAAATTTATGGGAGAGATATCAGAACCGTTTACAATCAGAACGGGCGTGAGACAGGGAGACGGTCTATCTCCACTCCTCTTCAACTGTGTTTTGGAAAAAGTCATTCGAGAATGGAGGAAGATGTTAGACCAAGAAGAAATAAAAGAAGATCGGTTCAGACTTTGTCCTAAGCACAAAGGGATATACATTGACTGTCTGGCCTTTGCGGATGACCTGACCATTTTTGCTAACGACGTAGATTCAGCAGTCAACAAGATCGATAGGCTGTCAGAAATTGCTGAAAAGGTAGGACTCCAGATTTCTGTTCAGAAGACAAAATATATGACAAACATCTGCGATGGACCTGAATGGATGATCACTAATCTTGGAAAGATCAGTCGAGTCACAAATTTCCGATATCGTGGTGAAGTCATCCAGCAGAATGGATTAGAAGAGGAAGCAATTAATGTCAGGATGAGGAAGTTAGACCAGGCATACCACATTACAAAGAATACCTATAACAAAAAGTCTATGAGTATAGGGGCCAAGTTCTGTCACTATACCACAGTTGTGAAACCTGAGGGATTATATGCGTCCGAAACTTTGACCATGAATAGTAAAGGTCAAGCTGACCAACTGGAAAAAAGAGAGCGTAGGATATTAAGAAAAATCCTCGGTAATAGATGGGTTGATGGACAGTTTGTGAATGAGAGCTAATGAGGACTTGTACAACAACATAGACCCTATCACAGCATCACCTTTTGAGGATGAATGATGATCGATTAACCAAAAGAATATGGAGTTTCATCAAGTCTAAGGCAACAAGGCCGAGATGGTTCGAGGAATGCGAAAAAGATCTCAGGCAAATTGGTATTCAAGACCGAGAAATTCCTGACAGGAACACATTTAGAAGATTGGTGAACAACTACCAAGGTTTTAAAATGGTATCTACTTCCGGAAGACGGAGAGGACCTTTGTTCGAAGAACATAAACAGGCACTCGTCGCTGGGGTCAGAAGATACTGGCAGGAAGTCAAAGCGGGAACAAGAACAAGACCCAGACACTAAAGTGAAGTTGGTTGTTACCACGCAGTCCATGGAGGCTCAACTCGATGTATTAAAAAAAAAAGTTTTTAATTAACTTTTAGTAGTATGTGAAGTGTCTTTTTTGACAATAGTGTTTTCAATAGGTATTATAACATCCTACAGCTGAGAAAGGACCGATGGTTGCCCGAAACATTTACTGTATTAACTATGCGTGCCAATCAAAATTTGTGGTTTGATTATAAACTAGTGTCGTAACCAAGGTTAATATTTTCAGTCTAGTGAGGTGGAAAATAACCTTATTTTATTTTATATACTCACTTTCAAACCTATATGAACATAAACTGCCACTAAAACATTTTGTTGACTACTCACCAAATTTTGCTGCTTATTTTGTCGAAAGTAATGTTGTGGCATTGTTTGAATCTGTCAATCCACCAACTTCTTCTTTCCTAGCGTATTTCTCGCGTTGGCCCAGGGTCCGCTTGCTTGGTTGTTGTTCGCCACTTCTTCCTGTCAAGGGCATCTTCAGGTTTGAGTCCACACACCAGTAGGTCTTCACTGATTCTATCCATCGTTTCTTTGGGCACCCACGGGGTCGATGCCCTCCTGGATCGTATCGGAGCCGTTTTATCACAGAGTTCTCATCACTTCTAGTGACATGCCCATACCAGCGAAGACGTGCTTACCTCATTTTGTCATTAGTTGTTGCAACTCCCATTTTCTGCCTCAAATGTTCATTTCTGACATGGTCAAGTCTTGTAATACCCATGGACCAACGCAGCATTTTCATTTCCATACCATGGAGGGCTTGTTCGTGTTGGGTTGAAGCTGGCCACATTCTGTGCCATAGAGTGCCACTGGCATTATCATGGTCTTGTAAACTATTCCTTTCAGGTGGATAGGTATTTTCTTATCACACAGTACTCCAGTGACTTGGCACCATTTCAGCCACGCAGCATTTACTCGTGCTCGGGCATCGAGAATGGTTTCGCCATCTGAAGTGATGAGAGAACCAAGGTACTTAAATTTAGTAGTTTTATTGAGTTGATGGTCTTCAATGTTAATGGTACCATTAGTTTGTGCGCCACACTATAGATATTCGGTTATTCTTATGTTGAGTTTTAAACCAATTTTTCCCAGACGATCTTTCCAGCACAGAACATGATTCTCGAGATTTTCACGAGTTTGATCAGCGAGAAATACATCATCAGCATATAAGATTGTCCATGGGTGAGGTGTTTGTATGTCGGCTGTTACTGCATCCATACACAAAATGAAAAGAAAGGGTGAAAGTGCAGAATCTTGATGAGCTCCAACACTGATGGGTAAAGTAGGAAACCCCAGCTGGACAGTGTACTGTGCCCGATATTCCAACCCTGGATTGCGTGGCCCGACTTATCGCAATCCCAGGTTGAAATTCGATACGGTACAACAATATATTAAAAAAAAACTAAAGAAAAACATGTATGACTAGATATACGCCGGCATGAAGATGAGATTAAAAAGAAGTGAGATCTCAAGTGACCTCGGGGTGTGAATATGGACTGGGATTCATATTTTATCGCCTAACGTCATTTCCAATCATCCACGTTACGTTGCCAAGCCACGGAAAAAGAATTTGCAAAAATTAGATAAAACTCCACATATTTATTCAATGATGCACTAATACAACCAATAAAAAATAAATGTTCCTAACCCCCTGCACTTGGAGATTGACTAAATTAAGCCTTGATGAGCAAACAAACAAAAAATGAAATGTATTTTAATTGGGACAAAACCTCCTCGTGGCCCTGCCTTTGGTATAAACAAACTTACGGAGATCCCGCATATTGGCTCAAATGGATTAAATTTTAGTTACGCATTTATGTTTCATCCATAGCTTATCTTAGAGTTCAATTTTGGATGTTCAAAAAAAATGACTACATTATGAAAAACACAAACACACAAAAAACATATCGCTGGGATTATTCCATCAGATCTCCTTCTAGCTAAATTATAACTGGTGCATTGTGGATATTCGTGCTTATTCTATAATTACATTTACAATATATATACACATGTGAATGTTCACATCACATTATAGCAACATTCTTAACTCAAAATGTACCCAAAATATCCTTGCTTTCGTGAATGTTCAGTCATCAATCAAATTCTAAAACTTATCACAATTTGTTACTGCTGTCTTGATTCACATTTTATTTCGTGGCAGTTAAATTATTCCACTGATAGCTTTGACTGGGGTAATACTCATTGATGTTGAATAATCTCATTTCAGAAAGAATCATGAAAATATTCATCAGATAAAATTATTGGCTACAACTTTGACATAGTGACCTTTCACTAAATTCACACACAAACCCTCCTGGCTTTGCTCTAAAATGTTCACAGGTGTATTTTCAACCAAAGCTATAATATTTTGCATATTCGCACTTAATTATGTGCCTCATTATACCACAGTGACTCTTTAATCACACAATTACTTCTTATTTCTTTACATATTTATGATCTTCTGATCACATCTTTAAATCACCACATTTACCTTTACTAGACTTTATCATCTTAATTATATAATCGCAGCGTTATGAATACCTGTCATTTATTCTCTTTAACTGTATCATCGAAGCCTTAAAACATCATGTCGCGTCTAGCTCAACCATTCTAAGCTATCGGCGTGTTTAAAGAAAAATTTAATTATCTTATTTAAGTGTTTAAATTGGGTGAACTCTGCAGCATTAAGTAAATTTTTATTGCAAAGATGTAGTTTAAATGAGTATTATCCGTCAAACATTCCTACCGAACTTACAGGTATTACGGTGACCAAATTTATTAACAGCGTCTCATCCATATCTCACTAATTTACCGTTTTCATGACTTAGATTATCTACTAATTAACTAGAATTACATCCACTATTTCTGTAAGTACCAATCGTTTCTCTTGAAATCATAAATAAATTGTTTAATGTTCCATTGCCTAATTTATGACTATAGACCCCCTTAAGTTATCGCAATAGAATTTGATGAGTGAAATCCAAACCACTAAAATCTACTCCGCTAACTATTCTAGTTATTAAGAATCATGGTGATGTCGTCAGTACCTGCTAATTCTTCTTGACGATGTATGGAGTTACTGCAGGACAAATGGCGACTCCCCTCGTCCATGCCATTTCCATCTGGTCCTTACCCAGCTCCAAGCCTCGTGGTCAACACGTGGGGGATCATGAGCCTCCATGCTCGTCTCCAGGAATGTCAGCCGTCTCCTAAACTTCGCATGTCGCGTGCTCCTTAGTGCTCCATCCTGCGGTATTGGAAGTCCTTCGTGAGATACGCACAGTCACTGAGTCTGATGATCGTCATGATCAAAATTTCCCAAAATTTATGCTTGTCTAACATGGCAGTTTATAAGTTTCTTGATACAGTCTTGCGATCCGCACTTCGACAAACTTTTTGGTTCACGAATTAGGGCCGTTTCCAAAAAGCAGAGTTCGTATGAAATATCCCGTGAGGTTTCTGTCACACCCCTCTCTACAACGAGTATGGCCTGGAAACACAGGTGTGTCATGCGCGTCACAAGGGGTTAGCCTTGGTCCACATATCTCGGTACAACGACCTCGCTTCCTCGTAAACACTGTCTCGCCTCCAGCCGCTTACAGATTTACTGATTTTATTGATATTTCAATGTTCAGCGCAGCCCAAATAGCACTTTCTACAGGGCGTAACTTTCGTGAAAACGTAAAGGCTGTCATCGTACACGAACTGTCCGCACTTTTGAACTATAAAGCCTCATCATACTGGGTAAACTCTTTGTTCTATAAGTTATTCCGGCTGGTTGTAGAAATCACTTTGAACGTTTGCCCTGATGGCATGGCGATGTGGTAAGTCCTTCGGCACTAGACTATACTTGAGTATAACTTATGCACGGTCCCGGAACTGTCTTGACTAGTCGGTGTATAGGAAGCAAGTGGCTGTCTTCTTGTTATCGTCTCACCTTCTAAGCTCGCTTTCTGAGTACAGAGCCCTCTGTAGAATACTTTTTGGTCACGTGGCCTGCTTCTTCCCCTTCTCGTCTCACACGTTACTAGGTCATTAGAGACTCTTTCACAAATCCTCAAGCAATAATGGTAAAATCATGAGCCATATATCCTTGCATAATTCAAGGTCTTCGGGCATCTTAGAATTTAAGTGACCATAGCAGTGACGTCACAGCTTTCATACACGTCATCTGTGCGCCCTTAGATCACGAGCTTTACACGTGACATATCGGGGACAGTACCATACTTGTAGAGGGACTGGATGCATTGGACATAAGCTTCTGGGACCCTGTGAACCCGAAGTGATCTCCATATGAGTTCATGTGGCACTCTGTCGAAAGCCTTTTCGAGATCCAGAAATGCCAGATGTACAGGCTGGTTCTTTTCTCTGTGTTTTTCAGTGAGTAGGCGTGCCGCATGGATTGCATCTGTTGTACCAAACCCTTTAACAAAACCACATTGGTTTGGAGAGGTTTGGATCACGCAGCGTATTCGGCTGTCAAGAATACGCTCAAAGTTTTTCATAGTGTGGCAGAGCAGGCGATTTGGGCGGTAATTGGAACACTCACCAACATCGCCTTTGCCCATCCAAATTGGTGTGGTCGTACTGGTTCGCCAGATAGTAGGCAAACATCCATCATCGAGGATACGGTTGAAAAGTGCTGTAAGAATTTCAGTGCCATGTTGTCCAAATAACTTCCAGATTTTAGATGGTATGTCATCTGGGCTAGTCGCTATGCCGTTTTTCATTTTACTTACAGCCATTGACACCTCTTCTACTGTAATTTGAGGGACAGGTCCTGCAATTGGACTACTGCTCAATATAGCTGGGTGCGGAAACTCTAGGTCTGTTTATCATTAACCGCTTTCCCTGCTTTGTTACTCCGAGGGTTTGGATTGCCACTGCATGAACCTGGTCTGTGATTTCTCTCCATATGGCCTCTGCTGGTTGGTCAACATTTACAGTGAGTGCATTGAGCTTACTGTCGACCAAAATATTATGTGCACTCGAGTTTGAAGGTTGTTTGTGAAGTAACCAATAGACCTACATAAAATCCAATAACAGCATCATTTTCGTCGTTCTATATTACGGTACGTTATTTCATGTAGGTTTGGAATTTTTAATTTATATTTTAATATTTTTTATCGCAGTTGGAACACAAAAAGTGCCCGTTTTTAAGCTTGTTTCAACCATGCGTCACATTTAAGAATTATTTTCTCACAAACCCGTTATCAGATCGAATCCAAATTTTAACACAATATACATTGGAATGTTGAATAAGTGGTTTATCAATTTCAAAATTTTGTGTGTCCAAGAAACAAAGTTCTTATCATTTTTGTAAGGTAACTTTTTCTCGGCTCGGAGTGGTTGGAAAATGTAGTTCTTGGTCGCGTTGTAATCCTTATGCATAAGAATGGTTTGCTGTATGACTGTGAAATACGTAAATTAATTCACCTACTTTATATCGGTTTGTATTTGTACGGTGAAATAAGACATGGTTCACCAGCTAGCCGCTCCGGAGAATGCTGTACAGCGGTGCTGAGATAGAGCCCATCACTTCGAGCGAGACGCGCCATGTGGCGTGATGGGCTCCATCTTGGCAACGCTGTACAGCTTTCCCCGGAGTGGCTAGCTGGTGAACCATGTCTTATTTCCCCGTACAAATACAAACCGATATAAAATAACTGAATTAATTTACGTATTTCACAGTCATACAGCATAACTTTTTGATATATAAGGATTACAAAGCGACCAAGAACTACATTTTCCAACGATCTCGAGCCGAGAAAAAGTTACCTTACAAAAATGATAACAACTTTGTTTCTTGGGCACACAAAATGTTGAAATTAATAAACCAGTTTTACAACATTCCAGCCTTGGAGGCTGGATTTAGACAGCTCCTTAACCCGGTCCATGAGTCAATCCTAATTGGCTACATGGATAATTCTTGCCAGGCGCGTCCACGTCGCGGGGGTGGGCAACGGTACTGTAATATACCATGGAACTACAGTACCGGCTAAGTTCTGGTGAGGACCCAGTCCTATGGGGTATAACATAGGCCCCGTGCACAGGGTTACGTGCGAAGACCTCAACGGAATCTACAGCGGAGAAGATGGACTTCGGAACGGTGGAGATTGCGGAAGAGGCAACCCAGTACTCAGGGAATAGTATGAGTACAGCATCAATCGGCAGCGTCTGTTTCCCATGTTAGGGGCGGCTGCAAGGGCATCTGTTCTCCATGTTAGGGGTGGCCTGAATAATAGCTGGCAGTAGCTTCATAAAATGCCTTTGGGAGTGGCGACCCCATCGTAATAATAGCCTAAAATGGAAATGGCACTTCCAATGATTCGGAAAAGGTTAGGGCGTACCCTGCAGGCGACGCGCAGTTCCTTTGGTACTGGGGGAACTGTGAGAAATGGGCGACCAGTAACCGAAATGAAAGTGGGAATCATGAATGTCATGACCCTGACAGGCAAGGTGGAGGAGGTGGTAGACTTCATGGAGAGGGAGAAGGTTGGAATGATGGGGCTGAGTGAAGTGAAATGGAAAGGTAAAGGAAGGAAGAAATTGAGGAAAGGATATACTTTATACTGGAGTGGTGGCCAAGAGGCAAAAAATGGCGTGGGACTGATAACCTCGAAACAACTGGAGGAGTATGTTGAAGTGGTAGAGTGTGTGAGTGACAGAATAATGAAAATTAGAATGAAGATGAAGAATGACGTGATGGACTTCATACAAGTGTATGCACCACAGACTGGAAACAGAGAAGAAGATATTGAAGTATTCCTGGAGGATGTAGAAAAAGTAATCTCAGATGTACAAGTGGTCATCATGGGAGACATGAATGCACAAGTCGGAATTGAGAGACAAGGAAAGGAAGAAGTCGTTGGACCATATGGATATGGGAAAAAGAACCGGGAAGGAGTGGAACTTGTAAACTTTTGTGAAAGGAATGGACTGATAGTGGGTAATTCATGGTTTCGGAAGAAAAACAGCAGGAAAATTACGAGATATGGGTGGGGAGATAGAAGAACAAAATCAGTAATTGACTACTTCCTGGTGGAAAGGACAAATCGCAGAAAGCTGATGGATGTGACAGCTTTACCAGGAGAAGCATTTGATGGGGACCATAGAGCTGTGGTGGCAAAATTTAGATGGGGAAAATTGGAAAACCTAAAGGAGATCAGAGAAAGTAAAATAAAAGTATGGAAATTGAAAGACAAAGCTGTACAGGAAGATTTTCAGGAGAGATTGAAGCAACAAATCCCAGTTACTGAAGTGGGAAATGTAGAAGAGGAATGGTCCCACTTTAAAAAGGCATTTGCTGGTGCAGCAGAGAGTGCTTGTGGTAGGACGTCAACAAGAGTTAAAGAGAAGGAGACACCGTGGTGGAATGAGGAAGTGAGGAAAGCAGTGAAAGAAAAGAAGTCTGCATGGAAAGAATGGAACCGAGATCAAACAGAAGAAAGCAAAAGGAAGTATCACGACAGCAAACGGAGGTGTAAGAAAGTGGTAGGAGAAGAAAAGAAGAAAAGTTGGGAAGAATTTACACGAAGAATGGAAACAGATGTAAGTGGCAGTAAAAGGATGCTGTATGGGCTTCTAAGAAGTAAGAGGAAAGAAAGAGTTACCACAAAGCTGGTGAAAAAAGAAGATGGAGAGTTGTTAACACACCCAGAAGAGATAAAGGGACGATGGAAGGAGTATTTCGATAAGCTATTGAATGTGAGCAATTGTACTGGTGAGATCGAAGTGACACAGCCTGACGACTCTATAACAGAAGATGATATAACAATGCTGGAGGTGGAATTAGCAGTACAGAAAATGAAGATGGTGGAAAGCAACAGGGGTGGATGAAATCAGTGTAGAAATGATAAAGGCTGCTGGACCTGTTGGTATGCAATGGCTGTATCGACTGCTAAAGTGTGTGTGGAAACGGAAATGTGTACCAGAAGACTGGGAGAAAGGGCTAATAATACCAGTGTTTAAGAAAGGGGACAAGAAAGTGTGTGATAACTATAGAGGGATCACCCTCATATCACAGATAGTAAAAATACTGGAAAGGATATTAGAAAGAAGAATGAGAAGAAAGGTGGAAGGAGAGTTGCAAGAGGAACAGTATGGCTTCAGGAGTGGAAGATCCACAGTGGACCCAATCTTTAGCTTGAGGCAGGTGATGGAAAAGAACTGGGAATATGGAGAGGATTTGATCATGACTTTCATAGATCTAGAAAAGGCATATGATAGTGTCCCCAGAGAGAAGGTATGGGAAACCATGGTTAAGAAGAGACTGGGAAGAGAAATGTTGGAAATGGTGCAAGCAATGTACAACAACTGTGTTAGCAGGGTACTGACCCCAGTTGGAAAGACAGATTGGTTTAGGAACAAGACTGGACTAAGACAGGGGAGTGTGCTGTCACCTCTTTTATTCATAATGGTAATGGATGAAATTGTAAAGGAAACAAAGGAAGCATATGGACATAAAGAAATGAAGTTACTATTATTTGCAGACGATATTGTGGTCTGGGGAAGGAACACCGAAGAAGTGCAAAAACAACTAGATGCACTGAACGAAAATATTCAGAAGTATGGCCTGAAAATCAGTATAGAGAAAAGCAAGACCATGGTGATGACAAGAGGGGAAAGACAAGGAAAGGGCACTGTGAAAATTGGAAGTCAGAGTTTGGAAATTGTGGACACGTTCAAATACCTAGGAAGTGAATTGATGCAAACTGGTGGGTTGGACATGGAGATTGGCAGGAGGGTACAGCAGAGCAATGCATTCTATCAAAGTGTAAGAAAACTTGTTTGGGATAAGGAAGTACCAAGGAAAAGCAAGGAGGTAATGTATAGAATGTACTATGTACCCATATTAACTTATGCAGCTGAGACTTGGACCCTGACGAGCAGGCAAGAGAGTAGAATCCAAGCCAGTGAAATGAAATTCCTAAGAAGTATGATAGGTAAGACAAGGAAAGACAGAGTGAGGAATGAAGATGTTAGGAAGGAAGTTGGGATGGGAAAACTAAATGAGAGAATTGAGAAGAATAAACTAAGGTGGTTTGGACATGTAAAGAGGATGGAGGAAAATAGAATACCAAGACAGATGCTGGAGGCGAAGTGCAAGGGCAAGAGAGCAAGGGGAAGACCTAGAACAAGGTGGATCGATTCAGTGAAGAACAGCGTGAGAAAAAGGAATCTGGACTGGGACAAGATCGTGGAAGAAGAATTGTGGAAGGAAAGAGGAAAGTGGAGAAGTGCCATAAATACCCCGACCCGGCAGGAGCTGGATAAGGGGAAATGATGATGATGATGATTATATTAAAATTTGGATTTGATCTGATGACGGGTTTGTTAGATAATAATTCGTATAAGTGATGCATGGTTGGAACACGCTTAAAAAAAGGGCACTTTTTGTGTTCCAACTGCGATAAAAAAATATTAAAATATAAATTCCAAACCTACATGACCTAACGTAAAATAGAACGACGAAAATGATGATGTTATTGGATTTTATGTAGGTCTATTGGTTACTTCACAAACTAACTTCAAACTGGAGTGCACATAATATTTTGGTCGACAGTAGATACAAATGTATTCTTCACCTCACCAAGCTTCCACCATTTGATCCTCTCTGGACCAGTTCTGTGTGGCTGAATCGGTTTGATTTTGCCAATTTGCATATCTATAACTAGTAGTTTATGCTGTGGCGCTATACTTTCAGATGGTATTACCTTGGTGTTTCTTGCCATATTGAGATCGTGCCTCCGTACCAGCCAGTAGTCAATCTGTGTGGAGTTGTCACCACTGGTGCAAGTGATAAGATGTGTAGGTCTCTTCTTAAAGAAGATATTGACAACCACTAGGTCATGAGCTTCAGCAAAGTCTAGGATCCTGCATCCATCTCCATTTCTTTCTCCAAATCCTTGACCACCATGGCACTGGATGTATCCATCTCTTGCTTTCCCAACGTGACCGTTGATGTCTCCGCCAAGAAAAATATACTCCACTGGGACTATTGTTTGAACGTAGGCACTCAGTTTCTTCCAGAAGTCATCCTTTTCAATTTCAAGGCAACCAGTTTGTGGAGCGTAGCAGGAGATGATTCTCAAAGTTGCTGTGCTTGTGTCAATCCTAACTGAGATAATGCGATCCGCTATTCTATCTACTTCAACAACAGAGTCATGTAGCTTCTGGTGTAAGACTACTGAGACACCATTCTTGCCAGAAGTTGTGCCATGATAAATAAGCTTGTAGCCTTCGCTAATATCTTTTGATTTTGAGCCCTTCCACCTTGTTTCTTGGACACAGGCAATGTCAATTCATCTGTTCTTAAGGTTGTCGGCAAGTTCACGACTTCTTCCAGTGAGTGTTCCTATATTAATGGTGGCTAATCGTAGTTCGGGGACTCACTTCTTAAGCCCACTTCGTCCATGAGTGGGTAGCCCTTTTCCATTTCTCACGTCACTCGGGCGGGGGCAACATGCGTCGCCTGTGGGGAACACCCTAACCTTTGGATCTACATAAATTGATGTAACAACCATAATTAATTTTATACAACAAGAAATATGCCAGAAAAATCTAATTTATTGTGAACCGCCCTTCAATACAATTAATATATTATTTCACAGATACATGTTTCGGGATGTGGACATCCCTTCTTCAGTCTGTTCAAGTGAACAGATCAACACAAACAGCCACAGCCAATATGGTAGCACACTACTGGTCTCACTTTTCCACCCTCTCAAAGCACGTCACTCGTCGTACCAAGACCATTTTCCCCTTGACAGTTCCCCTTCCCCCTCCCCGCCGTGCCCCTCCCCACGTGCGATGCAGTAGGAGAGCTCTCAGCTCAGACCAGCACTATTCAGTGAGGCCATTGCACCAGAGACTTGTTCTTTCTTTCCCCCTATATTTTTTGCGTTTTTAACCTCCTCTCCTTTTGATATTAAGGCTGAGCTACTGGTACTGCTGACAAGCACTGGACAAGAGATGGCAGCACTGCCGTCCCTTGCTAGTCACCGCATGTGAATTCCCACTTCCCCTCCTCCCTTCCATACTCCTCATTCGCACACAATCTTTCCCCTCTCTGTTGTAAGCCTCGCTTATAAGTCGCACAGCGATCTGTTTCCGAGTCGTAAGCGTATTGCAATCTTGAGCACTGTCGTCCAGCCGTATAAAATGGTTCAGGGCGTTTGATTGATAGGCCTATGCATAACATTTCAATTTTTCTCTGCTACAAGGGAAAATATTAACATACTGATTGTTAACTGAAGTGCCATGTGTTCAGATTTTCTGCATCAAGTCAGGTTTCCTTTCTTGTAATTTTGAAAAGAAAATCGAGAAAACATCAAAATTGGCAAAGTTTATCATTTAAAAAAACACATATAATATTAATAAGACAATATACCTGAAATGACTGCTTAGGTATTGAAAAATGTAGAATCAAAGTCTGTAGTCAGAGTTTCTCTATCGTGTCCCTCTTTTTGTAATTTTTAGTACCGGTAATAAGAACTTAAAAATTTGTTCAAGAATTTCAATAACGTACCATATTATTTTTTAAAGTCACCTCCGCTGCATAGTGGTCAGCGTGATTAGCTGCCAACCCGGAGGTCCGCGGTTCGATTCCCGGTTCTGCCAGGAAATTTGAAAAGTGGTATGGGGACTGGAACGGGGTCTACTCAGCCTCGGGTGGTCCAAATGAGTAGAGGGGGTTCGATTCCCACCTCAGCCATCCTCGAAGTGGTTTTCCGTGGTTTTCCACTTCGTCTTCGGGCAAATGCCGGGATGGTTACGTACCCGTAATTACCTACCATTACCTGCTGCATCCCACGAAGACTGCTGGATCGTAGAACCTGAAAATCCCCGGCTAGAAAAACCCCTAAGTCCTAGTCACAAGTGAATGGGATAATAGGGCACAAATACACTTAAAAAGGTAGTATTATGAAAGACCATGGCCACAAAAGCAAAAGTAGCTCCGAGAACATGAAATTCCAAAAAAGAAGCACCTCGGAAGCGTGGAATATCCCGAAATACCCAGCGATGGCCTTCCTAATACAACCTTCCACCACCTCTATAAAGCATCACGCCATCAAGATTTTAAATAAAAAAGAAATTTATTCACAAAAGTAGACATGAAACAAGAAAATCCTAGCATTCAAAAGAATGCCCAAAAAACACCCCTCCAATAGGGTAATACTATCGGAATAGCATTAAAAAAACCAACATGAAATCGTATCGTGTCCAACTTGACACATCAAAAAGAAAATTATACATCATCAAATATTTTATATAACCCCAAATGAGATTATTGTAGGTTGTCGCTCACCCTAACACAATCTATAATTAATTCGCAAATGTATCATATATTCAGCATATCAACATTATCAATAATTTTCCAGTGATTTACTTATTTACAAATTACATATACTACAATTCATATTAATGCATCTCGAATGCATTATCTTTTCATTAACAATTTGTTTATATTTTACAATTCATCTATCTCACAAATAAGAAATGAAACGAAAATTGGGGGGGGGGGGGGGGTTAATGAAATTAAAGTTTTAACTTGGCCTCCCTCTGGAAAACATCCTGTGGGCCCATGTTTGTAACTACCCATAGGGGGGAAGAGTTTCTCTGTAGGAAAATGGTTGCATATCAGTGATAGCCTATAACTATAAAATTAAAACCCTAAAGAAGTGTTTGGATGGATCATAAACCTTTTTATTGTGCACTGACAAAACGGCAATGGAATACAAACATTATAAAACAAATAATGCAGTAAACCACAAAAGGTTATTTATTTACTAATCGTATGGCTTTTATGCCGGGAGTGTCCGAGGACATGTCCGGCTCACTTGAGTCTGTAGCTGCTTCCAGCGGACACCCTTAGGGTGAGCTACAAGTTCCGTCAATTTCAAGTAGTTCCAACTTTCGCTACCAGATATCAATGATACCTAGTGATGAACGTTGGAACTTTTGATAGAGCGTTCCGACGAAATCTAACTTAACAATTTAGCTGCACACAAGTTTAGTCTGTGGAAGGATCTTTTACATACCATAAATCTATGACATGGGACCGCCGGCTTTACTTCCCCTCTGAAGGAAGGCATACTGAAGGAGTTTTAACGCTCTTTAACAAATCTGACGACTTCGGCCGGGTTTGAACCCGCTATCTTGGGCACAGCATTTCAGCATGCTACCAACTACCAAATGACTACTCATTCAGTAATGAAATTCCCAAGTTCACGTATGCAAAATTTAATGAAGTATAATGCATATTTAACATTCTGTGAACAAAACACACACTTTCACAATTAGGAGCCAAAACACTGAAAACACATAACTTTTGCTACATATGTAAATGAAAGTTAATCTACTAAATTATAACATCATTTCCAAATAAGAAACCATCTCGGGAATTTTTACAGAAAATTATGCACTATTAACAAACAAAAATTATTTTTAAATTACTGTATAAGCAGCAAGTTCAATGGCAATCGGCTGCATAGACACACTAGCAAGAACATGAAAAACACAATAACACACAGCCAATGATATAACTTATTAAGTATGTTAAAGTTGTTATGTTATTAATTATTTCACATTAAATAATATTTAATAATTTATTATCCACGTCCTAAACCAAAGAAACTACCAGATATCAATGATACCTAGTGATGAACGTTGGAACTTTTGATAGAGCGTTCCGACGAAATCTAACTTAACAATTTAGCTGCACACAAGTTTAGTCTGTGGAAGGATCTTTTACATACCATAAATCTATGACATGGGACCGCCGGCTTTACTTCCCCTCTGAAGGAAGGCATACTGAAGGAGTTTTAACGCTCTTTAACAAATCTGACGACTTCGGCCGGGTTTGAACCCGCTATCTTGGGCACAGCATTTCAGCATGCTACCAACTACCAAATGACTACTCATTCAGTAATGAAATTCCCAAGTTCACGTATGCAAAATTTAATGAAGTATAATGCATATTTAACATTCTGTGAACAAAACACACACTTTCACAATTAGGAGCCAAAACACTGAAAACACATAACTTTTGCTACATATGTGAATGAAAGTTAATCTACTAAATTATAACATCATTTCCAAATAAGAAACCATCTCGGGAATTTTTACAGAAAATTATGCACTATTAACAAACAAAAATTATTTTTAAATTACTGTATAAGCAGCAAGTTCAATGGCAATCGGCTGCATAGACACACTAGCAAGAACATGAAAAACACAATAACACACAGCCAATGATATAACTTATTGAAAATGAAAATCCACAGCCTGCTTCCAGTCTCCGACCGGGTCAGGAATGGAATGAATGAAGCCCCCATCTAGCGGCGAGGATATGAAATGTGCCGGCTGCCGAGGCCTGACGCACTCCTCTGGGGCAATGACTAAATGAATGACAGATGAAATGAAATGATAGTGGAGAGAGTTGCTGGAATGAAATTTTGACAGGGAAAACCGGAGTACCCGGAGAAAAACCTGTCTGCCTCCGTTTTGTCCAGCACAGATCTCACATGGAGTGACCGGGATTTGAACCACGGATCCAGCGGTGAGAGGCCGGCGTGCTGCCGCCTAAGCCACGGAGGCTTCGATATAACTTATTAAGTATGTTAAAGTTGTTATGTTATTAATTATTTCACATTAAATAATATTTAATAATTTATTATCCACGTCCTAAACCAAAGAAACTTACAAAGCAACTGATAAAAAAAAAGATCTTCAGGCTACGTATTCTGAACAATTTACAGTACGTTCGAATATCATTCAACAGTATTAGCTTCTTGTTGTTGCTTATTTTAGGGCTGCGACATCGTGGTCATATAGCCCCGTGCATCTAGGTGTGTGTAACCTGTGTTGTTGTAATGGCTGTACCACTGTGTGTAGTTGTAAATTGGGAATAGAACATAAAGAGGCGGCCGTGGCTTTAAGTTAGGAAGCACCCCGACCACGGAAAACCACTTCCAGGATGGCTGAGGTAGGAATTGAACCTTCCTCTTCTGAGTTTTATCTCACGAGGCTGAGTGTACCCCGTTCCCGCCCTCACAACAGAATCAAAATATCCTGGCAGAGCCGGGAATCGAACACGGACCTCCAAGGCGACAGCCAAGAACGCTAGCCGCTACACCACGAGGTGGTTTGTGTTTTTCTTGTCTGTGAATGGGTCTGATGGTTTCCTCTTCTTTCGTTTGTTGGTATTCGCCTGCTTTTGTCGTTGTGCCTCTAGCACAAATGAGGGATCTCGGATTTTCATGCCTCGAACAACTCGACTGTCTACATTTTCTGGCAGAATACACTCTTTATAAAATTGTACCAGGTTTGGAAGCATTTTTGTTTGCCATAATATCTCATCCTTTTCTATCCTTTCTACGAATAGTTCTCCTTTCTTCGTATAGACTACAATGAAGAGAAGAGATAGGTTGGTAGGACACATACTAAGACACCCAGGAATAGCAAGCTTAGTTATGGAAGGAAGGGTCGAGGACAAGAACTGTAGGGGTAGACCAAGGTTAGAATATGTTAAACAGATAGCCTCGGATGTAGGGTGTGGTAGCTATGTAGAGATGAAACGATTGGCTCAGGACAGGGAGGCATGGAGAGCTGCATCAAACCAGTCAAAAGACTGAAGACTCAAACAACACAACTACAATATCGCACCATTTTCTCCTGGTGATGTTCAATTGGCCTTGAACCTGGAAGAAGTAGCTGTGGCTTCGTTTCAATTGCAATTTTCCTTCTGACAGTTCCAAGCACAAACCTTTTTTTTTTCTTTGTCACCTCGTCCCTCAAATCTAATTCAGTGACGGAGGCAAGGCATTTGACTTCTACGAGGCCATCACAAGCAACCAAACCATCAGGACTGGCTCCTAAAAATGAATGTTCTTGATCTACGAAGAACCCACACTTGGTGACCATGTTGCCAGTTTTGTCTTCGTACATTTTCAACACAGCGTCCTCATTATCTCTTCCAAATGTGACGGCAACTGAGGTGAGATTTTTGGGATACAAAATTGATTTTACAAGATTGTGGCAAGGGGTGTGAGATAGACGCTTAATGACTAGCCCAAACTTGGAAGCTGGCAAGCGATTCACTCTCTGGTTGTGCCACATGGGGTTAGTGTGTTGTCCAAGAGTTGATACTTCAATAGGAATACAGTTTGCTACCTCATCGGCCATTTTCTTCAAGAAGTTGATCATTCTTGTCTCAAGAACTTCATCTTCAACGTCAGGCAACTGTGCTAGTGGCCCATAGTTTTCATCACACTTTCCAGATCTTCGTCTCTTCTTTACTGGCGGTTTCTCAGAAAATGCCAGTGCCTTTCGAGATCGTCTTTTCTCCCTGGCGACAATTTTCGCCTTGAAAATACTACCTGGGCTTACATGTAGTTTTCTCCAGGGACTGAGATGCCATGTAGGTCCAGTGGTGTGACTTAGCCCGGCACCAAAACATCTTCTCTTGAATGACCCTCCACTTGAGTAGTTCACGCGTTTTCCTCCTGTAAATTTAACCACAATTCCCATGTACCTAAAAATAAAACAAACGTTTTAAGAACATGTTTATAAGGCAGATATACATGGCGTTTCAATACTATATACAAACTTTGGAAAATAATTATATGGGTGAAAATAGAGAAAACGTGTATATGAGGATTGATCCTAAAGTGCTTGGTTTTCTGTCTATTTGAATGTTTTTTTAGAAAAAACAAATTTCAAAACCTATCAATGATAATGCAGTGAAATTCAGTATGAGTGATTCTGTTCACTGACACACAAAATATATATATGCACGGTGTTTCACTCCCCTTATCCTATTTAAAAACTTTAAAAAATTAAAATTTTACGCCTAATCGATTGACACCCCATTTTGTAAAATAAAATCATTCATTACAAATTGTAGGTTCTAAATAAAACCTGAAAAAGTAGTATCTATACTATACTAATTTCACCCTCTACAGCAACTAAAAATCGAGTTACAAATTCAGTAATGTGCTTATTTTGCAAATCCGACGAGTACTTTTTGAGATATTAAAGGTTTCCTTATGTGTCGGCATTACACAGAAAGCGATGTGCTAGCCGCTGGAATGTGTAGTGCAAGATTTTCTTGCGAGTCCCTCTCCTTCTTCGCAAACTCACATACCGAATGTATTCCATTCATAGCATACTGTGATGCAACTCAGCAATCTTTTCTAGGTTTATGCCGTGCAGTTCGCTACTCCTGTGAGGGTCTAGGCATGGACAACAAGAGCCCGCTGATGAGCCAGCTTGGTGCTCCTAGGCGAAACCCCACACAAGACACGGCATAAACCTAGAAATAATTGCTGAGTTTTAATGCACTGGCCGTGAAAGCCAATATACCATACTGAGATGTTTATATTTTCAAATGGTTACTGACTCGTAAGAATTAACATTTAGACGAGATGTTCGCAATGAAATTAAATGGTCGAGTTTTGTAGCATTTCTGATTTTAATATTTCAGATAATTCCGCTAGGATTAAGGACGAGGTATAGAGGGAGAAAAGGCACACGTAAATAAGGAACTGGATTTTGAAAATATACACATCACAGTATGCTATGAATGGAATAAATTCGGTTTGTGTGTTCGTCAACAAAGAGTGGGTCACATTCTAGCGGGTAGCGCGTCGCTTTCTCTATGTGCTGGAGACGAAATGGACCGTGTTGTATGAGCCCCTTAATACGATTTAATAATTTTAAAACCTAATGTCGATATCTTAAACAGTTCGGTGGATATTTGAGGTGGCAATCGTAGCTAAATAACCCTGTATATTACTTCACCGTAAATGTAAAAGTTTACGTTTTCAAATGTGTTTAAATGGTATTTCTGTAAAAAAAAAAAAAAAAAAAAAAAAAACGGGCACCTTTGAAACTGTGCATACTAAGAATAATCTAGGTAACATTCGGAATTAAAACAATACAACAAGGTATCCTACAGTGAACTACATTTCGTAACATTATAGTCATATAAAATGCAAAACTAAGTTGTAGATATTCAACTAAAAAGCAAATATGTTTTTACATTGGAAACTTATTTAAATTGTTAGAGGTAAGTTGCACTTAATTAGCCTACGTTTCTATAGGTCTACCTTATATTGTAATAAGCCGTAAATAAATACCTTTCAGCGACGTTTGTAGTCTGGTTGAACACCAAACTGTTAGCCTTGCCTTCAAGATTTCCAACGAGTGTACGGATTTTGAACATAAATTCCTTGTCAAGCTTTTCAATGATATTCTCCTCTCCAGATTCTTTTCTTTTACAAAATTCACGACAGTTAACGTGGTTTCCAAAGACATGGTCGGGCGCGTTCTTGAGGTCTCTTCGGAGGTTGGCAAGGTCAGAGCTGCTTCTGGTCACACCAGCTTCCTTTATAGCAGTGCGAACGCCTTTCACCATTCGTTCCAGACGTCCAATAGATTCACCAGGCGCGGGTTTATTTAGTAGCTGCCGTGACTCCAAGGGAAATGTAGTGTTCTCGGCCAGCTTGTGTAGGTGGTCATTGAGGCAACGTGTGGCATGGTTAGCACATTCAATTTTTTTAATGTACCTTCCGTAACTGCAACCCTCTTGGATCTTTGCCAAAACATTCGCATCCCCATCACCGATGTAGAACTTGTAAATGAGGCAGTAGTTCTCTTCACTAGAACGAAATCCTTCCAGCACAACACTACTTTCCATTCCAGTGGATGGCCCATTATAGTTTTTAAAACAGAGGTGTTCAGTTGCTTTTTTATTTGGATTTGCACAAGCAAAGCAGAACTTGTTTCGGATGCCGAGATATATCAACTTCTGTGTGTGAGCACCAATAATGGCCCCCTGAAAATAAAATATTTATAAGAAATACCGGTACCGTATCTTTTTATGTCCAAAGTGATGATATACGTCATTATCTCAAAACTTACGCGTTTCATTTTGTACCAAAGAATACTTTTTATACTCTGTAAGCTGCCAGAATAGGATTGACAGTTCTCGCCTCGCCATGTGGTCAGGGAACAAGGTTGCCAAACAGAATAATAAGCGATCATACTGTACAAGCCAGTGACAAACTAACCAGGCACTGACGCACGTGGGCTGTAATATTGCAATGCAGAGTAGGCCTATTATGCCATCAACTATGGGAACATGGATTGGTCAAGAGGCAGAGGGGTGATGACTGACGTGGAACTTCCGGCCAAATGTCAATAACGTTCTAGCAGCACACAGAGTATAATTACAAAATATAACTTGTAAATGTGTGTTATCAGGAATCACCATGTACTTATCATAAGGTTCTACTTAAAAGCTAAGCAAAAGTAAACATAGCTCATATTGCAATGAAAGGAATACGTGAAATCCCTTTAATATTTCCCAAATTCTTACCACTCCACTCAGCGAGCTCATCCCATGTCCATACGACCTCTTCGCCCAGCCTCCGTCGCCAATAACAGATATGTACGGAACACCATTCAAATAGTTGTTCTTTTCAATGGCAATACGTCTTTCTTCTTCTGCATTTTCCTTCATTTTACGTATGAGAGCTTCTTCCCAAACCTTTAGAAAGAAAATAATAATAATAATATTAATAAAAACAATAGCAATTTTTGCTTTGACGGCATTATAATTTACAGGATGTATTTATTTTAAAATCTTAAATATGTTATGAACAAAATGTTTAAAATTGTCTTAATATAGAAATGTTTGAAGAGAAGATTTTCTTTGCATAATGTTCATCTAATAATGAACCAAAAAATAGTATTCGTAATTCACTGAAATCTCTTATTTAGAATTGTTTATAATATATAGGTCATTAGGAAATATGGATCAATATACAGTACTTACATCGCCAACTCGTATTTCATGGTTTGCGTATTTCTTGTGGCCCATGATCGGTATGTCCAAAACACTGAACATTTCCTCGACTTGAGAAAACCCGATACCTACTGCCATTGCTCCCCACACCAGAGCATCGTTCACTTCCATTTTTTGGCAAACAGGCTCTGAAGTTACAGCATATTCGTTTTCGCAGTTATCACAATAAATCCATGTACAATATAATCCATTTTTTATTTCTTTTTTGTATTTGTATTTTCCCATGGTACAATGTTTGGAATGGCTCGTTACTAATTCTATTTCTTTCATAACGTGACCAATATCAACGATGCGTCGCCCTATTGGAGGTAGTTCGTTGGCCTCAGTATTCCTTTCAATTACCATAAGTGGTACTTCACAATCAGACTCATTGTCATCGTCTGTATCACTTCCTGAATCGTTTGGAAAATTTGTGGAATAATCTTGATCTTCATACCTGAAATCACACAATGTTAAAAATTATTACCTTGATTATTATAAACATACAGAAAGCAAATACGCATTAACAGTAACTCCAGGCAAATGCTGGGATGGTTCCTCTCTAAAAGCAATCCTATCCCCAATTTAGAAATTCACACAATAGTACAGCCATCACATTATCACATGTAATCACACAAATTCCATACACACCCAAAAATACATGGGGCTATATGACCGTGATGTCTCAGTCCCTAAAATAAGCAACAACAACACGTTTTACAAGTAGGTAATCTAATTTTTAAAATGACAAGTCCTTTAAAATTAATTAATTAATTAATAATCAATTTATATATTGTAACAATAGTTTACTTACCGACTTGCATCGTTGCCTGTTGGGGGAGTGCTTTCACCTAACAATCTGTTGAATATTTCTTCGGAGTCTTCCAATTGAGCAGAATCGTTCGAAACATTCAAGGGTTCTTGTTGTTTTCTTTTCTCCCACGTAGCCTTTGCTGCGCGGCCTCTTCTGGAACGTTTCCTTGGAGGAGGATGCTTTCGTGGCATTGTAGAATAAAGTGTGAATGTTATAGAAATACACTACTGCCCTATCACTCAATCACGAAACACAAACGCAGAATTAGGAAATGAAAGGAGGAAGGGGCGAGATATATTCTTCTATTGCTTCCTCAAGACTCGGTCTAGTCAGACTGAAGAGTAGGTGACTCAGCGCGCAGGAAAAGGTTTTGCAAGAAGGCGAGTTATTTTGTTTTTGTTTTATTTTCTTTGCACTCCACGGTAAGTAGAATGGAATGTTGCGTAAGGAAAGGATTGACCAGCCACGGGAGGTACGGTGCTAGGTAGTAGGGTGGGGGAATGAAGCGTGGTAAAAGTGGTAGTGCGGGTAGCCTATCGTGTAGCCTGTATAGTTACCGTTTTGCCCATTTGAAGACTAGTCAAAGGTACATACGTCACGGGTTTATCACTAAACAGTTTCTTTAATCAAACATTCGAACTGCTCAGAATTAGAGCCTCTACAATATTGAATAAGTTTGAAGTTATTATAGCATTTTTTTTCACAATAAAAAAGGTTATTGAAATATGATCCTTTTATAACATACGTTGAATTTTGAAATAAAAATTGTTCATAATGAAGCTACTATTACAAGGGTTATTGCACAGAAATTTCGAAATTCTCCGGTTATTAGTTTTGTCGGGACGTATGTACCTTTAACCCTTAAAGTAGACACTTTGAAGCCATGCCCTGAACAAACGAACAGTCTATATTTTACAAAAGTGGCATATAACAAGTCCCGAAGACCTATATACCAGATTAAGAAGAAAAAATAAAAGTAAAAAAAATATTTTATTTTTCGGTAGCACAGCCTTAATATAACGGATCATTACAAGGATTTTTTCTTTTTCTCCTTTTTTCTGCATATAGTTCACATCCCATCTGCTTTCTTTAAAGTCAACCAGCTGATAAGATGCCAACGAATCGTCGGACCGCATATCTACGATGTAAGTTTTTTCACTTAACATGTATTAAATAAACACCAGTAGCTCACAGGTGTTTTATCTTTTTTCTTTTTCCTGCATTCTTTCAGAAAACTTCCTATAATAGTCTTTCAATTTTTCCAGGACAATAATCCAATACTCACATGCTAAATATTGTAACAGCCGGCTTTATGCAATTGGAGCAGCAATTTCTAATTATCCACCCCATTAATAGCAATGAAATGGGCCACATACAACAACGTAATACGTCAAACTAGAGAGTTTTGTCGAATCAGCATTCACAATGAAAGGATCTACCACTTAACACATACCAAGACATATGTTTTTTCTATCAACAAGCCCTATTCATAGAAAATAGAATTAATAAGTCAAGAATTTTAACCACAACATTGTATTCCATTTTTAATATTAAGGTCATGGACCAAGTGTTCCCATCGGAAAAATTAATAATGCATGTTTCAACAAAAGGCCAATTTAGAGCCAACCATACCAATGTTTTTCAGTGGTTTTGATTTGTATGTTTCTTATAGAACCACCATTTTCATATACGCATGTAAACATAGCATTTTTAGAATGATTTAGCACAGTGTAATGGATATAGGAATGTACGGTATGCTGTTCTTCAAGTTTATCATGTTTTTTAGTAATATGAAAATGTCTTTTTAAAGTCAGTGGAACAGACTGAAGAAGGGATGTCCACATCCCGAAACATGTATCTATGAAATAATATATTAATTGTATTGAAAGGGCGGTTCACAATAAATTATATTTTGCTGAATTAATTGCGTCAATTCGGAGCCAATACGAGCAACATAAGGAAGAAATATGTCAACCGATGGGGAACAGATGCCTTTTGTAGCCGCCCCTAACCTGGAGAACAGACGCTACGTTGCCTGATAAGTGTCCATAATATGGACAAATACCTTTTACTCTAATAGCCCCGAGTACTGGGTTGCCTCTTCCGCCAACTTCACTGTACCGAAGGACTCCTTCACCACTGAAGGTGCCGTTGAGGTCTTCACTCATAACCCTGAGCTGGGTCCTCCATATTTATAACCCCTGGAGAGAGGGTGTCCCAGCATTGTAAAGCCCTCAGGAATTGGGCTACTTGTTGGTCCGCAGGTTTTATTGGAGGGTATTAGAATCTGGAATAATTACCTCCATTTTATTAGTCCGTATCATTATCACATTTAAAATATGTTATTACACAAATGTCCGTCAAATCAATACTTTTAAGGGTATTAGAACCAACCCTAACAATACAGTTAGGGCTCCCCTATCCGCCACCTGGGACTCGCCCTCTAGAAGTTACAGGTTCCCTCGAGGGTGATCCACCCACTGCTGCACACAAATTCTTTATCTTTTAATATCCTGACAAATCCTTCTGCTTTCACCGTAAGGAAAGGCCCACTAATGGGTATAATGGAGCTTCTCTGTTGCTTAAACCACTTCAGCACTTCATCCACGACGCTCAGTTCTGGTTTTCATAACCACTTAGTTTTTGGTCCATTCTGTTGAAATGTAGCAACAATTTTATCTTTGCTCTTCCAAATTGTTTGGACTGTGGAATTAACAAGACCAAATTGATGACACAAGTCAGCTTCTTTCATTCCATTATCAATTTCATGAATCACTTCAACTTTTTCTTCCAATGTTAATTTTGTGAAAAATTGCTATGGAAACTAACTTCAGGTACTGCCCCCGTAAATTGAATTATTTAGGGACAAAATGAGAGTATTTTCCGTCCCCATGATAAAATTTAACTAGCAAATATAATTTCTGGAAGTGTGACACAAGAGTGTAGTGTTACAAGCTCGAGACTGTGGGAGAGCCCGATCACGTGATATGTTGCACAATGGACGCTTCTAGAAGGCTAGATTTAGCAGAGCAACGGCGAGTTTGGAAATTAATATTATAAATATTGTTATAAATTATGCTATTGGATCCCAGCCCAGAGCCAATGAGAACAGGTCTTATTGAAGACGGGATCAACTTAAATTACACAACATGATGAAATTATGGTCTCCCACAAATCCAACCCCTCGTCCTCGTCGTGGGAGATGGGCAACGTAATTAAGTAGGGGATTGCCTGTAGGGGTGAAGTACAGTGGGGACTTTGTGTGCCTCAAGACCGCTACGGTAGCTGTGAAGGACCTACAGGAACCCTGAAGAAATTACGGCTAACGGGGCTCTGGTGAAACAACTGCTGCCTTGTAGTTTGGAGTTGGTTCTTCAAAGGCTAAGGGAAGAAACCCTGACAGAAAATCAGCCTGGTGCCTCAGGCTTAAGGTGGCAGCCCCTCCAAGGCACTCGGAGGCAGTGGGTTAATCACTCGCTCCTCTTAAATAAACTGATTACGGAAACTGAAGCGAAATTACAAAACCGGACGGATAACCTGATGACGACTTTTGGCATGAAGAGGACTACGAAAATCGGTTTCTGGAATGTGAGGACCTTGATGGAGAAAACCAGACTGAAACAAGTGACACGGGAGATGAAGAACTATGGACTGGATATCCTAGGATTGAGTGAAGTGAGGTGGCCAGGATTTGGTGAAATACAGACAACAGATGGAATTACATTTCTCTATTCTGGGGGTGATGATGAAGAACACAGGGATGGAGTGGGGTTGCTGCTCAACAGAAATGCAAGGAGAAGCCTTATGGAGTGGAAGCCAATTTCTAGTAGGCTCATGTTTGCTAGGTTCAAGACAAAGATCAGGAATGTGATCATCATCCAATGCTATGCGCCTACAGAACAGTCGGAGCCAGAGAAGAAGGAAGAATTCTACCAAATGCTGCGAGATGTCACAAGACAAACAAGTAAGAAGGACATTCTCATTGTTATGGGAGACTTCAACGCGAAGGTGGGCTCAAACAATGAGGGGTTGGAGCAGATCATGGGTAAACATGGCCTTGGGGAGATGAATGACAATGGGGAGAAATTTACGGAATATTGCGCCAGTCAGGATTTGGTGATGGGTGGCACGGTATTTCCTCATAGGCGGTGCCACAAGGTCACCTGGGTGTCTCCTGATCAAGTCACAGAAAATCAAATTGATCACATCGCGGTGAGCAGGAGGTTCAGAAGAAGCTTGGAAGATGTTAGGAACAAGAGAGGAGCGGACGTTGGTAGTGACCATCATCTTGTGGTTGCTAACTTCCGCATGAAGATCGTCGCAGTCCGCCGAAAGTTTAACACTCGGCACAACAAGTTTGATGTGGGCAAGCTTAAGAACCAGCAGAGATTGGACCAATTTAAACTGGAGCTCAGAAATAAATTCCAGGTGTTGGACTCCGAGACAGAGAAGGACGTGGAGACTGTGTGGAGCGAGGTAAAGAATATCTTCGTGGAAACCAGTGAGATGCAGCTCGGGTACAAGAACTACCTGCGGAAAGAATGGATATCCGATCAGACCTGGGACAAGATAAATTATAGGAAGGAGATTAAGGCCAAGCTCAACACCTGCAAGACTAGGCAGCAGAAGGCTCTCACACAAGCAAAGTATTCAACAGCAAACAGGGAGGTAAAGAGGAGTGTACGGAAGGATCATAGGAGGTGGATTGATGAGCAGGCGGAGAAAGCAGAAGAAGCGGCAAGAAGGGGGGACGTTAAGGAGCTCTATGGCATCACAAAGATGCTTTCGAAGAAAGGTTTTAATAAAACTAGGCCTGTGAAGAGCAAGACGGGCGAGATCCTCGCGACGTGTGAACAGCAGCTGACAAGATGGAGAGAACACTTTGCGGAGGTTCTTAATAGAGATAGAGGACCAGAAAGTAAGCAGCGAGGAGAAGATGAAGAGAAAGCAGAAAGTGACCCAAGCATCAGCCTCGACTCCCCAACTCGGGGCGAAATACGGACAGCGTTGAAGCAGATGAAATGCGGGAAGGCACCAGGTCTGGATAATATCCCAGCGGAAGTACTGAAAGCAGACCTGGATATTACGATTGATCTGCTGCACCCGCTGTTGGAGAAGATCTGGAAGGAGGAGAAAATACCAACCGACTGGAAGAAGGGGTTGATAGTCAAGTTGCCGAAGAAAGGGGACACCACAAACTGTAACAACTGGAGGGGTATCACCTTGCTGTCCATTCCAAGCAAAGTGCTGGCGAGAGTCATCCTGAATCGTATAAAAGACTGCGTAGAAAAAAGGCTTCGGAAGGAACAGGCTGGATTTCGACAACATCGCAGCTGTGTGGATCTCATCAACACCCTCCGAATCATTCTGGAGCAGAGTGTGGAGTGGCGGAATACCCTTTACCTCACATTTGTTGACTTCGAGAAAGCCTTCGACTCCGTAAATCAAAGAATCATGTGGAAGACCCTCGAGGAATATAAAATTCCAACAAAGATCATCAGAATCATGGAAGAGATGTACGAAGGGTATGAGTGCCAGGTTCTTCACGAAGGCAAATTAACAGAAAAGATAAAGGTCAGTTCCGGAGTGAGACAGGGGTGTGTCCTTTCCCCCACTCTGTTCCTGTTGGTCCTGGATAGTGTGATGAAGAAGGTAATGGGAGGACGGAAGAGGGGTATTCAGTGGGGTATAAATGACAGGCTTGAAGATCTGGATTTCGCAGACGACATTTGTCTTATGGCACAACGGTACCGAGACATAGAAGATAAGCTGGGGAGGTTGCAGAGAGAAGCAGAACGTGCAGGACTGATGATCAACACCAACAAGACCAAAGAGATGAGGATAAATTCTGACATCACGACTAGTTTGACAGTCAACGGAAAGGACATTGAGCGAGTTGAGTCCTTCCTCTACCTTGGAAGTATAGTCACAAATGATGGGGGAGCAGAGGAAGATGTTCGAAGCCGTATCAGGAAGGCAAATGGTGCCTTTGTCCAGCTCTACCCCATCTGGAGAAATGGAAACATTTCCAGGAAGACCAAGCTCCGCCTTTTCAATAGCAACGTAAAGTCGATTCTTCTCTACGGCTGTGAAACATGGAAAGTCACAAAACCGATCAACAACCAGCTACAGGTGTTCATTAACAGATGTCTGCGTCGCATCATGAATGTGAGGTGGCCGGACATAATCTCAAATGAAGATCTTTGGACCATCACCAATCAACAACCGATTAGCATCCAGATCAAGGAGAGGAAATGGTGCTGGATTGGTCACACACTAAGGAAGCCGGACGGAGCTATTGAGAAGGCGGCGCTAGACTGGAATCCTCAAGGCGCCAGGAAGCGAGGTCGACCTAAGAAGACATGGAAGAGGACGATCGAAAATGAAATTGCAGAGGTGGACAAGAACTGGAGTCAAGTGAAGAGAATGGCCAGGAACCGTACTGCGTGGAGAAATTTCGCCAAGGCCCTATGCTCCGGAAGGAGCGGCAGGAATTAAAGACAAAAAGAAAAGATGAAATTATGCATTTAGGCCCTTAGAAGAAAATTTTCTCATTTGGTAATGAAGAGAATATTAAGAGAAATTATGTCTGATACTTTAAAAACCGCAGATCGGTTAATCTACGCAGTAATAAGCATTGGTAATCTACGCGCTAAAATTATGGTGGGAGATTGATATGGCCGCCAAAAATTCGACTTGGAGGGGGAGATCCAAGGATCGAGGTTCTTATTCCAGCAGACTTTGAAGAGTGAGGAAGTGTTTTTACTGGGTTAACGGAGATCCCAAGGCTTAGTCCGAGTGCGACGACTGTCGACTTGTGGAGACGCGAGGATAGCTAGGTGGAACGTTAGAGATCACCGCACTTCCATTCTATGTGAAGTTGCGAGGAACATTGTATTGATTATATCTCATATATAATTGAGATCTGAAGTTAAATAAGCATATATTTATCAAGAACAGGTCGCCTACTATATATTGTGAAAAGTAGAGCGCTTAAATATTCACCGTTTCGACAATATAAGCCTGTCAAGTTAGATTTCCAAATGTGTTGGAAATAGAGCTGAATATGATTATAAATTGCAACGTGAAGTTGGCAAACGCAGTTCAAGTGAACAGTGGCGGAGGACTTTTAATATTGGCGCAACACATAAACATTAACAGAATGACTTCTATTATTCTTCAAACATTATCATTCAGCAAAATTAATATTGTTGATATGATGAACTAAACAGTCATGCGCCAGAGACATATTCGATAACAGGAGTTAAGATACAACGATGGAGCTTCGTTAGACAACGTATTCTTGAATACAGACGTAGTGTACGGTCCATCTTGTGCATTGTCGTCAGTCTACGAACACTAATATAACATCAATTAGCAATGGAAACATTTCATTCACCATTTATATGAATATTTCCATAATTATATTCCAATGATGAAGCTGTTCCATATTTACGACGGAGAATGAAAACTTTATAGAAGAGATTTGTCAAGATGCTAGGGTAGCCCAGCAACACAGAAGAATTTGCCAGAAGGATGTCGTTCGAGCCCAGGCGAAGGTTGGTGAATTCCAGAGAGAGAGACGTTTCTTATCTCTGAGGTCGCAGATCCGAGGTTCGAATGCAGATCCATATCAGTGTCTTGTACTGAGGAAACATCTAAAGTATTGTGGCAATACTTACATTGATCTTCAAGTTTTCGTCCAAATAAGGTATTAGTGTATCTCAATTGTTATATAGAGTGACATCTTAGTGACATTCTGAGCCAGCGTTCTTATTCCATATTTTCGGCGATCTTATTTCATATTTCTATATTTTCACATTTCATGTATTTCAGTACCTTTTTGTATTTTACACTTCAGTTGTGTGTTGAGATTTTTATACTGCAAGATTATTTAGAAGATGATTCCATTTCATATATTTTTCAATATTATTCTACGGATCAGTTGTGGAACTGACATTAAAAATTTTGTTTGAGGAATCATATTGCCTCATAGGAGATTAGTCGTTTCGACTCTCGAATTTTAATAATTTCATTTAAACCAAGAATTCTGACATTGTGTCATAGCTTCAAATTAAATTCTTATTAAATTTAATTTGAGCACTTTAATGAAACAACATATAACTTCAAGAAAAGAAGAAACTTCGAATGATATTGTTATATCATTATTGTACATAAACTATCGACGATCTAAGAAATACTAGTCGTTTGATAAGACCGAAGTCTTAACCCCTATGAACATTCTTTGTGTAGAGTGGAAAAACATTACGACGTAGACAAACTTTATTTATTATTTGTAAAGCTAAGAGCTTTGTTCATCTAATATGTTAGAGGAAATACCTTTTGATAGAAGATTATTCCAATCTTTGGCTAGGAATTCAAAGCTAGTTTATCCCGGTTAAGATTGGATTCTATCTGACACTATAAATAACATCTGTGTTATTTTATCCAATTTGTGTAACATCAGGTAATTTTGTCGACATGATATTACAACGATAAACAATTTAAAGCTTGACAAGTGAGATGAAACAGGAGTATTATTTTTATTACATGTGTTTGCAACAGATGAGTTAACAGTTAATTATCTCGTTGTGGAGTAAACTTTAGGAGGTTAATCACGACTGTCTAATATCGTTCATTACAATTGGAAGTTTCGTTTGAAGAACTTACGTATGTATAATTGTAGTCCAGTAGTCATGTGCAATGATACTGAGGGTCATGTCATTATTTGAGAGAAGTTCCTACATAAGATATGTTAATAACAATTAATCCCTTTTGGTTATTGTGTAACATAGTAGATGATAATTGTTTATGCCATATATACTGTTATATGAGGTTTTGTAGAGCTATGGAGTGCTCGTGCGAGGGAATTCCGCATTTTTAAGGAAGTCAAAGTATTGTTGTTCTTTGATAAAAGGCATGTATCATGATAAGAGCCGTTGTATACAAGTAGTCCAGTTCTTGTGAATTAACGATCTAGCTGTGCTAACAGGAGGGTTTCAGCGGAAAAGCAACTTGAGAAAGATTGTCTACTCACGTCTATAATATAATTATTAAATTTTATTAAACCCGAATGTATGTAATTACGTACAGTTTACCTTAATTAGTCGACTGTATTATCCCAACAGTGTAATGAAACCTATATAAGACGATGTGTAAGCAGTATATTAAAACATGGCCGACTGGATGCGAGCTCCCCACAACCGGCCTAGACAATGAGACCTTTTACATGAAATCTTGTTAGTTACTCGACTGCTCACACAGCGCTGTTAACCAAGCACTGCAAGACGAAGACTTAGCTCTGCTTAGTGTAAAACTAAGTCCCCGGTTCTTGGATATCACGGGTAATCTCGAGAACCACTGGATGGATTTTGATGCGGCTTTCACCATTCTGTACAGGTAATATCGAGGAAGATTTGTGTAGAAAATAATTTATTTATGATCAAAGGGAGCCAAGCAGTAACGATTTCAGATTTCATTGAATAGGTCGAAACAAGAACCTGGCGTCCGTGCACTTTTTAAGCTTACGCTGGGCAAACCGTTAAAAATATCAATATACTATGAGCGTAAGAATTGTTCAGCATGAAAAATTCTGCAAAAAAGTCCGCGAGAGCATATCTCTATCTTCGATACATCGCCCACTATAAGTGTTTTTAGTTTGGACGGCGGTGTCTCATGCCCCTCGCCATTCTTAAATTACGTCTGACAGGAATGCCTTGCACATTCATAACTGTTCACGGGCGAAGCCGGGGCGGGTTGCTAGTGACACTATATATTATCATTATAATTCCCGCAATATCAAAATGCATATTATAACACAAAATAAAATAGCGTGCTAATAAATCGAAGAAAAATTAGACATACCTTGCACCTCGTTACAGTTGAATTCGATGAGAATCACTCAGTTTTCATTAAAGTTTATGCATTTTCCTGCTGAGCGGTTTGTATAGGAGGCGTTTGGAAGCAACCAGTCTTTCAGTTTCAGTTTGCGCGATATTATCCAAAATTGGCGATACAAATTTCTCTCCAATAATGATGGCAAGTCCGTTTGGACCGGTCTCGTCGCAAATTGGACACTGTAGAAGTGGACTCTTAGACAAAACAGGAACTAGTTCCGAACATATAACATCTAGTACATTTCTCCCAGGAACACATGGCGCAGCTTTTTCAACGAAGAGCTGAATTACAGATAGTATTGACACAAAAGCAGGTTTAGGGTAACGCAGATGTCCTAAATCTTGTGTTTTGATAAGGCTCGTGAGTGGAGAGGAGTTAGAGTTAGAGATCTGCGAAATGCAGTCCAAACATTCCGTACATGAAATTCTTTCTTCCACTGCGCGTACAATGTAGCCACCGACGTTAGCCAGACTTGCCGTTTTCATTGTCGGAAAAGGTATTGCTGAAAATGAAATTTAACTGAGTTAGTATGATTTAGGTGAATTACACAACTTACTAGTAATTATTGTTATGTGCAGAACTCAAATCATTAGTCCACTTTATAAAAGATAATGTAACATACCAGGCTCCTTTAACAGATCTTGTAGAATATTCAGAATACTTTGAGGAATGACAGGTCTATTCCCTGAAGCTGGTGCATTTCCAAGAATCATGTTCTGAACTGGGTTATCTGTGATGCTAGATGCAGAGTCCTCTACATTGCTGGAAGTTGATGTACTCAGAATTCCAGTTTTCAAAATCTTCTGCAAACTGAAACTCACTGATCTTGAGTCCAGCATGTCATTTGACCCAGACATACGGCGCAATGTACTGAAGAGTGATTCAACAGTATCGCTAGAGAATGTTCGAGTCAGAACATAATGATACCCATTTTTTAGAAGATACCTTATGCACTGCACAGTTGATTCCGTGGTTAATTTTATAGCTTCGTAAGTCTCAGAAGTCAGGAAGTCCTTTCTAGCAGCGTTACTAGCAGCTTTCAAAGTTTCAAGGTAAGAAACAAAATATTCCTCTAGCCAGTTAAGGCGACTGTCATTTAATGAGAAAAAATGCCCTTTATCTGGATTTCTAGACTGAATATGATGATATGTGTTGCTTACGTCATGCATAGCGAACCATTTATTAACGTTTTTCATAAAAAGTATGGTTGCTTCTGCGTCCATGAATTTGTACGCTTCCGGGTGCATGCCTACATTTCTTTCAGTGTACTAATGGCACCAATAACTTCTGATGATAACACTTCCTTGGCACGCCGAACATTCATTTTTTCAAAGTTAGTGGGTTCAATGTGTTTTTTAGTGAGGTGTCTCACAGGTTTGACGATCTCATCCTTTTGCATTTTGTATAGTAAAGACAAGTATTTCCCTGAAATTATTCCAGTACCATCAGTCATCTCTCGTTCCAGAAACTGCGTTCTAATGTTTTTTAGAATGTGACACTGATCAAAACTAAGGAATAACTTCCTAGACTCGTCGTATGGGTGATTAACCATTGGTTGCAAATTCCCTCCCCCTAAATGCCTCATCATTGTGGTGTTAGTTTTGTGATTATCAGAGACAATTCTTATAATTATGAAACCACATTGTTCAACCTCGAGAATAACGTCCAGCACGAGTTTATGTAAGTCCCGTCCTGACAGCTGCTTCGTGAAAAAGAAGGCACACGGTATCTGATAATTTGTCGAAAGGCCTCTTAGCACAAAACACAACACTCGATTGGCTGCTACTTGTTCCCGGCTGTAATTTTCATCCTCTCTTTCCTTTTGATGAGACGGTGCTGTAATTGTGTCCTTGTACCCGAAGAAGCAGTCGAGTTTCCTATCATAAATAATCTTAGGATTTATTGCAGCCTCATCTACAACCAGGGATGAGAAACGTTCAGGAGTATTCAGTTTGTTTGCCTCTAATATAAGCCTGTCTTTAATCAATGTAGTAACACCTGTCGCACAATCACTAGAACCGGAATATCTACATAGAGTCCTCTTTGAGGGTAATTTCAGAAAGCCCCTTTTCCTTATATGGGAATAACCCTTCGGTGAGATATATTGAAAAATAATACACTCCCTAATTGTATCTAAACTCCAACTCGGTCTGCGTTTACTGTACAAAAGTAGCTGCTCTAAAATGAACTTCGCTCGAATTTCTTCTTCAGTCGCATCTTGCTTCAAGTGCTCAATTTCTTTGTGAAATAAATCATCTTTGAATTGGTTAAGTGTAACTTTTGTTTCCATTAATTCCTCCTGTTTTTTCTGCAGAGAATTGTTCAGCCGTGTTACTTTCACTCGCAACCGATTAATCGTTTTCATCATTTCCTTGATCTCGTAGGCATCAGTCTGCGTGCTCGAGTGTCCTATATTCACAGACTGAGTGTAAGGCAAGGGCGAACTGGGAATTTCCACAGCTGGAGTTTCCTCATCATGTACAATACTCTTCAGTTTTTTGGGTGAGGGTAATTTGAACTTGACAATGCTCCTTCGGGGTCTCTTTATAACAGGTAACTTATAGACTGGATAATTAGCAAACACCGACGGCACAGCAGTTTTCTTTAGCCTTCTGGACTTGCCTACATGTGAATAATCATCTTCCTTAAAATGAAGACTACATACAACAGACGAAGGAGAGTTCGTGTTCGGAACAAACTTATCGCGAGAAATCACCCTAAGCCATTCATCACACCTATCTGTGTCACACGGGAACTCATGAAATGAAAGCACACCTCTGCTTTTCTTCCTATTTGAAGTGCAAAATGCCACACAACAGTATGACATGCTGGATTTGAGCAGCGGCGTTCAAACCATAGTTCATAATTTATCCCAGCATTTTACAACTTCATAAGCGAACACTCCAAACAACGTAGGAATTCAGTATATTAATACCGACTACTTACAATAATTGAAACTGAAACAAAACGTTGTTGTTCTACACGTAACACTGTGAGAAGAACGTACTGTACTGCTTTTTCCTTATCGCGCCTATAATGGGAGGGGAGTGCGCTCTACCGGCAACGAGTAGAAACTTTCCAATTACATGTTATACATGGGTTCTGACTGGGAATGTCAAGGCCGGTATAGAGCGCAGCTCGATTCAGTCGGCCGTGATTAAAACTACAGAACGTTAAAAAAGGATGGCTATGTGAAAAACCAGTGTATATATTTAGTTAAGAATTATATTGTAACCGAGAAGTTAGAATCTCGAAAGTGTCGCGTTAGCAACACTAGATAATGGATATTATTATAAACATATTACATGTAAATAATTTTTGTGGAAATGATTTAATTAGTTAAATATTTTAGTAGGATTTATTAATCAATTGTTTTGGAACAGTGTGTGTTTATGAGCGGATGTTTTTGGGTATGAATGATTGTTCATTGTTAAGAGCATATGTGGAACCGAATTGGTCTAAAACAATTGCGGAGTGCGAATGAAAGAGTGTATAAAAATTTTTAGAATGATTGTTTAAGAAACAAAGTAGTTATGTGAACTTTTGTAAGATATAAATGTTAATTTTTTACGTGTTTTATAAATGCACACACAAGCAGCCTCTGTGGGCTAGCGATAATGATTCACCGTTAGCATTGGAGAGCGATGACATAATATAACAGGTGTAGACTCACAGCCTTGTATTTATTGTATAGACCAGTTTCGAGTTCGGCGTGGTGCCGATATTTCATTGATGAAACGATGTTACTGCACGTGCGTTCTACAACGCAGGCTTATGAATGAAAACATGTGTATGGAATGCCATTAAGAAGCTTCACTAAACGTTTCTATTTTTACGCCGTGTGGGCTTTAGAACAAGCCAAGTTTTATACTCATAATTTTTAATACAACATTGTAGTAAGATGTAGAATTGAAAGGCGGTGTGAATGATTGCGTGTTTTTTTTAAATTTTAATGTTTATTGTTAAATTCATTCATTATTATTTTGTTTATAGTAGATTAGTTTACCCTTTTGTTAATAAATTTTGTTCAGATTGTTTTCCATTGTTGTTGGAGTGTGATTCATTTTAAATATTAGGAGCAGAGTATTGTGGATGTAGTGTAGGCGAAGCTGAAGTCCCAGTCCCCGAGGTAAGTAAAGGTGAGTGCCCCGTGTAGTTGGTTGTTGATACACAATATTCTTGTAACTGCTGTCTGTAAATCCCTAAAGACCATGTTGGAAGCGATTTCTAACGTTGTATTTGCCGGAGCAGTTAGAAATAGGCAATCCAGCGGGGGCAATGGATATTCCAACAGGATCCTTTTCGGAATATCGGGTACAGTAGGAATGGCGCCCTATGAACTTTGGGGCTACGAAATTAGCTTCGTAGTGTCTCTAAAGGAAGTTGGTTTGAACATTTCTAGTGAAAGAAATAATTACCAGACTTGTAGGATGTCTTATCCAATTTCGGATGGATGTGATTGTAATTATATAGGCTTAATTTAAATTAATATTAGGAAGGTTACACTCAGATAAAGATCAGATCTTAGAAACCTGAGAGAGGTGTAGTAGGTAGACAGTTTTGAAAAACGACCTACGATCTGAATATTTATTTTATTTCACCGGTACATGACGATTGCTAAGGTCATGTTAAAACTAAAGCTAACTTGTTTTATAATTGTAATGGTAGAATTTTTCTTTGTGGTAGTGTATTTAAAGTGAATCACAGGAGAACGAACATTTTGAGCGAGTTTATTCAACATAGGGTGTACTTTAAGTTAATGCTAAGGTAATTTTAAGTTACTTTTGGACATTAAGGTGCTCAAAATTATATATGGAATAGGACGTTGCTCAGATGTTATTTTGCTCTGTTGTTGTTTATGTCTACTATATAAAGGGTTATTGCAATGGCAAGTGAGGATGTGAAGAAAATGTTAGAGGAGATGCAGATGAAGCTGCAAGAAAGTATGAAGCAGAATTTGAAGGAGCAACTGCAGAGCAGTTTGAATGTTGTTGAAGGTAAGATAAATGAGAATTTATCTGCGAACATGGTAAATATGGAAGGTAAATTTCAGGAAGCCAAGCAGGACCTTGAACAACTGAAGCGGGAACGAAAGGAGGACCTTAACACAGTGGTTGTTAAAGTTGTTGATTCTCTTTCAGATAAAGTTGCAGAAAGTGTCAAAGAGAGTTTCAAAACTGAAATTCAGGAAGTTCAGACTTCTTTAGAGGGTTTACATACTAGTGCTTCTAAAATGGTTGCAAATGTCACGCGATTACAGGCCAGCTCAAAGCAGATACAAGATGATGTAAGTGGTGTACGAACAGAGGTCGGTACTGTCCAAAGTAAAGTCGATACAGTCCAAGTAGATGTAGCCACTGTCCGATCCAAAGTAGACTCAGTACAAGTAGAGGTATCCAATGTCCAAGCTAAAGTAGATACAGTCCAAGCCGATGTCACTAATGTTCAGGTTGACATAAATAATATGCAGTCAGATGTCACTGATGTACAGTCTGACATAGGTAAAATACAGACAGAAGTCAATACGGTATTTGTAGATGTAACAAAAGTCCAGGTGGACATCAATAAGATTAGACAAGAGGTAGAGGCGTCTAAAGAATTGTGTACACAGAATATAACTGCTTTAACGACACGTTTTGTTAACGATGCGATAAAAACTACAGCTTCTCTGGTCGAATTAAAAGGTAACGTAGAAACTTTACGAACACAGGTTATTGACCATAATAAAATTCTTAAGGCAGATATTGAGGAGAACATAGCTGCAATGTTAAAAGCTAATACCTAAATGAAGGCCACGGCAGCTTCCTACTTAAATTCTAGCTCCCTATACAAATACAAACACTAGAACAGCCATTACAATAACACGGGTTATCAGACAGCGCCCACACACATCCAAGTATATGGGGGGTACATGTCCACAATGTCACAAATCTCCTAAATGAAGCAACAATAACAGCGGTATTAATGCTAGTGATTTTCAGTTATGAAAAAAAGAAGCAAGACTTTCTCTTTGTTTGTATTTGGGTCTTGTAAAAGATTTGTCAGATGGCAGCCTTTCTTCTCCATGACTGTTTTTAGGCCTTACAGATCCAAACCCTAGTGATGAGCTAGGAAGTTGGGATTCCTTTCCTTACTGTAGCAGGACAACATCATCATTAGCCCTATCAGTAGCACCTCTCACAGCATCGACAGACGCTGGCTGTGCTGGTGAGAAAATTGACTCGCACGGCTTCGCCGCAGGGTTTGCGAAAGTAAAAGTATTTTGGCTCTCACAAACATATGCACGTTTGTCAGCCATGTCCTGTGAGTTTAGTGTCGCCTTGAGGTCTAGTGGCTAGCATTCTTGGCTGTCACTACTGGAGGTCTGGGTTCGATTCCCGGCTCAGACAAGAAATGTAATTCTGGTTCGAGGGCTAGAACGGTGTACACTCAACCTCATGAGGCAAAACTAAGGAGAGGTAGGTATGATTCTCACCTCAGCCATCTTGGAAGTGGTTTTCTGTGGTTTGTCACTTCTACTCCAGTCAAATGCCGGGAGGGCTCCTAATTTGCGGCCATGGCCGCCTTCTTCCCAATGCCCACCTGAATTCCAATATACACATCACAATAACACAGGCTCAGACAAACAATACACACACCCAAGTACACGGGGCTACGTGACCACGATGTGACAGCCCCTAAATGAATCAACAATAACAACAACAAACAGTTAATGTACAGTAAGTGTACGTTAAAATGGATACGAAGGCATCATCCATTCGAAAGTAATCGAAGTGCAACGAATATGCATGGTAAGGTGTTTCCGCTCTGATATAACGCTGGAGACAATTTCTTCCGGAATTGAGTTCTTGGTGTTCTGAATCCGTCGCACGTGAGGCGTAACGGATATCCTGCACGCATGTTCCGCACGCACTGCTCGGCCGTGCGAACCAGGAATGTAGAGTGACTGCACTGCAGCTGCGTTCCCACAGATGCTGGCTGGGATTGCTTCTGTAAGACTTCCTAGAAATGCTGTTTCATTTAGATCAGGCGTTCCCAACCTTTTTGAGACTGTGAGCACCACCCTCATGCCATACCGAATACCCGAGCATCATTAAATCGAATTTAATAATAATAATAATGCCCCTCTCTTTCCATTTCCTATCTCACTCTCCAGATTCCTATCTACCGAACCATGTTCAATACATCTTTTTTTTTTTTTTTGGCACCACCTCATGCCTCTTCAACACTTTCGATTTACACACATCAAAAAAAGTTTTGCATCACCTCGGTTCCCAGATCTCCGGCATATAGACGTTGACTGTGTATATTGTATCCAAGATACAGTCCCTTTGACTGTTCATAGATGTCACTAAAACTGCTCAAAGATGTAAACAACCATGCATGAGCAGGGCCTATTAGACGGAGGGGGTACGACAGCCGATCAGTTCCAGTCATTCCACCAGGACGAAGGTACGCTGCTCATGTTGTCTGTAGTTCTACCATGCCTAGAAGGTCAATACCGCAGTTCGATCGCGTCCGCATTGTTACTTTGTGTCAAGAAGGGCTCTCAACAAGGGAAGTTTCCAGGCGTCTCAGAGTGAACCAAAGCGATGTTGTTCGGACATGGAGGAGGTACAGAGATACAGGAACTGTCGATGACAGGCCTCGCTCAGGCCGCCCAAGGGCTACTACTGTAGTGGATGACCGCTTCTTACGGATTGCCGCTCGGAGGAACCCTGACAGCAATGCCACCATGTTGAATAATGCGTTTCGTTCAGCCACAGGACGTCGTGTTTCAACTCAAACTGTGCGCAATAGGCTGCATGATGCGCAACTTCACTCCCGACGTCCATGGCGAGGTCCAGCTTTGCAACCCCGACACCATGCAGCGCGGTACAGATGGGCCCAACAACATGCTGAATGGACCCCACGGAATTGGCATCACGTTCTCTTCACCGATGAGTGTCGCATATGCCTTCAACCAGACAATCGTCGGAGACGTGTTTGGAGGCACCCTGGTCAGGCTGAACGTCTTAGACACACTGTCCAGCGAGTGCAGCAAGGTGGTGGTTCCCTGATGTTTTGGGGTGGCATTATGTGGGGCCGACGTACGCCACTGGTGGTCATGGAAGGCTCCGAAACGGCTTTACGATACCTGAATGACATCCTCCGACCCATAGTGCAACCATATCGGCAGAATATTGGAGAGGCATTTGTCTTCATGGACGACAATTCTCGACCTCATCGTGCACATCTTGTGAATGCGTTCCTTCAAGATAACGACATCGCTCGACTACAGTGGCCAGCATGTTCGCCAGACATGAACCCTATCGAACATGCCTGGGATATGTTGAAAAGGGCTGTTTATGGACGTCTTGACCCACCAACCACTCTGAGAGATTTACGCCGAATTGTCGTTGAGGAGTGGGACAATTTGGACCAACAGTGTCTTGATGAACTTGTGGATAGTATGCCACGACGAATACAGGCATGCATCAATGCAAGAGGACGTGCTACTGGGTATTAGAGGTAGTGGTGTGTACTGCAATCTGGACCACAAATGCTGAAAGTCTAGCTGTATGATGGTACAACATGCAATGTGTGGGTCTCATGAGCAATAAAACGAGCTGAAATGTTGTTTGTGTTGATCTCTATTCCCTTTGTATTTAAAGGTTCCGGAACTCTTGGAACCGAGGTGATGCAAAACTTTTTTTGATGTGTGTATATAAGTTCGTCAACATTGCAAGCACAAACTCTCAAAAGTCGTCTTTCATCCTGCGTCTTGGAGCAGTATACCACTCACATCTGATAACTGCATTCTGTTAAAATGCTATTTTCATGTTCATTTATAACATCAGGACAATAGCTGACTTTAATATATAATACTTTAATATATTTTCTTGTAGGCCTATATGGTGTTTGTTTTTCAGGCTGATACTGTGTCTATATACACTATTTTGTATATTTTTTCAATTATTATTATTATTATTACTGTCTTATTGTTAGATTATTATTATTAATTACACTGTGAATGTTAGCGAAATGTTTTATTTTTATAAACCCTAATCTTATTGTATGTAGGGCGCCACGGTAAAGGAGCTCTTAAGGTCTAAGTATAGCCGTGGAAATAAATAAATCAAATCAAATCAAACAAGATGTTCAGTAAAGAACATATAGCCTACTTTCTCCTAAATGCATGGGTATTGTTATAACTCTTTGTCCTTTTCAAGGAGTATAATTGAATGTTGGTTGTAGTAGCTTGTTGAAATACAACGTCCTATAGGGATATTAAACATGAATATGAGGTGCCCTTTGCTAGTGCTACCTCTGTACCAAATTTCGTTCAATTCGGTTTCACCGTGTTTGAATTGATAGGGGGAATCGATTTGCACACATACTTGGCCACCATCTGCAAACTATTGGGCTGATGTTCTTGCAGTTTGGTCAGAATATGCTTCCCACATAAAGATACCGTATGTTGTTGCAAAATTTGGTAGAGACTAGATTATTAGGTTGGTCGTAATTACAATTTAGCTTTCAACATTTGGGTGGCCGCGATTACGTTTCCATCAAGATGGCGGTGATATAAAACATGACACTGAGGTGCCCTTTGCTAGTGCTATTGTGCCCGTTTAGACCGGAGTCCGCACGACCACATATGCATTTTACCAATAATCAGTCAGCACGAGAATCAAAATATCCCGGGGCGCCAGATGGGTTAAAGCAAATCGCAAAAACGACATCAAATGAAAAAAATGCTTTACTGATTTTTGGCTCAATGCAACAATAAGGATAGAAGGAGATTCAATTGGGTATAACACATCTGGTAAAATTATCTCAGTTTATTTTGAAGTTAAAATTGACTGCAAAGATGCTCAAAGCAGCATCACTCCCGTGTGGCGATCCACACACTTATTTACACACAATATACAGAAATTTTCCAAACACATTTGACAATCATTTTGGAAACACAAGTCCGATTAATAGTCCTGTAGACTGTGTTCCAAAATTATTAATGCTTAATTCCAGTTCAAAGTTAATTGTCTCTACTGGAAATATCGTAGATCACTGTTTGAATATTTACATGATATTAACACTCGTAGAATAAATGTTCATAGAATTTTAAAACTTTCACTTATTTTTCCAGTTTCAAAAATATATTGTCGAAAATATTATTATCATTGAATCAACACACATTATTTACACATATTAATAACATCTGAAAAGTATTTGACCTTGAGCATAGCATCGAAGAACTGTGCGAAGCACAACAACAATTAATTGTTCTTCTGACATTAAACATTTCGAGAAGTGACTCGATTATGAACTTCAAGTTCCAAACAAAATACATGATTTTTAAATCATCAACTTGATCAATAAATTGTTGAACCATTCAACCATTCAATTTCCCACTTGGAATAATTATGAAAAAAATATTTATATTTATGGCCATTTTAGTAATTTTCACAACTTGCAATTCTTCGACAGAATGCGGAAATAAGAATTGTAGCTTCATAATAAATTCATTCAGTTCATGGCACTAGGATTGAAAATATCCTTCGAATTATTCGTGGTTAAAGAATTATTTTTAATTGGCAGTGGCCCATTCTATTATTTGTGTAAGAACACAATATTCCAACAACAACGGCAAAGGTCTTCCTCTGAAGAAGAATAAACTACTATCATGACAAATCCGGGTTCTAGCAAAATCAAAGTCTAAAACGGAATTCGTAAACAAGGTTGAAATAAGAACTGACGGTTTCAAGAAATAACCTTCGGGTCATTCATCCGACGAAATGTGTAGTTCCAATACTCCTACTATAAACCTGAGCCATCGAACCTGCTATTTGATTGATGCTCGAAAAAACCTCTTCATTCCTGCGACTTAAACATGCGCACCTGGGAATGGCATTTCAACTACTCCACACATATAAATTTTCTTCCCAAAATTTATACAATAAATCAAGCCTCTGCTTGTTATCAACACTGGAAGATTAATAAACTTACAAGTTTATTTTATTTTACCATTCAGTTCAACCCGTGAATTTACCATACTTATGAAAATCTTTATTTCACTTTCGAGTGTATTTACGTCATGATTTTATATAAATACAAAAATATCCTATTTGATATAAATATCATTTGCTTCCCGTTTCATGCCTCTCCGTGTTATATGAAAAATATATTTTGCTCAATGCAAATATCAACTGTTCAACCAGAACTGAAATGTTGGTTGAATGCGGGCTTGCGTTAACCACTCTCCTTCGGAAAATCTCATGTTCCAGACTAGAAATGATTAAACTACTTCATAGGCTCTCTCTCAATACATATGATTATTATAAAATATAATATCCAAGAATTATTTAGAAAAATTATGAAAATTATTATTATTATTATTAGTGGATTATTATTATTATTATTATTATATCATTTTAAATATGTTTAATTATCATCTCATTATGTGAGAATCCACATGTTCGAACCTTCGAATATGGAAAAAAAAACATTCCTCAACAAAAATAATTTAACTCAACCTTTACATCGAAGGTTTTCCGTGGTTTCCCTAAAATATGAAAAATTCAAATAAATCTTCGAAATGCTCGGTCATCGATCCTAAACTGATCTGAGTGCTGAAAATGCTCAGAATAACTCTAATAAATCTTGCGTAAATCATTGCAAGCTTTAAATACGATGAAAAAATAAAATGTGTTGGTCATCTGCAGAAAAAATAGTTTGTTCCAATTAGCTAGGCATAATATAATTCAAATGTGGCTTACATTTCTTGATGGTCTTGAAGTGTAGTAAACCTGGTCTGTACCAGATTTATCCATAGACATGCCCTGTCGGACAAGCACGTATAATCCTTGTATCCGCCGCCATTATATACCCACAATCCGTCTAGTCAGACATAGTGGTAGTATCTTTTGACGTTTGAATTAACTGTTGTTCCATTTTAATATGGGCTTCTATCAAAGCCATAACAGTTTGTTTAAATAGGGTCAGATCTAAGTGATCTCTTCTTAGATATGTCAGTTGTAACATAACTCACTGTAATCTTATCAGTACAAGAAAAACACTGACAGTCTAAGCAGTCAACGGCTGTTCTGAAGATCGTTCCCTGGGCATGGTTTATTATATCACCATCTACCATGCGCTAAGCAACTTGTAGTTTCCCTTGCGTAGACTAATGAACGCCACCGTTATAGACTAGTCTTCAGTGTACTGACAGATCGAAGTGGTTAACTAGTTACAAAATAATGAAAACTGACTGAAATGGATTTAAATATCCAAGTATTAAGTTATTACTGGACTGTGACAAAGTACTAAATTCTAGACAAAGTCTAGCATATGTCCATGTAGAAATATAAATATTTCCACCAATGTCTGTAGAAAAATCAATCACCTCAGTGATTCTCCTCGCCGTAAACTTACTAAGTTCCAACTCGTAACGCAGCACTTTCGTGACTATCACGACTTTGAAAAGAACTTCTGCGTAGATCCGGCAACCATGTGCCTTGGCTCAGCGTCGCTGCAACTTGCTAGGCAAATGCTTGTGTTGAAATGAGCTATCGGTGCTTCGACCAGCCGGCTTTTATTCAAAACTTTCAGGGTCACGCCGCATCAGCTGATATCTGGAAATCCTCATATCTCTTGAATCCCTGGTCCGATTTACTTGATACTAATTGCATTCTCTTTCATTTGGCCGTGCCAGTAATCTGATCCCAGTCTCAAGTCTCTACTCCATAGTTAACTATTTAATCAATAAATAGCCTCCACCTCTGCTATTACTCGCTACCTCACTTGACATCCAAGTATCGGTAAATTCTTTCCAATTGCTTCGAGAAGCAATGTAGCGCGATATTCAAATATCTCAACTTTCAAAAGCGGCTACAGCCTTTCCCTTGATATCTAGGTGTCTGAATCTTGGAATACCCATTCCTAGAGTTGGGCACATCCACCCCACACCTAGCAAAAAATAAAAATTGAAAAATTTTTATTTTTCCTATCTACACATTAAATTATCTGGTTCTTGAATAATAAATCTTCAAATTCGATGCATTATAAGTTCCCACGATGTTACCAGTTCGTGTATTGGCTACTTCATAGCTTCCATTATTGTTTACTTCCACAATACGATAGGGTCCAGCGTAAAGGCTTGCAAATTTCGAGCACACTCGATTTTGCACGTCAGAGGGTGTAGGTCTTTTCACTAAAACAAGAGTTCCTACGCGCAAGGGTCTGCGAAAACGCTTTCCTCTCACTCTGCGCTCTCTTTTCTCAGCTTGGCTCCTTAACTTGTCTAAAGCTAGAGTTTCCCTCATCTGACGACTTGGTTCAATCTCAGGTGGAATAGAGATGATTCGATCCCATAATCGTGTTGGTTTAATTCCATGATGGAGCAACATGGGAATCTGTCCAGTACTCTCATGAATCGTAGAGTTGATGGATTCGGATGCTAAAGAGAGAACATCCATCCATTTCCAATGCTCATTTGGACAATAGATGCGGCAAAATTTTGCTATCTCAGCCATCACGCGTTCCGCTGGATTGCTCTCTGGATGTCTAATAGAACAAAACAATTGTCTAATCCCAAGATTATTCATGATGGTTCGAAATTCTAAAGATGTAAATTGAGGTCCACGATCTGATAAAAGGAATTCCGGTTTGCCTGCTTCCGGAATTACGCTATCTCTTATTCTCTTCGCACAATATTTTGCGTTTGCCTTCTGAATTGGATGTAACATGGTGTATTTGCTGAAAACATCCATGGTCACCAAAATATATCGGTTACCTCTTTTAGACTTCGGGAGAGGACCATATAAATAAGTCGCGAAGATTTCGCAAGGCTTAGAAGGAATAATAGGCCTTGGTAATTCTCTCAGTAATCTAGAATTATGTTTACTCCTTTGGCATAAGTCGCATTCTCGAATAGTGTTTCTGACAGTTTGTCGCATTCGCTCCCACGAAAATTTCTCTTGAATCATGTTGACCGTCTTATCTACTCCAGCATGACCTGCGATTCGATGTGCCATCCAAATAATGGGTTTTTGCATTCGAGGAGGTATCACTACTCTCAGCTTCGTATGGTCGGGATCTGCAAACTTGTAGATTAAACCATCTAACATCATAAAATCTCTTGAAATTCTTTCAGTTTCCACAAAATCATCATCATTTGGATCCATGTTTCCCTGTAGAAAACGAAAAATGTTTCTGAGACGTCGGTCTCTCCTCTGGGATAAATGCAACAACCTTAACCTTCTCAAGGTATCTTCATCCTCCTGCGTTAGGTTAACTTGAAAAACCTTAGATGTAGACTCCACTGCTCTACTCAATAAATCAGCTCCCACGTTCAACTTTCCAGGAGTGTGTTCAATAACTAGGTTGAATTGCTGAATAAAAAGTGACCATCTAGTTATTCTATCGCTGGCAAAGTTTGTTCTCAAAATGAACTCCAATGCGTGGTGATCAGTCCTCACAATGACTGAATGTCCAATTAACATTTTCTTCCATGACTCCAACGCGAATATTACAGCAAGTGCTTCTAACTCTGTGGTGTAATAATTTATCTCTGATGGACGAAGTTTCCTGCTAATGAACGCCAGGTAATGTCTCTTGTGGTCTTCATCTTCTTGAAGAAGAATAGCTCCAATCCCTACGGTGGATGCATCAGATTCTATGATGAAATTCTTGGTAAAGTCAGGATACTCCAATTTCACACTGTTTACCAATAACCTCTTGGCATCTTGAAATGATTGTTCACAATCTTTATCCCATTTCCATTTGTTTCCTTTCTTTAACAATTCCTGCAATGGCGCAACTGTCTTGGTGAAGTTCGGACAATGCCCTGCAAAGAATTGGCATGTCCCGAGAAAACTGCGGACATTCTTCACTCTAGTAGGTCTAGGGAAATTTGCAATTGCCTGTATCTTCGTCTCATTGGGACGGTATCCTTCTCCATCCAAAATGTGACCCAAAAATTTTATTTCCTTTCGAAAGAACTGACATTTTCGAAGGTTTACTTTGAAGTTCGCTTTTCTCAAATCTGCGAATAACATTTGAAGATGTAACAAATGTTCCTCCTTAGTCTCAGATGCAATTAAGATATCATCAATATAACGAATTGCTATCTCTTTTACTTCAGGACTCAAATTTTGTTCCAGTGCTCTGATCAAAACTGATCCAGATGTTTTGACTCCAAATGGTAAACGGCGGAATACATATGTCTGCTGGTCAAACATAAATCCTGTAAACTTCTTGGAATCTTCACTAAGCCTAATATGATGGTAGGACGAAGTGAGATCAATATTAGAGAACCAGACCTTGCTTTGGAATTTCCTTAACAGTTCCCTAATGATTGGTGGTCTGTCATACTCTGGCAGTAATCTTGAATTCAAATTTCGCGCGTCTAAACATAGTCTCAGACTTCCATCTTGCTTAGACACTACTGCTAATGGATTGACATAAGATGTAGTGTACTTTTCAATCACATTGTTGCTTTCCATCTCCTTGATAAGCACTTTTACTCTTTCTCGATGCTTTTCTGCTACTGGATACAATTTAGCATGAAAAGGTGCCTCATCATTTACACGAATATGATATTCAAAATCTTTAATTTCACCAGGTTTAATATCAAAAATGTCGTGATATTCTTCCAAAATTTTCCCTAGCTCTGGGGACTCCTTCTCAGTGTAGACTTCTCTTCCTTCAGCTTCATGAAAAATCAGAGACCATTGAGCATCTCCCTCGATGTCTTCCTCTTCTTTTCCCTCGAAGTTAATCTCTTCGGTATTCTTGAATCTGATCGTCTCTGTCTTCATGTCTATCACTGCTTGATATTTCTGAATGAAATCTGCTCCCAATATCATGTCAAAAGCCATGTCCTTCATTACAACAAATACATGTCGGAAATCATGTCCTCCAATCGTAATACATAAGTATAATTGTGTTTTGCACAGAGATATTTTATTGGGTATTATTCCTTGGATCTTAATTCCTGATACTGGAATCTCCTCTAAATTCTCTTTGAGCTTCCACAGAATATAAAGCTTCTCACTCACCAGACAAAGCATAGCCCCAGTATCAATCAAAGTATCGACAGGCATACCGAATACTTCGCATGATATGATTGGCATTCTAATTCTTGTACCCATTTCTTTCCGTTCGTCATTCTGTTGAATTAAGTCATCATCCTCTGCTTGCCATTTAATAATTCTGGAAGTGAAAGTGTTCAAAATTCTATCTTCTACTGTGAATTCGAAGTTTTTGTTTTTCATTACCATTCCCCCGGGATTGTTGTGTTCCCGATGGACCTGGTTCATTGGGCCTCTGCTCCAAAAATTGCAAGTTATCTTGGTGTCTTGCTTCCAAATTTTTCCTCGTCTCCTTGTTGAACTCTTCATTGGACTGACGAGTATCCACATTCCCTCTGTTATTGTAGTTGTTTCGACCATAATATCTTCTTTCCTGGTACCTTCCTTGACTATCTCGTGGCCTTCTCCATCGAGTATTGTATCGATTACCACCATCCGGTCTCGCATATGGCTTGTAACTGTATCTGTTACTGTACTGGTTCCATCCTCTCTTATTTGGATCTTCCCTCGGCGTTTTCTCTTCTCGCCCCTCTCGAATCTCTCGAGGTGTTTGAGAATAACTATCAGCCATGACAGCATACACAGCGTTGTTATTCTTTCCTCCCTTCTGATGGAAGAATTGAGCGTTCGTATGATCCAGCTTCTGTAATACTTCATCAAATTGTTCCATATTATAGATATCAGCAGCGATCAAAGTCCTCTGGACGTCTGCTGGAAACTGACGTATCAATGCAGTAATCAATTCGTTATCTGGCATCGGCGGATCTAAATGTTGAAGTTTAGAAAGCTGCCCAGAAAAGTACGTAGAGTATCGAGTAGGTTGTGACGTCGAGAATCTCTTCGAATATAACTCTGCTCTGACTTGCTGTTGGGTTTCCGGGGACCAAAACGTTTTCAATAGCCCACGAGAAAACTCCTCAAAAGTGGTTAGAGTGGATCTAAATGCTCTAAACCAAAGAAGTGCAGGACCTTCCAAAAACTTCCCTATCACTCGGATCTGTCTTTCTTTAGGGATCTTGGAATCTTTCAGGTAATCACCTGCTTCTCTCAAAAATTCCACGGGTGTCACAGAATCTCGCCCTGAAAATTTAGAAGGCTTATCTTCTACATTCTTAAATACAGTTATGGGGTTGGATTGAAATACTGTCCTGACCTCATCCTGTCTTTGACTATCCGTGTCTCTAGCTCCTCCTAGATTTATCTGTATCTGTTCCTTTCCCCTTACATTTGGCATTTTCAACAGATGATCAGACTGTTTCTCATCCTTGATTTGAGTTTTCATAGCCTCAAGTTCCTTCTGGTTTTCTTCTGCCATTTTCTTAATTGCTTCAGTTTCTTTACAATTCTCCCTAACATCAATGGATATCTGGTTCATAACAGCCTCATGACTTTTCAATGACCCTGTCATATCTGATATGTCCTTCTGAGTTGCTTGGATATCTTTGGCAATTACTTCAATATGGGATGACAAAGATTCCCTAATCTCCTTGATTCCCTCTTGATTCTCCAGCTTGAGTGTGTCTTTAATCTCATTGACAACTGTGGTCTTGATTTCAGTTTGCAACTCACTAATCACACCTTCTCTTATTTCTCCCATGACAAGTTCTTTGAATTGTTCCGTTAAACGTTGAACAACTAGAATTCCCATCTCATTACTCTCCTTCTTCACTCTGACTTCTAGGTCGATCATGTCTTCACCAACTTTCCTAAGACCATGTTCTATCCTATCAGCTAAGCTTTGGGATCGAAGATCGGCATCGCGAAATTTTTCGTCCATTAAACTTGCGTTAGTAGCTAATGAAGTTTCGAGCTCATGTGTTTTTTCGCATAATTTATTCATTTTACTTTCAAGTGTCATTTTCAAAATTTCAGAATTCTCTTTAAATTTACTTTCCATAGAATTAAATTTACTATTTAAATTTTCTTTCAATTTACTTTTTAAAGAATCAGAACTTTCTTTAAGTTTATTTTCTAAAGAATCAGAATTTTCTTTAAGTTTATCCTTCAAACTTTCTTTAAGTTTATTTTCTAAAGACTCAGAATTTTCTTTAAGTTTATTTTCTAAAGAATCAGAATTTTCTTTAAGTTTATTTTCTAAAGAATCAGAATTTTCTTTAAGTTTATTTTCTAAAGAATCAGAATTTTCTTTAAGTTTATCATTCAAATTTTCTTTAAGTTTATATTCTAAAGAATCAGAATTTTCTTTAAGTTTCCTTTCCAAAGCCTCAGTATTTTCTTTCATAATGGCTGCTACACGCAGTCCAGCCTCTTTTGAACTCTCCTCCAAACTCCTCATCATCCTCATCATTTCTTCCATAATTTCAATTATTATTCAAAACTTAGGGGTATACAACAGTGGCAAACACAAGCTTATAACTAGAACAAGAAATATGAATAGCTAATTGGAACACTCTAATAAAATGAGATTTGTCCTAATGTCGTCGTGATGGAAAAACAAAATTCTCTACTTTTACGAATTACATTTACCACAATATCACAAGAAAAATATGCAAGTTCTCAAATATCCTCCACCTGGATTCTAATAATGTGTATGTCCAGTCATCGAACGTTTACTACTGAATTTACTTGACGCCCTAATGGTTAAGCCATTATCAAAAATAATCAAACCCATTCTAATTATTAATCAAGTTAAATTATTAATTTTCCCCACTAATTGGGTTTCCTACTAATTTATTCATCCAAACCAGACATCTCTCAACTCCCAAAATATTTATAAAAATTATCATAATTTCAAATCGGCATGCGATTGACCATGTCTAAATCGAGACCCACGTTCGAAGCCATTTCTCTCTCTATCTTATTTTATGTGCCCGTTTAGACCGGAGTCCGCACGACCACATATGCATTTTACCAATAATCAGTCAGCACGAGAATCAAAATATCCCGGGGCGCCAGATGGGTTAAAGCAAATCGCAAAAACGACATCAAATGAAAAAAATGCTTTACTGATTTTTGGCTCAATGCAACAATAAGGATAGAAGGAGATTCAATTGGGTATAACACATCTGGTAAAATTATCTCAGTTTATTTTGAAGTTAAAATTGACTGCAAAGATGCTCAAAGCAGCATCACTCCCGTGTGGCGATCCACACACTTATTTACACACAATATACAGAAATTTTCCAAACACATTTGACAATCATTTTGGAAACACAAGTCCGATTAATAGTCCTGTAGACTGTGTTCCAAAATTATTAATGCTTAATTCCAGTTCAAAGTTAACTGTCTCTACTGGAAATATCGTAGATCACTGTTTGAATATTTACATGATATTAACACTCGTAGAATAAATGTTCATAGAATTTTAAAACTTTCACTTATTTTTCCAGTTTCAAAAATATATTGTCGAAAATATTATTATCATTGAATCAACACACATTATTTACACATATTAATAACATCTGAAAAGTATTTGACCTTGAGCATAGCATCGAAGAACTGTGCGAAGCAAAACAACAATTAATTGTTCTTCTGACATTAAACATTTCGAGAAGTGACTCGATTATGAACTTCAAGTTCCAAACAAAATACATGATTTTTAAATCATCAACTTGATCAATAAATTGTTGAACCATTCAACCATTCAATTTCCCACTTGGAATAATTATGAAAAAAATATTTATATTTATGGCCATTTTAGTAATTTTCACAACTTGCAATTCTTCGACAGAATGCGGAAATAAGAATTGTAGCTTCATAATAAATTCATTCAGTTCATGGCACTAGGATTGAAAATATCCTTCGAATTATTCGTGGTTAAAGAATTATTTTTAATTGGCAGTGGCCCATTCTATTATTTGTGTAAGAACACAATATTCCAACAACAACGGCAAAGGTCTTCCTCTGAAGAAGAATAAACTACTATCATGACAAATCCGGGTTCTAGCAAAATCAAAGTCTAAAACGGAATTCGTAAACAAGGTTGAAATAAGAACTGACGGTTTCAAGAAATAACCTTCGGGTCATTCATCCGACGAAATGTGTAGTTCCAATACTCCTACTATAAACCTGAGCCATCGAACCTGCTATTTGATTGATGCTCGAAAAAACCTCTTCATTCCTGCGACTTAAACATGCGCACCTGGGAATGGCATTTCAACTACTCCACACATATAAATTTTCTTCCCAAAATTTATACAATAAATCAAGCCTCTGCTTGTTATCAACACTGGAAGATTAATAAACTTACAAGTTTATTTTATTTTACCATTCAGTTCAACCCGTGAATTTACCATACTTATGAAAATCTTTATTTCACTTTCGAGTGTATTTACGTCATGATTTTATATAAATACAAAAATATCCTATTTGGTACAAATATCATTTGCTTCCCGTTTCATGCCTCTCCGTGTTATATGAAAAATATATTTTGCTCAATGCAAATATCAACTGTTCAACCAGAACTGAAATGTTGGTTGAATGCGGGCTTGCGTTAACCACTCTCCTTCGGAAAATCTCATGTTCCAGACTAGAAATGATTAAACTACTTCATAGGCTCTCTCTCAATACATATGATTATTATAAAATATAATATCCAAGAATTATTTAGAAAAATTATGAAAATTATTATTATTATTATTGGTGGATTATTATTATTATTATTATATCATTTTAAATATGTTTAATTATCATCTCATTATGTGAGAATCCACATGTTCGAACCTTCGAATATGGAAAAAAAAAACCATTCCTCAACAAAAATAATTTAACTCAACCTTTACATCGAAGGTTTTCCGTGGTTTCCCTAAAATATGAAAAATTCAAATAAATCTTCGAAATGCTCGGTCATCGATCCTAAACTGATCTGAGTGCTGAAAATGCTCAGAATAACTCTAATAAGTCTTGCGTAATTCATTGCAAGCTTTAAATACGACGAAAAAATAAAATGTGTTGGTCATCTGCAGAAAAAATAGTTTGTTCCAATTAGCTAGGCATAATATAATTCAAATGTGGCTTACATTTCTTGATGGTCTTGAAGTGTAGTAAACCTGGTCTGTACCAGATTTATCCATAGACATGCCCTGTCGGACAAGCACGTATAATCCTTGTATCCGCCGCCATTATATACCCACAATCCGTCTAGTCAGACATAGTGGTAGTATCTTTTGACGTTTGAATTAACTGTTGTTCCATTTTAATATGGGCTTCTATCAAAGCCATAACAGTTTGTTTAAATAGGGTCAGATCTAAGTGATCTCTTCTTAGATATGTCAGTTGTAACATAACTCACTGTAATCTTATCAGTACAAGAAAAACACTGACAGTCTAAGCAGTCAACGGCTGTTCTGAAGATCGTTCCCTGGGCATGGTTTATTATATCACCATCTACCATGCGCTAAGCAACTTGTAGTTTCCCTTGCGTAGACTAATGAACGCCACAGTTATAGACTAGTCTTCAGTGTACTGACAGATCGAAGTGGTTAACTAGTTACAAAATAATGAAAACTGACTGAAATGGATTTAAATATCCAAGTATTAAGTTATTACTGGACTGTGACAAAGTACTAAATTCTAGACAAAGTCTAGCATATGTCCATGTAGAAATATAAATATTTCCACCAATGTCTGTAGAAAAATCAATCACCTCAGTGATTCTCCTCGCCGTAAACTTACTAAGTTCCAACTCGTAACGCAGCACTTTCGTGACTATCACGACTTTGAAAAGAACTTCTGCGTAGATCCGGCAACCATGTGCCTTGGCTCAGCGTCGCTGCAACTTGCTAGGCAAATGCTTGTGTTGAAATGAGCTATCGGTGCTTCGACCAGCCGGCTTTTATTCAAAACTTTCAGGGTCACGCCGCATCAGCTGATATCTGGAAATCCTCATATCTCTTGAATCCCTGGTCCGATTTACTTGATACTAATTGCATTCTCTTTCATTTGGCCGTGCCAGTAATCTGATCCCAGTCTCAAGTCTCTACTCCATAGTTAACTATTTAATCAATAAATAGCCTCCACCTCTGCTATTACTCGCTACCTCACTTGACATCCAAGTATCGGTAAATTCTTTCCAATTGCTTCGAGAAGCAATGTAGCGCGATATTCAAATATCTCAACTTTCAAAAGCGGCTACAGCCTTTCCCTTGATATCTAGGTGTCTGAATCTTGGAATACCCATTCCTAGAGTTGGGCACACTACCTCTGTACCAAATTTCGTTCCATTCGGTTTCACCGTGTTCGAATTGATAGGGGAATCGATTTTCACACAAAGATGGCCGCCATCCGCAAAATATTAGGCTAATGACCTATTAGTTTGGTCAAAGGATGCTCCCTCCATAAAGGTATGTTGTTGCAAAATTTGGTAGAGATCGGAAGATTAGGTTAATCGTAATCTGATTTAAGCTTTGAACATTTGTGTGGCCGCCATTACGTTTCCGTCAAGATGGCGGCGATATAAAACATGACACTGAGGTGCCCTTTGCTAGTGCTACCTCTGTACCAAATTTCGTTCCATTCGGTTTCACCGTGTTCGAATTAATAGGGGGAATCGATTTTGACACATAGATGGCCGCCATCCGCAAACTATTAGGCTAATGACCTATTAGATTGGTCAAAGGATGCTCCCTCCATAAAGGTATGTTGTTGCAAAATTTGGTAGAGATCGGATGATTAGGTTAGTCGTAATTTGATTTAAGCTTTGAATATTTGTGTGGCCAGTTTTCCGGGGAGCTAAAGATGAGCATGTTAATTTCATCTTATCGGCTACATTTTTATCATTAGTCCAAAAATGCAGACCATTCTGTTCTAAGATGAGTGTTCAGAGAAAGATTTAGGAGTGGGAGAGAAATAGAATAGTAGGGTACATATTAGCTTATTATTTCTTTATTTTTGATAAGTACCGTACTCATTTCTTGCATGTATAGGCCTATGTAGGTATATGGTCAAATCTGTCTACTTTTCCGTGGTTATGGTTTGTCCATTGGTCTCTCGACATTTAAGAAATATTTTTCGCAATTCTGAACGATTATAAACCGCGTGACTTGTTTCGATTTGTGAAAATCTTAACCATTTTTTTTGTTGAGTTAACCAGCGTTAATAAGGGGATAATCATCTGTGTCAAATTCTATAGCATTATATTTAAAACTCTGGGAGTTAAAATACTTTTTTTTACTGGAGTGCAATTTTGCATACGTCCCCCTTAATTTGCATTTTGTGACTATTTTGAATCTAAATTACATTTTGTAAGTATTTTCTATCTAAATTGCATTTTGTAAATATTGTCAATTCAAATAACAGTACAGTAAGTATGTAGTTAGTTTTAGTTGTAAGTAGGTAGTTAGTTTCTCTATTAGATATATGTCATTGTTCTATTAGACTGTGGTGTGTGAGTGTGTCTGGTAGCAGTTGCATTGTTTATTAGTTATAGTTCATTGTTTCAGTAGACTGTGATGTGTGAGGGTGCATGTGAGTGTGCCTGGTGACAGACTGTTTTAGTGGTAGTATTTGTTGTTGGTGGAAATTTAGTATTTTTTTTGTTAGTAGAATATTGGTATTTAATTGTTAGTACGGTAGAAGGTTAGTATTTTTGTTAGTAGAATTGCTCTTTACTTATTCTGAAAGGGAGTAAGCAGCCTTTCAGAATAAATCAATTCTTTACTAGTCTTATAGACGGTTAAGATATTGATAATATAAGCCAAATAATGGCTACACTGCGTCCTGCTGCACGGCTGAAAGCAACGGGAAACTACAGCCGTATGTTATTCCCGAGGATATGCACCTCTCTATGCAGAATTACATGTGATGATGGCCTCCTCCCTTGTAAAATTTCAATCCGGAGTAAACTAGTCCCCCGTTCGGATCTCCGGGTGGGGACTACTCGAGAGGGGGTTAACATCACAGAAGTGACAAAGAGGAAATCTGACATTTTACGGATCGGAGCGTGGAATGTTAGAAGTCTGCTAGGAAGTGGAAGGTTAGAAAACTTAGAAAGGGAAATGGATAGGTTGAGGTTGGGATTAGTGAAATGCGCTGGCAGGAAGAACAGGACTTTTGGTCAGGAGACTATAGGGTCATTAGCACTAAATCAAACAATGGCCAAGCAGGGGTTGGACTCATATTGAGTAGGAAACTTGGACAGCGGGTGGAATATTATGAGCAATATAGTGAACGGATTATTGTAGCAAAAATCAATACTAAACCTACCTGCACCACAGTGGTACAAGTCTATATGCCTACCAGTCAAGCTGATGATGAGGATGTTGAAAAGGTCTACGAAGAAATAGACGAAATTCTGAGGCATATCAAGGGTGATGAAAATGTTATAGTAATGGGAGATTGGAATGCTGTGGTAGGAAAAGGGAGAGAAGGGAAGATAGTAGGAGATTTCGGATTAGGTGAAAGGAATGATCGAGGAAGCAGGCTGGTAGAATTCTGCACCGAGCATGAATTGGTCATAGCTAACACCTTATTCAATAACCACAATAGAAGAATATACACATGGATGAGACCAGGAGATACAGGGCGTTACCAAATCGACTTCATTATGGTCAAGCAGAGGTTTCGAAACCAGATTTTGGATTGTAAAACATATCCTGGTGCTGACATAAACTCTGACCACAATCTGGTTGTAATGAATTGCAGATTAAAGTTGAAGAAACTGAAGAAAAGTCAAAAGCCAAAAAGGTGGGCAATAGACAGACTGAAAGAGAAGGATGTAAACGAAAGATTCAAGAAGAGTATAAAGGAAGGACTAATGAAAAACCCTAAACAAACTTCAATTGCAGACAAATGGGCACTTTTGAAGAATGAAATAACAAAATCCGCAGAAGAAAACATTGGTAGGAAAGAAAGAATAGGGAGAAAACCGTGGATCACTCAGGATATACTAGAATTGATGGATGAAAGGCGAAAACACAAGAATGTAAGAGATGAAAAGGGGAAAGCAGAATACAGACGTCTGAGAAATGAGGTTAACAAGAAGTGCAAGGAAGCGAAAGAAGAATGGTTGAAAGAGAAATGTGCAGGTATAGAAAATTGTCTGAAATTAGGAAAAGTAGACACAGCTTATCGAAGGATTAAGAATACTTTTGGGGAAAAGAAGACTAAGTGCTGTAATATTAAGGACACAAATGGAAAGCCTCTAACAGATAGGGAAGAAAAGGTTGAGAGATGGAAAGATTACATCGAGAGTTTGTATAAGGGAAAGGAGATTGAGAATCATGTAATGGAAAGGGAGGAGGAAATTGATGAGGATGCGAAAGGAGATTTAATATTGAGATCAGAATTTGATAGAGCTTTGGAAGACTTAAGCAGGAACAAAGCACCAGGCATAGATGATATACCGATTGAGTTGCTACGCTGCATAGGAGATGAAGGTCTGATCAGGTTATTTCACTTGGTGTGTAGGATTTATGAGACAGGTGAGGTACCCTCTGAGTTCAAGAAGAATGTTATCATCCCTATACCGAAGAAAGTGGGAGCTGACAGATGTGAAGATTACCGTACAATCAGCTTGTTTACTCATGCTTCAAAGATCCTGTCTAGAATAATTTACAAGAGGATGGAAAGCCAGATAGAAACAAAGTTCGGTGAAGACCGGTTTGGTTTCAGAAGAAATTTAGGAACAAGGGAAGCTGTACTAAGTCTTAGGCTGATTTTGGAAGGTAGAATAAGGAAAGACAGGAGAACGTTCATGGCATTTGTAGACTTAGAAAAGGCTTTTGATAACGTTGATTGGACTAAATTGTTTGACATTTTGACAACGATTGGAATAAAGTACAGGGATAGGAGGGTGATGTACAATCTATACAGAAGCCAGACCGCAGTCATTCGAACTGAAGGACATGAGAGAGAAGCTGGTATTCAGAAAGGTGTAAGGCAAGGCTGCAACTTATCACCCATACTTTTCAATCTTTACATTGAGCAAGCAATGAAGGAAATTAGAGAAAAATTTAAAGTGGGAGTGAAGATTCAAGGAGAAATAATTTCAACTCTGAGATTTGCTGATGACATCGTCATCTTGGCCGACAAGCCTGAGGATTTGAATGAGTTTTTGAATGGTATGGACTCCGTCTTACGGAAAGAATTCACGATGAAAATTAATAAATGTAAAACAAAAATACTGGAATGCAGCCGAAATAAATCAGAAACCTCTATGGAGATCAAATTGGCAGGTGAAAAGCTGAAGGAAGTAGGAGACTTCTGTTACTTAGGAAGCAGAATAACCAGTGATGGACGAAGCAAAGAGGATATAAAAAGTAGGTTGGCTCAGGCAAAGAAAGCATTTCTACAAAAAAGGAATCTGCTGACATCGAATATAGATTTAGGTATTAGGAAGTCATTTTTGAAAGCCTTTGTCTGGAGCGTGGCGCTCTATAGAAGTGAAACTTGGACTATTGGTGCAGCAGAAAAGAGGAGAATTGAAGCATTTGAAATGTGGTGTTACAGGAGAATGATGAAGATCAGATGGGTAGATAGGGTTACAAACAAAGAGGTATTAAGACGAGTGGGAGAGGAGAGATGTTTCTGGCGACTGTTAATGAAGATAAGAGATAGGTTGGTAGGTCACTTACTAAGACACCCAGGAATAGCAAGCTTAGTTATGGAAGGAAGGGTCGAGGACAAAAACTGTAGGGGTAGACCAAGGTTAGAATATGTTTAACCGATTGCCTCGGATGTAGGGTGTCGGAGCTATGTAGAGATGAAACGATTAGCTCAGGACAGGGAGGCATGGAGTTCTGCATCAAACCAGTCAAAAGACTGAAGACTCAAACAACAACAATGTAGTTGTATGGAAAGACGAGTGGAATAAATCCAGTGGGGATCATGTTAAGCAAATCCAAGATAACATAGAAAAAAAATTAGCCAGTACCCAAGTAGAAATTAATCGAGAGGTTATTGAAGTAAGAACAGATTTAGGTAAAAGGATTGATACGCTCACTGAAAAGCAAGTAGAAGATATAACTCAATCTAGTCAGGATGTGCAAGCTTTGAAAGAATCGTTAGAGAATAAAACTAAAACTATAGAGGAACGATTAAACAAGGTTGTCACTAACGTTAATGCCATGAGTGAGGAGAAAACTAATGAACTAGAAGAATACGTATCCAAGAAGTTACAAAATCTTAATCTAGGAGATGTTGCGAAGCTTGAGACGTATAAGGAAGATTTAAAGACCGAAGTAGGCCAACAGCTGAAGAAGATTATCGCTGAGATATAAGAAAAGGAAAGGGAGAAGATAGATTTTGATGATTCGAGGAATCAGACTAGAAGAAATAGCCTAGAAGTGGAAGAAAGGGAAATTAGGCCGGAAGAAAGATTATTCAGGTTTACGGAAGGTTTAGGGGAGAGGAGTAAAGAGCCCGAAAGTTACAATAGAGATTTTCGACAAAACCTTCTGGATTCATATCCGAGAAACGTGACGGTCATAAGAAACTTTGAAGACCAACCACGCAAGTTTAGCAATCAAGATAGTTTCACACCGATAGAGTACATCAGAAATCTCAAAGATTACTTTATCGAAGCGCATATTCCAAGAGAGAGGGAAATGAAGATCGTAGAACGCTATCTGTCGGATGGGCCCCTCGAATGGTTCATAGCCTTCAGATATACCTTCATGAACTTCGATGAATTCGCAGAAGCACTAATAAAGCGTTTTTGGTCTATTGAAGCACAAACCTCCCTACGCGCAGAATATACTCACGGAAATATTCAGGAACTCTTCCTACACGCTACGCAGACTTCTTCACGAGTCAGTTAGCCAGACTCAGATTTCTTCAACCCCCGTTATCTACAGCTCAGTTGTTAGACGCGATAGCCAGGATGCTCCCTGTTGAAGTCAGACGTCTAATTATCTCGTCAGGGATCAACGATCTAGCAAGCATGGACGAATTGCTCAGAAAACTCGATTACACGAGCCCTATGCCAAACGCTGTTACGAAGAACCAAAGGCAAGAGTACAAAGACATTAACACAGTATATCTTGACCAAACACAACAGACAGACGATCCGAAAGAACCAGAAAAGGGAAATTTTGGTCCTGAAAGGAATAATTATTTCCGGGATCGTAGACCAGAACCCAGATACAGGCGATTCCGTGGAGGTCCTCCATATCAGCAACAGCAAGGACGTAATAACGATAATAGCAATGGCAATCGTAGAAGTAGTTATTATCATAATAATAATAACTACCGATACAATAATAATGGTTATTATAACAAGAATAACAATAGTAATAACCAGAACTATAATCGTAACAGAAACTCCCAAGATGAAATTATGACGAAGGAGAAGTATGATGAACGTCATAAGGAAGGACAAGAGTATCTCAAGGAGTTGAGAAACAATGAGAATGGTAATGGAAGGGAAAATAAAAGCTTGATTATAGATCCCGGTCCATCTACTAGTCAGAAGGGGAACCATGAGAATGAGTCTCAAGGACAACAAAAAAAATGAAACGGAATTAGAGGAGACAGGATATACTGCTACACAAAACCAGATTATGATCAACGAAATCTATGAGGTGACAGACGAAAACCTACTCTTCGAGAAGGAGATTGTTAGAGAAGAAAGACCATTCGAGTTACCGATTATATGTGTTAATGTTGATGGACAAATTTATAAGGCATTAATGGATACTGGTGCCATTATGTCTATCATATCGGATGATTGTTATCAGAGATTATCTAAGGGCAAAAAGATGACAGTTTTACCCGCATCTACTGTTAAAGTGCGTGGTATTTTTCAAGACAAAGCGGTAAAATGCAAAATCCAAGTTTTGTTAAACTTTGAGATAAATGGAAGCACATATGAACACATTTTCATTGTGGTGAGCAAAATCAATTTTGATATCGTGCTAGGCATTGACTTCATTACTAAAGTTGGAGCAGTAATTGATATGAAAAACTGAGTCATAAAATTTAGTGAAGGGTTAATAAACACAGAAGAATTAGAAGAACAGGATTCGAATGACAGTCTAGATAAAGATCCTAGGGAAGAAATTATTAACAACATTATTGAAGATGTAGAAAATGGAAGGGAAATGCTTACTCTCCAACCAGAAGGGTTTGACGAAATTCAGGATGAATTTGAGGAATTAATCATGGAGTTTAAAGACATTTTCGATGATAAGCCTGGATTGATAAAGGACTACAAGTATAAGATTAGGCTTACGGATGAAACTCCTTATCAGAAGAGGATTTACGCGATACCAGAAAAGTACTATGAAGAAGTACGAGGGATAATCAAGAGAATGGAAGCTAACGGAATTATAAAGAAGCAGGCGTCGTCTTACGTCAACCCTATAACAGTAGTCAAGAAAAATATTGGTCAATTACGCCTATGTCTCGACGCCAGGACCATTAACTTAAAGATTTTGCCCGAGGCAGACCGACCGCCTAAAATACGAGATTTGCTCAGAAAGTATAAAGGAAAAGCATGTTTTAGCGTCCTAGATTTAACTTCTTCGTTTTACCAAATTGAGCTTGAAGAAGAAAGCAAACAATACACAGGGTTTCTGTTTGACCAGACGTCCTGGGTATTTCAGAGAATTCCCTTTGGCATGGTCAACAGTGGTCCAGCCCTGATTAGAGCCCTTGATAACAAACTCACCGATGAAGTTAAAAGGAACGTGCTTTGTTATATAGGTGATTTAATCATATCTTCACAAAATGTCCAGGAACATCTTATACACTTGCGTAAGCTTTTTGAAAACCTGAGAGACGCAAATATAAAGGTAAACTTCGATAAGTGCCGTTTCATGAAAGAAGAAATTAATTTTCTCGGACACACCATTGACCAGCATGGATATCACCCGAACTTGCAGAAAGTGGAAGCTATTATGAGGTTCCTAAAGCCCACTAAGGTCAAACAAGTGCGAGAATTTGTAGGTGCGTGCCAATTCATTAGCAGTCATTGTCCAAAGTATTCAGAGATTATGGCACCTCTCTATGACTTGCTAAAGAAAAATAACCGTTGGAAATGGAGTAGTACCGCTGACGACGCGTTTGAGAAAGCTAAGGAGATGTTGAAAAACAACGTGAAATTAGAATATCCGGATTTCGAACGAATATTCTACATAGAATCCGATGCTTCACGTGTAGGCATTAGTGCAGTCTTATACCAAAAGGACGAAGAAGCAAATAAGCACTAGCCTACATTGCGTTCACTGGAAGAAAGCTTAAGAAACATGAAGAGAACTACTTCACGACAGAACTAGAGGCGTTAGCTTTCGTGACAGCTCTTCAAGCGTGGAAGAAGATATTAATCGGACATCAGATAATAATTATCACCGACCATAAGGCACTCCAATTTATGCTTCAAACCGACGAGTGATAGATTAACTCGATGGGCCCTTTTCACTCAACAGTTTAATGCTACAATAGTCCACCAGCCAGGTAAGGACAATTTGTTGGCTGACGCATTATCACGTAACCCAGTTAGAAATTTGCAGATTAACCATGTACAATTGGAGGAAGAAGATCAGGAAACCGTTAGGAGATTAGCCCGAATCGGTGTGTCACAGAAGAGACACGCTCCAATTAGGAAAATGTACAGGTTCCTTAAGGGTTACATGGACACAGCAGACTTAGATTATGCTGCTACTCAAAGGCGATCACGACACTTTGTATTGAGCGGAGATCTTGTGTGTAAGTACGCAGACTCCGAGCACACTAAGATTCGTATAGTCGTGCCCCCTAATCTAGTCACAAAGTTAGTGTGGTTGGCACACCATTCTATCGGACATGGAGGTTTAGATAAAACCCTCGGTACTCTTAAAGAGAGGTTTGTCTGGACCAACATGAGATCCACTATAGTGAAGATTATAAGATCTTGTGATAAATGCCAGAGAGGAAAATTCGCATCAGAATTGTTGAAAGGAAGATCCAGGGCTATGATACCTTCTAAACCACGTGAGCTGATGGCCACGGACATTTTTGGTCCCTGTCTGAAGAGATATCAGGGTAATCAGTTCCTGTTAGTGACTGTTGATGTCTTCACTAAATTCCTTACCATGAATCCTATGCAAAAAGCCAATACCAGAAATGTTGTGAGCAAATTAGAGAATGCTGTGTTTCCGAAGGCTGGGAAACCAGAATATCTCTTATCGGACCATGGAGCGCAGTTCACTTCAGCCGAATTTGCAGCAGACATGGAAAGGTTGGGAATTAAGCACATCTTTTCAAGCGTGCGTTATCCGGAGTCAAATTCAAGCGAACGCTATATGGCAGAATTTAGCAAATTCTGCAGAATTGTCTGCCCAGATGATCACCCCAGTTGGGTAAAATACGTGCCAATGATTGAAGATTGTTTGAACTCCACAGTTCAAGAAAGCACGGCAGAAGTTCCTATGATTCTTCACTTAGGAAGGAATCCAGAAAGGCCATGGGACAATGTATTTGATTTCATTTCCAGAGATCCTGATCTAGGAAGACAAGCGAAGATCGATATGGCGAAAGAAAGACTTCAGAAAGCAGCAGAGAAGCGCTTGAAACGAGTTGCAGGAAAACGTTTCGGTACGCCGTTAGAAATTGGAAATAAGGTCTTATTGCACTGACCAGTGAAAGCGGACGTGAGCAAAAAGATATACCCCAAGTTCGGAGTTATATTTATTGGCCTGTTCCGCATAACTAATGCTTATGGGAATAACTGTTATGAGTTGTTTGACGATGAAAACAACGTTATTCTAGGAAATTTCAACGCTAAAAATTTGAAAAAGTATCATAAGAAAATAGGCTAAAATAATTCAATATACGAGTTCAAGTGACATATCAAAAGTCTTGAATTAGAATGATTAAAAACAATTTGCAACTGTTTTTAACTTGAGATGACGGAGGAATGTCCCCGTAAATTGAATTATTTAGGGACAAAATGAGAGTATTTTCAGTCCCCATGATAAAATTTAACTAGCAAATATAATTTTTGGAAGTGTGACACAAGAGTGTAGTGTTACAAGCTCGAGACTGTGGGAGAGCCCGATCACGTGATATGTTGCACAATGGACGCTTCTAGAAGGCTAGATTTAGCATAGCAACGGCGAGTTTGGAAATTAATATTATAAATATTGTTATAAATTATGCTATTGGATCCCAGCCCAGAGCCAATGAGAACAGGTCTTATTGAAGACGGGATCAACTTAAATTACACAACATGATGAAATTATGCATTTAGGCCCTTAGAAGAAGATTTTCTCATTTGGTAATGAAGAGAATATTAAGAGAAATTATGTCTGATACTTTAAAAACCGCAGATCGGTTAATCTACGCAGTAATAAGCATTGGTAATCTACGCGCTAAAATTATGGTGGGAGATTGATATGGCCGCCAAAAATTCGACTTGGAGGGGGAGATCCAAGGATCGAGGTTCTTATTCCAGCAGACTTTGAAGAGTGAGGAAGTGTTTTTACTGGGTTAACGGAGATCCCAAGGCTTAGTCCGAGTGTGACGACTGTCGACTTGTGGAGACGCGAGGATAGCTAGGTGGAACGTTAGAGATCACCGCACTTCCATTCTACGTGAAGTTGCGAGGAACATTGTATTGATTATATCTCATATATTATTGAGACCTGAAGTTAAATAAGCATATATTTATCAAGAACAGGTCGCCTACTATATATTGTGAAAAGTAGAGCGCTTAAATATTCACCGTTTCGACAATATAAGCCTGTCAAGTTAAATTTCCAAATGTGTTGGAAATAGAGCTGAATATCATTATAAATTGCAACGTGAAGTTGGCAAACGCAGTTCAAGTGAACAGTGGCGGAGGACTTTTAATATTGGCGCAACACATAAACATTAACAGAATGACTTCTATTATTCTTCAAACATTATCATTCAGCATAATTAATATTGTTGATATGATGAACTAAACAGTCATGCGCCAGAGACATATTCGATAACAGGAGTTAAGATACAACGATGGAGCTTCGTTAGACAACGTATTCTTGAATACAGACGTAGTGTACGGTCCATCTTGTGCATTGTCGTCAGTCTACGAACACTAATATAACATCAATTAGCAATGGAAACATTTCATTCACCATTTATATGAATATTTCCATAATTATATTCCAATGATGAAGCTGATCCATATTTACGACGGAGAATGAAAACTTTACAGAAGAGATTTGTCAAGATGCTAGGGTAGCCCAGCAACACAGAAGAATTTGCCAGAAGGATGTCGTTCGAGCCCAGGCGAAGGTTGGTGAATTCCAGAGAGAGACGTTTCTTATCTCTGAGGTCGCAGATCCGAGGTTCGAATGCAGATCCATATCAGTGTCTTGTACTGAGGAAACATCTAAAGTATTGTGGCAATACTTACATTGATCTTCAAGTTTTCGTCCAAATAAGGTATTAGTGTATCTCAATTGTTATATAGAGTGACATAATAGTGACATTCTGAGCCAGCGATCTTATTCCATATTTTCGGCGATCTTATTTCATATTTCTATATTTTCACATTTCATGTATTTCAGTGCCTTTTTGTATTTTACACTTCAGATGTGTGTTGAGATTTTTATACTGCAAGATTATTTAGAAGATGATTGCATTTCATATATTTTTCAATTTTATTCTACGGATCAGTTGTGGAACTGACATTAAAAATTTTGTTTGAGGAATCATATTGCCTCATAGGAGATTAGTCGTTTCGACTCTCAAATTTTAATAATTTCATTTAAACCAAGAATTCTGACATTGTGTCATAGCTTCAAATTAAATTCTTATTATATTTAATTTGAGCACTTTATTGAAACAACATATAACTTCAAGAAAAGAAGAAACATCGAATGATATTGTTATATCATTATTGTACATAAACTATCGACGATCTAAGAAATACTAGTCGTTTGATAAGACCGAAGTCTTAACCCCCATGAACATTCTTTGTGTAGAGTGGAAAAACATTACGACGTAGACAAACTTTATTTATTATTTGTAAAGCCAAGAGCTTTGTTCATTTAATATGTTAGAGGAAATACCTTTTGATACAAGATTATTCAAATCTTTGGCTAGGAATGCAAAGCTAGTTTATCCCGGTCAAGATTGGATTCTATCTGACACTATAAATAACATGTGTGTTATTTTATCCTATTTGTGTAACATCAAGTCATTTTGTCGACATGATATTACAACGATAAACAATTTAAAGCTTGACAAGTGAGATGAAACAGGAGTATTATTTTTATTACATGTGTTTGCAACAGATGAGTTAACAGTTAATTATCTTGTTGTGGAGTAAACTTTAGGAGGTTAATCACGACTGTCTAATATCGTTCATTACAATTGGAAGTTTCGTTTGAAGAACTTACGTATGTATAATTGTAGTCCAGTAGTCATGTGCAATGATACTGAGTGTCATGCCATTATTTGAGAGAAGTTCCTACATAAGATATGTTAATAACAATTAATCCCTTTTGGTTATTGTTTAACATAGTAGATAATTGTTTATGCCATATATACTGTTATATGAGGTTTTGTAGAGAGAGCTATGGAGTGCTCGTGCGAGGGAATTCCGTATTTTTAAGGAAGTCAAAGTATTGTTGTTCTTTGATAAAAGGCATGTATCATGATAAGAGCCGTTGTATACAAGTAGTCCAGTTCTTGTGAATTAACGATTTAGCTGTGTTAACAGGAGGGTTTCAGCGGAAAAGCAACTTGAGAAAGATTGTCTACTCACGTCTATAATACAATTATTAAATTTTATTAAACCCGAATTTATGTAATTACGTACAGTTTACCTTAATTAGTCGACTGTATTATCCCAACAGTGTAATGAAACCTATATAAGACGATGTGTAAGCAGTATATTAAAACTACAGAACGTTAAAGAAGGATGGTTATGTGAAAAACCAGTGTATATATTTAGTTAAGAAATATATTGTAACCGAGAAGTTAAAATCTCGAAAGTTTCGCGTTAGCAACACTAGATAATGGATATTATTATAAACATATTACATGTAAATAATTTTTGTGGAAATGATTTAATTAGTTAAATATTTTAGTAGGATTTATTAATCAATTGTTTTGGAACAGTGTGTGTTTATGAGCGGATGTTTTTGGGTATGAATGATTGTTCATTGTTAAGAGCATATGTGGAACCGAATTGGTCTAAAACAATTGCGGAGTGCGAATGAAAGAGTGTATAAAAATTTTTAGAATGATTGTTTAAGAAACAAAGTAGTTATGTGAACTTTTGTAAGATATAAATGTTAATTTTTTACGTGTTTTATAAATGCACACACAAGCAGCCTCTGTGGGCTAGCGATAATGATTCACCGTTAGCATTGGAGAGCGATGACATAATATAACAGGTGTAGACTCACAGCCTTGTATTTATTGTATAAACCAGTTTCGAGTTCGGCGTGGTGCCGATATTTCATTGATGAAACGATGTTACTGCACGTGCGTTCTACAACGCAGGCTTGTGAATGAAAACATGTGTATGGAATGCCATTAAGAGGCTTCACTAAACGTTTCTATTTTTACGCCGTGTGGGCTTTAGAACAAGCCACGTTTTATACTCATAAGTTTTAATACAACATTGCAGTAAGATGTAGAATTGAAAGGAGGTGTGAATGATTGCGTGTTTTTTTTAAATTTTAATGTTTATTGTTAAATTCGTTCATTATTATTTTGTTTATAGTAGATTAGTTTACCCTTTTGTTAATAAATTTTGTTCAGATTGTTTTCCATTGTTGTTGGAGTGTGATTCATTTTAAATATTAGGAGCAGAGTATTGTGGATGTAGTGTAGGCGAAGCTGAAGTCCCAGTCCCCGAGGTAAGTAAAGGTGAGTGCCCCGTGTAGTAGGTTTTTGATCCATAATATTCTTGTAACTGCTGTCTGTAAATCCCTTAAGTCCATGTTGGAAGCGATTTCTAAAGTTGTATTTGCCGGAGCAGTTAGAAATAGGCAATCCAGCGGGGGCAATGGATATTCCAACAGGATCCTTTCCGGATTATCGGGTACAGTACGTACTGTAAATGAGTTCTGTGGAATTCGTAAGGGTTGCAATAAAGCGGGGAATCTACAGTATTGGCCTTGATTTTGAAGCACCCCTGGTGCCTTGTAGGCTGTGTTCACGGGAGGAAGAATTATGCAGAAGGGAAGGGAAATAAATTTTCCAGGTTGCCAGATTTCAACAATAGATTTCCTTGTAAATTGGTTCTCGGAAAATCTTATAGCAAACTAATGTTAAAAACGACATTATAAGCGTTTGTCGTATTAAGCAAGGCTGAGAAACATTTTCTCTATGAAGAATACATACATACCGCAGAGAACAAGATGTTATAGCAGAGTTGTCGCTGAAACCAATGTTGCTATAATAAAGTTCTCCTGTAATTTGTATAATCATTCAATCATGTTTGCAAAGATCTTTGAAATATCTATTAAATCTATTTTAAGAATAGAAAGAAAGTCTAGTTTTAAGATAAATATAATTTTGAACTAAATCTGATGCATACCAGAGCATTATTTTATAATTTTAAATGATCTTGTTGACTTCGTCGTTACGCTGGGGTCTGGCGTTACGTTACGGTGACGGGACGAAATGTACCCAGATGCACTGAGGTGTGTGACGTCATAGTACCGCTTGGTGCATGTGTACCCCGACAATCTTTACTTCGTTAGTATAAGACAAAAAACGCCGATTCTTTGATGTCACGGGTAGATAGATAGATTTTTATTAATTCCATTTGATCAAATACATGCATTCAATACATTTTTGATATAGGACACGTCAGAATTTACATCTATAAAATAAAAGAACTAACAGGTATATATTACTAATATTATAACTATTTAACTTATTATAATAGCAAATCTTAATAGATACAATCTTATTGCACAACTATTTACACCTCACTCTATTATCATAATATGAAAACTTAATTCTATAAATACAACAACATACAGCTAGGTATTACAATTAAATTAAAAAAGTAAAATATAATTATAGATTTCATCGCTCCGCTAAGATATTCAACTACTGAGTAAAAACAATGGCACTGCAGAATCTCGAGAACCACTGGATGGATTTTGATGCGGTTTTCACCATTCTGTAAAGGATATCTCGAGGAAAGATTCTGTAGAAAATAATTTATGTATGATCAAAGGAAGCCAAGCAGTAACGATTTCAGTGAAAAAGTCGAAAAGAAACTTGGCGTCCGTGCGCTTCTTAACCCTAGAACTGCTGCAGGTTTATCCGTCAAATGCTGCAGTACATTCCCATAAAATACACACTATGGGAATTTAGTATCTGTAAGCAAACTGTGTTCATGAATATAACTTATCATACATCAATAGAAAGCTGAAAGACTGTTCTATATTATTCTTATAGAGGTGAATCGTTCAGACTCATCAGTTTGAATTGATCATAAAAAGTGTTTTATAAAAATAAAAATAAAATTTAAAAAATGACTTTTCTGCTCTAGAAAACTATATTGCCAAGCTAAATGTTTGTCAGACACATCATAAATGAAAAGTTCACAGTTTTTTGTTACTGTTTCAAGAACCAGTTTTAAATATTTCCTGTTATTTACTAAAAAAAAGAAAATTATTTTTACTATATGACATTTCCCCATTATGCACATAGCCTATATGAGAAATTCACCTTCTGCCTTTTCTGTAAGCAAACTGTGTTCATGAATAGGCCTATAACTTATCATACATCAATAGAAAGCTGAAAAACTGTTCTATATTATTTTTATAGAGGTGAATCATTTAGACTCATCAGTTTGAATAAATCATAAAAAGTATTTCATAAAAAATATGACTTTTCTGCTCTAGTAAACCATATTGCCAAGTTAAATGTTTGTCAGACACATCATAAATGATACGTTCACAGTTTTTTGTTACTATTTCAGGAACTAGTTTTAAATAATTCCTGTTATTTACTAAAAAAGAAAGTTATTTTTACAATATGACATTTCTCCATTATGCACATACCGGTATATGAGAAATTCATCTTCTGCCTTTTCTGTAAGCAACCCGTGTTCATGAATAGGCCTATAACTTATCATACATCAATCGAAAGTTGAAAGACTGTTCTATATTATTATTATAGTGGTGAATCATTCAGACTCATCAGTTTGAATTAATCATAAAAAGTATTTCATAAAAATAAAAAAATAAAAAATAGATTTTCTGCTCTAGAAAACCATATTGCCAAGTTAAATTTTTGTCAGGCACATCATAAATGAAAAGTTCACAGTTTTTTTGGTACTATTTCATGAACCAGTTTTAAATAATTCCTGTTATTTACTAGAAAAGAAAGTTATTTTTACAGTATGACATTTCTCTATTATGCATATATATGAGAAATTCACCTTCTGCCTTTTCTGTAAAAAAAAACTGTGTTCATGAATAGGCCTATAGCTTACCATACATCAATAGAAAGCAGAAAGACTGTTCTATATTATTTTTATAGAGGTGAATCATTCAGACTCATCAGTTTGAATTAATCATAAAAAATATTTCATAAAAATAAAAATAAAAATTGACTTTTCTGCTCTAGAAAACCATATTGCCAAGTTAAATGTTTGTCAGACACATCATAAATGAAAAGTTCACAGTTTTTTGTTACTATTTCAAGAACCAGTTTTAAATAATTCCTGTTATTTTCTAAAAAAAATATTTTTAAATAATGACATTTCTCCATTATGCACATAGCTATATGAGAAATTCACCTTCTGCCTTTTCGGTAAGCAAACTGTGTTCATGAATAGGCCTATAACTTATCATACATCAATAGAAAGCTGAAGAACTGTTCTATATTATTTTTATAGAGGCGAATCATTCAGACTCATCAGTTTGAATTAATCATAAAAAGTATTTTACCAAATATAAGAAATAAAATTGACTTTTCTGCTCTAGAAAACCATATTGCCAAGTTAAATGTTTGTCAAACACATCATAAATGAAAAGTTCACAGTTTTTTGTTACTATTTCAGGAACCAGTTTTAAATAATTCCTGTTATTTACTAAAAGAGCGCTCAATTTCTGAATCATCTACATAGGCTTGTTGGCTGCCATTTTGCTCAATGCAACTTCAATGTCAACATGAAAGTACTTCCACTTCTGCAGCCAAATAATAGCCTGATTATTGTCATTTGTTTGCCAAAGAGTAACACAACGAAAGATAAAAGCATCGGGAACCAGCATGACTTGAAATTAGTGCCATCTGATGTCTAACAGTAGTACTATATTTGAATTCCGAGACCGTCTTTCAGAGAGACGGTCGCACTTGATAAAACACCACACCGTCTTCCTGGAAGACGGTCCGCAGTTCTAGGGTTAAGCTTACGCTGGGCAAACCATTAAAAATAACAATATACTATGAGTGTAAGAATTGGTCAGCATGAAAAGTTCTACAAAAAAGTCCAGGAGAGCATATCTCTATCTTCAATACATCGCCCACTATAAGTGTTTTTAGACTGAATGGAAGGGGCAAGTCCCCGTTGCTTTGCCGTTCGCGAGTAATTCGAAAGAAGATAAGCAAGGTAAGTATTATGCAGATACTTTTCTAATATATCAAGAGTCTTTGGCTTCGAGAGAAGCGAGAAGCCTCCAGCCTTTCTAGCATTTTTCAGCATTTGTAGCATTTAAAATCATACAAAGTCTAGTCTTTCAGACTGACTGACTCACTTTTTTACTAAAATGTATTGTACAGTATCTTGCAGCTCAGTTCATTAAAGAGAGAATATCTTTAATTCTATTCTGCTCTCACATTTAAGAATAAGAACTTACTGAATGTAACAAAATATATTATGCACAGCTCGGTTATACTCAACTCGGGTATAATCATTTAATATAGCACATGGTTTAAAGTGCACTGATCGGTAGTGTTAAGGAGCGGAGCCATGGGGACAGGCTATTTCCAGCATTGGAAGACAAGTGGCTTTGAACCCTAAAATTAGCTGTCCATGAAATGGTTTTTCATGGTTTCCCATTTCCAATTCCTGGCAAATGCTGAGATGGTACCTTGTAATAGGCTTCCTTCATTTAAATGCTTACTTCCAACTCCTTGTCCTCTTACACTCATCTTCAATGATTTAATTTCTCATTAACTCTTCCCATCAAGTTGGCATCTGAACGTAAAATCCATTGCTCCATAGGAATTCATCTCACTTTATCCCCAACCCTTTAGAAGCCAGAATAACAAGGGGCAGAACTATGTATGGTTAAAGAGGGCTCGTTGCATACATAATTGAATAATTTAAGAAAAAGGTAATACATCATGCTAGGGTTTTAAAATGCATGAGTAATATCTCAAACCCTGATGTCTGTTATATATGCTCCAATAGTTGTTTATATCCACGCTGGCTACTGGCAGGAGCTAAATAAGGACATCAGCAGCTATTGTGTACTGCCTCTTCATAAGGATGGGATCAGGGTCATCATTCTTGGATATGACCTTGCCCCTCGAGGGTATGTTATTCCCAATTCTATGAGGTTGCCAATCACTCATTGATTAAATCAAAGTTGAGTCCTTGCTCCAACACTCTTAGCTCTTTACTTGGGAGGCATGCTCAATAAAACATCTACAAACAACTCAGGTGTTGTATGTAGATATTGTTTTGATGGAAGACTCTTTAGTTTGGCTAAACTTTGCTCCTGTAGACAAACAAAGGTCAATAGGTTGACTGAATTGTATTATGCTGTGCTGCCCTTATGACTGTGGAATTGCAAAATTGGGTAATATGATCACTTTGGCCTCACCATCAATATGCAAGAAAAAAAAAGTCATTAGCGTGCCCTCGGTTCATCTCTTCTGGAGTTCAATATCTTCATCTTGGATTCAACACTAGAACATACCTTGAAAGCATCTTTTCTAAGCAATGTACCTGTGAATATGATGTGGAGAAGAGAATTGGTGCAGCGTTTGGATGGCTAACACATTGAGGCTTCAAGAATAAAGACCTTACGATATATTCTAAACTAATTGTGTAGTATATGTTGCTATTAATTTATTTTAGGAACTTGGAACATCTTGGTCATCAGCCCCATGTAATTGGGTGTGTGTTGAACTTGGTCTGATATCAGTGTATCTATGATGACTCTATGAGTGTGTGTAACTGTATTAAGGACAGGGATGGGGTAGGTGCTCCAGGACTTGAAGTGAGGACTATCCCGGCATTTGTTGGGAGGGAGTGTGGAAAAACCTGGGGGAAAACCACACTCTGGATAGCCACTGTCAGTGCCGCGATTTGAACCTCCAATCTCCGGACTTGCTACAGTTGGCCTTATGGCGGCGGTGCCCAATTTAACAAGTACGGCTACACCGAAGGTTCAACTAATGGTGTATCAAGGTTCTGTATGGCTGTGAAACTTGGAGGCTCTATCGCTGTGATACAAAAAAAAATTGAGCACTTCTGTCAGCAAAAGCTTTGATCCATGGGAGAACTACATCATCAGCATTGTAGTTATTGAGAAAGCACAAATGTCTAGTATAGATTCCTCCATAATGAGTCATCAATGAAAATGGATGGAATATTTCCACTATGTATAATACCAGACTTCCTCGCCAAATACTTTATGGAAAAATTTGCTCCAGAACCAGACCTCATGGAGCCCCATTGTGGAGATATAAAGACCAGCTCAAAACTACCTTGTAGATGACCAGCATAATCCATAAACCAGAGAAGCATGTGTCGAAGATCACCTATTTTGGTGCCTGTACTACTGTCAACTGGTTTGAAGGAGAGCATCATACACATGCACGTAGGTCCAGCAAACTCAACCACGCCCGACCTCATCCGTTTGATGGAATTTGTGTGGTCACATGTTCATACCAGGATTGACCTGTTAAGACACTGAAGGCACATCCACCACTTGATTTGAGTGTTTTTATATTTTGCATGAAGAAATGTGTACACTCAGAAATGAGTCACAGTCAATAATGATGATACTTTACTGCCTTGCTACCTCCTTATTGTCTCTTAACTGTCACTTCATAACGGGACAATTTTGCCTTTATTACCTCCTTACTCTTTGCTTATCACCTAGCCTGGCCCCTTGATGCTACCACATTGCTTCTTAATTGCTTCCTAAACCGCCAATTTACACCTTGCTAAGGGACCATTATTCCTATATTTGTCACTTGCATGCCACTTTAGTCCTTAATATTTTTCCAGGGCAGGCGAAAAGAAAACCCTGGCAGAGGAAGCAGTTGAATTTGAGAAAACAAGGATAATATTAGGATAAGCAGGTGGATGGATGGATGGATGGATGGCAGGGGTGGACTGGCTGTGAGGCAAAGGGTAAGGCCAACAGAGGTAGCCTCAAGCAATGAAGGTCCTGGAGAGGGAGATATGGTAGGAGGCAGGAGCATCACGAGTGGTTGGTTCCTTTCCTGCCCTCAGGGGGACTGAGATTGCGACTAGTACTGAGCATTATTGAACAATTTTTGTGTTTAAGAAGTAACTGCAGAAATTCCTAATAATTTTATTTGTTTTTGTCAAATCTGAATCTTTTCTCCACTCATAGGACTAGGCCCAGTTCTGTGGAACCAGTATTTTGTACTGAATACCATTTTTGGTGTTTATTTCAACAGTTTTAAGTCCTATTTTTCTTTTTATCACATATACTAATTTCACTATTCCTACTATAGGCCTATTTAAAATCCATTGTTTCATCTTTCCAGTCACACTTGGAGATATTGTTGAAGAAATGAATTCTGCAGGAAAATTGATTCTGGATCTGGCATTGACAGTTCATTCCAGGTAAAGAAAAACAAAACATTAGCTAACATATGGCATCTTGTGAAATTTCATTTGAACTGCATTGACCCTACTGGTGTTGCTTCTATTCTTGCTGCTGCAGATCAGTATAGGACACTGATCTCTATACATGGATCGCTGATGGCAGCTCTCCGCTGCACGAGAAAGTACGCCAGGTTGAGCGTGTGGTCCGCCATGTTGGCGTACCCATTCTCGAGCTCTCCTTATGGGGAAGCAATGATAATCTAGTCAATTTTAAATCGTAATTAATGGTGCTTTGGAACAAATAAAAATATAGAGATATGTTCACTCATAGCATAAGGGCATTGGGATCACTGACACGTCATTCCGATGCCAGTAAATCTCCGGAATAGCAATAAAAATGAATGTATGATAACAGCTGACAAATATCAACTTAGGTGCTGAGTACACGCAATTAGCGATCAGTAACAGAGTAACGAGTGAAAAACAATTTCTGGAAACATTCTTGTAAGTTGTATATATTTATGCCACGAAATTATGCATTCTTCAAATGATGTACGGTACCTATAAACGTAGCTCACTATACAGGCCTAGATTCGACATATCGTAATCGGTGCTTGGTAATGAATTCCTGTTTCCATGAAATAACGTGCAGTTTAATTTATAAAATGAAAATATCATTAAAGCAAATGTACACATTTATGAAACCAGCAAATATTCAGAACTTGTCAAGATATCACATAACCAGCAGCTTAATTACCACAGTAAAAATTGCACAAAATTAAATGTACCGTACCGGTATATAATCATCAGGGTGCAAAATCGGAAGTAAATGGTGGGGGGAGAAAGATTACAGGGCATAATTACTACTGTTTATTTCAGGTAGTTCCCGGTGGGGGAGGCATAATTCTCCTTTCTCCTGTAAGTAAATTTCCTTCTCCTCCAAAACAAAAGCAACAACTCCATAAACCCATCCCCTCACTTCTCTCCCTCTCGCCAACACTTCCTCCAAGTAATCTCAGCACTCTACATCAAATACTACAGCTTTTAATCACGCTAGCAGCACAATAAACTTAATAACGGGAATTAGATATAGGTCAAAACTGCACTTTAAGCCAAACCAATTTCACTCCTCAGCTCCACATAAAACTTAACACAACTAAAAACCTACTTAAAATATACTCCCCCCACAGTTTTACAACTATTAAGCGAACTATTCGCACCCAGAACCGAAAAACCCTGAAATGGGATCAAATTTAAAAACGCAATAGCCTAGCCGATCACGTCTGCTTCGGCACCACCGCATATGTATACTTTCAAAATAACTTCAAAATTACGGCTAAGTGACCTATCTGCCTGAGAAGTAAAGGTATTACCGGCTTGCCTGGGATGATGGGTCACCAAACCTGAGCTTAAAACTAAGAATTTATGCTTTAAATAACCAAATTCAACCCATTTTACAACTACAAGAAACAGAAAATATTTACTGCCAGTATAAATACATGTATAACATCAAACTACCAGTAACCAATCACAGAGCCGGATTCGCCCTCCGAATCCAATCACAGCGCTTTTTTTTTACCTACAAGCATATTTAACTACTAAATCCAGCTACAAACTACTTAAAAAACCAATTTCATTCCTTCCTGGAGCAAATGAGGCTTATTTCCACTATTCTTATGTATTACTACAGGTCTTTAACTTACTTCAAACTACCAAAACCAACCCACAAGCGGTCATTCTATCTACAATCAAGAGGTCTGTCCACTGGGCCTGGCGTCACTGAACAAGGCAAGAGCGCACCGCAGACCACGTGGTCTATGAGCAATATTGCACCATGCGCTCGCTGCCATCTTGCTATACCTGTCATCGTCTGTTCGGCCTACTGCTGCCTTAGCTACCAGCCATCCATGTATAGAGAGAGATCAGTGGTATAGGTTCAATGACAGCTTTATGAACCTTTATCTTGGTGTTCCGAGTCACCTCCGTAGCGTAGCGGTCAGAATGGTTAGCTGCCGCCCCGGAGGTCCTGGGTTCGATTCCCGGCACTGCCACGAAATTTGAAAAAGTGGTATGTGGACTGGAACGGGGTCTACTCAGCCTCGGGTGTTCCAAATGAGTAGAGGGGGTTCGATTCCCACCTCAGCCATCCTCGAAGTGGTTTTCCGTGGTTTCCCACTTCGTCTTCGGGCAAATGCCGGGATGGTACTGCCCCCGTAAATTGAATTATATTGAGACCACGATGGCTGTATTGGCAAATATGAGTAAAGTTATGGCTGTCATAGTTGTGACGTGGATATTCATGACGTAGGCACGGATGACGCAGACTTCATGCAAGTAGGCTGGTTGAGCTGAGATTCTTGGTGACGTCATGAGTTTGTTCGAGAAAGATCGGAGATTTACGACGCAGTCGCAGGAAACAAGGTATTGTGCTAAGGAAGAAGTTACGCTATTGGAGGAGAGACTCGAACCAATGAACGATAGTTTGGAAGGAAGACGGAGATTGCTGAAACTACGATATTTGATTACTTTTGGCATACAGATTTGTGGAAATCTATTTTCAGTTATGGCATTGATTTGGAATTTTGAAGAAATTAATTTTGAGTTTTTGAAATTTGAAAATCCGTCAAGTATAGCCAAAGTTAAAACTTCTAGCAATGACGGAGCAACAGGCTATGGAAGGGATGGATACGCCCCTTAAGAAGTTGATAAAAGGTCGTGCACAGGATAGAGGAGCTCTCATATCTCTCATACCGCTGATACCGCATATATATTTCTGATGTCAGATAGTCATTTTCGAGTGAATAAGTGAAGCAAGTTGTCTTTAGCGTGTGGTTAAAGCCCGGCGCATCGAACGAACACGGAGCAGTTCCATTTTACGCTGCTCGAAACTAGGTGAAGTTGAAACGCTCACATTAACGTTTCCACCAGATAAGATATCAAGAGTTAACTTCAGCCTTTATTATAAGTCAATTGGGCAGTACAACATTGAGGTGTGTAGAAGATTTGAACAATTTCACAGTTATACTTTAAAAGATATTGGCACTTTAAGGCTGTCAACAAAAGTGATTTTCTCGCGACATGAGAAACACTTTTAAAATTCCACATTATACACTATGGCTGACACGTGGATTGCAACAGTGATATTGGAGAATACGTTTGGTAATACAACGATACATTCTACTATGGAACATTATAATCTTGCAGTGCTTTCAATGATTATAACAGAAGTTGAGATGGAAGGCTAAGGCTTTAATGCAATTGGGACATATATCGATTGAGTGAAATAACAGCATGGAACTTCGTTAATCGTCATTCTACAAAAGCGAGCATGTAGTGAACATCCAACTACACTCATGCATCGTGAATCCATCGCTGAATTATACCAAATGACAGTGGAAATATTTTCATACTCCACAACTATGAATATTTCTGCGGAAATAACTACAATAAACTTCATGAAGAATTACGACCGGAACTTCAGGGAACTTTCAAGGGAGGCCAGGGTGGACCCGGCTCACAAAGAAGAGTTTTGCCAGAAGGATGTTTTTCGTATACATGGAGCAGTGCAATTTCCGGAGAAGGAAGCAGTTCGATTCTCCGAGGACGCTGATTCCAGGTTCGAGGACGGAGCACATCTTTACGCTGGTGAATTGGAACCAACAGCAGTTTTCTTTGAAAACTTTCCTCTAGAACTTCAATCAACAGATAAGGTAGTCGTGAACGTTTCTTGTATTATTTGAGTCTTGTAGCGATATCTGAGCAACCATTTTCCCATATTTTCTGTCCCATATTTTTTTTGTGCCCCATTTTCTTGCTTGATATTTCTGTACTCAGTACACTTCGATGATTTATTCTTTTTTTTCGACGATTTGTTGAGACATTGTTATGTCATTGGCATACTTAAATAATTTTGGATCAGTTGAGACTGATAATTTATTTTCTTTCAGTAATTTGCATATTTTTGTAGTCACGATTTGACTGTAAAGTTAACGATTTGCTATGGCAGAGTTGAATTCAGACAGCGTGTCATTTTATTAAAGTAATTCTATTCAGTAAATTACTTTGACCAATTTTCTGTCATCCTCAAGAAAGAAGAATGATTAAATGATTTTAGAGCGTTAAAATCTATTACGATATCGACGATCTTTGAAATACTAGTCGTCTTATGAACATGATTGCAACATAGACATTTATCATTGCATTATAGACAATTTTATGAAATATGAACTTTGATTACGATTTATTGAATACACTATAGTAATGAATTTTGATAGGAGTTTTTCTCAATTATAGATTGGAACAATAATGTTTGCATTCCACAATCTAATTGTATTCTATTCGACTATTTATACAGTTTAGATGAACTTTGATTGAAGATAGTATTTTTATACTGCGTTACTTTGATGATATTAATCTCAATTTTGATAGACCAGGGAGGAGTGTCTAATCGTATTTGCTATTAAATTTATTTGTGATTGGCAAATTTTTACTTCATATCGATTCATGAATGAAACCCACGAAGGTTAAATAATAACAGTCATTAATACAATTGATGAATATAAGAATTTTTAAAGAGGAACAATGGATGTATAATCGTTAGTTCAGTGGACATGTAAAGGTCGCTGATGAATAATGCCCTTGAATTATGAAGGAGGTTCCCACAGGAATAAATGAAGTTGATGAATTTATAAGTGGAGGTTTTTGTATGTAGTTTGGAAGATTTTTATGCCATATATATGAAGATATATGATGAATTTTGGGCCAATTGTTGTGCAATTTTGTGCATTTTGAGCGAAGTATTTTCCCACTGAATGTATTGTTCTGGTTCTTTGAAAGTTATTCATATGAAGATACTGTTAAAATTAACAAGAGTGTTAAATAATTTGAGATAAAGATTTTGAATGGAGGTTACCGTCACAAATATTAATAATTATTATTAAACCTTATTAAACCTGAATTTGACAGTTAAATATAACTAACCTTCATTGGTCGATTATATCACCACGATTTGAGTAATTATCAACCGGATAAATGTGTGGTTTAATGTATTTCTTGTATAAATAATATAAACAATATTAATATTGTAAATAATTATGTAAATATCTTTGATAATAATTTGAAATGAAAAGGATTAATAGAGGCGTGTATAAGTTTTCCAATTGTCGTTTGACATTGTTATAAACAATTTATTATTGTTATAAATAATTAATGAACTTTTGTTATTAACATTTGGAGTTTTGTTTTTATACTCTAAACAACGCTAATTAAACAAGTGGTTTGAACAATTAAACATGATTTGGGATTGTTGGAGTAATCCACTGGTGTTTGAATGGAGCATTTAAAACATTTGCGTGATAATATTTCAGTTGAGATGTGAACATTTACGTGTTTTGAAAAGGAGAGCCAAGCTCTGAGGTAACTCGCTTATGCTAGGGTTGAACGAACGGGGAGTCCACTTTGACGATGCAGGTGCATTGCAGCTGGCCCGGACAACTGTATGACAGAGGCCAAGGACGTATCCATAATAGCCTTGTGGCTATAAATAAAATGTGAAGTATATAAACACGCAAAACAATTGATATATGTGTCTCGTCCCAAATCCCGTTTCCATTCCAAGTGCATTATTATAATTACGTTATTTTGAGCTTGAGAAAGCTGAAACATTGTATGTAGAGTATACAAGTCCTACATGAGGACATGGTTATGTGGTCGATGGCTTCTGATTGCCACGTGGATTTTGTTGTTTTATTTTTGTTAAAATCATTCTTTTTGTGAAATAAATTATTGTGCAGTTTAAAGTTTCTCATCTTCGTTCTGGTTCATTTTAAATATCATGGTGGAGGTTATTGTGAGGGCATACTTTAAGTGATCCAGTTGACAACCCAGTCCCCGAGATAAATTTAAGAGGTAAGTAAAGGTAAGTATGAACCCCCGTATATTTTGGTGTGTTCCACAATAATTTCTTGTTAACTATTGTGCTCTAATCTCGATAGTATCTGTCAGTGCCATTTTCATTGATGTAGCTGTGCCGGTGCGATTGATTATTGGCAATCCGATTGAGGGGGCGGATATCTGACAGCCTACTATCCGGATATCGGGTACAGTAGGATTGGCAACCCTAAAACGTGGGGCACGTTCGACTGAATAACATTGGATTACCAAGTTATTGCAGTAGAATTGGCACCGCAATTTTTGTGGAGTGTTCGAATAACATTGGATTACCAAGTTATCGATGTCAAAGGGATTGTGAAGACTCAAATAAAGAGGTTGATTCTTTGTTAGATGTCTTAGCCAATTGTAGAATTTGAGAGTGTGATTATATAGGGATTAAATGTTGTGTTGTATTAGGAAAATTACACTCAGAAAAGATCAGATCTTATACAACTTGAGAGAGGTTAAATAGGCTGGAAACTTAGAAAAATCGCCTATGATCTGGAGTCTTATTTTATTTGACCGGCTTATGACATGTTTAGTCATATTAAAGATAAAATTAAACTATTTGGATTATAAATGTAAATTATTTGTGTTAGGATATTTTAAAATGAAACAAAGAAACGTGAACATGTGCTTGAGTTTATTTCAACATGAAGTGTCTACGAAGGTTAATTATAAGGTAATAATAAGTTAGATTTAAGACAGAAAATTGCTCAAACTTTATATATGGTGAAAAATGTTGCTCAGATGTTGTTATTTTGCTCTGTTTGATGTATGTCCCTAAAGCAGTTTATTATTGAAATATTATTGAAATGGCAGACGAGAGTCTGAGAAAGATGTTGGAAGAGATGGAAGTTAGGAATGCTAGCAGAATGAAGCAGATGATGGAGGAGAATGCTAGTAATATGTCTGCTAATTTGTCTATTAGAATGGAGGAGATGGAAGCTAGGAATGCTAGTAATTTGTCTGTTAGGCTGGATGAAAATCTGAAAGTTCTTCAGACCAGTTCTGCAAACCTAGAAAATAATGTGTCGCGTTTACAGATCAGTACCCAAGGAATCGAGAATGCCGTGAGTGACATTCACAAAGATGTTTCTGATGTTAAAATTGATGTTTCTAAGGTACAGAAAGATCTTACCATGTTGAACCTTGATGTTGCTAATGTCCGGGGTGATATTTCATGTGCTAGAGCTGAAGTAATTGTTGTAAGGAATGATGTTGCTACTGTACAAGACAAAGTAGAGGAAGTTCAAAAAGAGGTTAGAAATGCTCGAACTGATGTGTCAAATGTTCAAGTAGACATCAATAATATTCATTCAGATGTTAACGATATGCAAAGCGATATCAATAAAATACAAGTAGAAGTCAATACTGTTTTTGTAGACATTGCTAAAGTTCAGACTCATGTTAACAAAGTTAGGGAAGAAATTGAAACTTCAAAAACACTTTGTGCTCGTAACATTAGTGCATTAACAACTCGATTAGTTGACGAGTCTGTTAGGACAACAGCTTCTTTAGCTGGTTTAAAATACGATGTAGAGGTCATGAGAACCCAAGTATTAGATCACAATCGTTTACTTAAGGAAGACATTGAAGTAGATATCGCGGAAATGTTAACTGCAAATGTAACGGTTTGGAAAGATGAATGGAACAGGTCAAGTGGGGAACATGTTGATCAGATTCAGGAGCGAATTGAAAGAAAACTTGCCAGTACACAAGTAGACATTAATAATGAAGTAGTTCAGATTAGGAAAGACTTGAATGTAAGGATGGATTCGCTATCCGAAAAGCAGGTAGAGGATAGAACTCAAATAGGTCAGGACGTGCAAGCATTAAAAACCGCGTTAGAGGAACAGATTCATAAGGTTGTCTCTGATGTTAATGAAACTACGAGCAAACTGCAGAATTTGAAACTAGGAGAAGCTAGCATGATGGAAACCTATAAGGAAGAGTTGATTAGGAAAGTCATCACGGAAATCACAGACAAGGATACCGAAGGATTGACTGGTGAAGAGGATAGAAATTACGTGAGAAGAGGTAACCTTACTACAGAAGAGAGAGATATTAGTCCTGAGGAACGTATATCCAGATTCAGGGAAGAAGAAGAAGATCGAAATATTGAACCTGAATGGAAGTATCGTGATAGTGGGAGGAATTATATGGATTCATATCCGAGAAATGTGACAGTCATCCGGAATTTTGAAGACAAACCTCAAAAATTTAGCAACACTGATAGTCTCACACCGATTGAATATATCAGGAATCTTAAAGACTATTTCATAGAAGCCCACATTCCTAGAGAGAGAGAGATGAGAATCGTAGAAAGATTTCTAGCTGCAGGACCCCTCGAATGGTTTAGAGCATTTCGGTACACTTTCAGCAATTTTGACGAATTTGCAGAGGCATTGATAAAACGATTCTGGTCAATAGAAGCTCAGAATTCATTAAGAGCTGAGGTATACTCGAGGAAGTATTCAGGTACTCTTCCAACACGGTACGCTGATTTCTTCACGAGCCAACTATCACGCTTGAGATTTTTGCAACCCCCATTGTCAACAGAGCAGTTGATAGATGCGATTTCACGTATGCTGCCTGTGGAGGTAAGAAGACTGATCATATCGTCAAATATCAGAGATTTGACAAGTAGGGATGAATTGTTGAGAAGGCTTGACTACACGAGTCCAATGCCAAATTTGGTACAAAAAGGTCAGAGGTACGAATTCAAAGACGTTAATACAGTCTACATGGATCAAGTGCAGCAAACTGTTAAGCCTGAGGAAGGAAAAACTGAAAATGTAGGTCCTCACAGGAATAATTATTTCCGCAACAACAGATCCCAAGGTTACCGTCCATATCAGCAAAGACGAGGCTGGAGTAATAATAGAGGGAATTATAACAACGGAAGAGGTAGATACTATAACAATGGTTATAATAGAAACTACAATAGAAATAACCAGTACCAGAATCAAAATCAGAATTCTCAAGGTCAGGTTATGACACCCGACAAGTATCAAGAAAGAGAGAAAGAAAGTCAGCAGTATCTGAAGGAATTACGAGAGAAGGAAGCTGCAAACCAAAAGAAAAGACAGGATGTAGTGATCGATCCTGGTCCTTCTACAAGCCAGCAGAATTCGGAAAACAGGAATACAGGACAGAAGAGAAAGTAGAGAGGAGAGAATGCATTAGCCACACACAAACCAGAGAAGAAGAGACTTATGATTAAGGAACATAGAAGAAATATCATACAAGAGTAGAATATAATTCAATTTCGTGTTCAAGTGAATTGAGATATTTATAACACAGAGTTTAAAAACAATTTGCAACTGTTTTTAAAACGTGGTGAAGGGAGAATGCCCCCGTAAATTGAATTATATTGAGACCACGATGGCTGTATTGGCAAATATGAGTAAAGTTATGGCTGTCATAGTTGTGACGTGGATATTCATGACGTAGGCACGGATGACGCAGACTTCATGCAAGTAGGCTGGTTGAGCTGAGATTCTTGGTGACGTCATGAGTTTGTTCGAGAAAGATCGGAGATTTACGACGCAGTCGCAGGAAACAAGGTATTGTGCTAAGGAAGAAGTTACGCTATTGGAGGAGAGACTCGAACCAATGAACGATAGTTTGGAAGGAAGACGGAGATTGCTGAAACTACGATATTTGATTACTTTTGGCATACAGATTTGTGGAAATCTATTTTCAGTTATGGCATTGATTTGGAATTTTGAAGAAATTAATTTTGAGTTTTTGAAATTTGAAAATCCGTCAAGTATAGCCAAAGTTAAAACTTCTAGCAATGACGGAGCAACAGGCTATGGAAGGGATGGATACGCCCCTTAAGAAGTTGATAAAAGGTCGTGCACAGGATAGAGGAGCTCTCATATCTCTCATACCGCTGATACCGCATATATATTTCTGATGTCAGATAGTCATTTTCGAGTGAATAAGTGAAGCAAGTTGTCTTTAGCGTGTGGTTAAAGCCCGGCGCATCGAACGAACACGGAGCAGTTCCATTTTACGCTGCTCGAAACTAGGTGAAGTTGAAACGCTCACATTAACGTTTCCACCAGATAAGATATCAAGAGTTAACTTCAGCCTTTATTATAAGTCAATTGGGCAGTACAACATTGAGGTGTGTAGAAGATTTGAACAATTTCACAGTTATACTTTAAAAGATATTGGCACTTTAAGGCTGCCAACAAAAGTGATTTTCTCGCCACATGAGAAACACTTTTAAAATTCCACATTATACACTACGGCTGACACGTGGATTGCAACAGTGATATTGGAGAATACGTTTGGTAATACAACGATACATTCTACTAAGGAACATTATAATCTTGCAGTGCTTTCAATGATTATAACAGAAGTTGAGATGGAAGGCTAAGGCTTTAATGCAATTGGGACATATATCGATTGAGTGAAATAACAGCATGGAACTTCGTTAATCGTCATTCTACAAAAGCGAGCATGTAGTGAACATCCAACTACACTCATGCATCGTGAATCCATCGCTGAATTATACCAAATGACAGTGGAAATATTTTCATACTCCACAACTATGAATATTTCTGCGGAAATAACTACAATAAACTTCATGAAGAATTACGACCGGAACTTCAGGGAACTTTCAAGAGAGGCCAGGGTGGACCCGGCTCACAAAGAAGAGTTTTGCCAGAAGGATGTTTTTCGTATACATGGAGCAGTGCAATTTCCGGAGAAGGAAGCAGTTCGATTCTCCGAGGACGCTGATTCCAGGTTCGAGGACGGAGCACATCTTTACGCTGGTGAATTGGAACCAACAGCAGTATTCTTTGAAAACTTTCCTCTAGAACTTCAATCAACAGATAAGGTAGTCGTGAACGTTTCTTGTATTATTTGAGTCTTGTAGCGATATCTGAGCAACCATTTTCCCATATTTTCTGTCCCATATTTTTTTTGTGCCCCATTTTCTTGCTTGATATTTCTGTACTCAGTACACTTCGATGATTTATTCTTTTTTTCGACGATTTGTTGAGACATTGTTATGTCATTGGCATACTTAAATAATTTTGGATCAGTTGAGACTGATAATTTATTTTCTTTCAGTAATTTGCATATTTTTGTAGTCACGATTTGACTGTAAAGTTAACGATTTGCTATGGCAGAGTTGAATTCAGACAGCGTGTCATTTTATTAAAGTAATTCTATTCAGTAAATTACTTTGACCAATTTTCTGTCATCCTCAAGAAAGAAGAATGATTAAATGATTTTAGAGCGTTAAAATCTATTACGATATCGACGATCTTTGAAATACTAGTCGTCTTATGAACATGATTGCAACATAGACATTTATCATTGCATTATAGACAATTTTATGAAATATGAACTTTGATTACGATTTATTGAATACACTATAGTAATGAATTTTGATAGGAGTTTTTCTCAATTATAGATTGGAACAATAATGTTTGCATTCCACAATCTAATTGTATTCTATTCGACTATTTATACAGTTTAGATGAACTTTGATTGAAGATAGTATTTTTATACTGCGTTACTTTGATGATATTAATCTCAATTTTGATAGACCAGGGAGGAGTGTCTAATCGTATTTGCTATTAAATTTATTTGTGATTGGCAAATTTTTACTTCATATCGATTCATGAATGAAACCCACGAAGGTTAAATAATAACAGTCATTAATACAATTGATGAATATAAGAATTTTTAAAGAGGAACAATGGATGTATAATCGTTAGTTCAGTGGACATGTAAAGGTCGCTGATGAATAATGCCCTTGAATTATGAAGGAGGTTCCCACAGGAATAAATGAAGTTGATGAATTTATAAGTGGAGGTTTTTGTATGTAGTTTGGAAGATTTTTATGCCATATATATGAAGATATATGATGAATTTTGGGCCAATTGTTGTGCAATTTTGTGCATTTTGAGCGAAGTATTTTCCCGCTGAATGTATTGTTCTGGTTCTTTGAAAGTTATTCATATGAAGATACTGTTAAAATTAACAAGAGTGTTAAATAATTTGAGATAAAGATTTTGAATGGAGGTTACCGTCACAAATATTAATAATTATTATTAAACCTTATTAAACCTGAATTTGACAGTTAAATATAACTAACCTTCATTGGTCGATTATATCACCACGATTTGAGTAATTATCAACCGGATAAATGTGTGGTTTAATGTATTTCTTGTATAAATAATATAAACAATATTAATATTGTAAATAATTATGTAAATATCTTTGATAATAATTTGAAATGAAAAGGATTAATAGAGGCGTGTATAAGTTTTCCAATTGTCGTTTGACATTGTTATAAACAATTTATTATTGTTATAAATAATTAATGAACTTTTGTTATTAACATTTGGAGTTTTGTTTTTATACTCTAAACAACGCTAATTAAACAAGTGGTTTGAACAATTAAACATGATTTGGGATTGTTGGAGTAATCCACTGGTGTTTGAATGGAGCATTTAAAACATTTGCGTGATAATATTTCAGTTGAGATGTGAACATTTACGTGTTTTGAAAAGGAGAGCCAAGCTCTGAGGTAACTCGCTTATGCTAGGGTTGAACGAACGGGGAGTCCACTTTGACGATGCAGGTGCATTGCAGCTGGCCCGGACAACTGTATGACAGAGGCCAAGGACGTATCCATAATAGCCTTGTGGCTATAAATAAAATGTGAAGTATATAAACACGCAAAACAATTGATATATGTGTCTCGTCCCAAATCCCGTTTCCATTCCAAGTGCATTATTATAATTACGTTATTTTGAGCTTGAGAAAGCTGAAACATTGTATGTAGAGTATACAAGTCCTACATGAGGACATGGTTATGTGGTCGATGGCTTCTGATTGCCACGTGGATTTTGTTGTTTTATTTTTGTTAAAATCATTCTTTTTGTGAAATAAATTATTGTGCAGTTTAAAGTTTCTCATCTTCGTTCTGGTTCATTTTAAATATCATGGTGGAGGTTATTGTGAGGGCATACTTTAAGTGATCCAGTTGACAACCCAGTCCCCGAGATAAATTTAAGAGGTAAGTAAAGGTAAGTATGAACCCCCGTATATTTTGGTGTGTTCCACAATAATTTCTTGTTAACTATTGTGCTCTAATCTCGATAGTATCTGTCAGTGCCATTTTCATTGATGTAGCTGTGCCGGTGCGATTGATTATTGGCAATCCGATTGAGGGGGCGGATATCTGACAGCCTACTATCCGGATATCGGGTACAGTAGGATTGGCAACCCTAAAACGTGGGGCACGTTCGACTGAATAACATTGGATTACCAAGTTATTGCAGTAGAATTGGCACCGCAATTTTTGTGGAGTGTTCGAATAACATTGGATTACCAAGTTATCGATGTCAAAGGGATTGTGAAGACTCAAATAAAGAGGTTGATTCTTTGTTAGATGTCTTAGCCAATTGTAGAATTTGAGAGTGTGATTATATAGGGATTAAATGTTGTGTTGTATTAGGAAAATTACACTCAGAAAAGATCAGATCTTATACAACTTGAGAGAGGTTAAATAGGCTGGAAACTTAGAAAAATCGCCTATGATCTGGAGTCTTATTTTATTTGACCGGCTTATGACATGTTTAGTCATATTAAAGATAAAATTAAACTATTTGGATTATAAATGTAAATTATTTGTGTTAGGATATTTTAAAATGAACCAAAGAAACGTGAACATGTGCTTGAGTTTATTTCAACATGAAGTGTCTACGAAGGTTAATTATAAGGTAATTATAAGTTAGATTTAAGACAGAAAATTGCTCAAACTTTATATATGGTGAAAAATGTTGCTCATATGTTGTTATTTTGCTCTGTTTGATGTATGTCCCTAAAGCAGTTTATTATTGAAATATTATTGAAATGGCAGACGAGAGTCTGAGAAAGATGTTGGAAGAGATGGAAGTTAGGAATGCTAGCAGAATGAAGCAGATGAGGAGGAGAATGCTAGTAATATGTCTGCTAATTCGTCTATTAGAATGGAGGAGATGGAAGCTAGGAATGCTAGTAATTTGTCTATTAGGCTGGATGAAAATCTGAAAGTTCTTCAGACCAGTTCTGCAAACCTAGAAAATAATGTGTCGCGTTTACAGATCAGTACCCAAGGAATCGAGAATGCCGTGAGTGACATTCACAAAGATGTTTCTGATGTTAAAATTGATGTTTCTAAGGTACAGAAAGATCTTACCATGTTGAACCTTGATGTTGCTAATGTCCGGGGTGATATTTCATGTGCTAGAGCTGAAGTAATTGTTGTAAGGAATGATGTTGCTACTGTACAAGACAAAGTAGAGGAAGTTCAAAAAGAGGTTAGAAATGCTCGAACTGATGTGTCAAATGTTCAAGTAGACATCAATAATATTCTTTCAGATGTTAACGATATGCAAAGCGATATCAATAAAATACAAGTAGAAGTCAATACTGTTTTTGTAGACATTGCTAAAGTTCAGACTCATGTTAACAAAGTTAGGGAAGAAATTGAAACTTCAAAAACACTTTGTGCTCGTAACATTAGTGCATTAACAACTCGATTAGTTGACGAGTCTGTTAGGACAACAGCTTCTTTAGCTGGTTTAAAATACGATGTAGAGGTCATGAGAACCCAAGTATTAGATCACAATCGTTTACTTAAGGAAGACATTGAAGTAGATATCGCGGAAATGTTAACTGCAAATGTAACGGTTTGGAAAGATGAATGGAACAGGTCAAGTGGGGAACATGTTGATCAGATTCAGGAGCGAATTGAAAGAAAACTTGCCAGTACACAAGTAGACATTAATAATGAAGTAGTTCAGATTAGGAAAGACTTGAATGTAAGGATGGATTCGCTATCCGAAAAGCAGGTAGAGGCTAGAACTCAAATAGGTCAGGACGTGCAAGCATTAAAAACCGCGTTAGAGGAACAGATTCATAAGGTTGTCTCTGATGTTAATGAAACTACGAGCAAACTGCAGAATTTGAAACTAGGAGAAGCTAGCATGATGGAAACCTATAAGGAAGAGTTGATTAGGAAAGTCATCACGGAAATCACAGACAAGGATACCGAAGGATTAACTGGTGAAGAGGATAGAAATTACGTGAGAAGAGGTAACCTTACTACAGAAGAGAGAGATATTAGTCCTGAGGAACGTATATCCAGATTCAGGGAAGAAGAAGAAGATCGGAATATTGAACCTGAATGGAAGTATCGTGATAGTGGGAGGAATTATATGGATTCATATCCGAGAAATGTGACAGTCATCCGGAATTTTGAAGACAAACCTCAAAAATTTAGCAACACTGATAGTCTCACACCGATTGAATATATCAGGAATCTTAAAGACTATTTCATAGAAGCCCACATTCCTAGAGAGAGAGAGATGAGAATCGTAGAAAGATTTCTAGCTGCAGGACCCCTCGAATGGTTTAGAGCATTTCGGTACACTTTCAGCAATTTTGACGAATTTGCAGAGGCATTGATAAAACGATTCTGGTCAATAGAAGCTCAAAATTCATTAAGAGCTGAGGTATACTCGAGGAAGTATTCAGGTACTCTTCCAACACGGTACGCTGATTTCTTCACGAGCCAACTATCACGCTTGAGATTTTTGCAACCCCCATTGTCAACAGAGCAGTTGATAGATGCGATTTCACGTATGCTGCCTGTGGAGGTAAGAAGACTGATCATATCGTCAAATATCAGAGATTTGACAAGTAGGGATGAATTGTTGAGAAGGCTTGACTACACGAGTCCAATGCCAAATTTGGTACAAAAAGGTCAGAGGTACGAATTCAAAGACGTTAATACAGTCTACATGGATCAAGTGCAGCAAACTGTTAAGTCTGAGGAAGGAAAAACTGAAAATGTAGGTCCTCACAGGAATAATTATTTCCGCAACAACAGATCCCAAGGTTACCGTCCATATCAGCAAAGACGAGGCTGGAGTAATAATAGAGGGAATTATAACAACGGAAGAGGTAGATACTATAACAATGGTTATAATAGAAACAATAGAAATAACCAGTACCAGAATCAAAATCAGAATTCTCAAGGTCAGGTTATGACACCCGACAAGTATCAAGAAAGAGAGAAAGAAAGTCAGCAGTATCTGAAGGAATTACGAGAGAAGGAAGCTGCAAACCAAAAGAAAAGACAGGATGTAGTGATCGATCCTGGTCCTTCTACAAGCCAGCAGAATTCGGAAAACAGGAATACAGGACAGAAGAGAAAGTAGAGAGGAGAGAATGCATTAGCCACACACAAACCAGAGAAGAAGAGACTTATGATTAAGGAACATAGAAGAAATATCATACAAGAGTAGAATATAATTCAATTTCGTGTTCAAGTGAATTGAGATATTTATAACACAGAGTTTAAAAACAATTTGCAACTGTTTTTAAAACGTGGTGAAGGGAGAATGCCCCCGTAAATTGAATTATATTGAGACCACGATGGCTGTATTGGCAAATATGAGTAAAGTTATGGCTGTCATAGTTGTGACGTGGATATTCATGACGTAGGCACGGATGACGCAGACTTCATGCAAGTAGGCTGGTTGAGCTGAGATTCTTGGTGACGTCATGAGTTTGTTCGAGAAAGATCGGAGATTTACGACGCAGTCGCAGGAAACAAGGTATTGTGCTAAGGAAGAAGTTACGCTATTGGAGGAGAGACTCGAACCAATGAACGATAGTTTGGAAGGGAGACGGAGATTGCTGAAACTACGATATTTGATTACTTTTGGCATACAGATTTGTGGAAATCTATTTTCAGTTATGGCATTGATTTGGAATTTTGAAGAAATTAATTTTGAGTTTTTGAAATTTGAAAATCCGTCAAGTATAGCCAAAGTTAAAACTTCTAGCAATGACGGAGCAACAGGCTATGGAAGGGATGGATACGCCCCTTAAGAAGTTGATAAAAGGTCGTGCACAGGATAGAGGAGCTCTCATATCTCTCATACCGCTGATACCGCATATATATTTCTGATGTCAGATAGTCATTTTCGAGTGAATAAGTGAAGCAAGTTGTCTTTAGCGTGTGGTTAAAGCCCGGCGCATCGAACGAACACGGAGCAGTTCCATTTTACGCTGCTCGAAACTAGGTGAAGTTGAAACGCTCACATTAACGTTTCCACCAGATAAGATATCAAGAGTTAACTTCAGCCTTTATTATAAGTCAATTGGGCAGTACAACATTGAGGTGTGTAGAAGATTTGAACAATTTCACAGTTATACTTTAAAAGATATTGGCACTTTAAGGCTGCCAACAAAAGTGATTTTCTCGCCACATGAGAAACACTTTTAAAATTCCACATTATACACTACGGCTGACACGTGGATTGCAACAGTGATATTGGAGAATACGTTTGGTAATACAACGATACATTCTACTAAGGAACATTATAATCTTGCAGTGCTTTCAATGATTATAACAGAAGTTGAGATGGAAGGCTAAGGCTTTAATGCAATTGGGACATATATCGATTGAGTGAAATAACAGCAAGGAACTTCGTTAATCGTCATTCTACAAAAGCGAGCATGTAGTGAACATCCAACTACACTCATGCATCGTGAATCCATCGCTGAATTATACCAAATGACAGTGGAAATATTTTCATACTCCACAACTATGAATATTTCTGCGGAAATAACTACAATAAACTTCATGAAGAATTACGACCGGAACTTCAGGGAACTTTCAAGAGAGGCCAGGGTGGACCCGGCTCACAAAGAAGAGTTTTGCCAGAAGGATGTTTTTCGTATACATGGAGCAGTGCAATTTCCGGAGAAGGAAGCAGTTCGATTCTCCGAGGACGCTGATTCCAGGTTCGAGGACGGAGCACACCTTTACGCTGGTGAATTGGAACCAACAGCAGTTTTCTTTGAAAACTTTCCTCTAGAACTTCAATCAACAGATAAGGTAGTCGTGAACGTTTCTTGTATTATTTGAGTCTTGTAGCGATATCTGAGCAACCATTTTCCCATATTTTCTGTCCCATATTTTTTTTGTGCCCCATTTTCTTGCTTGATATTTCTGTACTCAGTACACTTCGATGATTTATTCTTTTTTTCGACGATTTGTTGAGACATTGTTATGTCAATGGCATACTTAAATAATTTTGGATCAGTTGAGACTGATAATTTATTTTCTTTCAGTAATTTGCATATTTTTGTAGTCACGATTTGACTGTAAAGTTAACGATTTGCTATGGCAGAGTTGAATTCAGACAGCGTGTCATTTTATTAAAGTAATTCTATTCAGTAAATTACTTTGACCAATTTTCTGTCATCCTCAAGAAAGAAGAATGATTAAATGATTTTAGAGCGTTAAAATCTATTACGATATCGACGATCTTTGAAATACTAGTCGTCTTATGAACATGATTGCAACATAGACATTTATCATTGCATTATAGACAATTTTATGAAATATGAACTTTGATTACGATTTATTGAATACACTATAGTAATGAATTTTGATAGGAGTTTTTCTCAATTATAGATTGGAACAATAATGTTTGCATTCCACAATCTAATTGTATTCTATTCGACTATTTATACAGTTTAGATGAACTTTGATTGAAGATAGTATTTTTATACTGCGTTACTTTGATGATATTAATCTCAATTTTGATAGACCAGGGAGGAGTGTCTAATCGTATTTGCTATTAAATTTATTTGTGATTGGCAAACTTTTACTTCATATCGATTCATGAATGAAACCCACGAAGGTTAAATAATAACAGTCATTAATACAATTGATGAATATAAGAATTTTTAAAGAGGAACAATGGATGTATAATCGTTAGTTCAGTGGACATGTAAAGGTCGCTGATGAATAATGCCCTTGAATTATGAAGGAGGTTCCCACAGGAATAAATGAAGTTGATGAATTTATAAGTGGAGGTTTTTGTATGTAGTTTGGAAGATTTTTATGCCATATATATGAAGATATATGATGAATTTTGGGCCAATTGTTGTGCAATTTTGTGCATTTTGAGCGAAGTATTTTCCCGCTGAATGTATTGTTCTGGTTCTTTGAAAGTTATTCATATGAAGATACTGTTAAAATTAACAAGAGTGTTAAATAATTTGAGATAAAGATTTTGAATGGAGGTTACCGTCACAAATATTAATAATTATTATTAAACCTGAATTTGACAGTTAAATATAACTAACCTTCATTGGTCGATTATATCACCACGATTTGAGTAATTATCAACCGGATAAATGTGTGGTTTAATGTATTTCTTGTATAAATAATATAAACAATATTAATATTGTAAATAATTATGTAAATATCTTTGATAATAATTTGAAATGAAAAGGATTAATAGAGGCGTGTATAAGTTTTCCAATTGTCGTTTGACATTGTTATAAACAATTTATTATTGTTATAAATAATTAATGAACTTTTGTTATTAACATTTGGAGTTTTGTTTTTATACTCTAAACAACGCTAATTAAACAAGTGGTTTGAACAATTAAACATGATTTGGGATTGTTGGAGTAATCCACTGGTGTTTGAATGGAGCATTTAAAACATTTGCGTGATAATATTTCAGTTGAGATGTGAACATTTACGTGTTTTGAAAAGGAGAGCCAAGCTCTGAGGTAACTCGCTTATGCTAGGGTTGAACGAACGGGGAGTCCACTTTGACGATGCAGGTGCATTGCAGCTGGCCCGGACAACTGTATGACAGAGGCCAAGGACGTATCCATAATAGCCTTGTGGCTATAAATAAAATGTGAAGTATATAAACACGCAAAACAATTGATATATGTGTCTCGTCCCAAATCCCGTTTCCATTCCAAGTGCATTATTATAATTACGTTATTTTGAGCTTGAGAAAGCTGAAACATTGTATGTAGAGTATACAAGTCCTACATGAGGACATGGTTATGTGGTCGATGGCTTCTGATTGCCACGTGGATTTTGTTGTTTTATTTTTGTTAAAATCATTCTTTTTGTGAAATAAATTATTGTGCAGTTTAAAGTTTCTCATCTTCGTTCTGGTTCATTTTAAATATCATGGTGGAGGTTATTGTGAGGGCATACTTTAAGTGATCCAGTTGACAACCCAGTCCCCGAGATAAATTTAAGAGGTAAGTAAAGGTAAGTATGAACCCCCGTATATTTTGGTGTGTTCCACAATAATTTCTTGTTAACTATTGTGCTCTAATCTCGATAGTATCTGTCAGTGCCATTTTCATTGATGTAGCTGTGCCGGTGCGATTGATTATTGGCAATCCGATTGAGGGGGCGGATATCTGACAGCCTACTATCCGGATATCGGGTACAGTAGGATTGGCAAGGCCATGGCCGCCTCCTTCCCTATCCATCCTGACCTTCCATTACCTTCCCTCATGAGGCCCCTGTTCGCTTTGCAGGTGAGGCCGCCTGGGCGAGGTGCCAATCACACCTCACCAGTTGTATCCCCTCCGATTAGATGTTCCCAGCTCTAGGACACTGCCCGTAGAGGCGGTAGTGGTGAGTTCCCTCGCTGAGTCCGTGGGTTCCACCAACCTGGAGGGTAAACGACTGGGAAGAAGATCTTGGTGTTCCGACTTACTTCCTCCTTCCCAAACATGCAACAGCTCAGTGCGTAGTATGCAACTTTTTTTATTTTCCCAGTCTTGTGGACGAACAAATATTCAGTTTTGGTTTAAAATATGTTTTTCTTTGCTCTACAGTGGTTTTAAATTGTGATTTTCATACATAGTTCCTAACTTGAGGCCACGGCTGCCTCCTTCCCAAACCTAGCTGCAATTACAAATACACCACTACTACAGAAGCAAGAATAACACACTTTATTTATATTGGGCCATATTTTATTTTGGCATCTACCTCAACATTTAAGATAATCAGCAGAATTTGTAGAATAACTGTTTCGAGGGACAGATTACATCAATGTTCTGCTCCTTATAACAACCACTACCAATCAGACTTGAAATGAAAATCCACAGCCTGCTTCCAGTCTCCGACCGGGTCAGGAATGGAATGAATGAGGCCCCCATCTAGCGGCGAGGATATGAACTGTGCCGGCTGCCGAGGCCTGACGCACTCCTCTGGGGCAATGATTAAATGAATGACAGATGAAATGAAATGATAGTGGAGAGTGTTGCTGGAATGAAATTTTGACAGGGAAAACCGGAGTACCCGGAGAAAAACCTGTCTGCCTCCGTTTTGTCCAGCACAGATCTCACATGGGGTGACCGGGATTTGAACCACGGACCCAGCGGTAAGAGGCCGGTGTGCTGCCGCCTAAGCCACGGAGGCTTCACCAATCAGACTTAGGCTATTTTATTCTCTAACGCTTCTCCTGAAGAAGGAAATTTTTTCCCAGTTCATTCTACACATTAAATTAATCTGAAATTGATGGTTTTCTAAAAATAGTTTCAAATCCACACTTTTATTGTCTAATCACTATGGACAGAATCAAACTTATTTACCAGACATGCCCTATGTCTTCTATTTTTAACCCTGTTCACTTAATAACATCTTGTTGTGTAGTGCCTAGCATTCTTGATGGTTGTCTCCCCTGATGTTTTGAATTGACAAGAAATTTAATCTGGTCTGAGGATTGTAATGGAGTACACTCAATCTTGTGAATCAAAACCAAGAAGAGGTGGTGTCGATTATCACAGCAGCCTTCAGATCCAGATAAATGTCAGGATAGTTCCTAACTTGAGGCCACGGCAACCTTGCTACAATTTATTACACTCACTACTACAGAAACCACAATAACACAGGTCATAAGGAGTATAATGTGGAAGCCCCTAAACAATACAACAACACTTAATACCACAGAAAATTGCAACCAATTTTTTATTTTATAAGCTGTATTGTTATCATCAGTTTATTGACAGGTCCGTGTGGTTCATCGGCCACTGTGCTGGAGCCCAGCTGATCATGGTGCTGCTTACGTCAGACTGGTTTAGCAAACTCCCTGAGATACAGCAGGCATTAGTGCAGGGTTGTGTGCTCATGGTTATATGCGGTGGCGTACGCAGGATTTCCTTCTGGGGGGGTAATTGTGCACATTATTATAGGGACAGATGACCTTGCTGTTCTGCACCTTAAAACAACAGTTATCATCATAATTAAAATTACATTTAGATTAATATTGATAAAAAAAACAATAATTAAATAAGCATTCTCTATGCATGAAAACTATTTTAGGCCTTATTATTTTTTCGATACAATGAAAAAAAAAAAAATGGAAAATAGTAACTAAATATTAAAAGTGAAATGATGCAGTAGTATCATCATGACCATAGTTACGTGGTTGCTTATAATATTGTTATTATGCGAGAGAATTATAATGTTTTGCACTCCGTGTTCCCACTGCTATTACTATTGACTCTCAAAATCTGCCTAACTTGATGACTTTATCCGCATCATTAATTGGAATAAATTGCAGAAACTCCTCATGTACTGAATTATCTTTAACAAAACGGACACACGATTAAAGCAACCCGAAGCGACGTGAAAAGGTTACCGATCGCACACTTTAACAGTAAAACTGATCCATGGCTAGCTCCAACACTGAAGGAGGAGTCTCGCTGGGAGTAGAGTGCAGGACATTTACCAAGTGAGGAACGTGATCACATTTAAAATATATACAGGAGTAAGAAACCTCAATAGCGGTAACGTAAAACAGGTGATAGATGGGACAATATATAGATTCAAGTAAAGAAATGTCTCTGGGGGGGGGTGTTTAAACCCTGAAACCCCCCGTCGGTACGCCACTGGATATATGACTTGGCACCGCTTGTGTATACAGCTCTTGATCTTACTGACAAGGGAAGTCTCTGAACCGGGAATCGCGGATCCTGCTGGAACTTAGCAGATGCGTTGCGTGAGCCAAACTAGACAGAACCGTGACGAAAAATCTTTCGGAAATTAACTCCTACCCACCGTAGATGGCAGTAAGAACAACAATTTTGAACTGTGCGCGCTGGTCAAGCGGGAGTATACCTCACTCCTGATTGGTGGCTCAAAAGATCACGTTCCAAACGACTGCCCTCCCGTACTCGCGCTCATAAGCTTCGCTGTGGCAAGGGACATTAATATTGCATCTTTACAAAATATTGCACGTCGTGCTTTATTATTAATCATGCAATGTAAAGTATCACAAATACATTATGATTACAACACAACACAGAGTAAACTGAACCAATGGTCACACGTGTGAGTAAGAGACCAAGCTATTTCACATAGTTCTAGCAACAGTGATGTTCGTGGTAATAATGTTGGAAACACATACTGCTTTTACTCCATCCTCACCGTATATAATAATGTTATTGGTTTTACGTCCCTTTTAACTACACTGGCTTTTAGAGACGCCGGGGTGCCGGAATTTTGCCCCGAAGGGGATCTTTAACGTGCCAGTAAATCTACTGACACGGCTCCCTCGCATTTGCGCACCCTCAAATGCCAGCTGACTGCGCCAGGTTTCGAACCTGCAACCTTGGGCTCAGCAAGCGAGAACGTTACCCCTGAGCCACGCAGCCAGACCCTCACCGTATAAAACATGGGCAAGTGCAAGTACCACATTTTATTGCACTGATATCGAAACAATACGGCACAGGGTGTTAAAACCGTTCGGGATTGTCGGACAGATACTGACTTCGGTACCATGCGTATTGTCACATTGAAGTAAAACTAGAGGACGACAATTGGTGGTCAGAGGCTGCATTTTCAAGATTGTATTTCTCTGGGCCAAATTGATGTCAAAATTCAATAACCGAACGGTGTTCGAAAATCTACGGACAAAGCTTTTTCAGATCCTAAAGCCGTATACATCCAATGGTTGACAATAGGCTGTGGACCCAGGAGGGATGATCATCAGTCGTATGCGCTCTTCACTTTCTAACGATAATGTCCAGAAAAGGAATCCAGAAGGAGTGCCACATTGCCAGATGCTACATGCTGTTTGAAAACATTATGAAACCAATTCTTCAATTGTGCGGATCTCATTTTGCCATATTTTGTGGGAACAACGTAAATATTGTCATGTGCAAACATAGTTTCTCTCACCCTTTTACCAAACACACCTTTTGGTACTTTCAATGTTATGAAGAGAGGTCCAAGCAGCTTGCCCGCTGCTGTTACTGTTGGCATTATTGTATAACTGTGCGTTGTGGCCCGCACTGATTGCACTTTAGAGAAAACCGTTCTCGATGCTTTTATAGCCAGTGTCCTACCCGAACACATCTCCAAATTGAACCCACTTTGATCACTATTACAGTACATACTGTACGTTTCCAGGGCCGAGAGAATCTAGAACCGATGTAACCTCTTCTACGAATATTTCTGCTGCTGACAAAATATCCATTTTTCGATGGGCATTCTTTGATATCACCACAGTTGCTATTCTTCGCGAAATGATATTATAGCGATCCTTAAAGTGCTGCACCCAGGAATGGCTGGCTTTAAACCCCGTATTGTTTACGTCATGCGCAGCTAGCATAGCCCATTGCTGAATTGTCATGTCATATATTACGGCATTATTCTGATGGGCAATGTCAAATTGGGCTTTTAAGGCACATGTTATTCTCCTCAATATGTCGCGGTGGGTGCCGCCCCTTTTCACTTGCTCTGCCCACAAATATAAATCTATCTTACATCTTAAACAGTAAAACTTACATTTTACTGACGAAAAGGAAAGCGGACACCTCTTACCGCTTTTCCAATACTCAACAGCATTTTGTTTGTATTTCATACCTAACCCACTTGTTACAAGAGACGAACGCCAGAAAGCCAGATTGGCACAAAACCATCCAAACTGTCCAACAGGTCCTGTTCTTGAATGCTGAGAAGCCTTTCCATATATTTTCCTCCAGACAACAGATAACTTTTCCAATGTTAACATTCATTATGCAACGCATGGGACACTCCCCGTATACGCATATAAACGTATGCCAGGTCTGTCGCCTCTCATTCGATGACTGTACACCGTAGGCCGGGAAGCAACCTCTGACGCAGCCAATGAAGCTCACGCCACTGGCGCGCCAATTTAAACGTGTAAATCTTAATTTTTCATCTAGTAGAAGGTGAAGTTAATTTCCGAAAGATTTTTCTTCACGGTTCTGCCTAGTTGGGCTCACGCAACGTATCTGCAAATTTCCAGCAAGATCCGAGTTTCCCCGGTTTAGAGACTTCCCTTGTGAGTAAGTTTAGTCTCATCTCTTTTATAATGCAGTATGAGGCACTTGCTGTAGGCATGATAGTTTATGCCTGATTTAATAAGTACAATTTTCTTTATTTTAAGTTTTCATGACAAGTGATTACATACTGTATTGATGGAAACAATTTCTTAATGGACCTACTGATACTGTGCAAGATCAGGAATGATGCTCCATCTAGTGCTGAGGAATAGAAATGTGCCATTCACTCTCCTCCAGGGTGATGACTGATGAGCAATGAATGATTATGGAGCATGACTGTAAGAAAAATGACAGAAGAAACTTGAAACCCCAAGAAAACTTGTCCCACTTCCACTTTCCCTGCACTCATGACGATGGAAGGCCAATATCTACAGTATCTATCTGATTCATGCAAAGGGCCCTTATATCTTTTAATTTTACTTAAATTTAAATAGCACTTTGAAGACCCAAAATTAGACATATGGACACAAACCTACAAACAAATACGTAAATAACAATAATAATTATCACATTAGGTTAAGACAATAAAAATGTATTTCAAGATTAACAGTTGGCCTGCAAGACCTGTTACATCCTCTTGTCACAATGACTTGAATTGAGAGGTATGCAACAGATTTGCTGAAGGCTGTATATGGCTTGTACTCTTTGTAAAGCACATGACCTTATAGCAAATGTCAATGCGATAATGAAAATTAATTCCTCAGAATGAAAACTCGCCATGGGCTACTATTACAGTGTGCTTGTGTCAGCACAGACTGGCTTCACAGCTGTACCATTGCCATCTGCTGGATTAGCTCAGTTGGTGAAGCAGTGACAGGCAAAGCCGAAGGTTACAGGTTCGACTCCCACATTCATTCTTGACCAGCCATCTTTGCACAACACACAATATAATAGCTGAAAGCCTTCTTGATCATCACTGCAGTCATGAAAATCCAATTCCTCAATCAAAATATCATGCATTTGGTTACACACTTTTGTTATAGTTTTGATCTGCACAGTAAATTCTCATTCACATAATAAAAAAAGATTGCATGTTTTAGGGGTCTTTGTCCAAGTGGCAGCCTACTTGTATGTGGGAGAAATAAAATTCACCACAAACTTAATAGATAAAATAATTGGAATGATCTCTTTTACAAATAGCTTTCTCTGCGCTGAGATGGAAGTAGCATCTGAGGATGTTTCATTAGTTGTCTTCTATAGTGATGCATCAGGCTGTTGTGTTTTGTTGTTGTTTTTTTCATCAATTTTTTGTTATGCTTTCAGTAGGTTGTCAGTCACGTAAGCTAGTAACTTAACAGTTAGTTCCTTCAAACAACAGTCCTCATTATGATAGATGCAGATGTACTGATGTTTGCAGTGCTCAACATATCAACAGTCAGATCACATATCATAGAAAAGATACTGCTATCTGTAGTTACACAAGATAGTTGGAATGGAAAGTGGTACTTCTGAGATAGTTAGATTCAGACACAAAATCTTTAGGACAAATTCAGTTTAATTTATTCATAAATTAGCTTGTTGACGGTACACAATATTAAAAACTTATATATTAATGTAACACTCTTTATGTATTTCAGTGGAGAGATCGACTTGTACAGTGCCTTTCCCAAAAGATCATGGGTTTTGCCTACCCTTGAGCACACTTTGAAGGTCCTGGTAACAATTGCAGAACATGATTCTCCTGAATTTAAACGACAGAATGTAGAATTTCAAAATGTAAGTAGCCTATGTCTTACAGGTTTTCTAGCCAAAATGTTGGGGTCTATTATGCATACTGTATATACATACCATACATTGCTCTGATTAATTTTAAAAAAATCTTATTTTGATTACAGCTCCTTAGAAAAACATGCAAACAGGTGGAATTCTTGACAGTGTTGACCATTTCGACAAAGTGGAGAATCTACAGAAGGAAAACTTTGCACTAACAAAAAAAAAATTCAACTCATTAAACATTAAGGGGTGTTACTTGGACAAAAGAAATGCCTATGCGGAAAGAGGGAATCAATCAGTATTTATAACAATTGTGTTTGTTTCCTCTCCTTATTCAGTTGTTGCTTAGACACATTGCAGGATTAGTTATAAAATCCTTTTACAGGATTGAAACATCTTTGAAGATTAAAATGAAGCACATGAAAGTAAAAGAACTTCTGCAGAAAAATGTTTTTATACCTAGCAAGAAAATAATTTTAAAAAAACTGTTCATCAAAAATCCCATTGAAATGTATTTGTTTCTCTTTGCCAAGTTCATTAAAGATTTCCATTTTTGAGGTCTTAATGCACATTATTGTAAATTGTTTACCTGTAGCCCATTTTGAGAACCTTCACATACCAATTGGATCTTACTGTTAATGTTGAGTAAGTAAAATTAAAATAAGAAAGTACTGTATTTCATTTCAGTAAATATTGTAGTATGAACGAATTCACCTTTACAAATCAAAATTCATTAGTTATTAAATACTGTGAGTAGGTGAGTGAGTCATCTGTGGGACTGTGCAAAAGAAAGCTTGAATATGTACAATAACTTATTTAACAAGTGTATAACTAGCACAGTATAGGCTATGTATTTAATTTCAAACAGTACAATAGAAGTTATATTCAATATAATGTCGAGGGATAAAATACACTTCCCTTATTTTTCTGAAGTTGGTTTAGATCTGGTCTGTATACGCCTACATTTTTCATTAGAATATTGCAGATCATCATCTGTAAATGAGCCCTACAAAGTTGGCTGGCTGCGCAAGGTTGTAAGACCTTCTTGTGATAGATTTGTCCTCATTTCTGATGATGGTTTGGTAGTATCCACTTGCCTAGAGTGAGCATGGAAAAATATTAGGAAATGAACACACAATGCATGTCTGAGCATACCGGGATATTTGAGCAAGCAGTTACCCAGTCCTCAATGTGAAAGGTAGCTCAACACACTCAGCTTCAAAAGAGAAGGTGAAAATGACATACGGTACGTTATATTTCAGAATGGATATTATATACACAATTGTGGGGCAGATGACCTCGTAGTTCCACCCCTTAAAACAACCATAACTAACTAATATACACAATTTATGCTAAAATATCTTTAATGGACATAGGTTTGAATCTCATTGTTGGCCATCTTTGATATGGTTTTACGTTTTCTTTCAGATTAACTTCAGACATATTATGCTGGGAGGTGCTTTTCTCAAGAATATGGATATTTCATTCACTATTCTACTCTCGGGGCAGATGAACTTGCTGTTCTGCCCCTCAAAACAACAACTATTCTTCTCCCTACTATAAATACACACATCAATAAAATGGGCTTCCAAACGTGCATTACAACCGCAGGGCTGATGACTACGATGCTCCAAACCCGTAATTGATTAAAAAGCAACAAACACAACAGCATGCAGTAGAAATTCAGCAAAATACAAAGTAAAATAAAAATCTACAATACCTTACACGAGAAATTCTTACCAAACATTTGTCCTCGAGTTGATGGCAACCCCGTAAACTTAAAATGAAACGATTCACAGACTTCTTCAATGTCAGTACACTTTTGATGTGTAACATCTTTCCACCCGGTTGCTGGATATTTTTGTGGGAGTGATTTTGAAAACTGGGACGGAAGTGGATCGGAGGGAAGTGTGTAAGACGCACTGCCATGTGGAATGTATATCACATACGGATTACTTCAAGGTTTGGAGGTGCCATTACAGATATTTCTACTATAAATAATCTTCAAGTTGTCGTTCTTTGGTGTGAAAATATTCATTATATCATATTTGCTGAAAACAATTACGATTTATTAAATCTTCATACTTTTGCTGTATTCTTATTTAATTTAAGCACTCGATGTACTGTCGGCCATGTGGCTATGTGGGATCTATATCGCATCAACAAACACTCCAAACAACGTAGGAATTCAGTTTATTAACACCGGCTACTAATTGAAACCTCGTTGGTCTAAACACTGGGAGCAACACATTTAATATACCTTCTGCACACCTAATTTTTTGTTGAAGCTACTGAGAAGACTAGTTAAAAATATCCAACAGAAGAGCGATTGAAGATCAATGTCCTCTAGCTGCAACAATGACATGTTACGATTACAGTAAAAAATTCGTTGGGAGTACAAACATTGTAGTGAAACACCACAGGACCTCCATTTTCATGTGGATTCTGAACCACGGGATGTGATATTTCACTTCAAAAATCTCACATGCATTGACCGGGAATTAAAACCCGTCCGCCTTGGTGAGAGGCAAGCAGCTTGACCACTGCACCATAAAAAGTCATTAGGGAATGCATTCTTCTCATTCATGACAACATCTGCCCTCAAAGTGCTGCTATAACTCATCAGCTTCTGCAACAATTTTGGTGGGATGTTTTCGAACACTTGGCGTATAGCACTGAGTTACTTCCACTTCACAGAAAAAAGTGTCTAGGAGGGCAGAGGTTCCAGATGAATGTCGAGCTTCATAACAATATGAAGACCCATGTCCACTCACTGGGGGCAACAGTTCATGAAGAGGGGAATTGGAAATCTCGACCACAGATATGACAAATGTCATAATCTTGACGGTGATTATGTCAAAAAGTAACCATGTTTGTATATAACGTTTGTTGATAAATTTGTTTTGTTATTTACACTTGTCTTTCTTTTAAGGATCCTCAGAGGTTTAAAACAAAGAAGAAACAGCCCTCGAATATGAAAATAGAGCACAATGACCAGGAGGCAATATTTAAAAAAATCATTCCCATTGATTGATTCAAATATAATAATTTATCATTGTGTTGGAAGCCATTTTTCGTTTTGTCTTAATATTCAAAATTATTGTTTTATCAGTCAGTCAACACGTATTGTACCCAATTGTAATGTTTCACTAATTTCCCGAACTTGGTCATCCAACTAAATTTATTTATTAATCTCTTGTAAATTTGTTCAGGTTTAGGGAAACACTCATTACAATTGGGTACAATCGTGATGATTAGGGCCCGGATGTTGATGACCTTAAAATTATCAAAACATGACCTATAAAATGCCCATAATATTCACTTAAAATGACCTCATTAAAAAAAAAAACTAAAAATTGTCATTAAAAAAAACTACCTAAAAATGATCAATTTCATGATTGTCTTGTACAAATAATGGTTCGAATAACAAACATTCTTAGTAGAATTAGTGTATTACTACTAAACTATTAATAAATAGATTAACAATACGTCATTTTCATTTCTACTACAAAGTGAAAAAATATATTGCTAACTAAACACACCTTAGTTAGTGTTGCAACACACCACCATCGTCATCCTCAAGTTAACAAAGGTGAAGGAACGGCGGTTGTCAGCTAATACTGTTTTATATTTCGAGAAACTTCTCTCCACTTCCACTGATGTAATGGGAGCATATTTGAAAAACACTATGTCACTGGCTGTTAAATCCTCTTCAAAAATGTCAATTCTGAAGTCTTCTCACAACAAAATACTGGCTATTTGACACACTGTCTAATACCCTTTATTCTTCTCCAATAAAAATTTTATTTTCTGTCTGCCTGTGTCCCCAATCTCAACTTTTACATGTTTTATACAACCTTCAGCATTCCTGACTAACTCTATTGGCAACTCCAGCTATCTGATATGACATCTAGCGGTAAAAATGAGAAACTTACGAAGTAGGGTACATTTGTCACGTGGTGACTGTTTGTATATGGTTTCTTGTATTGGTAAGCAGATCGTGGTAAATTCTTCGTGATTATACATAAGTAATAATTTTTACTCGTTGATAAGAGTGCAAAATGAGTAAAAGCAAAGTATATTGCTCAGTTTACGGCTGTAAGTCGATGTTAAAGAGGGCTGCGGATATACGTTTTCATCACTTTCCAAAAGATGCAAATAGCAATAGCCGAAAGGTGACGATACCAAATAAATACGGGCAACAAGAGCGGGTTGGACCACTCACCACTACACTCACTGACGACAGGACGGTTGTTCACTTACGCCGTGCCAAGCCGCACCTAGACAGCCAAGCACATTAGCCGATCCAAGCCATACCAAGACATCCAAGCCTAGGCCTACTGCAGCCGAGGACAGCCAAGCTTCATCAGTCAGGTATCCTTTCCCGCTCCCTAGTTCATTTCCAATAACCCTACCAACCGTCATCACCTCGCCCTGCGATATCCGAGCCATTCCACAACGAGTCATATAGGCCTAATTTGACTTCGCAGGGTTAATACCTACCATCCAAATCAAGCAATTCCTGTCTACCCCGAGTTTTAATACAAGTTAAACTCATCCCTTCACTCTACCAAGCAGCAAGTAATTTCTAGAGTCTATAGTACAGTGAGCAAACTCAAATATGCTTTTAAACGTAACAGCGCCATGACTCGAACTGCACAAAAACAAATACCAGCAGACAACCGATGATTGATAATATGCAATTGACACATAAAATCCAGTGGAACACACAAATTAGATCACGTGTATCGCACAGTTATACAAATATACAATTGAAAATAATACTGTCATTATTTTAGGGACCACATTTACTGATTATAATTGAAAAATAAAAAGTGTTCCATATCAAACGCGTGTTATTGAGTAATTTTACCCTACTTATCCAGACGACCGCAGCGCCCCAAGTGTTAGTTTGAGTTGCCAATTGACTTGCCCAATACCATGTCACTTTCTTCTAGGCAGGTTATAGTTTCTGGCAAAAATGAAAAATTTTATTTTATGCAAGCCAATTTACCTTCAATTTGAGGATCAGAAAACAGGTTCTGTGCACTCCCAATTGCCTTAGCATCTGTCCTATCAAAGCCATTCACTACTTCTCTCACTATCTGAAAATTGTCTCAATAGTATATGCATGCTGTCAACCAGGTACCCCAGCATATTAAAACTGGTGCGGGGGGCAAAGCTATATCAGGGGCCTTTTGTTTAAAATACTTAGTGCGGGATGGTGCTTTGACAAAGACTTTCTTTACTGTGGAAACTAGTCTATCTACTTCTGAAAATTTTGATCGGACCTCTTCTGCAATTCGATGAAAAGCATGGGCCAGACAAGTAGCATGCACCATCTTATTGTAAAATGTGTTGATAGATTTTGGTGCCTTTACCATGTAAGGTGCTGCATCTGTTAGGAAGAGGAGCACATTCTCATGTTATATTCCGCTAGGCCATATTAAACACATGGATTTATCGAACAGTTTGCATACCTGAGTGTGGTTAACCGCTTCCAAAACCTCTGAGGTCAGCAGAAAAGTTTGCTCGGGGCTGTTTGTTTCTAAGGTCCCTATCAACTACATTTCCTACATAACGTCCCTCTGAATCTGTAGTCTCGTCAATTGATACGTAAATTTTTTTCCCGTTCACACATTCACGTATTCGGTTTAACGTGTCATCGTAACATTTTGATAGGTAGTTTTTACGCAATGTTGATTCGTCTGGAATAGCATGACCAGTGTGGCGGTCGAGTTTTCCTAGTGGAATATTAGCACTAACAAAACTGACAGTAGTGGCTGCGCGGGCTAAAGCGCTGCGTTAGGTCAAGGGGCCAAGCTCTCTGCTGACTCGGTAGATGCGTGGGTTCGAGCCCCACCGTCGGCTGTCCTTGAAATGGTTTTCCGTGGTTTCCCATTTTCAACACCAGGCAAATGCTGGGACAGTACCTTCTGACAGGCCACGGCCGCTTCCTTCCACATCCTTGCCCAGTTTCATTCATCTTCATCAATTCCATCTCTCATCCCGGCACGCAGGTCGCCCACGGGCGTCGACTAGAAAGACCTGCACTCGGCCTCTCAGGAGGCTACACGACAAAAAAAAAAAAAAAAAAAGCACTAACCAACACTTCACATAATTCTTTATACAAGGAAGATGACTTGTCATTTGATGTCGAAGCAGTTTCTTTTAACAGTAATTGAGACACTTTCCTTCTTTACACATTTTCAAGACCTCGCAAATGTTTATCGCTCCTGACATGTTGTGCGGTGAACCGTTTATCTGCAGCGACTTTTAATTTCGCACACTTTACAGAACAAAATAGTTCCATCAGTTGAGAATATGTTTTCACCGAAATCTGACACATACTGTTTTAAACGGCTTGCAGTTGGCTGCTTTTGTTTTGGCATTTCAATTGCACTGCACAACAAAACGTCACACACCTACAACACAAACACACCTTAAAAGTCCTATAGTTGCCGGGTAACTAAGTGAACGATCAGAGGCCAGAGCTGCGTCAGAGCTGTCAACACTTCTAATAAAGATAAACTCGACACAAACCACATGGCGCTGAGGGGATTACCCCGTTTCTTTTCTCAGACTGACGCAATACTCACGTGCATGTGAAGAAGTCGGTGACGCAAACTGTACACACAAATGCATCGTCAAGAAAAATTAAATCAGCTTCGTAGATAAGAAACGGGTAATGAAAACAGATGAGCACTGCAGAACTACAGTATATGGGTTAGTCCAAGAATGTTAACGCTGACATGTTTTGAAATACAGATACTAAAAACATAACTTTAAAATGTGCATTTAACCATATTCAATTAAAAAAATGACCTAAAATGCACCTAAATGTTAGAAAATGACTTTATTCTGGAAAATGTAGGAAAAATTTATTTTGATGACTTTTAAAAACCCCATATATCTAACATATTTATTGTAGAATACACTTAATTGCCACTAAGCATCGTCTCCGTGTACTCAGTTAAAAGATGACTTTTCATCAAAATCCAGGCCCTAGTGATGATCGACTGAAGGGCATTAATTTCAATGTAATAATATATTTAAAGGCTGCCCCATTGAACAAACTGTGATATACATACACTACAAATGAAAATGAAGCATTAGAATTGGAAAGTACATCCATAAATTGATCCATTAAATTATAGAAGCCTACTGTATAAAGTAACACACTTATTTCCCACAATGGAGGTTGTTGCTTCAATCAAGATATAGTAATGCTTCTTGTGACTTGCAATGGATGATGCAGTCGTTGGTGAAGGTTATATCTGAATACTGGCATTGATCCTTTTAAGGGCAGCGAGGGTTCATCCTTCATGACAAACTTAGGCATGTGCAATAGTTTTGTACTTATTTTTCAACATATTTGCCAAAACGATTAGGCATGCCATATCGTGACACAAGCTTTCCGATGCCCTCTACAACGAAGTCTGCCGCCAGTGAGGTACAGTATGTCTGGACATTGTTGTTGAAGCATTGTCAGCCCAACCACGCCTTCAAAGCTCTAAAGAGGTGAAAATTATTTGGTGCGAGATCAGGACTATACGGTGGGTAGTCGAAAACTTCCCACTTGAATTTTTTGAGGTCTTTCATCATGTTGGCACAGTGTGGTTGTGAATTGTCAAAACCACACCAGACGAGAGCATGCCTCTTCGTTTGTTTTGAATTGCCCTGTGGAGGCAACGTAACGAATAAACATCTTTAGTTATAGACTGGTTCACTTTTTCCAAAAATGCCTCTTTTCCAATTTGAGCGGCATTTTGGGTAACATTTGGGCAAATGGCTTATTTTTACTAATTCGGACCTGCTGAACACGAATATCGCTGTTGCCTGGCTGATTTCTCCACCAGAAACCCGAAATCCAAGTTGGCGGCCAAGATGGTGGACTTAGCCCTATATCTGCACTATTTTAGTTTCCTCACGTATTTTTATTCCGATAGGGGTAAATTAGGCTGTAAAGCATTGTTGAAACAATGGTTTGTCGATTGACTAAGTTTTTAATCACACTGAATAAATTTTTCCCTTTAAAAAATATATACAGTACAATATATAAATTTTCTTCTCGTAATATTTTACAAAATTTGTGTTTTGATTGATTTATGTTCGTTATTCTACACGTATAATTACAAATACCATAACTACTATTTCTGTTCAAATTGCCAAAATCAAGGGAAGGAATGAGCCTGTTTTCAAGAAAGCAGTTAGCACAAATTGGTATCGTCCCGGTGGAGATACAGACTGTGATATCGAGTTCGAAGCTACGGATTTAGCGTTTGTTTATCTTCAACAAAAGGAGACTTTGAAATCCGGATGTACTGAGTTTAATCAATACATTACACACAACACATTGGGCATTTCTTAAGCTGGCTACATGCCCCTAATATTAAATCCTACCCATGAGTGGGACACGCTCCAGACAGTGCGTGAAAGATTTGTCGTTGTCGCGGATAAGCTGAAGCAGCCGTACGTGGTGTTAACTTGCGATCAAGCGCTCTACCATAAGTTGTTGGAGATCAAATGGGGCTCAGAACTGTTTCAAAATCGGGTTGTTATGAAGATGGGAGGTTTACACCTTGCACTTAATTTTCTGAAAACCATAGGACAGCATATGGTAGGAAGTTGTATTCGTGAGATCTGGGTGGAAAGCGGAGTCTTAGCGGAGGGATCGGCCGCTGGAGTTCTTGATGGAAGGGTATATGGTAAAGGTCTTCGTATTCACAAACGTATGTTCCATGCTTTATGGCGCACTTTACTGGATAGGCTGGCTGATGAGAAGAGCTGCGATATTTTTGAAAACCTCCCCTATGATGCAGAAACAGCTGTCGAGTATTTCCTCGTACAAGAAAACTGGGAAAAAATCAAAGACTTTGTTTCCGAGGCATCACGATCGAGTTCAAATTTTGCGTACTGGTGGTCATATCTAGGGATGGTTTCGACATTACTCAAATTTACAAGGGGAATCCGTTCTGGAAATTGGGACATGTACTGTATTTGACTGCTCTTAAGGAGATGCTTCCTTTTACTGCACGATACGACCACACCAATTACACTAAGTCCTTGGCAGTGTATATAGCTGAAATGCATCAGCTCCCTGAAGAAGTCGAGATGGCATTCAGGAAGGGAGACTTCGCGGTCCAACGAAGCAACGGAAAATGTTGTCAAGTTGGCGCGGATCATTCACAGGAATGGATAGTGGGCACTTATAAGAAAGCCGGCGGATTAGTTGGAATCACGCAGGAAGAGTCTGCTCTGCAACGTTGGGCCTTGTCATTTCACTGGAGGAGTGATATTACTAATTCAGCGTTTGAAATGTTCAGGGTAGGAACAGAAGGCTGCTCATATAAAGAATAATCTGTCTATCCTGGTAGGAGACGGCGAGACAACTCGGACGAAGAAAAACTCTTGTCCACTTTAAAAACTTTTAAAGTTTACTCAGAAGACAATGCTGATCTCTCAAATATTCACAATGTAGCAACTAAGGACATTGCTACCGTCAAGATCCAAGATTTGCTTCTACGCGCGCGAGAACTGGGGCTTGAACAAGCGAATAAGTTCGTCTCTGAACGCCTTGTGTCATCTGAAGACACGGGGAAACCGCAAGTGAGCTTCCATTTGCCCATTTCTAAGAATCGCCCTCTCACACTGAACGACTTGCCGAGAGTTCTGACGAAGAAAACGACACACAAAACAGTGCTGAGTAGTGACAGGAGCGGTCTCCAAAGAATAGTAATGGCTTAGGCTACGAGGCCGGGAGGGAAATTGATCTTCAAGAAATTTTAAAACATGAGCTCATCCCTTGTCCTCCATCCCTGACAAACATGGATGGAGATTTAAGAAGTGGAGATAAGTCTACCCTGATTACAACTCTAACTAAGGACATTGACTGCCCTGATAATATAGTTCTGGAGAGAGAATCTTCACATTTACTCATTGACGGCATGGCAATGATCAATGCATTCTAGAATCCGGCAAAATGCGTTACGTTTGGAGATTAAATCATGGCAGTGGAAAGACATATCCGTTCCTACACTTCTGTCTATTCAAGAATCGACATTGTTTTCGACCGGTAGGTGTTTTACATCATCATCATTATTATTATTATTATTATTATTCAAATTCCATGACTAACTGATTTTACGTTGTGCTAAAAAAATGTTATCTTATTGAACATTTATTTCTTAATTTTTGTTGTAAATAGTCATATTTTTTGTCCGAATTATATTATGTAAGAAAAAAATGAGCGTTGGTAGCTCTTTGTAACGCATAACTATCATTTATATCGCTTCTCACGACAAATTTATCCTCAAAACCGTTTTCAGAATAAATATACAACGGGAGGAAACGAAAATAATGCAAATATAAGGCTAAGTCCATCATCTTGGCCGCCATCTTGGATTTCTGGCTTCCAGTCGAGAAATCAGCCTGGCAACAGCGATATTCCTGTTCAGCAGGTCCGAATTAGTAAATATAAGCCATTTGCCCAAATGTTACCCAAAATGCCGCTCAAATTTAGAATTTGGTAAAACTGAACCAGTCTATTATTCTTATAGTTGTCCCCTGCTCCATAAAGTCCATCAACAAGTCACCTTTATGGTCTCATAAACAGTAGCCATTGTTTTCCTTTGCTCAGTATCTGTTTACACTTTTTTTGGCTCGTGTGCAGTAGTGTGCATCCACATCGTATACTGTTCTTTGGTTTCTCTCTCATCGCCAGTAACGATAGACTTTAAAAACTCTTCCCTCTCATTATGGTAACGCGTGAGAAACATTACGGCTGACGCTATTCGCCGAGTTCTGTGATCGTAAGTCAACAATTTTGGGACCCAACGTGAACTAAGTTTCCTGTATCCTAGGTATGTAGTGACAATTTTGGACCTTGGAATGCTGTAGAAAGTTCACTTATCGTACACCTCTGTTTGTCACAGACAAACTTATCAACAAGCTCAGCACTGACAGACTTGCGTCCTTGCCCACCTTCATCATGGATGTCCGTTCGCTCTTCTGTAAATTTCCGACACCATTCTCATACACTACCATCACTCATCAAGTTTTCACCATACACTACGCTCATTCTGTGGTGAATTTCATCAGTATTACATCCTTCTGCTTGCAGAAAACGTATCACACTTTGCAACTCGCGCTTGGCAGGAGAATCTATCGTAGCGGTCATGTTCAATTGCCTATAGCTCGGCTACAACTGGCCCCACAATGGCAGGGGGTGGAGGGAATGTAGCGTAATTGCAGGACGCACAGAACTGGCTTCCGCCTCTCTTTTGTTTACTTAGATACATGATCGGAGGTTTAAAAAAAAACAATCCAGGCATTTATTTATATATCTATTCATTTTAACGGTGATAATAAAAACTACTACTGAACTGACACATCTAACTAACAAACTAATAGAAAAAAAAACACAGTTGAGGAAGAATTTTTGTGATGGTGATCAGTAGTAGGCCTAAAATGGATGCAACATCCAGGTCATTGGCCCCTAATGATAATAATAATAATAATAATAATAATGAAAATGGAAAATGACTACTGGCACAGTCATGTAATTTACCAACAAATAGAAGAAAAGTTGATAAGAAAAAGGAATAAATGAAGTAAAATATGCTGCCCATATCTCATTGGCTGCTAGAAAAGTAGGGAGCAATAGTGTCGTCTTTTTCACCGCATAGCGCTGTAGGAAAGTGATTGGAGCGCTTTAAAAAACTTCGGCTCCTGAGGGAGCAATAGTGTCATTTTTGACACATACCATTGTAGGAAAATGATCGGAGTACGTCAAAGAAAATTTGAAAACACCAATCCTTGTTGCAGCTGATAACCTCAATGTTCTGCCCTGACACCATCACACTTATTCAGAGGCCTAATGAAATGAAAATCCACAGCCTGCTTCCAGTCTCCGACCGGGTCAGGAATGGAATGAATGGAGCCCCCATCTAGCGGCGAGGATATGGACTGTGCCGGCTGCCGAGGCCTGACGCACTCCTCTGGGGCAATGATTAAATGAATGACAGATGAAATGAAATGATAGTGGAGAGTGTTGCTGGAATGAAATTTTGACAGGGAAAACCGGAGTACCCGGAGAAAAACCTGTCCGCCTCCGTTTTGTCCAGCACAGATCTCACTTGGAGTGACCGGGATTTGAACCACGGACCCAGCGGTGAGAGGCCGGCGTGCTGCCGCCTAAGCCACGGAGGCTTACCAGAGGCCTAATATTTATTATAAATATTATTCATTTCAGGTACCGTATTGACAGTAATATTTAGTTAATATCTTTGGTCTACAGTTATGCATCTACTTCTTTTCTTCAGCGTTTGTCCCGCCTGGTGGCAGGGTTTGCTACATGGATTTGATGTCTCCATTTAGATCTGTCCTGGGCCATGTCAGGGTGGAGATTGACGCCATCGCTGTTCTGGTCGTCCTTTTGGTCTTTTATCAGCGACTTCCAACATGTAACCCGTCTTTGCTATAGTGTCAGCCCCTGTCCAAACCATCTTAAACGACTCTCGTGCATTTTTTCAGGAATGGGTGCATTGCCAAATCTCTTCCTTATGCATTCATTGGGGATGCGATCCAGTTTAGTAACACCAGATCTCCACCGCAGCATCCTGGTCTCCATGACTCCCAGTCGACGCTCCTTCTCAGTCGTAGTAGGCCAACATTCGCAACCATACAGTGCGACAGGTCGGATGAGAGTACAATAGATTTTAGATTTGAGGTGGTCTTTCATCCTCCTGTCGCAAGTGACGCCAGTTGTTGTTCGCCATTTCATCTAAGCTGCGGATATCCTTGCATTGACCTCTTCGACAAGTTGGCCATCAGCAGCGATCGTGGAGCCAAGATATGGTGACAGCGCTGAACCCTGGTGAACGCTGACGGTAATGGGAAAGTCACGGGATGCTCCCGTGGAGGCCTGAACGTAGCTCCATGGATCCACTTAAAGCAGCTGAACACAGTTGACAAGATATTCCGGTAGGCCATGCTCTCGAAGTGCTAGCCATATGAAGTCATGAGGTACACGATCAAAGGCCCTCTCAAGGTCCAGGAAAGCTAGATGAATCGGCTTGCTCTTCTCACGATGCTTTTCAATCGAGAGCTGTGCAGCGTGGATTGCATCGGTTGTGCCGCAATTCTTCACAAATCCAGTTTGGTTTCTGGAAATCTCGACAATCTTACGTATCCTGTTATCAAGAACACGTTCGAATATCTTCATCGCATGACACTAAAGTCGGATCGGCCGGTAATCAGCACATTCAGCTGGACTCCCCTTCTTCTTGAAAATGAATACGGTGATACTCCGCTGCCAATCCCTCGGTGTTCGACCCTCTTTAATGATCTGCTGAAATAGGCGTGTTAACCATCCTGCCACATCCCACTGTTGAGAATTCCAGAGTTCTGCTGGGAGATCGTCTGGGCCAGTATCTTTCCCCGGCTTCATTTCTTTCAAAACAGCCTTGACTTCTTCGACATCAATGTCTCTGACAGGTCCTTCCACAACAGCACGGACTGGGATTGGTGGATGGGAAAATTCCTCAGTTGAGATCTTCTCGTAGTAGCTCCACCAGCACTCTCTTGCCTTCGTCCAATAAGTTTTCCATTTCATCATTAATACCATAGATGCGCTGAATGTCCTGTGTTTTGCGATGCCTTGCTTTGGTGAGTCAATATAATTCCCACTCGATCCCGCGTGTGTCAAGTTTTGCGTAAAGATCTGCATAATCTGTTATTTACAGTTATGCATGATGATAATAATTGTCTTAATGGGCCTAAAAATCTTTTTTCACTAATTACTTCTCGTGACTAATTTGTAAGCAGCACAAGATGTAAGATAACTATTTTCGCAATTCTGCAGCAGAACACTGGTAGGGGTGGCATGATGCAGACAGCTTTGCTTATTTAAATATTCTTACCGTTACACCTCAATTCCCAGCATATCTGGACCACCAGTACAACACCGAAATACTTCTGACAGGATTGGTTCTAGGTTCTAGGGCTATGGTTTACGGGTCCCTTTGTCTGTTATTTATACAATACTACACTGTTTCACCAAACTGACCTAAAGTTTACGTTCCGAGTTTTGTTTCATACTTTGAGAGGCTTAAAATGAGCCTAGATTGGTCCTTCGAAAAATTCAATATATCGCCTATGTGCCATACGACCTAAATTTAGGGAATGGAGAGGGATGTTCAAATTTCAAAGTAGGTTACGTAAAATTTGGTTCAGTTCGGTGAAACGGAGTAGATTTGTGCCAAAGGGCCTAAATCTAGAGAATGGTGAAGGCTGTCCGGAATTTCAAATGGACAGTTTTACCTGCATGGTTCCGAAAGGTAAGTACGTAAAAATTGGTTCAGATTGGTGAAATGGTATAGACTTGTATAAATTGCAGACAAACCAACATTCAGCTTTATACAGTACTAGCAGTAGTGCCCGGCTTCGCCCTGTGGATTTATTTGTTTTATTGATGATAATGAATACTACTACAGGACTGGCAAATGATATTAAAACTAACAGAAAAAGAAATATATAACTTTTTGTGGTGGTGGTAGTGGGGGTGATAAGTAGTAGTCTACAGTATAACTGACATAACATTCAGGTCATTTTTGCATATTGATAATGATAATAATGAATATGGAAACTGCTATTTACTAACTACAGTATGGACACATGTAATTTACAATCGAATTGAAAAATATGATTAGAAAGAGGAGCCAGTGAACTAAAAGACACTGCCTAGGGCCTGGCTGTTAGAAAAATAGACACCAATAGTGTCGTCTTTTGTCGCATAGAGCCGTAGGAAAATATGCAGAGCACTTTGGAAAACTTCGGCTATCCCGAGCTCCTGAGGTCGCAAAAGTGTCATTTATCGTCACATAGCACTCAACGATAAGGTTCGGAATAAATGAAAGTAAATTTGAAAGCACCTACGCTTATTGCAGCTGATAACCTCAATGTACTGCATCAACACCATGGCACTTATACAGAGGCATAATATTTTCAAGATGATAACAGCTGATCAAAGGGCCTAAGAAATCTTTTTGCACTTATTAGTCCCCGTGACTGTCATTTATAAGCAGCGCAAGATGTAACTATTTTCACAATTCTGCACTAGAACACTGGTAGGGGTGACGTGTTGCAACCCGCATTGCCAGCCAACAATAGACTTATTAAAATATTCTTACAGTTACACTACTACGGACATGAATAGTTCTAGCACCTTAAAACGTGGTTTATAAGTTACATTTGTCTGTTATTCTAAATATAAGGAATGGAGAGGGTTGTCCAAAATATCAAGTGGACAGTGTTACCAGCAGGGTTTCAAAGGGTAAGAACGTATAATTCGGTGCAATTAGGTGAAACGGAGTAAATTTGTGCTAAAGGGCCTAAATGCAGGGAATGGAGTGGTCTGTCCAAAATTTCAAGCAGACAGTGTTACTCGTCGGGTTCCAAAGGGTAAGTATGTAAAATTTGGTTCAGATCGGTGAAACCGTGTAGATTTGTGCCAAATAGCCTAAATGCAGGGATTAGATTGGTCTGTCCGAAATTTCATGTCGACAGTGCTACTCTTCGGGTTCCAAAACGGTAAGTATAAACAATTTGGTTCAGATCAGTGAAACGGTGTAGATTTGTCCCAAAGGGCCTAAATGCAGGGAAAGGAGTGGTCTGTCCGAAATTTAAAGTGGACAGTGATACTCATTGGGTTCCAAAGAGTAAGTATAAAATTTTGGTTCAGATTGGTGAAACGATGTAGATTTGTGCCAAAGGGCCTAAATACAGGGAATGGAGTGGTCTGTCCGAAATTTTAAGCAGACAGTGTTACTCGTCGGGTTCCAAAGGATAAGTACATAAAGATTGGTTGAGATGGGTGAAACGATGTAGATTTGTGCCAAAGAGCCTAAATGCAGTAAAAGGAGTGGACTCTCCAAAATTTCATTTAGACAGTGTTACTCGTCGGGTTCCAAAGGGTAAGTATGTAAAATTTGGTTCAGATCGGTGAAACAATGTAGATTTTTGCCAAAGGGCCTAAATGCAGGGAATGGAGTGGTCTGTCCAAAATTTTAAGTTGACATTGTTACTCGTTGAGTTCCAAAGGGTAAGTATACACATTTAGGATTGAGACATCAAGACTGAGGTGGTATGGACACTTAAAGAGAATGGAAGAGAAGAAGATTCCCAAGAGGATACATGAGATGCTGCTGCAGAAGAAACGGCCAAGGGGAAGACCAAGAAATAGATGGCTGAAAGAAGTGGAGGAATGTGTCAAGAAGAGAGGCGAGGACTGGACTAGAGTGACAGCGGAGAGGTGGTGGGAAGCAAGGACTAAGTGGCAACTGACCCATGCGCCATCCAACTACATTTGTTTTTTGTTTATTTTCGGCTTTTCACTGTCTATAGACCGGTTTCATTCGCAAAACAGCAAGTAGACGAATACTTTTTGGATTCACTGTATGTTCCAAACAGACCCAGATGATGATGATCGGTGAAACGATGTAGATATGCGCCAAAGGGCCTAAATACATGCAATGGAGTGGTCTGTCTGAAATTTCAAGCAGACAGTGTTACTCGTCGGGTTCCAAAGGGTAAGTACATAAAGATTGGTTGAGATGGGTGAAACGATGTAGATTTGTGCCAAAGAGCCTAAATGCAGTAAATGGAGTGGTCTATCCGAAATTTCATTTAGACAGTGTTACTCGTCAGGTTCCAAAGGATAAGTATGTAAAATTTGGTTCAGATCGGTGAAACAGTGTAGATTTTTGCCAAAGGGCCTAAATGCAGGGAATGGAGTGGTCTGTCCAAAATTTTAAGTGGACTGTTACTCGTCGAGTTCCAAAGGGTAAGTATACAAATTTAGGTTCAGATCGGTGAAACGGTGTAGATATGTGCCAAAGGGCCTAAATGCAGGGAATGGAGTGGTCTGTCCAAAATTTCAAGTACTCGTCGGGTTCCAAACGGTAATTATACAAATTTTGTTTCAGATCGGTGAAACGATGTAGATTTGTGTCAAAGGTCCTAAATACGGGGAGTGGAGTGGTCTGTCCTAAATTTCAAGTGAACAGTGTTACTCATCGGGTTCCAAAGGGTAATTATGTAAAATTTGGTTCAGATCGGTGAAACGGTGTAGATTTGTGCCAAAGGGCCTAAATGCAGGGAATAGAGTGGTCTGTCCGAATTTCAAGCAGACAGTGTTACTCGTCAGGTTCCAAAGGGTAAGTACATAAAGATTGGTTGAGATGAGTGAAACGATGTAGATTTGTGCCAAAGAGCCTAAATGCAGTAAATGGAGTGGACTATCCGAAATTTCATTTAGACAGTGAAACTCGTCGGGTTCCAAAGCGTAATTATGTAAAATTTGGTTCAGATCGGTGAAACAGTGTAGATTTGTGCCAAAGGGCCTAAATGCAGGGAATAGAGTGGTTTGTCCGAAATTTAAAGTGAACAGTGTTACTTGTCGGGTTCCAAAGGGTAAGTAGGCCTATGTAAAATTTGGGTCAGATCGGTGAAACGGTGTAGATTTGTGCCAAACGGCCTACATGCAGAGAATGGAGTGGTCTGCCCGCAATTTCAAGCAGACAGTGTTAGTCGCAGGGTTCCAAAGGGTAAATATACAAATTTTGGTTGAGATTGGTGAAACGGTGTAGATTTGGGCCAACGGGCCTAACTGCAGGGAATGGAGTGGTCTGTCCGCAATTTCAAGCAGGCAGTGTTACTCGCAAGGTACCAAAGGGTAAGTATACAGATTTTGGTTCTGATCGGTGAAACGGCGTAGATTTGTGCCAAAGGGCCTAAGTGCAGGGAATGGGGTGGTCTGTCCGAAATTTTCTAGGGGACAGGGTTACCCGCAGGGTTCCAAAGGGTAAGTATACAAATTTTAGTTCAGATCGGTGAAACGGGGTAGATTTGTATACATAAAAGACAAACATACGGAAATTTTGTAATCAGTAATTAAGCGTTTTGGTTTGAACATTTAGCATTTTGTAGCTTCTATACATTTGAAGTTAAGCATTTTATATCATTTTGAAGAAAGAAAACCACAAATTTAGGTTAAATCTAACAAATGAGTAATTTTGAAATGACAATGTGAAATAAAAAACATACTTGTAAAAAGTTAGTAGTGAGATAAAAATGCATGTAATACATTTTGTATTTATTTTAAGTTAATTAGGCTAAAGTAACACAGAAGAAAATTGTTAGAAGACAAAGTATTACACAGTAATTTATACCGATGCAAAATCAGAATAATACAGAGAAAATACACAAAATCAACTCAAGTGAAAATCCACAGCCTGCTTCCAGTCTCCGACCGGGTCAGGAATGGAATGAATGAGGCCCCCATCTAGCGGCGAGGATATGAACTGTGCCGGCTGCCGAGGCCTGACACACTCCTCTGGGGCAATGATTAAATGAATGACAGATGAAATGAAATGATAGTGGAGAGTGTTGCTGGAATGAAATGTTGACAGGGAAAACCGGAGTACCCGGAGAAAAACCTGTCTGCCTCCGTTTTGTCCAGCACAGATCTCACATGGAGTGACCGGGATTTGAACCACGGACCCAGCGGTGAGAGGCCGGCATGCTGCCGCCCAAGCCACGGAGGCTAAGTCTTGCTCCAAAATACACCAAAGTGGCTAAGTGCATCATTGACATTTTTGAATGAAATCTTAGAGCTGTTTTATAGACATTTTCGGTCTCACCACTTGTTGATTTGACCTACGCGAAGGAAATTAAAGTGACAGACCGGCGGGCAAAAAGTGCAGCAGGGATTACTCTCCACATTCCAGTCTGGTGGTCATGCCGTCATAAATATTTCAAGAGTGTAGAAACTCCTTATTTGAAGTTTCCATACGAAAAGAAAGAATAAAAACTTTGTGTTAAAAAAAAAGTGGATTTCGCATTTATATAGAATTTTGGTATAATTTTTCAATTTTGAGTCAATTTCACATTTTGTCGCTATCTCAAAACAACTTAAAAAGTGATTTACAGGTCGGAAAAAGTGAAAATACAAGAGTGCAATCTATTATAAGCATTTTGTGCTTTATCGCATTTGCGAAAAAACACCACCCCTAAGTATAATACATATTCCAGGCCCAGTTTAGATTACTCTGAATATATAAACCAATAAATTTTGTGGTTTTATCAAATTTAGAATTGTCCTGATTTACTGTAATGTGTAAACCCCTAGAGTGCCTGTTTTGAGTCGTGTGGAAATTCATACATTCTATCTTCTTTATGTTAATTAAATGTAACTAAATTGTTGGACTTAACCAAGAATAGAGCTGTTGCATTATTGTATTTGCTGAGTATTGTAATGTAACTACTTCATTGAGTCTTTTAACCCTACAGTGGTAATGTTGAATCCACAAGGCCCAGACCAAAAGATATTTGCACATATGTCTAATTGGCAACTCCACACACATCTCAACTCTCCTCTACCTTTCAAATAAACGTTTCTCTTTGTTACTCACCAGCAAGCTTCATTCTTCAGTTTACCATTGTTGAGTAAGGAGCGCATATCCTAGACCTGGGCCTGTCAGACCCAATGTTACCAGTGGCGGAATTATTGAAAGACAGTCTTTCAGGCTTCTGGAAACAATATACTTCTGTTTGTGTTAGATTGCGCTTTATACAGATATACAATCATGACTGAAAGTTACGAAGCTAGGAAAAACCGAATATGACTCATGTTAGAAGAGGTCTAGTTGTTGTCTCGTGTGAAGAGAAAGATGATGAAGATGGAGATCATGATTTCAGTATATACAGTGAGCATGATACAGACAGCAGAAATAAGTGAGGAAAATATTGTGAACAGTGATGAAGTTACAGACAACAATTCATACTTTGTGGGTAAATATAACAAAACGAGGTGTAGGAAAGACATGAAAACTGCAAATGTTTGCACTCGACATATTAACAATGTGACTGCACGGCTACCAGCGGGCACACGGATTGCAAAGAATACGGAGACAGTTTTAGTAACATGGTCTTCGTTTATAGATGAGGACATGCCAAATTTGATTGTGAATAGCACAAACAAGTATATAGATCGGGGGCAGCCAGCCTTTACACGCTCGGCGTGCCAGCTATACTGCGCCAGACGATGCCAGTCTGGCTTCTGCTTCTCTTGGCTGGGCTGCCTGCCCTGACTGCCAGCACATCTGACCGAGTCAAGTTGGAATCACTAGCTCACCGGACGTAATGTAAATAAACAAACTGTTCGTCCAATGCGTTGGTTGTCCGACACATCAACATTGTGGTTCGCATGTTTCTCCGCGTACCGGTAATTGAAGATTACGTACTTAGCATTAAAACAGTCAGAAACACTGATAAGGTATCAAGGGAGTCATTAAGACATTGCAATTACGGTCAGATTTTGATTATTCTTGTTATCAATTTGTTTCAATTCGTTTTCATATTTATAATATGCTCAATGTTCGGTACAATTGTTTAAGAAACAATCAAACAGAGGCTGTTTCACAGGTTATCGTTAGACATCAGAGCGCGATACAGTGGTTTTGTAAGTTTCAACGCCGAGAAAAACATTTCGCAGACATATGTTGCTCCAATCATTGATAACACTTGTGCAATTTCGGATATTCTTGCTGCGGTAATTTTGAATAGATATTGTTATTGATTCATTTAGGGACTTTGCAACACTGTGGTCATGTAGTCCCGTGCACTTGGTGTGTGTGTGTGTGTGTGAAATTTGTATGATAACCTGTGTTATTGTGATGCCTGTATTAGTGTTGGTATTTGTAATTGAAATGAGGATTGGGGAGGAGGTAGCTGTGGCCTTAAGTTAGGAACCATCCTGGCATTCGCCTGGAGTAGAAATGGAAAACCACCTTCAAGATGGCCGAGGTGGGAATCGAACCCGCCTCTTCTCACTTTTGCCTCGCGAGGTTGAGTATAACCCGTTCGAGCCCTCAGACCAGAATTAATTTTCTTGGCAGAGCCGGGATTCGAATCCGGGCCTCCGCGGTGACAGCCAAGAGTGCTAGCCAATATGCAATGAGGTGGACATTTTGATTAGAAATCAGGCAGATTTTTCAAAGAGTTAAAAATATCCTTAAGTTGATTGCTACACTGTAAATGGCTTGACGAACAAATAAAAAGCAGATCAAAGTTTTGTAAATTCTTGAAATCTGCTAGATTAAAAAAACCAAACAAACAGCCATAGTCAAACGTTACGCTACATATCCCCGCGATCAAATAATGCCAAGTGACACTACAGCTAGCAAGATAAGGGACACCACACCGTGACAGTTTGACCTTCGGCACAGCGAAGGCAGATGGGAGGGAGTAAGAGGGGAAAGCGAGCAAGAGAGACAGACATATAGTCTTTCTCCATTATCGCTGCAAGGCTGTAAGCTCCAGGAGGATGCCGACGTGAAGCCAGCGTGCCCGGTGTGCTGTTTGGCCACCTCTGATATACAGGGTGTCCGAGAAGTCCCTGTACCCCTTCGTCAAAACATTATACTGAACTGTATAGTGGAGTACTTACATATAAAAACTATGTATCCAGGGGATCTGTATGTTCACCATCATTCCTTCCACGTTCTATCCGTCTCCAAGTCCTCATTGACATGTTGCGGAGCATCTCAAGAGTTATGGTAAGAAAGGCTTCCTCCACACTTTGGCGCAAATCTTCATTAGTCGTGTACCGACGTTGAGCCACATGGGACTTGATTATTCGCCATAATGAGTTGTCTGGCGTGGTAAGGTCCGGGCTTCGTGGTGGCCATTTCAATGGGGCTGGAGGTGTTGGTGAGCCACGGCCAATCCAGCGGCCTTGAAATTGTTCATCAAGGAACTCGCGCACCTGAATAGCAAAATGTGCTGGAGCCCCATCCTGCTGTAACCACAAATGGTCCATGATTCCCTTGTCTTGAAGCTAAGATATTAACCAAGATTGTAACATTTGCAAATAAGATTTTCCATTCACGTACCCATCAAAATAATACGGCCCGCACAAGTGACGTGTTGACATCCCGGCCCATACCATAACATGAGGCGGGTTCCTTCCAACTCTTGCACATAATGAGGATTTTCCTTAGACCAGAAAACCACATTCCTCCTCTGTGAACTGCGATATATCGCATATTCATCAGAAAATAACAATCCTGAGCGAGACACAGCATTTGGAAATTGTGCCAACAAAGCACAGCAGGCTGCAACTCGTTGCTCCATGTCAATGTCAGATAATTCATTCACACGCATCGGTCTAAATCCTTTCATTTTTTAATCATGCATTGTTGACCGCGGTACTTGAACTTCAGCTGCTCTTTTACGAATAGATTTAATTGGAGACAGCTCAATTGACTGAGCGACGGCGGCACACCCTTCTTCCCGCGTTCTCTTACGTCCACTACGCGGCTTGTCTTTGACACTGCCTGAAGCAAACGCACGTTTCTCCCAATCAAGCAGAGTAACTTCACGAGGTGGGGGCTTGCCAAAGCAATCTCTAAACGTACTCATTTTCACTGTCATTGTTAGCCCCGTATGTGCTCGTTCGTGCACCCACACACACGCTACCAATCGCTCCTCAACAGTCTAGCTGTGTCCGCTCATGTCCGCCATGGCTTCACAACTGAAATAAGACGCATTTGAGAGCATCAAAGCAGGGATACCAATAAAACAACTATTTAATCCCAATTGTACAAACTCAATGGTCCATGCCATAATATAACAAAATAATAATATGAAACCAGGGGTACGGGGACTTCTCGGACACCCTGTAGATAAACTAACCAAGAATTATTCAGAACGATTCACACATTCTACCATTCTTCTTCTTCTTCTTCATTTCCCGGTTCCAGTGATCTGGGTCGGGGTGTGAACCAAGGATCTCCATACTTTTCTGTCTCTCCACCACTCTCGTCCTTCTTCCAGTATATCTTCTACTTTCACTCCTCTTTTCTCAATGCTCTCTCTCACTGTATCCATCCACCTAATCCTCGGCCTTCCCGTGACTTTCTCAGTAAATAATCATTTTGGGAATCTGTCTTCTCCCATTTGCATCATATGTTTTAATTTACTGATCTCGATCTTATCTTGTAACTTCGGGAATAATGTTTTTTCCCTAATTTCTGATTCTGTCTCTGCGAGTCTTTCCAATTATACCACTAAGGAACTTTATCTCTGCTGCCTGGATTCTACATTCATCCCAATTAGTAGTTGTTCACGTGCCTGCTGCATACGTTAATATAGGTGTGTAATATATTGAATACAAGAATTCTTTTACATTTCTCGGGAACCTCCTGGTTCTACACCAGACCCCTCACACTCCGGTAAAACACATTTGCTTGTTGCATCCTGTTACTAATTTCCTCACTTATCCTTCCATCGTCTATGAGGACACTCCCTAAGTATTTGAAGCTTTTCACAATTTCTAATGGTGTTCCATCTATTGCAATATTCCACATTCTACCACTGTGTTGAAATAAAAGCGCTGATTGGTTCGATATGGCTAGTGTACTTCATGCAGGAAGGCTGAACATGGAAGATCTGTGGGAACGAGATGGAACGGGAGTGGAAATCTTCTGGATGACAATGTCACTATAGAGATTTTGATTTGTGTGTCGTGCTTTGCGTTTTGATGGTTTTGAGACATGCCGAGAAAGGGACACCTTGGACAACTTAGCCCGATACGTGACTTTTATCAGGTTTTTGTAGATCACTGTAAGAACGGATTTTCAATTGGAATGATTACTACGATAGTTGAGACACTTGTTGCTTTCCGGGGAAGATGCCATTTTGGCATTTTATGCCAAATAAGCCCGCCAAATACAGGATAAAAGTAAATATCTTTGTTGGCACTAGGTTATTTTATACCGCAAATATGGAGGTGTACGTTTGTCAGCAACCAGAAGGGCCATCTTTACCAATGACAAAACTGATGCTGTCGTAAAGAGACTGTGCCAACCAATTTACGGTTTGTCTCGCAATGTGACAATGGACCATTGGTTCATCAGCTAAGATTTTGTGAAAACAATGGTGAATGACCACAGAATCACAATTGTAGGTACAAACCATAAGAACAAGAAAGAGCTCCCTCCTGTGTTTGTGAACACCAAAAACAGAGAAGAATTTAGTAGTGTTTTGGGTTTGAAGATGACTGTACAATTATTGAATCTTATGAACCGAAGAAAAACCGGTGTGTCGTGCTGATCTCCAGCATGCACCATGCACCATGATAATAAAATTGATAATACAACTGGAGACAATATGACGATATGGATGAAAAATATCTCCTTTGTCATCATTATTGTGTTTAATAATATGTTTGTATAATACATGTAATGACTGATTTGAAGCAAAGGTTCATCTCTGAGGTAAAGAATGTCATCTTTGGCAGTTCTGTCCTTTCTGAATATCATTGCTACCGTTTTCTGAAGGTTTATTTCAAGATCGTTGTTTTGGGCCCATATTGCAAGTAGATTCAAGCTGTCTTGTAGCTCTTCTCTCGACGACGAGGTCAGAGCCATATCATCGGCATATATGATGATTTTTACTTTCTGGGAACGTAAGAGACATACCACATCTGCAGTCGCGACATTAAATAGAAGAGGACTTAGAGGGTCCCCTGAAGTACTCCCATAGTTTGATCGATAGGATTAGATATAGATATTCCATTGTCTATTTCTACCTGGTTGTTATGTAGAATATCCTTAATCAATCTGATGATGTCTTTGCAATTGGCACTGAGACTCTTTAAAGCAAAAGTTACACCAATTGCAACGTATGAATTGGATATAATATGGATCAATTTAAGCAAAAATAAGCTGAAAGACTTAGAGAAAGTGAAAGCCTTATTCTTAAAAAGACTGCTTTGTTTGTCAAAATATACCCCATCGAGGCTGCCGTATGAACTAGCGAGGGGAACTTTTCTTTATAGAAGAACTCCGACTGGTTCACCAACTACCAAAAAAGGAAGGAAGCTTGTAGTTTAACGTGACCGTTAATCTCGGGATCATGAGCCACGGGACCTCCTTTTTACGTGGAATCCGAACCACAGGACATGGCATTTCACATCGAAAATCTCACATGCATTGACCGGGAATCGAACCCGGGCCGCCTTGGTGAGAGGCATACAGCTAGACCGCTGAGCCACCACGCCCCCTCACCAACTACCATCCACAAGACAATACAACGATTTGCTACAAGAACTACTTGTAAGAAAGAAGGAGATCCCAATTGGTTTCTACTCCACGACGGCCATGACGTCAACTGAATGGAAGGGCACTGCCTATGAGTTGAGACACACAGTGACCCGATTCGCGGTGCACGGTTTTCACCACAGGGGCTTCATTCATTCCATTCCTGACCCGGTCGGAGACTGGAAGTAGGCTGTGGATTTTCATTTTCATTTGTGAGCCTGAGGTGTTCCATATGCCCACACCAGAGTGCATTTGTAAATTGTGTCAAAAGTTATGCGATGCTTACCACGCAATCGTGTGTACTAGAAGGTTATCATCGCTTACAGAATTTTGTAAATAGTTAATAATAAAACTTATTTGCAGTCGAACGACCATCGAGTATAACAGTTTAGATTACATGTGCATGTAAATATCATTATTCATTGCTGTATTCCTTCAGTGATTTTGTGTGCTTTTGGCACACAGTGAAATGGTAGCGCTCACAGGCCTTCCCGCAGAGGATGCATACACACACTGGTGAGGGATCGTGAAAACTGTTTCTCGTGCATATTTTGTGATGGAAACCGTGCACTGAGAGCCTAGTTATGGCGCTTCGTAGGTCCTTGTTTGCTCCCGTCCAGTTCCTATCCAGTTAAATAGTTAATGTTGTGATGATAATGATGATAATTGTTGTTTTAAGGGGCCTAACATCGAGGTTATCGGCCCCAGTTAATGTAATGCACATTGTGCGCACTTATCCTTAGTAATAATAATAATACATGTAGCTTTTGTATTAATTTGTGCTTAATATAATTATAACTCAAAGCCTTTTACAATAATTTCTTTTGATAATAAAAGCAGAAAATTAAAATGGGTCTCACGGACCCAATGTTATCAATCACGGGACTTTTGACCACTGTAGGGTTAATTAAAATACTTATATCGTCAGCAAAAAGAAGTCTTTTATGGAGCAATATTGCCACTCTACATTCAACTATAGGAAACTAAAAAATATTTTGTGCATGCTCATAACATTAACTGATTATAGGCCTTGTATTGAAACTGAATTATATCAAATATCTTTCCTGCATATTTATAACATTAATTATAAAGAGGCCTTGTACTCAATTATTTTAGAACAGCAGTCATACCAAATACATAGCATTAGTGCTGGCAATCCTGTAGTCTACTGATTTTGACAGGGTAGTGCACGAATAAGTCCCACATTTAAATTTTGAACTATATTTATATTTCAGAAAGAAACGTATTCACGTGTCATACCGTACAGTACAATAAGCGTACCCTTTGGAAATAAACTCTATTTCAACACACAGGCACAAATACATTGGCTTTTAAATAGGAACTATTTGTATGCCACCCTGTAGATAAAGTAACGAACAATACTAATAAACCTGATAATCATTGTTAATACGGTAGTTTTATGGATAGAACAATAAAACAAAGCTTCAGTGGTGCTAACAGAAACTGAAAATTGAATTGACAAATAAACTTTGAATATAAATTGGAGATTTCAAAAGCCAGCAAAATGCTAATGATTTACACATTAAACTATGAATGGATTTCTTATAAATACAGCCACAATTAATAATATATAAAAATTATACTGTAAAGTTAGTGCCAGATGACTTAACTTCCAGATTACCTCAGATATCTAGGCACATCTCACTAAGACAGGTCTTTAAATGAAGCTTGAAGGACTTTTTATTGTTGTACAGCTGTCCACAGTATTGGCAGGCTGCGGACACTGTGGCATCATGAGAACGCGTGTGTTTCACCATATCCCCATTCTGTATGAAGCCGCGACCACATATGGGGCAGGAATATGGACGTTCGCCCGTATGAATACGGTTGTGCACCTGAAGAGCTCCTCGACGTCGGAACAGTTTGCCACACACAAGACACTCGTAGGGGCGTTCCTCAGAGTGGATCTTGGAATGCTGGTTGAGTGTTGCATTGCTTCGGAATCCAGACCCGCATTGTCCACAGGTGTATGGACGTTCGCCGGTGTGGATGCGCTCATGATTTTCTTTGCAGCCTTTGGAGTTGAAACCCTTTCCGCAGAACTGACAGGTGTGATAACGCTCAACTGCATGCACGCGCAGATGATGCCTGAGGCCTTGTTTCTGCATGAACCGTTTGTAGCACTGCTGACATTCATATGACTTCTCTCCTGTGTGCACTCGTTTGTGTAGGTTCAGCGAGAGATTTGACGACAGGACCTCGTTACATATACCACATTGAAAACTCTCAACAAGGGGCATTGCCTTCCTTAATAAACTTTCATTGTATTTTACCTGGTGAGTCTCCATTTCAACAGAATCCGAAATGGCTTCACATGCAATCAAGTCACTTGCTGACTGAGCCAAGTCTGGGACACCTTAAATAAGTTAGTAATAAAAAAGAGTAGCCAACGTTAACATCCATCCCCTATGCCTACTCGTATGTTGGTTTGTGGTTGAATTTCTTGAAGTTACGTTGTCTTTTGTGTGAGCACAGTTTGGCCAACCCTGCTGAAAATCTCACCATCTACAAATACCAGTAAGATTTTTTACCGTACAGTTGAAACAGTTTTGTATCACAGTTACAGTTTTGAAACACATAGACGTGGGAAATGTGACCAACATTCTCGTATAAAGCATATATCCCTAAACTGTTCAATTAACTGGATAAATCATCACATTTCTTTGGAATATTACGTCTAGTGCAGTTTTACGAGGTAAGTGCTACAAAAATACGTCAATTAGAACAGTTATTATGATTATTTTAGACCTGTAGATTAGGCCTATGTGTACATTTGCACTAGTCGGAACTTTAATAATGTTCACAATCTTTATTTTTGCATAAATTGTTATTTAGATTTCGTCAAAATGCCTAAAAGAGGCCAGAAACAGCTACAAATTCCACTGAAGAAAACTATGCCTAATTACACTTTGCAGCGTTCACTGCTTTAAAATAGAATATGAGGAAAAAGCAAGTAAGTGTAGTGATATGGAAAGAATTGTAAGAATTGGTTTGGGCGAAGAGGCAACTGTCTCCAGCAATCTTATCAAAACAAAACTTCACAAGAGGGTTTCACAATGGATTTGCTTGGGATTTGCCTAGACCAATGGTGGATTGATAACGCGGCCCGCACGTTAGCTAATAGATAACACCCCTGGTTTTTGTCACGCCCAGTGGGGGAAGTCACGCATCAATAGTTTTGCCTTTTATTTCATGTCGTGTGGTGAAAGGAAACCCTCTCGTAAATAATTAATGCTTCTATTTTATTTTATTTTTGCGTAAGAAACATACCCTTATCAATCGGTGTATTAATTGGGAATTGAAATATACTTGTGCGAATAGGAGAAGAAAATGGTGCGAAAGTTGAAGTATCATGAGCAGAAACTTATCAAAAAAATTAACCATTGTTTATTATGTGCTTTATATTACTATGGTCATTGGCTGCATGAAATGTTTATATTAATTCTGAAACAGATCGGCAACAAGGCGACTGTGAGCTTCGACGTATTTTGACCCATCTAGTGGTACATGACTTACACTTCCAAATTTGTCAAAATAAGATATTTCATCACCCTAAAGATGTGCTTTATGTTCAGAGCACTGTAACCGATCCCTTCCTACTAAAATGTCAACAAAGACAAATTTCATTGTGCAATTTCTGTAGCGATTAGATTGCATATTAGTGCGCTTTCTAATAAATTAAAATAATTAACGCTGTAACGGTCTGCTATGTATACGTTCTTATTAGAATGACTGTCAAATTTGAGAATGCTTTATAGACTACTATTTTTCAGAACAGACTGTTAGTTAGTTATCGTTGTTTTAAGGAGCGGAACTAGGAGGTCATCTGCCTCTAAGACAGCCTGTAGTTGTGCCTATTTTATAAGTCAGAACGTGAGTTGGGGTAGTTCCAATCATGAGCGAGAGTGAGGGAGATAGATGGTATGGAACTCAACTATTGTACGGTGCGAGTTGCCATGAAAATTGCAAAAGTTACTTTAGAAATTGATAATACAGGGACTTTGTTTTATATGCGACGGGGATTTTTGTTCGCCCACGTTGCGAGCCTGTCTCCCGCCAAGCACTTTGCCGTAACGCGGCGCCCACCGGGCACTGAGTCATTTTCAGCACCAGCTGTGAACTGGATAAGTACAAGATCCTTTATTCGATGACTCAGTGCCGGGTGAGCGCCACATTACAGCAAAGTGCTTGGCGGGAGACAGGCTCACGACGTGGGCGAGCGAGAGTCCCCGTCGCATATAAAACAAAGCCCCTGTTTGATGGGTACGTCAGTGCAAACTAATCAGCGTTAACAGTAGGCCTACTTTTCCTTTTCACCGAATATCGAGGCGAAATCACAAGAAAATTTTGCAGCATTTGAATAAACATTACTATAGTCGTTAAATTATCAGTAGTTCTGGAGAAGACCAAGTCCTCGCTTTTACTCCTCAACTTGGCTAATTATTGATATTATGTCATTTTCATACCTTTCTGGGAGTCATTAGCAATTGAATTTACTATCAATTATCACTACTGCACCAGAGATATGTGCTAAATTATGTAAATAAATGTTTTTATTTCTAGCTCATTCAACAATGGCAGCCATGTTTAACATGTGCATGAGGTCTCAACTGTTACTCACGCGCACACATTGTTGTCACATTACTGTTGCCAACATGTGGGATAAACAATACACCACACGACACACGTAATATTGTAGAAACAAGGGCTCTTTTGCAGTTGATCGTGTCATGTTTCAATTTTGTTATTTTTGTTAGTAAGTTTAGTGCTCTGGAAATTGTTTGTACTTACTGTGCCATGGTATTGAAGCTAACTGCTTTTAACAAACACCACGTTCACACTTTGAAATAAGGAAATTATCAACATTCACTTTCAAGTAATAAACTGACAAAAAACACGTCGCCATGTTAGATAAGGCTTGCGTCAGGCAATGCTGCCGATACTTCACCACACTCCCCTGTATCGTGGTAACGCGAAGACGAAAAATACTGATGTACTAAAAAATTGATGTTTGGACAAAGCCGTTGGTTGCTACTTGGTTAGACGACTGTCTGGACGAAACCACTGGTTGCTACTTGGTTAAACAACTGTCTGGACGAAACCATAGGGTTGTTCTAGGTTAGATGACTGTCTGGACGAATATTACTGATTGTACTATAAGCAAGGGGGTCTGGGGCATAAGCCTCAGGGTAGGTTTGTTTACGTAGCTATGTAAAACATTATTCCGCATTCAACACTGCATCTCTGGCAACGATTCCATGTTTCGAACTAAGCGGCAAAACCAGCAAAAACAATAATGTTGGCACTACTGAAAAAATGCAGTAACACCCTCTGGCGATAAAATGTGCAACTCCTGTACCTTCCTCACATTAGGCCTAGCTATTTCTATAGAAAATTTTCGGGATTTTGATGGCGGCGGATACCATTAACTGCACGAGTTCCGAAACTCGTAATTGTGGGATGAAGCATTAATTGGCAAAACTATTAGCCTGGATAAAGATCATTGATGCGTGAGAACCCCCATTGTGCGTGACAAAAGTCAGGGGTGTATTATATTTACTAGTGGGCCGCATTACCTAGCAATAGTTGGTCTAGGCAAAAACCATTGTTCTGGACTATTAAGATTCCCCCCCCCGGATTTGGTTTCCTCCAGTGTTACCAAATTTACTTAGGCACCACCCAATATTGCTCACAAAATATGCCTTACTAGTCATCTGTTTAATTGATCGAAGAAGAATCAACACTTCCAATTTTTGGACAACATTCATTTGAATATCAATTTCAATGGCTGGATAATAAGCTTTGTGGAGGACTAACCCTTTAAGCTCCATTTGCCCTGCATATTGGAAGCTTGATAGACCAATCACTTTAGTATCCACTGGATCTGACCTCTGTATCTCAATGGTTTTAGTAGAGTTGCCGTTCTTATACATCTTCCCATTTGACATTCCGTTTGTTGACCTCGGACTTCACTGTGTCTATCCATCGATTTCTTGGCCTTCCTACCGGTCTCCTACCTCTCACTTCTCTGTCGAAATAATTTCTTGCTGTTCTATATCTGCCCATTCTCATGACATGTCCAAACCACTGTAATCTGCGTCTTCCTAGGAGTTCAGTGACAGGTATTTTGATACCAACTTCCTGCCTGTTAATTTCATTCCTAATCTTATCTTTCCTGGTCCTCTGGTTCATTGTTCTGATGAATTTCATTTCTGTTGCCTGAAGTTTACTATTAGCCTTGCTGAGTAGGGTACATGTTTCAAGTCCATAGGTGAGAATTGAAATGAAGTAGTTATGAAACATGCTTAATTTTTTTGTTCTGGGGTATTTTGTCATCACATAGTAGATTTCTCACTTGACAATAAAAAAGAGAAGCCCTTTGGGTCCTGTTAAGGATCTCATGCTTCTTCGAGTTGTCCCTTGAGACAACACTTCCAGGGTACTTGAAGTTAGAAACAGATTGCAGTCTATTGGTAATATTGGTTGGTGCATGTCCATCGACGAGCGTGTAGATCTTATTAGCTGATTTAACTGTCATGGTGGAAAGTTGACCTGAGAAGGATTTAAAGTCCACAATAGAATCGAGTACTTTCTTGTCTACTATAAATCCACAACCGAATTGAGGCCAATTTGGCATAGCGCTTACATCAGGCTTTCCCTTATACAGGGTGTATCTTAATTATACCGACAAAATAATCAGGGACACTCTGCGTGTTATGTAAAAGACGATGCCGCAATCGTATTGCCGGAGAAAATTTTCCCCTTCGAGAAAATGAGATTACTTTGTTACTTCCGGGCGCGCGATTCAAACCTACGAACTCGCTGTATTTGCTGAGCTACAGAGCAAGCCGCTGGCCACTGCTGTGCTTCAGGCAAGGGAAGGGAGTGTGATAGAAGAAGACAGAGATATGCTGGCGGGAATGCGAAAGTTTCCTTGTTCGCCTCGGCTTGCACTCTGACTCAGCAAATACGGCGAGCCCGTCAATTTGAATTGCGCGCCAGGAAGTAACAAAGTAACCTCATTTTCTCGAAGGGAAAAATTTTCTCCACCAATCCGATTGCGGCATCGTCTTTTACATAACACGCCCCTGATTTTTTTGTCGATCAAATTAAGACACACCCTGTATATTCTGTACCCTACCGAGTTAAAAGGGTGCTCGTCAGTATACCATGATTCTTGAAAAGCGATGATTCAAATTTCCCGTTCTCGAGATTTTTCAAGAATATTCTTAAGTTTTCCCATTTTTAAGAGGGAGTTGACATTAAAATTCATTAACCACAGTCTTGAATTTGGTGACTTGCCTCGTGGCACACCACTGTGATCTCCCCAGAATCCGAATAGACCAAAAGCGGTTGTTCAACCGTGGGATTTGACCCACTGGGTTAATATGTTTTTGTAGGTGCACTGGAGAGGAGAGTCGAGGAGTGATTGGACCAGTGACGACAGGAGAGGTGCTGGGAGGAGAGAACTAAGTGAAGAGGCGTATGTTCCAAACAGACTCGGCCTGGGGCTGGAAACTGTGTATGATGATGGAGGTGCACTATTCATGTTGATTAATTGACTGAGTTTTCAGTCGAGTTAAACTTCCGAGTATTGGTATGTTTTCTTCTTTTTCTTCTCCTTCTTCTTCTGCTTTTACGGCCTCATTGGACCACTTCAGTCAATCATTTCTTGGTCCTCTTCTTCAGTAAGTTTCCTTTCCGAGTCGCCCAGTAGCTTTTCATTCGCTCTGATCTTCTCAGGCGTTCATCTGTAAATACCCTTTTTACTGTATTACGTTTGTCTATTTTAACCTGAAATCTTATTTTTATATCTCTCAGTTTTTTTTATTTTTTTTGTTTTGTTTTGCAAGTCATCCAAGGTTATTTCTAATTCTTTCATATCTTCTCAAATTTCCTTAATTCCAAAGTTTAACTACAATTTTTCTAGATAACCTGGTTTTTGGTGTCCTCATGATGTGACCCGTTTCTTCCGAATAGTATCAGTGATGGGCTCAGGGGCGTATATAAGGGGAGGGGCCTCCCCCGAAATTTTTGTCACATATTAAAACATTAAAAACCAATATAACCATGTACTATTGTTACTAAGTGACGTATGGCAACGTTGCAAAGCAAGGCGAAGTTAGAGCGATGTAAAAAGTGTGACAATCAGTTTGCTCTGATCTTATGTGTAACAACATAACCTGTTATTACTCTCCAGTGCCTTCGCTGTTATGAACGAACCAAGAACAGTAACAAGTGCCCTTGAAGCGTGTGACAAAAGTTTTTTCCCTAACTTTTATACCCTTATCAAACTTTTGGCAAATTTGCCTCTCTCTGTAGCTACTGGTACTGCCAAACAGAGTTTGAGTTGGTTGAAGACATACCGTACTTAAGGAATTCTACTTTTGAAAACAGACTCAACAGTCTAGTATTGTGATCTATTCACAGAGACATACATCTCACTGACGATGAAGTTATGAACCGATTTGGCAATGCTTCAAGAAACCTTGACTTTATATTATAGTGTGAGTTGTAAATCAAAACAGTTACATTAATTCTTTCGATGTAAATACTATCAAGTGAGCAAGATGATTGTATTAATAAAAAGAATCATAAAATGGTCTTAGTTGTGTTTGACATTAACCAAACATAAAACATCACAACAAATTGGTTGAAAAAGTGATGCCAGATAGCCTTAAAACTCATCATTTTGCCCCAAATTATACAAAAGTTTCCTGGGGAGAACCCCGGACCCCCTATTCTTTGGGCCTATACCATGCCTCCTAACCCCCGGTTTGGCACCCCCCCCCCTAAATAAAATTCTATATATGCCCCTTTTTTTTTTTTTTTTTTTTTTTTTTAAGCGTATGGCTTTTAGTGCCGGGAGTGTCCGAGGACATGTTCGGCTCGCCAGTTTTTTTTTGTAGCTGCTTCGAGACGGACACCCAATGGGTGAGCTACAAGTACCGTTGGGGAGGAATGTTGGATGGGAGGGTCGAGGAGTTGGAAGGTAGCGGCTGTGGCCTATAGTTAGGGACCAACCCCGGCATTTGCCTGGAAGGAAGATGGGAAACCACAGAAGACCATCTTCAAGGTTGCCGGCGGGGGGATTCGAACCTCCTCGCCTCCCGGATGTGAGCGACTGCCAACAGTCATGCCGCAACGACCTCGGCTAACTCACCCGGTATATGCCCCTGATGGGTTCCAGTTCTCTGTATACCACTTCATTTGGTACTATCCGCCACTGTCCATCTTTCTGATATTTTTTATTTATGCATGTTCTAGCTATTCTTCTTTCTACTTTTAAAATTTTGTCGATTCTGTTTTTCTGAGTAACTTTAAAAAGGGTTTCACTTCCATATGTCACCTGTGGTTGAACCACCGCCTTTTAATGTTTTAATTTTGTTGCGATTGATAGACATTTTCTTTTATATGTAGATCATGTTAATTTTTGGAGCAGAGTAGACAAAAACCAGGGAAAAGAAAGAAGAGGTATAACTTAGTGCTGTATTCCTAGAATCATTATACGTGCTATGTAATTCCTACAGCAGTTGTGAGAGGGGAGTTCAATCAATGTGTGAATAGTACATTAAGTTACTGTATTCTTTTAATATTGTGTAGTGTTTGTTACTGTATTCTTTTGGGTGTTTGTTACTTTATTCTTTTAATATTGTGTAGTGTTTGTACATTAAGTTACTGTATTCTTTTAATATTGTGTAGTGTTTGTAAATTATGTATCTCATTTGCCACCGAGGTTGACACCTCATTGCAAATAAAGTGATTTTGATTTTTTGATTTTGATTTGATATTGTTAGTTCTTTCTTGCCATGCAGGTTTCTCATCCAAGTTGTAAGTTATAATTTCTCCTAAGTACTTAAATTGCTTCACTATTTTAACTTTCTTGTTATTTACTGTTATGTGGTTGATTACAAGTGAATTTGCTACCATTATCTCTGTCTTTTCAAATGATATCTGAAGTCCAATTTTTGTGCTATATTTTGTAGGCTTATTATTTGATTTCTGGCTTTTTGAATATTATTAGCCAGTAACGCTAAGTCATCTGCAATACCAAGCAATTTAAGTCTATTTGATCTTTCTTGGTTCCAATTCTTATGCTCCTAGGAATTTCCCTGTACCATTCCCTCATTACATATTCCAAAGCACAATTGAAAAGTAGAGGCGATAAGCCATCTCCTTGTCTTAATCCTGCTTTAATCGTAAACGGTTCAGATATTTCTCCTCTGAATTTTACTTTAGATTTGGTGATTATTATTATTACTTTTATAATTTTTATTAATTTGGGATGAAGTCCGAAATTCCTTAGTATTTTCAGTAATGAAGATCTATGTATGCAATCATAAGCTTTTTTGAAGTCTACGAAGGTTATTGTTAGAATGACAATTTCTATAATTTAAAGACATTTATCTTTATTAGGCTGGTCATATGTTCCCTTTTTGTATTTACTGTATGTGTTTTGTTTGTGCATACTATGTCACTTCCTGTATCGATTTACACCATGTTGAAAGTAAAATTTGTGTCATTAAGTTTTATCAACTTTATTCATATCTAAGCTACGGCATCTGCCCTATATTGATATCAGTTATGACTTGCTGTTTTTGTCTACGTTTGTAGTAGTCCATTACTAATTTTAAGGTGGTTATCTGTTCAGGGCAACTTCGCTATGGCCGAAATCCACCTTGATATTCTCCTATTTCCAGTTCTAATTGATCTTTACAACGATTATATAGAATTCGTGACATGATTTTATATGTGATATCCAAAAGGGAAATTCCTCGATAGTTGTCAGGATTTGATTTTTCTCCTTTCTTGTGTAATGGATGTATTATAGCTGTAGTCCAATGGTCTGGCAGTTCTTCTTTGATCCAAATGTTCACTATGCATTGGTGTAATGAAATCTTTACTGGTTCTGCTGCATATTTCCACAATTCTGCAAATGTTTGATCTTCTCCACACGCTTTGTAGATTTTGAGCTCTCTCAGAGCTTTGCAGACTTCTTGGATTGTGGGTGGATTTATGTTTTCTGATGGTGTTTTAATAGTGGTGTCTGTATTTATTTGATGCAATTCTGGCGGAGCTTTGCAATTTAGCAACTTGTTAAATGTTTCTGCTAAAATTTCTCTATTTCTTTTATTACTATGAGCTAACTCACCATTTTTGTCTTTTAACATTAATGTTGGAGGTTCATATCTCTGTAGTTGTTTGCTAAAAATTTTGTAGTAATCTCTTGAGTTTGTTTTCGCGCTATTTGTTTCGATCATCAGAAGTATATCCTTTTGGTATAGCCGTTTAACCCTTCGTATTATTTTTTGAGTTATCTTCCTTTGTTTTATGAGATCCAAGTGTGATTCATCTGTTTTTTGACTCTGATACCGTAACCAGGCTTGATGTCTATCTTCCACTGTATTATCACACTCATCGTTCCATCATTGGTGTTTCTTCCTTGGATTTATTGGGGCTACTTGTTCAGCTATTTGTTTCAATTCGGGAACTATTTCCTCTAGATCATCTGTTATTTTAATATATCTAGTTCGTTCTTTGTATCCCTTGTTATTTATTAGTTTATGAGGGTCGTATGTTCTCTTCTTTTTTAGGTGAGTTTTTTCTTTGTCAACGGGGTAAATTTAATTTTAATCTTTATCATGTAATGATCCGATCCAGTATCTGTTCCTCTCAGAACTTTCACGTTGTAGATCTCCCTGTGATAGTTCTTATCCATACAAACATGATCTAGTTGCCATTCACCTTTTTTCCAATCTGGATGTTTCCAAGTTTTGAGTTTATTTGGTCTTCTCTTGAAGTAAGTTGATTTGGAGATCATATCATGGTTCCTGCAAAATTCCACCAGTCTTATGCCATTCCTGTTTGTTCTTCTCTGTGCTGGCCATTTTCCTATTATGTCTCTATATCTTTTTCCCTTTCCTAACTAGGCATTAAAGTCTCCAATTAAAATTTTGGTGCGACTTTTATTTATGTTTGTTGCTGTCTGATCTAAAAGCTCCCAAAATCCCTCCACATCATCTTTGTGTTCTTTCTTATTATTTTTAACATTAGTTGGGGCATGGGCATTTAGAATGGTATATGTTCTATTTGCAGCTTTTAGAGTTAGTGTCGAGAGCCTAGGGGATAATGCTTTAAATTCTATGATGGATTCAATTATTATGAGATTGACTACAAATCCTGTTCCGAATTGTGGACATTGCTTCATTACTCTTTTTCCTGGTATTCCCTTGTAAATTCTATACCCTTGTGGTTCTATTGGTTCCTGATCGGTGTTTCTCGTTTCTTGAAGCCCGGTTATTAGAATCCCTTTGCGATCCATTTCGTCTGTCAAAATTTTGAGTTTTCCTGGCTGTATGATGGAATTTATATTGTGTGTTGCTATATAGTTTATCTGTCCTATCTTCAGTCTAAATTTGGGTTTTCTATCTGTCGGGGGTATTTTTAGATGCTCCGACTCATCTAGGGTATCTTTCAGGTGACTGCCCACCGTATCCGAATGTAGTCTAGGTGGATTATTCCTTAAAAGATTTCCTTCCATGTTTGACTTTCAAAGGTAGTCAACCTTGTATGGAGCAAGCTCCGAGTTACAACTGCAGTTGTTAACCGTAGAGGTTGTTGTGTGTTTGGTCTGTGAGAGCTATTTTATTTTGCTCAAGTGCGCCGGCAAGCCGGTGAGAACCCCCCCTATCCGCCACCTGGGACGCGCCACATCGGAGTATCACCTCTCCGCCTGCTACGACACCGTAGTAGGTTCATGGATTGGTATGTCTATAACAAATATATTTATTTTTAATCGTGTAAAAATTATTTTCATGTTATTTTTTTTGCATGTCCCAGCAATTGGGATTGTGTTGACCGACTGAAAAGTTGCAATATTAATTGTAACTTAATTGCGTGTACTGGCCGACAAAAAAGTTCGCACCGTGTAGGAATTGTCGATTTGCTGCACACTTCAGCAATACAGTCACATGATTAGTGTAGGAATGTGATTAATTGAACTAGAGGTCATGCACATGCCCCCATCCGAGGCCTCTTAAGTGCTGTTACAGGGAACTCAAACGTGGAATCGCATTCCCAGTTGCATAAACCTTATTGACCATTTGACATGCCTCTGAAAATTAATATGAATTCTTTCATGAGAGAATACTGTCTGGGTGTGTTGGGACCAGTGGGTGTATGAAAGCATGCACACACAGCGATGCATCACCAAGAGATCTGAAAATAATAAAAATGTTATTGGTTTACCGTCCCTGTTAACTACCGAGGCTTTTAGAATTTTGCCCCGAAGGAGATCTTTAACATGCCAGATAATCTACTGACAGGGCTCCCTAGCATTTGAGCACCCTCAAATGCCAACTGACTGCGCCCGGATTCGATCTCGCTATCTTGAGCTCAGCAGGCGAGAACGCTACCGCTGAGCCTCGCAGCCAGTCGGTCATCTGAGGAGCCTGTGCAGATCCAGCTGCTTCTGTACCAATGGGTGCTGCCATTGTTACAGGCCTCTTGTTTTAGCCTGCACCATTTCCAACCAGTGGCAGATCCAGAGATTCACCTCGGAGGGGGCACTCGAGGATTTCAGAATAGCTGCAGAAAATATCTAATACAATAATTACTAAATTTATATTTAATCTACACATAACATCCAACCACCAGATTTTATAATTCTACAAGAAATTCATTATATTAAAATGGTCTATTGGTTTCAGTTTCAAGTATTGTTATTATGTAAAAAAAAGCAAACTACAGAATATGTACATTTCCACATTTTAATGCACATTACACAGTCAAATATGTATTAAAACATTTGCAATCATAGTGGCTATCTGAAGACAATATACAAGTCTATTACACAAATGTTACAAGATATGTACATAGTACCAACATTGGCAGTCACTGAGTCACTACTAGTCACATAAATATAAATACAAAAAAAATTGTATTGAATACTGATTGGGATTATATTTGGTGACTATCCTAGGCAAAATACATGCCTATTACAAAATAAAACCCAGGCGATCATTGTTTACCCCCTTTAGAGAAACGTTCTAGAACCTTTTCAACGTCAACATTGATATCACTGTGAACAAATAACAGACACACGTCATTCAACCTTTCCTCTGTCGTTCGCGATCGTAGCCATGATTTAACAAGTTGCAGGCTGCTAAAAGATCTCTCTGCACTTGCAACACTGTCGATGTAGCGATTATATTAACATTGTTGTCATTACATACTATATGATAACAAACATTGACCACATTCATGAATGCAGGCAATACAGCAAAGATTTTACTTGCAGTGCAGTTTGCAGAGACAATCATTTTTATCGGCAATATCAATGTAGCAGACAACTGGTTTTTCGGGGGGGGGCACTTGCCCCTGGTGCCCCCCTCTGGATCCGCCACTGTTTCCAACGCACTTGGCTGAAGGGAATTTCTTCTCACAGCACCCATTGCGTGTCATGCTATAACACTTTTTCACTGTTGCCTTCGTTTCCCGTAATTTGCAGTGGTATCAGAACCGAGAAACCTGGATTGCTACAGACTGGAACTGGGTTTTCTATTCTCTCTTATTTGCTCCAATGACAGTCGTGTTCATGAATCAGCTAAGACCTGTAATGCAGCCTCAAACCTGAAGATGCCCTTGACAGGAAGAAGTGGTGAACGACAACCAAGCAAGCGAACTCTGCGCCAATGTGAGAAACACGCTTGGAAAGAAGAAAAGACAGTCATGTTCATGTTTGGAGACCTTATGTTGTGTGTCTCAATCCGGTATTTTCTATGGCCTGTCACACTGCACCCATTGCTGGTGTAATGATCTCGGAGGCCATTATATACCACATCTGGTCACACCTAGAGGTGCTACAATGGTAATAACTAGGGCCCGGATTTTGATGAAAAGTAATCTTTTTTCTGAGTTCACGGAGACGATGCCTAGTGGTAATTAAGTGTATTCTACAATAAATATGTTAGATATACGGGGTTTTTAAAAGTCATCAAAATGCATTTTTCCTACTTTTGCAGAATAGTCATTTTCTAACATTTAGGGGCATTTTAGGTCATTTTTTTTCCCTCGGGGGAGCCTGTTAACCCCTAGAGGGCGCGTCCCCTGGTGGCGGATAGGGGGCTCACAGAAATGTGGGCTGGTTCAAATACCTCGGAAAATGAACCCGCGGACCAACAGGCAGCCCAGTTCCTGGGGGCTTTAAAATGCTGGGACACCCTCTCTCCAGGGGCCATAAATATGGAGGGCCCAAGCCCAGGGTTATGGGCGAAGCCCCAACGGTATCGGCGGCGGAGAGGATGGACTTCGGGACGGCGTCGATGGCGGAAGAGGGAATTCTGTAGCGTCTGTACTCCAGAGGAGCGGCTACAAAAGGCGTCTGTTATCCAGTGGATCGGCCTAGAACAATACCTGGCAGTAGGTCATAAAATGCCTTTGAGTGTGGCGAACTCATCGTACTAATAGCCTATAAAATGAGTGAGTGTGAATTGAGGCCTCGGAAAGTGCTAGGGCATCCCCTGCAGGCGACGCACAGTTCCCAGGGGTCTGGGGGAACTGTGAGAAGTAGGCTACCAGACACCACAAACATCGCCTTCATAAACGTGATGAGCTTAAATGGCAAGACAGAAGAATTGGTGGACTATATGGAAAAGAAGGAAATAGCAATGATGGGAGTCAGTGAAGCGAAATGGAAGGGAAAAGGTGAGAAAGAAGTCAAGAAAGGGAAGGGATATAGAATATATTGGAGTGGAGGAAATAAGGCAATGAATGGTGTTGCAATAATATTGAGAGAAGACTTAGTGCAGTATGTTGAGAAAGTAGACCAAATTAATGACAGAATGATGAAAATTAGACTAGGACTTGAGAGTGGAACAAAGGATTTTATACAGATTTACGCACCCCAGACAGGGAAGGTAGATGAATGTTTAGAGGATTTCCTAGAAGAACTGGAAAAGGGTATAGAAGACAAAGAGGTTATAATAATGGGGGATATGAATGCACATGTGGGAACAGATAGGCAGGGAAAAGAAGAGATAATTGGCCCATTTAGCTATGGAAATCAGGATGAAGAAGGAGAAATGTTAATAGATTTCTGTAGAAGGAATGGATTAATTGTTGGAAATACATGGTTTAGGAAAAAGAACTCCCAAAAAATAACTAGGTATGGATGGGGAGACAGAAAGACAAAAACAATGATCGATCTTATCCTAGTGGAAAAGGATAAAAGTAGACAACTGGTAGATGTGACAGCTATGCCAAGAGGAGATTTTGAAGGAGACCATCAAGTGGTTATAGCCAAATTAAGGCTTGGGAAAATCACAAAGCTTGCGGAGAAAAGGGAAAGAAAAATAAAGGTGTGGAAGCTAAAAGAGAGAGAGGCAATGGAAAAGTTCCAAGAAGACTTGAAAAAGGAAATTCCCAAAGACGAAGCAAAAAGTGTCGAACAGGAATGGGCATGTTTTAGAAATTGTTTTGCGAAGTGTGCAGTAAACACTTGTGGAAGACTATCAGGGAAGAAAAAGGAAAGGGAGACTCCTTGGTGGAACAACAGGGTAAAGGAAGCTGTTAAAGAAAAACAAATGGCATGGAGGAAGTGGATAGGCAGTAAAAATGCCGAGAAATGGCAAAAATATAGAGAAGCAAAGAAGCCATGCCAAAAAATTGTACAAGAAGAAAAAAGGAAAAGTTGGGAAGGTTTCACGGAAACTTTGAAGGAGGATATCCAAGGAAGTAAAAAGGTTCTATATGGATTGGTGAAAAACAGTGTAAAAGGTAGGGAAAAAACAAAATTTGTAAAAACTGAAGCAGGACAGATATTGTATCAAAGAGATGATATATTAAAAAGATGGGAAGAATACTTTTCAAAGCTACTAAATGTTAAATACATTGAACTGGAAGATGAAAAAGAACAAGAAGAAACAATGGAAGAAGAAGAACAAGAAAAGGAGATCACTATGCTAGAAATAGAGGAAGCCATACAGAAGATGAAGAGCGGTAAAGCAGCAGGAGAGGATGAGGTGTCCACGGAAATGATAAAAGCAGCGGGACCAATAGGTGTACAGTGGTCGTATAGATTATTTAGAATAATTTGGAAGAAGAAAGAGATTCCAGAAGTATGGGGAAAGGGATTAATTATCCCGATTTTTAAGAAACGTGACAAAAAGGAATGCAATAACTACAGAGGGATCACTCTTATCGCTCATGTAGCTAAGATCTTTGAGAGAGTTTTGGAAGGCAGACTGAGGAGGAAGATAGAAGGAGAGATGGAAGAAGAACAGTATGGTTTTAGGAAAGACAGATCAACATTTGACCTAATCTTTGCATTAAGGCAAATGATGGAGAAAAGATGGGAATTTGGAAAAGACATGGTGATGACATTTATTGATATTGAGAAAGCGTACGACAGTGTGCCTCGACAGGTGGTTTGGAATGTATTAAGGAAAAGGAGAGTTAAAGGAGCTGATGTCCAAATGTTAAAAGCTATGTACAAATGGTACGGGTTCGATTCCCGGTCAATGCATGTGAGATATTCGATGTGAAATGCCATGTCCTGTGGTTCGGATTCCACGTAAAAAGGAGGTCCCGTGGCTTATGATCTACAGATTAACGGTCACGTTAAACTACAAGCTTCCTTTTCCTATGTACAAATATTGTGTGAGTAGCGTGAAGACCAGTATAGGAGAAACAGAATGGTTTAAAGTGGAAACAGGTCTCCGACAGAGAAGTGTATTGTCCCCCTTACTATTCATCATAGTCATGGATGAAATTCACAAGAATGTCAAACAGAGATGGGGACAAGAGGCAACAAAGGCCATGCTGCTTGCAGATGATATAGTGATATGGGGTGAGGATGAAAAGGAAGTACAAAAACAACTAGATGTATGGAATCAAGAAATAGAGAAATTTGGGATGAAAGTAAGCACAGAGAAGAGCAAGACAATGGTAATGTCAAGAGGAAAGATAGAATTGAATGGGAAAATTCTAGAAGTGGTTAAAAGTTTCAAGTACTTGGGAAGTGTGATCACAGAAGATGGAAGGATAACTGAGGAAATTGGAAAGAGAATACAACAAGCGAACAGTTTTTACCAGAGCATAAGGGGTATTCTGTGGAACCGAGATGTCCCAAAGAAATGTAAAAATGTATTATATTCAAACTACTACAGACCCATACTAACATATGCAGCTGGAGCGTGGACTACTACAAAAAGAGAGGAGAGTAGAATACAAGCCGCGGAGATGAAATTCCTAAGAGGTATAGAGGGCAAGACCAGAAGAGATAGAGTTAGAAATGAAGAGATTAGAAAAAGGACAGGAATCTTGAAGCTGCAGGACAGGATAGAAACAACAAAGTTAAAGTGGTATGGACATATGATGAGAATGGGAGAGGAGAGAGTACCAAAGAAAACTTTCTGTTAAAAGATGACAGAGAAGAGACCACGAGGAAGGCCCCGAAAGAGATGGGCAGATACAGTGTGGGAGTGTGTAGAGAAGAGAGGAGGAAAACCTGAAGAAGTACTAAAAACAGGAGAGGAGTGTTGGAGAGACAGGAAACGTTGTAGGTCCTTAATTCACAACCCGACCCAGGAAGCTGGAAACGGGAAATGAAGATGATGATGATTAGGTCATTTTTCAGGTGTTTTACGTTTATAGGTAATTTTTTTTATTGAACATTGGTTAAATGCTCATTTTAAAGTTATGTTCTTAGTATCTGTATTTCTAAACATGTCAGCGTTAACATTCTTGGACTAACATGACTACATAATTTAGTTCTGCAGTGCTCATCTGTTTTCATTACTCGTTTCTTATCTACGCAGCTGATTTAATTTTTCTCGACGAAGCATTTGTGTGTACGGTTTGCGTCACTGTTTTCTTCACGTGCACTTGAGTATTGCGTCAGTCTGAGAAAAGAAACGGGGTAATCCCCTCAGTGCCATGTGGTTTGTGTCGAGTTTATCTTTATTAGAAGTGTTGACAGCTCTGGCTGGTTCTGACGTCTGATCGTTCACTCAGCTACCCTCCAACTATAGGACTTTTAAGCTGTGTTTGTGTTGTAGGTGTGTGACGTTTTGTTGTGCAGTGCAATTGAAATGCCAAAACAAAAGCAGTCAACTGCAAGCCGTTTAAAACAGTATGTGTCAGATTTCGGTGAAAACATATTCTCAACTGATGGAACTATTTTATTCTGTAAAGTGTGCGAAATCAAAGTCGCTGCAGATAAACGGTTCACCGTACAACACGTCGGGCGCGATAAACATTTGCGAGGTCTTGAAAATGTGGAAAAAAGGAAAGTGTCTCAATTACTGTTAAAAGAAACTGCTTCGACATCAAATAACAAGTCATCTTCCTTTTATAAAGAATTATGTGAAGTATTTGTTAGTGCTAATATTCCACTAGGAAAACTAAGCAATCCTAAATTAAGTGATTTCCTTGAACGCCACACTGGTCATACTATTCCAGACGAATCAACATTGCGTAAAAACTACCTATCAAAATGTTACGAAGACACGTTAAACCGAATACGTGAATGGGAAAAAAATTTACGTATCAATTGACGAGACTACAGATTCAGAGGGACGTTATGTAGGAAATGTAGTGATAGGGACCCTAGAAACAAACAGTCCCGGGCAAACTTTTCTGCTGACCTCAGAGGTTTTGGAAGCGGTTAAGCACACTCAGAAATGCAAACTGTTCAATAAATCCTTGTGTTTAATATGGCCTATGGGAATAAAACATGAGAATGTGCTCCTCTTCCTAACAGATGCAGCACCTTACATGGTAAAGGCAGCAAAATCTATCAAAGCATTTTACAATAAGATGGTGCATGTTACTTGTCTGGCCCATGCTTTTCATCGAAATGCAGAAGAGGTCCGATCAAAATTTTCAGAAGTGGATAGACTAGTTTCCACAGTAAAGAAAGTCTTTGTGAAAGCACCATCCAGCACTAAATATTTCAAAGACAAGGCCCCTGATGTAGCTTTGCCCCCCTCACCAGTTTTAACACGCTGGGGTACCTGGTTGACTGCATGCATATACTATTGTGACAATTTTCACATAGTGAGAGAAGTAGTGAATGGTTTTGATAGGACAGATGCTAAGGCTATTGGGAGTGCACAGGTCCTGTTTTCTGATCCTCAAATGGAAGGTAAATTGGCTTGCATAAAATCAAATTTTTCATTTTTGCCAGAAACCATAACCTGCCTAGAAGAAAGTGGCATGCTATTTATTGGCCAAGTCAATAGAGTTAGTCAGGAATGCTGAAGGTTGTATAAAACATGTAAAAGGTGAGATTGGGGACTCAGTCAGACAGAAAATAAAATTTGTTTTGGACAAGAATAAAGGGTATCAGACAGTGTGTAAAATAGCTAGTATTTTGTCGGGAGAAGACTTCAGAATTGACAATTTTGAAGAGGATTTAACAGCCAGTGACATAGTGTTTTTCAAATATGCTCCTATTACATCAGTGGAAGTGGAGAGAAGTTTCTCGAAATATAAAACAGTATTAGCTGACAACCGCCGTTCCTTCACCTTTGATAACTTGAGGATGACAAAGGTGGTGTATTGCAACGCTAACGAAGTTATGTTTATTTAGTAATATTTTTTTTTTCACTTTGTAGTAGAAATGAAAATGACGTATTGTTAATCTATTGATTAATAGTTTACACCAATTTTACAGAGAATGTTTGTTATTCGAACCATTATTTGTACAAGGCAATCATGAAATTGGTCGTTTTTAGGTAATTTTTTTATGATAATTTTTAGGTCATTTTTTTTTTTAAATGAGGTCATTTTAAGAGAATTTTAAGGGCATTTTATAGGTCATTTTTTGATAATTTTAAGGTCATCAACATCCGGGCCCTAGTAATAACAATGGAGCATTATGTGGAGGATATCCTTCGGCCCCATGTCTTGCCACTCATGGTAGGATGTTCAGGTGGTTTATGTCAGCAGGATAATGCCCGACTGCGCCCAGCAAGGGTGGCACAGGACTACCTCCGAAACATTGATGCGCTGCTATGGCCTGCCCAATATCCAAATTTGTTAGTAATCGAACATGTCAGCGAATATGGACTGATAATATGACTTGTGAAACCATACAAAACCTGTATGCCTTCATGGCGACCTGTATTGCTGCCTGTATCCAAGCTCGAGTTGAACAGGTTACTAGAGCCTCTATGTAAGTAGTCAGTGTTCCGCGATACAAGTGTTGGTTTGCTCCTACATGTATATCTATGACTAGGCTGTAGTAATTCTTTTTTTACCGTACCGGTATTGAAATATTAATAATTACTAAAATTGATCCACTTTTCAATACAAATTTACTTAAAAACTTATGTGCTTATCTGATGGTAGGCTACATGTTGTAGCAGGTTTCTAATGCCCCATACGTTGAGCGACAAATGTAGCAGTTTAGCTAGCCCACAATGTTGGGAGATAAATGTAATTGTTTACCTTTGCCTAAGCTATGTTGTTTTAATGGGCGCCAAGACCTCAATGCAATGCTGAAATCTAAATTTGTATTTAACAACGTCTAGCTCTGGTAGAACACCTTCAAGAATCTATTCACTCAGATCGTGGTATGATGTGATCATTAACCCAACAAACAATTGTATCAGGAGAAGGAATTGGTCTATATCTAATGCTACCTACTGAAAGCAAAGATTGCATTGTAAAAGAAATGAATTTATTATATAAAACAAGTATAGCAAAATTAATAATAACAATAAGTATAAAATTTAAATTGGAGCGTTGCGATTTAATATTACCGATAGAAAATTACGTGAAAACGGAGTCTGATAAATTGATTTTACTCTTATTTCCAAGCTATGAAGTTACTGAAATATGAAATGTAAAACAAAGAGAAATGAGAGATTGCGTATTTCTGCGTCATTTGCGCTTACCACTGGAAATTGCCAAAGCATTTCCCTCGTACTTGATGATGCTGTGTGCTTCCCACAGTCTCCTGGACGTCGTCATCTCCGTCGAAATATTTGATGATATTCTGGTAGATTAGATAATTCTATGGTCCGTACATCGGACCCAAACACTCGTACAACCCCACTGGTTAAGTTTTACAAAAGTTAGTCCTCCACTCCACGGAACATCGGAGCGACTCCCGCGTGCAAGCGTACTCGTTAAGTTCTACACAGATAGTCCACGTTCCACGTCGCGCCGAACGATATATGCACACGTTGGCTCCCCCACCATGGTACCGACTTCCTAGCTTACGTGGTCTCCACTGATTGGCTGCACCCCACGCGCTATACTCCCCTCCTCTGGCTCATTACACTCGGCGGGAGGGTTCCGTTCCAACTATTCGCCTCTTCTTGACGCTGCAACTCCGCTTGCGTAATACTTCTCGACAGGAATCAGCTTGTATTTGAATTCCCAGTGAGTCATGTCTCTCAATATATCCTAACTGACGAAAACTACGTAAAATTCCGCAATCACATAATTTTCTATGATATTGTCGTTCGTAATAATTTGCTTGATAGCGTTTTCTAAGACATAGAAAACCTATCTGTATGCTTATAATTTTTATAAAATGCTCCGAAAATATCTAAATAATAATTATAATAAAATAATAATAATAAATTAACATGAAAAATTCTCTTGGCTGAACAATTTGCCGCGTAAATAAATATAGAATGGCTTCCTACTGACTTATGCCAGTTGCATAAAAACCCCTCGAAAAACACGTTACATATTCGCCTCGGATCATCGGATGATTTACCGTGACGACGGTCCATTATCCGATTATCCCAGACACGTTAATAAACCCCATCCAAAATACATATTACATAAATGAAATCACCCTAAATTACAGATATATACCCTCATAATTTTTCTTCACGCACTTGGCGTCAAAGTTTGTTGTCACTATGGATTGCACTTTGCAACCAGTCCAATGTTTTACATATAGAGTAGTGTTCCACGGATATTTCCGCCTCTCAAATTGCTCTATGTTGGAGAAATAGACATAATTAATGTGTGAGCACTATGTATTTATGATGTCATATCACACGCATTGAAGGTGTTCTGATATATTTATATCACCATAGAACTTCCTAATTTCACGGAGGTTCATTCCTAATTGTGAAATTAATCCCACTTATCACTGAGCACACGATCACACTATTGTGGCAGCGCCTCGTGACCATAATACTTAATCTCTCTTTAAAGTAGATTAAATTAATATTGACTTCTGAAAAAAAAAACAGTAAATGTGCATTACATATAACACCAAATATTTCTGTGCCGTAATCGCCCTGTCTTGTTAAGTTCCCGTAGACCATATTCTACTTAATACTAGTTCTTAACACAGACCAGTTCTCCTCACACAAATAACACCATTATACAAATTGCCTTAAATTACACACTTACAAATCTTACATGGCGAGGCCGTAAACAGAAATCACGTGTGCTGATATGTATGAGTTTCATGAAGGACTGTCTCGCATTCTGATGGCCCATCTTTTGCCTCGTGGACGCCTTAAGCAAAAATACCCTGTTCAAGCGCTCACCCATCTCTTGGAGGCAAATGGGAATTCACCAGCGCTACCAAATTCTGGCCTTGGTGTATCGAGACATTTTAGTGCTCAAGAGCATCCGACAATCCCGTCATATTTCCCTGTACCTTAAAAACTCTCATTTACTTACATACTACCCCCCTGTGTGACTTCTGATACGCCTGCCTGGAAGACCATCTCCTCCCACGCACCAAATACCACACTTACTCATTTGATAGGCTGGCTCGCCAGCTAAACACACTCACTTTATGACACATATTTTCGTAGACTATGTATATTATACGTCCCGTATAATCTGTTTCCCTCACTATTCTCCAGCACATATGCTGTTTTCCCGATACGTTTGGAAACCATAAATGTTTCTGTGTCACCTGCTTCCAACCTTGCAAGTGGCTCCCTTTAAATGAACGTCATCACGTTGCTCTACTAGCATATTTCTCAGTGTCTGTAACGATGCCCTGTTGCTACTGTCCACACATGCACATATTAAAATACCGTCCTCTGCTTTAACCACAGGATAATCCCTACATAAATTAGTGTCCCTCGATAGCATGTCTGCAAGAATGTTATCTTTACCTTTAATATATTTTACTGTGAATTCGTATTCCTGCAGGGCAAGAATCCACCTGCTAACTCTGTTAGAACTGAGTTTACAAGTCCTCATATACAGTAATGCATGGTGATCTGTGTGGATCTCAAATTTCCCCCCTACTAAATACATTCTAAATTTCCCTAAACTGAAAACAATACCTAAAAGCTCTAACTCAGTAATCGTGTATCTTTTCTCTGCTGCAGTCAGTCCTCGCGAGGCTAAAGATACAATGCACAGATTACCCTCATCATCTTTCTGACATAATACTCCAGCAATGCCTATATGTGAAGCATCTGTCATAACCACATATTCCTTATCTTTTAACGGATATTTCAGCACTACAGCTTTCTCAAAACCTTCCTTCAGCGCTCTAAAAGCCTGATCATGCTTGGACTCCCATCTCCACCGAGTCCCACTTTTAAGCAATTCCCTGAATGGTTCTACCAACCCTGAGTATTTAAGAACGAACCTCCTGAAAAAGTTGCAAATTCCCAGGTATGTTTTTAACTGTTTAACATTCTGTGGAACCTCTGCGTTACTTTCCTCTGGTGTAACACCTCTACTCGACACTCTATGACCTAAAAATGTCACTTCTGACTGACAGAATGACGACTTAGACAGCTTCAAAGTGAACCCTGCCTGATCTAACTTCTGAAAAACTATATCTAAATGACGTAGATGCTCCTCAAAACTGCGTGAACTAATTACCATATCATCTATGTAAATGGTTACAAACTCTCCTGTGTCATCCCCTAATGCCATGATTAAAGCCCTAATTAAAGCTGCTGAACTACTCTTTAACCCATAAGGTGTTCTACAAAATTGATAAAGGTTATATCTATGACTAAAAGCTGTAAATGGTCTATCTTCGTACATAAGTGGCACTTGCCAAAAACTGGAACTCAAATCTACACAAGTGAAATACTTCTTCCCCTCAAATGTTTGCATTAATTCCTCTATTGACATAGATTTCAGCTGATCTGAACTAATTCTACTGTTAACCAAACGAGCGTCTAAACAAATACGAACTGTGCCGTCGGTCTTGGGTACCGTGATCAAAGAATTAACATACGGACTGTTAGAGTGCTCAATAATCCCATCTTCAAGCATCTGATTAATTTGTGCCTCAACTGCACTCTGATAAGCGAAAGGTACAGGATATCTATGTCCTGTGAATACTGACCTATCAATAACGTTCAATGAATGTGTATAGCAATTGGCCATACCAATGCGATCCTCAAAAACTCTCCTATTACACAATAACACATCATAGAGCCGAACACACTGTTCATCCTCTATATTTCCCTGAAATGCAGCATCACGTAACGAGTCCTTTAGACTACCGTTCGTAATCACACTGCCCACAAAACATGGAGAACCCCGCTCTACGGCTGGCGATATCTCATTTAAAGTACAAATCACACGTACAATACTACTCCTCTGAATATGGTCATTGAACGCTACTTCTACTTCAGAATCTCCCCATTTAAATTTCAAACTCCCTACATCATAACATAAGTTACCAGACACTCTACTTAGCCACTCTGAACCCAAGATAACACTGAATACTAAATTTGGAATTACAAGACAAATCTGCTTCTCTACATGATTTTTAATTTTAATGTCTACTAAAACTTGCTTAGAAATTACTTTAGACCTCTTCCCAACAGCTGTGATAACAAAAGTGCTTTTAATTGGCATCTCCTCAAAATTTACTCCAGTTCCTTTCATTTTATCATAAAATGCACCACTTATGCAACTCTTCATACAACCACTATCAATTAAAACATCTGTGTACGCCTCGGACACGTTAAATTTAACTATGGGGCTCTTACTAGCCACTTCCTGAATAATACCTTCATCATTTAGTTCATGTAATAATTCATTTCTTACATTTAGGTCATAGGGTTCCTGTATAATTGTATGGACAGGGCATGCTACAGACTGAGATTCTGACCTTACTTCGCAGCCTGGTTCGCGTTTAAAGAACCGCTACAGCTGGCCGTAGTACTACTAACTACTGGACTGGTCTGGTTGTTCTGGGCTGTGTTGTCATTGTTTGGCTGTATATTACTACCACTAGGTTGTCCTCTTCCTTGACCCCTATTCTGGTTGTAATTATTGTCATTATAATTTCTCCCTTAGAGCCTCCGTGGCTTAGGCGGCAGCACGCCGGCAGCACGCCGGCCTCTCACCGCTGGGTCCGTGGTTCAAATCCCGGTCACTCCATGTGAGGTCTGTGCTGGACAAAACGGAGGCAGGCAGGTTTTTCTCCGGGTACTCCGGTTTTCCCTGTCAAAATTCCATTCCAGCAACACTCTCCACTATCATTTCATTTCATCTGTCATTCATTTAATCATTGCCCCAGAGGAGTGCGTCAGGCCTCGGCAGCCGGCACAGTTCATATCCTCGCCGCTAGATGGGGGCTTCATTCATTCCATTCCTGACCCTGTTGGAGACTGGAAGCAGGCTGTGGATTTTCATAATTTCTCCCTTGATTTCCCCTGAAATCACTGTTTCTCCCTTGATTTCCCCTGTAATCATTGTTCCTCCCTTGATTTCCCCTGAAATCTTTGTTCCTCCCTTGGTACTGATTACCATAGCCATTTCCTCTGTTCTGATTTAGCTGATTATTATTATTTCTATTTTGAGCGTTGGCTCCTTCGCCACCGTTCCCTTGAACTTCCTGATGCCTGGCTTCATTAGGCCTATCATTATTATTACCCTGGTTCCTATTGAAATTGTCCTCATAACCCCCTCTCCCTAGTGCATCAAATGTGCTTAACAAATTTTCTACTTGTGATATTGTCTTTACATTCTGGATACAAGCAGCCTCCTTGATCCTATAGGGAAAGTGCCTAAGTAGCAACCTCACCACATCACTTTCCTCCTTCAAGCCATCAAGATATTTACACACTAATACCTGCCCTAAAAATTATTCGGTCATGGAGGAGCTTCCTTTAGGGTTATATTTACCACACACTACTCCCTCACGATGCTGCGACTGAATAACCTCATTCCAGAACTTTTCACAGAATTTCATTTTAAAATCATTGATATCAGTAAACTTGTCTCTGTAGACAGCAAACCAATTCCTCGTTTCCCCCACAAACACTTGTTCTAAAATTTCAACTACCTGGCACCACTCAATACTACCATTTTCCAACCTCTCCCCGAATTTATTTTCTATAGTGTTCATGAACTCCATTGGGCACCCCTGTCGATTGCTGAACTTACCCAGTTCTACCTCCCGTGTGTGCTATTCACAAAAACTGGCCTATTCTGACTATTTTCTTGCCTGATCCTAGCTTTTAATTTTAATTCTAATTCTGCTATTTTCTCCTCAGCCTTCCTCTCAATACTGTTTACTGTTAATTTAATGTTTCCTTCTGATTCTTCTACTTTATCATATAGCTTTGCTTGTTTCTCCTCAATCATGCTAATGCTCTCTCTATTACTCTCTCTTAAATCATTTACTTCTGCAACTATTTGTGAGTGGACTTTCTCAATTCTACCCCCCAGCTGTTCCTTAACCTCTTTAGTAGCTACCTGAATTTTGTCAATTTCTCCCCCCAATTGCTTTTTGACCTGCTGTGTTTCCAGTTGCACTAGTTCTTTTAAATTTTCAGCCTGTGTACTGATTCTAATTTCCAACTCCTCCTGTACTTTTCCTAATTTTCTGTCTACATCTGCAATAATCTCTTTAGCCTTTTCTTCCATCACCCCCCTGATCTCACCTCTAATCAGTTCGAATTTGTCACTCATTTCCCTACTGTTTTGTTCTAATTTAGCATTTAAAGTTTCAGTACTCTCTCTATTTTCCTTACTGTTTTGTTCTAATCTGGCATTTAAAGTTTCATTACTCTCTCTATTTTCCCTACTGTTTTGTTCTAATTTAGCATTTAAGGCATCTGTACTTTCTTTATTTTCCCTACTGTTTTGTAAAGAAGTAAAGTTATACTCGTTAAGTTCTACACAGATAGTCCACGTTCCACGTCGCGCCGAACGATATATGCACACGTTGGCTCCCCCACCATGGTACCGACTTCCTAGCTTACGTGGTCTCCACTGATTGGCTGCACCCCACGCGCTATACTCCCCTCCTCTGGCTCATTACACTCAGCGGGAGGGTTCCGTTCCAACTATTCGCCTCTTCTTGACGCTGCAACTCCGCTTGCGTAATACTTCTCGACAGGAATCAGCTTGTATTTGAATTCCCAGTGAGTCATGTCTCTCAATATATCCTAACTGACGAAAACTCCGTAAAATTCCGCAATCACATAATTTTCTATGATATTGTCGTTCGTAATAATTTGCTTGATAGCGTTTTCTAAGACATAGAAAACCTATCTGTATGCTTATAATTTTTATAAAATGCTCCGAAAATATCTAAATAATAATTATAATAAATTAATAATAATAATAATAAATTAACATGAAAAATTCTCTTGGCTGAACAATTTGCCGCGTAAATAAATATAGAATGGCTTCCTACTGACTTATGCCAGTTGCATAAAAAACCCTCGAAAAACACGTTACAATGTTTCAGCCTATGCAATCTCAAATTTTAGACATACATATACATGTCATACAAATCATGAATTTAAGCATCATAATGAAACAACATAATTTCTCAAATTATCAATATATGTAATTGACCCTTATTTTGCTAAAATCAAAAAATGCTAAAATTCTTTAAATTTTAAAAAATATTTTGGAAGTCATATTTCCATTGTTTTATTAACCCTCCGTTAGTGATGCACGGTGTCACAGTCCGACGTCATAAACGATTGCGCGTCCTTCTTTGTTCGTTCGAGTGAGCTAGCTGCGCATCAAGTTACCTTCATCAATTTCATTCTCGAGTATACTCGCCACTGCACAAGTTCGAACAATAACCGTACAGGTCAGTGGACGTCTTTTTGATCTCACACACCGAGGTCACTAAGAGCGTATTCGGTCCAAGTGTCATAAGTATTAGTGCCTTGAACTCACATATGTTGTATGCCATGTCTGTCTTGAAGGTTAATTGTGTACTGATGCAAATTTACAAACTTTCGATCTCAATCATAGGTGTTTGTTTTCTTTTCAACGGAGTTTATCATTGGATATTTCGCTAATGTCACTTTTCATAACTCGGTTATAATATCTCCTTTTGCTTGTAGATTACTGAAGTGTATTTTAAATAAAGGTTAAGATGATAAAATACTTATGTATTACCGGTATACCCTTCCTTAAAAATATAGCTTACTTTCAAAATAATGAAAAGTATGAAATTATTTGAGGACTGTCTACTGGACCGAAGTCACTAAAGTTGAGACTAAAATTCACATCACTAGCGAAGGGTTAAAAATGAGTGTCTGCATGTCAACTCATGCCAAACTTTTTTCCACACCTAATCAATTTCAAATTATTCTTCTTAACGGTTATGAATCCTATTTGCTGTTACATTGTAATGCTTTACGTTATCATCCATTGCCTGTTTGATACTATTCGTCATTGGTGCGCAATTTTTTTGGCGCATTTTATTTTGTCTGCCAGTATAGGCCTATTATATACATAATGCTATGCTGTGTTTTAGTAGCATACTGTTTAGTAAAGCTTAGATAGAGTTTATCTTCCACTTGATGGCATTACGGACAAAGATAACTATGTTCTAAACTCTGCAGAAAAATTGATATTGCAACTTTTCAGACGGTGTACACAATATATTCCCAATTACTGGGACATGCAAAAAAATAACCTGAAAAAAATTACATCTGATTAAAAATATGCGTATATGTTATGAACTCCAGAAGAGGGAGGAAACTATAGGATGGCATGTTTAACTTGTCAAGCAAGCAGCGTTAGATCCGAATATACAAGCCAAAACAGCTCTACAAAACACTACAAACCCACAATGACACCTACAAACGGTCTCTGCCCTCCAAGAAGAAGCACGGCAAAATTGTAGAAAGTGTGGCAACCATTACTGATAAATACTAAAACATTAAGCACCCAAAAGAACAACTACTGTATTTATTTAAATATCTTCTGTACAATGTTGCAAGACTGAGAAATGACGATCCCATCAACAAACAGTCTCCCTCCACCAACTAATCTATAAAGATGTAGCTACTATTGCTGTGATAGACTTAGCTCCTATGCTGGCATGTTCGACTGTAGTTGAATGGCAATCACACTCCGTCCGCTGCCGTATTCGACTTAAGTCTACGGCCTCAGAATTCTATAACCGCTTGATACAACGTTCTTCTGACGTCATAGGTGAACTTCTAGTAGTGCCCTTTATCACCATACAAAATATCAGGGTATCAGTAATAGTTTAGGAGAAATCCCGGTAAAATATTTCGCACAGACGCCATGTTGGATTGGTGCGACGAAATAAAATTTCAAGGCCACGGTTGGGGTCGGACGAAATAGTACTATGACCTTACCGAGTTTCATTGAAATCGCTCCAGCCGTTTAGATTTTATTGGGGGGGATGCGACACACACACGGACAAAAGGTGATCTCATAAGCCTTTTTTTGTTTCATAAATGAAAATAGGCTAAAAATTATAAGGTGCGTTCAAAAAGTAAAGAGCCGGAGGCTGGAATGCGCAAACCGGTGACGACATCGGCTAATCGTGGAGTGTGTAACGAGGTGTGGTTCCGACCAGAGCTTGGAAGGTCACAGACCGTCACAGAGGGCACATGTGCATGTCACGTGATGATACAAAGCGAGCAGCAGCATGCATCAATCGTCCAACGCTGCCAGTCACATTGCAAACAGTGACATGGAGGCGTCAAACGAAGAGCAAAGAGGTGTTGTTCGGTTTCTGACAGCGGAAGGAGTAGGGGGAACGGACATTCATCGCCGAATGTCACAAGTGCTAGGCGAACACTGCATGTCCCTTGCAAGGGTCAAGGCGTGGCACAAGCGCTTCAGGGAAGGACGGGTGTCGTTAGCCGATGATGCCCGGTCTGGGGCACCCCCCTGCATTACTGATGACAACGTCCAGCTGGTTGATGCACTCATTACCCAGGACCGCCGAGTGACAGTGATCGCCATAGCCGCCGTGGTCGGATTGAGCGTCGGAAGTGTGCACACCATCATGAAGGAATGACTGCACTTGCGCAAAGTGTGTGCCCAATGGGTGCCCCATAGTCTTCAACCACACCAGGAAGCATGTCGATTGGCCCACTGTCTTGGTCATCTGCAGTGCTATGCGAGGGAAGAGAATGGGTTCCTGGCACGAGTGGTGGCTGGAGATGAGTCATGGTGTCATCACTTCGAACCAGAATCCAAAAGACAAAGCCTCCGGCGGAAGCATCCAGAGTCGCCACCACCCAAAAAAGGCAAGGCCATCCACACGAGTGCAGGAAAGGTAATGCTGATGTTCTTCTTTGACCAAGATGGCCCCCTTCTGATACACTTCATGCCGAACGGGACAACATTGAATGCCCAGCATTACTCGCATACCTTGACCTCCCTTCGCCAAGCGATCAAAACAAAACGACCAGGCAATCTCACCCGTGGGGTCATTCTGCTCCACGACAATGCACAACCTCGTACGGCCAACATGGTCGCGGCACTCCTGCAGAAATTCAAATGGGAGGTTCTCGGTCACCCTCCATACAGCCCAGACCTCTCTCCCTGTGATTACGCCATGTTTGGTCCCCTGAAAAGGGCTCTGCGGGGCCAACAATTCACCACGGATGTCGATGTCCAGCTGTACGTGCGGAACTGGTTCACATCGCAGCCCAGGGAATTTTATATGACAGCCATTCACCGCCTCGTGTCACAGTGGGACAAGTGCCTCAACAGCCAGGGCCAATACTTCTAACATACAGGTACTGGTTTCTGTAATTATGCCTCCGGCTCGTTACTTTTTGAATGCACCTTATAGATGGAAAAAAGGTGATCATGACTAAAGTCATCAATTAGAAGGAAAAAATGAAATAAAACGATATACATACATAAAAAGAATCTTCCACGTTTTCATTTTTGTTATGCCTTTTTTTTGCAGTGTATGTGCACCCACTACAAATATTTATGTCATAATAGTACTTTTCAGTGGTCTTGAGTATGTATGTAATCCGAAAGTTATTTGAGGTAAGAATAAAAATTAATTTTTCACTGTTTAATTCAGTCTTTCGAGAGTAAAGTTCAAAATTTAATTCAGCAGCATAGGGGTTAAGCAATAAGCCTCAAACTGGAATTGTAAACTAATATGCAGAAATGACCTGCAAGTACTCTGCTGAGATGTTGGTAAAATACTAGAACCACATCATACAAAAACAGCATTTGTCTAGTAATAATGTTTTGAAACATCTACTATGGAGACGTATCTGAATTGTGGAATGTCTTCAAGCTGTTCTGACAACCACTGTTCTGAGGTAAAAACAATCAATATGTGGATCCACTCGCAAATCTCCAATATCAAGAAGTTTTATAATTTGAGGTGTGACCGACTGAAATCTTGTAATAATATTTCTCCACATCAGATCTTTCAATGCTTTAATAATAAACACACACTATTTTGTATGTTGTAGTTCTAGTTTTTTACCATCAGCTCAAATTTGCTTATACAATATGTTCTTTATTTATCTAAGAACCATTTTGAATATTTATGGTCAGGATATTTCATACAGAAATAAATAACTTAGAGTAATTGAATGTATTCAATATATTTAATATAACTCAAGTGTTCTTTTAGGATTAGGGATTGGCAGTGTAAATAACATTTTGTTTTCTGTTAGTTGATATATAGAAATTGTACACCTGAACGGGTGATACCGAGCGCCGCTAATGAGTTCTCTCCAGGGAGGTCAACTAGGAAAATCCTAACGGGAAGTTGCCTGAGGCGTGTTTCACTGCCCCCCACTCCAAACTGAATGTCAAGGTAAATATATTTTGGAATGTGTCAACCTGCCCTGATCTCTACGGTGTTCGCCACTATCTACTCTTGTTATCTCAAATACGTATTCGATACTACTCATTAGCTACCTTTGGTATTATTCCAGATTCCTGGTTTTCTTTAGCCTTATTTTCTTTGTGTTTCACAGTTACTATTCAGATCTGCACATTTTAATTTTTATGTTGTGGCTTCGTCAACATGCAAGTTATAGCCTGCATTATGAGCTTTAAAACAAAATTTTGGGAACCAAAATGCTTATATGTATTCTGCTACAAAATAAGGTGCATTCGTAAATGAATTCCTTGTTGGAACACTTCCACTTTTGGCCCCATTGTGACAACTCAAACTTACAACATTTAGTTTCCTGTAACTCTCAATCGTGCACTTCTATGACTGTACATGGATAACATGTTAGCTGCAATGATTTTGCTATCTACAGATACTCAAGGGGGTCCAGCTGTACGTAGCTGTTGGTCAACTCATGACTAGGGATTGGAATTTTTCGGTGATTTCAGAGTGAAGAAAGTGGTATTTTAAAGTGGCAATTTCGGTGGTTTCAAGTGCACTTTTCGGTACTTTAAAAATCATAAATTTAGGTGGGATTTTTTAAATATCATGGATAACATGCATAACATAACACATTTCAGTCATCCTTCAAAGTATACTTCAGTGAAGAGATCCAAATTCTCTTGTGACAAACGTTGACGCATATCACTTAACGTGCTAGTGTAAGCTGAAAAACAAAAGTTCATAGCGTTTGAACAGGGGATCCAAATGGTTTTCAACACAGATTCTGAGAACTTTGGAAATACAAACGTCATTCCTTGCAAAACTCCAACAATGTCTGTCTTGGTCCTGTCGTGCATCTGCTTCTTGATTAAAGTTTGCAGTTCTTTGTATCCTCTTAACACCTCACTTTCTTCCAGTGTTCCACAGAACGGCAACTTCTTAATTTTCTTTGCAATGTCCTCATTGATGTTTATTGGCACTATTTCTGCTTGATCAAACGCACACATTTGTAAATCCTGTTCCCAGGGTCAACGGATCTCAAGCTGATTAATTTTCCAAGAGCATTGGACCCAGCATTTACTAAAACTGAATGTATTTTCTCTCTTTTTAACACATTTCCACAACACTCCAACAGCCCCTTAATGTTGGTACCGTAAGTTTAAAGGCTTGCTGAATTCTCCGTAGATGTCCATCTAGAAGGTGAACAGTCTGATAAGACTGGCCTTCTAATAAAGGGATGAGTTCAGTGATGTCTGTGCCAAATTCTTTGAATCTCAAGTATTTCGTCATGTGAAACATTGTTCAGGAAATCAACACTAGAGTTATCAGTCCCTACTACTTCATTCATAAAATGCAAAATATCTTTCAAGTACTGTGACAGGCACACTACAAAATGATAATAAGAAGACCACCTGGTTAATACTGGTTCCGGAAACAGTGGCACATTTTGATCTGGATACTTGCCATCTAGATATTCATGTCTGAAAGGCGCACTATATGACGCCACGAGTCGAGTAGGTACTAGGATGAAGGGGCAGATGACCTTGCAGTTCCGGTCCTTAAAACCTCTATAACTAAGTACTGTAACTTACTAGGATGACTTCCCAGATTGATAGAGATCGCTGTATGCAGAAAGTGAGGCCCGCTATCTAGCGTTAAGTTTCCAATATCTTGGTGTTTGTTGGATGCTCTCCATGCAGTCAAGTCATGGGAGAAGATTACCGCTACTACACTCACACAAAAACAAGCGTTTATCGGCTTCTGTGACGACAATATTTTAAACGGTCAAGGTGGCCTCACTACGATGACATTAGGTCAAAACCTGGATGAATGTCAAGATGCAGAAGAAAGTGACATCCAGTAGTTAGACTTCGATAAAGACAATCATGGTTTCAGACACGAGGATATTGTATGGAATTTGACTGTCGGTGAGGTAAACTGAGATCCAGTACATATAGAGTGCAGGAGTGATGCAAAGGAAATCCCGAAAGTTCCCACAATCAAGCTAGTGTGTCTATAGTCACTCTTATCTCTTATATAGAAAATCAAGATGAATTTTCGTCCTCATATATCGTTTTCTTCAGAATTGTATAATCTAAAATTAGAAAAAATAAACCATCTAAGAAACAAAAAGTGATGACAGTCATTTTCCTTAGTTTTTAATATTGGTAAAATCCACATAATGTGTCTTACAATACTGTGTAATAAAGTATTATATTTATTTTTTTGCGTGTTCATAAAATACATTTCAATATTTTTAACCAATAGTTTTCTCTTTGCTAGACTTAAAAACATTACTGTGGATAATTCGCGGTTTTCAATAGTTCGCGGAAATTCGTGCATTAATTGCCGTGAATTATCGGAAGTGCACTGTAAAGAAAAAAACGAAAGAAGCTACAATTCGCGTTTTCATGCGAAATTCATGCATAATTCGCGTCTTCATGCGAAATTCGCGAAATTTCGCGACTTCAAAAACATTTTTGTTGCCATTTTTAGGGTTATTAAAACACATTACCATCTGTGTATTACTTCATTTAATAATTCGCTATCGCGAATTTTTCCTATCCCTACTCATAGCTTAACCAACATTTCAGGAGAGGTTGCCTACCCCCACTCTTTTCCCAAACCCATTAGCGTGAGCTGACAGGACTGTTTGGGTTTAACCTAATTAGCGGAGTTCGACCATCCCGACCTGAACTATCCCTGAAACCTATCTCTCTCTCTATTTATTTATTAATTATAGGTACAGCAAACTTTCTCGGCAGATTAGAGAACTGGCCCGAAAATAAAGGAGTGAGAACAACAAGATCCTTTCAGATCAGAAACAAGTTCTCAACTCCTACAGAAGCTGTGAGTATTACAGAACACTTGTGAAAATTTTGATGACTGATTTCTTATAAACAGGGCCCAGAGGTTGATATGTTTTTTTTTTTTTTGTATGATAAGTTCCTGACATTCTATGGATCGGAGCGTGGAATGTTAGAAGTCTGCTAGGCAGTGGAAGGTTAGAAAACTTAGAAAGGGAAATGGATAGGTTGAGGTTGGATTTGGTTGGGATTAGTGAAATGCGTTAGCAGGAAGAACAGGACTTTGGTCAGGAGACTATAGGGTCATTAGCACTAAATCAAACAATGGCCAAGCAGGGGTTGGTCTCATATTGAGTAGGAAACTTGGACAGCGGGTGGAATATTATGAGCAATATAGTGAACGGATTATTGTAGCAAATCATCATCTTCATTTCCCCTTTTCCAGTTGACACTGGGTGGGGGCAAATATGGTTCCTCTCCACTTCGTTCTGTCGTTCCACCATTCCTCTTCCGACACTGTTCCAATCCAGGTTCCGTTTTCTAATACCATTCTCCACAGAGTCCATCCAACGCATTCTTGGCCTTCCACGTCCTCTCTTCCCTATCATCCGTCGTTCCAGTGCTCGTCTTGGTAGCCTTACTTCATTCATCCGTTTGACATGTCCAAACCATCTCAATCTGTTTTACTCCAGTTTGTCATTTAGTTTCTGTACTCCCAGTTCTTTCCGTATATCTTCATTTCTCACTCTGTCCCTCCTCGTTTTCTGGACCATACTTCTCAGGAATCTCATGCATTGTCCAAGTTCCTGCTGCATATGTCATTATAGGAACATAATATTCTTTGTACATAACTTCTTTAGCCTTAATTGGTATATCCTTGTTCCATACTAGTCCCTGTACCTGTTGTTAGAAATCTAGTCTTCCATCTTCAGTCAGTTCACTTCCCAAGTATTTGAAGTGTTTCACTATTTCCAATTCCTTATCTCCTACTTTGATTACTCCTTTTCCTTCTTTCTTATCTCTACTCATCACCACTGTTTTACTCTTCTCCACATTTATCTTCAATCCCCATTGCTCAATCTTTTCATTTATTACGTCTGTTCTTGTACCTCCATCTCATCCTCGCCCCAGATCACAACGTCGTTTGCAAACAACATTACCTTCATCTTTGTCCTACTCTATTCTCTCATTGCTGCCTTCATGATGTCATCCATCACCATTACGAACAATAATGGTGACAACACACTTCCTTGCTTTAGTCCAGTGTCAATTTCAAACCATTCCTATGTCCCGACTCTAGTCTTCACACTACTGTAGCACTCCATGCACATTCCTTTTATTATGTCTCTCAGTTCCTTGCCTATCCCCCTATTTGCTAAGCTTTCCCAAACTTTTGTTAGGGATGCTATCATAGGCCTTTTCTAGATCAATAAAAGTCATTACCATATCCTTCCCATATTCCCAACTCTTTTCAATGTTCTGTCTCAGAATGAAAATTGGTTCCACTGTTGACCTGCCCCCTCTAAATCCAAACTGCTCCTCCTCTATTTGGCTTTCTACCTTTACTCTAATTGTTTTTTCTAGTATTCTTTCCATTACTTTGGCAACGTGCGAGATGATGGTGATTCCTCGGTAGTTACCACACACCTTCCTGTCTCCTTTCTTGCTTATTGGCAATATTATTCCCTTTTTCCAGGCTTCAGGTACTTTCTTCTCTCTCCACACACTCCTGAGAAGTCTGTATGTCCACTGCAGTCCCACTGGTCCTGCCGCCCTGATCATTTCTATTGCCACTTCGTCGATTCCCACAGCTTTCCCCATCTTCATCTTCCTAACTGCCCATTCCACTTCTGCCATAGTAATGTATGGTTCTTCTTCTATTTCTTCCTCCACTGTTTTGGCTGTTTGCGTAACTTCTCCGCATACCTGGCGTCTCACCTTCAACAGCTCGCTGAAATATTCTTTCCATCTGTCCGTTATCTCGTCTGGTTTTGTCAATATTTCACCTTCTTTGTTTTTCACGAACCCAGTGTTAACCCTTTCATTCCTTCTGCTTTTTATAATTCCAAACAGCAAAAATCAATACAAAACCTACGTGCACCACAGTGGTAAAAGTCTGAATGCCTACCAGTCATGCTGATGATGAGAATGTTGAAAAGGTCTACGAAGAAATAGATGAAATTCTGAGGTATATCAAGGGTGATGAAAATGTTATAGTAATGGGAGATTAGAATGCTGTAGTAGGAAAAGGAAGAGAAGGGAAGATAGTAGGAGATTTCGGATTAGGTGAAAGGAATGATCGAGGAAGCAGGCTGATGGAATTCTGCACCGAGCATGAGTTGGTCATAGCTAACACCTTATTCAATAACCACAATAGAAGAATATACACATGGATGAGACCAGGAGATACAGGGCCTTACCAAATCGACTTCAGTATGGTCAAGCAAAGGTTTCGAAACCAGATTTTGGATTGTAAAACATATCCCGGTGCTGACATAAACTCTGACCACAATCTGGTTGTTATGAAATGCAGATTAAAGTTTAAGGAACTGAAGAAAAGTCAAAAGGGGCAATAGACAGACTGAAAGAAAAGGATGTAAACGAAAGATTCAAGAAGAGTATAAAGGAAGGACTAATGAGAAACCCTAAACAAACTTCAATTGCATACGAATGGCCACTTTTGAAGAATGAAATAACAAAATCCGCAGAAGAAAACATTGGTAGGAAAGAGAGAATAGGTAGAAAACCGTGGATCACTCAGGATATACTAGAATTAATGGATGAAAGGAGGAAACACAAGAATGTAAGAGATGAAAAGGGGAAAGCAGAATACAGACGTCTGAGGCATGAGGTTAACAAGAAGGGCAAGGAAGCGAAAGAAGAATGGTTGAAAGAGAAATGTGCAGGTATAGAAAATTGTCTGAAGTTAGGATAGGTAGACACAGCTTATCGAAGGATTAAGAATACTTTTGGGGAAAAGAAGACTTAAGTGCTGTAATATTAAGGACACAGATGGAAAGCCTCTAACAGATAGGGAAGAAAAGGTTGAGAGATGGAAAGCTTACATAGAGTGTTTGTATAAGGGAAAGGAGTTTGAGAATCATGTAATGGAAAGAGAAGAGAAAATTGATGAGGATGCAAAAGGGGATTTAATATTGAGATCAGAATTTGACTGTGCTCTCCTATAAGTCCAACCACTCGTCCACGTCGTGGGAGACGGGGAACGGCACAAAGTAGGGGATTGCCTGTAGGGGCGAAGTACAGTGGGGACTTTGTGTGCCCCGGGACCGTTACGGTAGCTGTGAAGGTCCTACAGGAACCCTGAAAAGTGACGGCTAACGGGGCTCTGGTGAAGCTTCGATAGGCCCAGTAAGCCAGTAGTGGATGAAACCAAATGCTTTCAAGAATGGAACGAGCCTCGGACATGATGGATATAATAGACGACACGGCTGTAAACATGGACTAAGATTTGGAACTTTAAAAATAAGAACGCTGACGGGGAAGGTGGAGGAGATAGTGGATATGATGGAAAGAAGGAAGATGGATTTATTGGGATTGGCAGAAAGAAGGTGGAAAGGGGAAGGAAGAAGAGAACTGAGAAAAGACTATAGACTGTACTGGAGTGGGAATGAAGAGGGAAAGAAGAAAGGAAGGAAGATTGTAGTTTTACGTGACCGTGAATCTTGTGATTATGAGCCACGGGACCTCCTTTTTACGTGGAATCCGAACCACAGGACATGGCATTTCACATCGAAAATCTCACATGCATTGACCGGGAATAGAACCCGGACCGCCTTGGTGAGAGGCATACAGCTAGACCGCTGAGCCACCACGCCCCCAGGGGGAAAGAGGAATGGAGTGGGAGTAGTAGTACGAGATGGTTTAAAAGAAGAAGTGAAGAGAATAAGTGATAGGATGATGAATGTGAAAGTAACACTGAGGGGAGAGATCGTAGAAATAGTGCTAGTGTATGCTCCACAAGTAGGCTGCGCCTCTGAAGAGAAGAAGGAGTTTGAAGAGGAATTGCAGAAGCAGCTGGTAGGAAGAAATATGATTGTTATGGGGGATCTGAATGCCCATGTAGGGAGAGAAAGACAAGGGTATTAGAGTGTGCTTGGACCAGAGGGTTGGGGTGGAAGAAATGAGGAAGGAAAGAGACTGTTGGACTTCTGCCAAAGGAACAGCCTGCTAGTTGGGAACTCCTGGTTCAAGAAAAGAGAGAGCCACACAATCACATGGTACAGTGATGACTTGACCAGGAAGTCGGTGGTCGACTATATACTGTATGAGAAAGAATTACATAAGAACATCACGGACATCAAGGTTATACCATCGGAGAACCTGGATAGCGACCATCGATTGCTGGTAATGAACCTGAGAGGGACTAAGGAGAAGAAAGGGACTTAGAACCAGGAAAGACATATAAGGATATGGAAACTGAAAGAAGGAGATAGAAGGGTCGAGTACCTCAAAATGGTAAAGGAATGAATTCCAACAGATGAAGAAAGAGGGGTGGAAGAAGAATGGGCTAGATTTAAGAAGACACTAGTAGGTGCAGCAGAAGCAGTATGTGGGAGGACAAGTAGTAAGAAGAGGTGGAAGGAAACACCATGGTGGAATGAGAAGACAAAAGATATAGTAAGGGAAAAGAATAAGAGCCTTTAGGAGGAGGTATCAAAATAGGACGGTAGCGACAAGGAAGAGTACCAGGAAAGAAAGGAGGAGGCAAAGAGAGTAGTGGCTGAGGAGAGAAGAAAGTGGATGGAAGAGTGGACAAAGATGATGGAGGATAGTGAAGGTACAAAAAAGGGCCTGTATGGGATGGTAAAAAATAAGAGGCGGAAGGATCCTACGGATTATGTTAGAATGGTGAACAAAAGGGGACAAGAGATAGAAAATAGGGAAGAACTGAAGAAAATGTGGAAAGAATATTATGAAGAACTCCTGAACCCAAATGGAAACCACGGCGAGGAGGAAGAAATCTGGGAAGAGGAAGATGCACTGCAAACAGAAAAGGACTTAACATGGAAAGAAGTGGAAGATGAAAGGAGGCAAGGCACCGGGTGTGGATGAGTTGAGTGTGGTGATGGTGAGAGCAGCAGGAGAGGTGGGAATACAGTGGTTGTACCGAGTGATGAGGACAGCATGGAAGGAAAGGAAGGCCCCAGAGGACTGGAAAAAGGGAATAATTGTCCCGATCTTCAAGAAAGGTAATAGAACAGAATGCCGAAACTATCGGGGAATAACACTGATGAGTCATTGTGCAAAGATGTTTGAGAAAGTTTTGGAAAGGAGAATTAGGACAAGGATAGAAGAAGGGTTGAGGGAAGAACAACATGGCTTCAGAGCAGGAAGGTCCACAGTTGATTTGATTTTTGCTGTAAGGCAGTTACAAGAACAACACTATGAGTATGGAACAGGTCTACTGATGGCCTTCCTGGACATTGAGAAAGCATATGACAGTGTATGCAGAAACAAAGTATGGAAGTCCCTGGAGGACAAAGGAGTAGAAAAATGGACTATAAGGAGGATAAAGGAGATGTACAAGGGAAGCATGAGCTGTGTGAAAGTGGGAGGAGAGAGATCGGACTGGTTGGAACAGAGAAACGGCCTGAAACAAGGAAGTGCAATGTCACCGTTACTTTTCATTGTGGTGATGGATGACATAATGACCCGAGTGGCACAAGTAATTGGGGAAGGAAAGATGAAAGCAATGGTGTTTGCAGATTATTTGATGATTTGGGGAAACAAGGAGGAGGAGGTACAGGAACAGTTGGACGTGTGTGATGTAATAATACAAGGATATGGGATGAAATTTAGCATAAATAAAAGGAAGAAGGAAGATTGTAGTTTTACGTGACCGTGAATCTTGTGATTATGAGCCACGGGACCTCCTTTTTACGTGGAATCCGAACCACAGGACATGGCATTTCACATCGAAAATCTCACATGCATTGACCGGGAATCGAACCCGGACCGCCTTGGTGAAAGGCATACAGCTAGACCGCTGAGCCACCACGCCCCTAGCATAAATAAGAGTGAGATGGTGATCACAACAAGGAAGAAGGGAAGAACGACAACGGGAATAACAATTGGTGGGGAACAGCTGAAGAAAGTGGAGAGTTTCAAGTATCTGGGAAGCCTGATACAAGATAATGGAAGAAACGTTAGAGAATTAAATGAGTGGGGGAGACAGGCAGAAGCATTCCGGAGGAGTGTGAGAAGCACGTTATGGAGCAAGGATGTCCCTCAGAACAGCAAAAAGATCATATATCGGACGTACTATGTCCCTATCCTGACGTAGCCTCGGAGACCTGGGTTATGAAAGGAAGGGAGAAGAGCAAAATACAGGCCAGTGAGATGAGGTTCGTGAGAAGCAGTATTGGAGCTACAAAGATGGACAAAATAAGAAATGAGAGGACCAGAGAATTAATGAAGGAGGAACCATTACAGGATGGTATAGAGAAATCTAGACTTAGATGGTATGGACATGTAAAACGAATGGAGGAGAAGAGGATACCCAGGAGGATACACGAGACGTGAAGTGGGAAGGAAAGCGACCAAGAGACAGGTGACTGAAGGGGGTGGAAGAAAGCGTGAAGAAGAGAGGAGAAGACTGGACAAGGGTGGAGGCTGAGAGATGGTGGGAAGACAGAAGACGTTGGAGAGGCTTGTGTTCCAAACTGACCCGGCCAGTGGCTGGAAACTGTGCAAGATGATGATGATGATGATGATCAGAATTTGACAGAGCATTGGAAGACTTAAGCAGGAACAAAGCACCAGGCATAGATGATATACCGATTGAGTTGCTACGCTGCATGGGAGATGAAGGTCTGATCAGGTTATTTCACTTGGTGTGTTTGATTTATGAGACAGGTGAGGTATCCTCTGATTTCAAGAAAAATGTTATCATCCCTATACCGAAGAAAGTGGGAGCTGACAGATGTGAAGATTACCGTACAATCAGCTTGATTACTCATGCTTCAAGGAGCCTGTCTAGAATAATTTACAAGAGGATGGAAAGCCAGATAGAAACGGAGTTGGGTGAAGACCAGTTTGGTTTCAGGAGAAATGAACGAACTAGGGAAGCTGTATTTAGTCTTAGGCTGATTTTGGAAGGTAGAATAAGGAAAGATAAGAGAATGGTCATTGTATTTGTAGACTTAAAAAAGGCTTTTGATAACGTTGATTGGACTAAATTGTTTGACATTTGGAAACGATTGGAATAAAGTACAGGGATAGGAGGGTGATCTACAATCTATACAGAAACCAGACAGCAGTTATTTGAGCTGAAGGACATGGGAGAGAAGCTGGTATTCAGGAAGGTGTAAGGCACGGCTGCAACTTATCACCCGTACTTTTCAATCTTTACATTGAACAAGCAATGAAGGAAATTCGAGAAAAATTTAAAGTGGGAGTGAAGATTCAAGGAGAAATAGTTTCAACTCTGAGATTTGCTGCTGACATCGTCATCTTGGCTTCCAAGCCTGAGTATTTGAATGAGTTTTTGAATGGTATGGACTGTGTCTTGAGGAAAGAATTCATGATGAAAATTAATAAATGTAAATCAAAAATATTGGAATGCCGCCGAAATAAGTCGGAAACCTCTATGGGCATCAAATTGGCAGGTGAAAAGCTGAAGGAAGTAGGAGACATCTGTTACTTAGGAGGCAAAATAACCAGTGATGGACGAAGCAAAGAGGACATAAAATGTAGGTTGGCTCGGGCAAGGAACGCATTTCTACAAAAGAGGAATCTGTTGACTTCGAATATAGATTTAGGTATTAGGAAGTCAATTTTGAAAGCCTTTGTTTGGAGCGTGGCACTATATGGAAGTGAAACTTGGACTATTGGTGCAGCAGAAAAGATGAGAATTGAAGCGTTGAAATGTGGTGTTACAGGAGACTGATGAAGATCAGATGGGTAGATAGGGTTACAAACGAAGAGGTATGAAGACGAGTGGGAGAGGAGAGATGTTTCTGGCGACTGCTAATGAAGAGAAGAGATAGGTTGGTAGGACACATACTAAGACACCCAGGAATAGCAAGCTTAGTTATGGAAGGAAGGGTCGAGGGCAAGAACTGTAGGGGTAGACCAAGGTTAGAATATGTTTAAACAGATTGTCTCGGAGGTAGGGTGTTGTAGCTATGTAGAGATGAAACGATTAGCTCAGGAGAGGGAGGCATGGAGATCTGCATCAAACCAGACAAGACACTGAAGACTCAAACAGCAAGTTCCAGACAGGACTAGGATATATAAATCCTGATCATTTATTACTGTTAATTCTTTCGGCCATTTTACAATGTTTTAGGTTATTTTTGTAAGTTTTAGGCAACTTGCAATGTTTGCAATAATTTCAACAATTTACAAAAATTCAAATGAGCTTCATTTTGTATTATTTTTGAGTCTTGTTCCTTTAGTTTTCTCATTGACAATTTTGGTCCAGTGTATTTTTTTACCCTCACTAAGTAACATCCTTGGACCCTGTATATCAGGGGCGTAAACCTCCTCGCAAACTTAGGGGAGTCACGTTTATAAACTGCAATTGCATACCTACCGGGAGAATGTTTTTTCGTTTTAGGCTTTAAAGATTGAAATATCACGGTAATATAGGCCTAACGCTACATTTAAAAAAAAACGTTTATCTTATTCATTATTTTTAATTAACCCTTCGGATGGCAAGCTAAGTTAAATGAAATCACAAGTTTTTGATGAACATTATGTCCTACCTATAATATTTAAGATAGAATGCTGATTTGACCGTAGGAGGTAGAATACGCACAAGAAGAGCTTGCCACAGAATCCTACGCAGATCTTCGGCAATGTTCGGGTGGGCTCGGTAATGGCAGAACATGCTCCTCCCACTTCGCTTCAGTAGCTCACTGGCAGCAGTTCTGAACGGACCATCTGCCTAGCCGGAGGCTTGGCATGCTAAACTGGGGTTCAAGTGTGATCTCAGAGTGTGGATAATAATGTCTTTCACAGTATTTATTATCCGAGCCAGGGCACAGTAACCTATACCCTAATTAGCCTATATTGTTTGCTGCTTCCTTGCACTCTACGCTTGAATTACAGCTGTAGACCTCGTCTCGCAGCAAGCCCGCAGGTTTGAAGATTGCAGTGAGCAGGGAGCCCGGTAATCTGCATTCGGGGAACACACTGGAGCTCCGCAATAAGCATTAAACTACGCCGATTGATATTGGTCTCTGCGCAGCATTGAGATTCGGCAAGTTCTTCTTGCGGGTACTCTAATTATAGTACCTATGAGGTGCTAAATAATTGAAACAGTGTTTTATATGTTTTATTAAAAGATACTTTAATTTTTTTAATACTGTAATTTGAAATGGACATCTTTCAAAGTCGTCGTTATGAGTCGAAATCGTACTCTCACACGCTTCACTCAGCGTTAAAACCTTATTTACTGTATTTCCCCATCGTTCAAATAGCTAGCCATATTTATCACCAAGTATCTTAATTACCTCCGAGTAAGAATGTAAGCAAACGTAGCTTCAAAACATCACGCGTGTGGGTAATCAGCTGTCTGCAGCAGGTTCAAAGAAATACTTATTATGAACCCAGTTATTCACGGAACACTAACACATCAATATCCAGAGAGAGAATAATTCCTACATTGTCTTGGTTACAACCCTGATAGCACTGCTTGGCTAGAAATAATAATACCTTTACAAAAACTGAGCAGATAGACCCGCCCATGGCATTTTTTAGCTGAAGAGCCCTTGGCCGATATATCGCCCCCTGGCACCATGACGGTTAAAATACAAAATGCAATCAGAATTTGAATACCAAACATAAAACAATAATTGTTAACGTCGAGCAAAAGACCTGAACACTGACTGCCATTGATCTTTGTTTGCATACTCTTGAGCAAGACGCGTGTCATCGCTTGTCAACCATTCCCGAGTAGGTGGCCAGTAGACAACAATCATTTAGTCTAATTTTTGGTATTACTTGCATTCGTCTAATTTGTCCCATCGTAGATCAGAGGTGGTCTTTAACCCTTCTCATCACCGAAAAATTTCTCTCTGCAGAACAACTTGAAGCAGAGCAGATACATGGTCATCGTAGTAACAAAGTACAAACATCACCAATTTAAACGAAGTAGTGAACAAAGTTTAGACAGAAACTGATGAAATTCTGGAGCTCACCGATTTGGGTAACACAGTACAAGCATAGCACCAAATGTCAAACTTCTAAAGTTACCTGCATCACTGCTTTTCCAACCTTGTCGGCACAACGCAGGTTGCGCTTAAAACGCCAGATGCGCGAGGGATGAGTCATGTTATTTAACCTTCATTATTATTTTTAAATGACGCACTGTTGTTTCCGTGCAGGAGTAATTATTTTGTGTGTCCCAGTATCTCACCTCAGTTTTAAATTCAGGGCTCAGAAATAATACTGTAGGTTGAAAATGCGCCTTTTTGGATCGTCATGGTAAGTGGACAAAGCTCAAAGCTCAGTTGATGCCTGGGCGGAAGAGTGGGCAAAATGAGACTGTCTGTTAGACTTAGCAAGCCAAGATAACTTTTCCCATCTTCAGCCTAACATAGTCTTAAATCGTGTATAGAATGCTTTCTGGTTACTTTACTTTTTTTTTTTTAGGTAGGCTACTAAAAAATTTTGTTTTGCACCTAAAACTTGCGGGGAGGATGCCCCTCCCTACCCCCCCCCCCCCCCATATTTTACGCACCTGCTTTATATGGGAGAGAAAGTTATATTCCTCACCTCATCATGGTTCTGTTACAATTGCAAATAAGGAAATAATGCACCTCTCACTTTCTAATATTTTGTATAGACAGCTTTTTATTTTTACACTCTCCACCCCCACCTAATGATTGGTGGCCTGCAAATCACAGTTTCTTTGTATTCATTCGTATGAACTAAATCCTGGCTAATTTGAAACTATAATTAAAAATTTTAAGTGATATTGAGCAATGGCTGGAAAATGATGGTGATCCTGGTTATCATATTATCAGCCAGGACAAAATCTCAATTCAAAGTCTAGTCCCATTGGATATACAGTAAACCCTTGATTTAATGGACTAAATGGGGCTAAGGAGTATCCATTAAAACAAAAGACTGTTAAATCGTGAAGTTTATGAAAGAAAAAGTTTGGTCAAAATATATTGCCTTTTATTCACACTAACATTGTAACAACAAAAGCAAGTCTACACAAAATCTTGTTCCATATAGTTAATATGTTCCTGAAGAAGTGTTTTACTCTGAATGGCTCAACTTACTTACAAAGTGATTTTACTGGAAACAAGTACGTAGGAAAAACGAACCACTCTTTATTTGTGTCCAACTAGAATGTTGTTTCTTAATACCAATTATTCAAAACTCCTAAAATGTTCGTAATATTCCAACATCTCTGGGTCTGAAGATGCTCCTAGACCTATATACGATATTACATCAACCATATGAGTTCTAATCACTGATAATTTTAGACAAGATGAAGCCAAATCTTGTATATTGTCGTCATCTTCATCAACATCGTAATCTTCTTTATTGTCCTGTAGAACGCTCGCTGCTGTTTCTTCTTGGCCAATAATATGATAACCAGTTTCACACAGCGGAACAAGTAGTTCTGTGAAGAACTAACGCCTATTTTCATATATCCTACTTAAGTCAATTGCCTCTATCAACATACAAAATTTCAGTTTGATTGCTGTAATAGCTTCGTTGATATTGAGAAACATCTGAATATTTCAGATGGTCCCCATGTTGGATTTTTATACATTATATGTAGGTCTTAGAGTTATGTACTATTACATGAAGATTATTGTGTACGTGTAGTATTCAAACTTCAATCACATGATTAGGACACAAATAGTAAAGATGAGATTTTAAAAATTTCGCACAGCTGCCATCTTGTGGTTATGAAAACCATTGAAATAAATTACATGCCAGTGGATTAACATTAATTTGTATAAGCATTTACCGTACCAAGTTTCACTGCACACGGATGGTTAAATCGCGAGAAACATCCATTTAATTATTTATATTTCGCGTCGCCGCCATGTTGGATTTGTTCTCGCCAGGTTATTGAAAGTCCTATAGGTGAACTTATGTTCATAGCCTCTATGAACATTAAAAAATTCAGTTTATTGCTGTAAAAGATTCGTAGATATTGAGAACCTTCTAAATACACTGTATAACCTAAAAAAAAACGACGCACCAGGAAGGTATTGTCCAATGGGGACAAAAATCGGTGGATGTGAGGAACAGACATAAAACAACAAACGATCAAAATTTAAGAACAATCAAATGATTTATTGCAGAGTTAGAGCGTTACAAAGAGAGGACGTCAATAAGGTGTTGGTCCACCCCTGGCGTGGATGCAAGCTGTCACTCGACATGGCATGGACTGATGAAGTTCCCAGATGGTGTCCTGAGGAATTTCGTGCCAAATGGTCTCCAACTGTTGGGCTAAATCAGCGACATTCCGGGTTGTTAGCAATCGGCTTCCCATGACGTCCCAAATGTGCTCTATGGGAGAGAGATCAGGCGACCGAGCTGGACAAGGAAGGATAGGGCAAGCTTGAAGACAGACCATAGCAACTCGTGCCTTGTGCGGCCGGGCATTACCGCTGTCCTGTCAGTGTGCCAGGAATGACTCCCAGAGGGGTCCGGCTATCAAAGAAGATGGCACCCCAGACCATCACCCCCTGTTGTGGGGCTGTGTGGCGTGCGATAGTCAAGGCAGGATCCCCACACTGGCCTGGACACCTCCAAACACGTCTACGGTTGTCGTCAGGGCACCGTTGGAAACGGGACTCGTCACTAAAGACTATACGTCCCCAGTCAGCGCAGTTCCACGTTGCTCGAGCGCGACACCAATGTAATCTGACTTGACGGTGAACAGGCGTGAGTTGTAACGGGCGGCACGAGCGCAAATTACTGTCGCTCAGGAGTCTGTTGATGGCCATGGTGGACACATGTGTTCGGGTCACATGCTGGATGGTTGATAACGACGACTCCGGTGCTGTGACAGCTGTTCTGACAATTGCTCTGTTTTCCCGTGTTGTTGTGGCCCTCGGTCGACCACTGCCGTCCTGACGCTGATGCCTGCCGTTGCTGACCCATGCTTGCCAGCATCGTCTGATCGCCGCATCACTTCGACCCAAATGTCCAGCGACAGCTCGATTCTACAAACCAGCTTCTTTCGATCCGATAGCACGACCTCTAACTCTGACATATGCTTGTAATGAGCACGAATCCTTCGGAGTGGCATTCTTACAGCCGACGTTCAGATATCGCAGTCAAATGCAACAGCTACTTTGAGCATGCACTTCAGAATCGCTCCTTATATACACCTGATGCATGCGCAGTTCGGATGCACGGGAGCTCTCACTATTCATTCATTGGACACGAAGCTTTAATCAGTTGCATGTGTGGTCCGAATGTCTTTGCATACGTCATTTCCTTATAATTGGACAACGCCATCCCGGTACGTGGTTTTTTTTTATACAGTGTATTTCGGATGGTCGCCATTTTGGATTGTTATATGCAGTGCTTTTTTTCTAAAAAAGATTTAAGGGGTACTCTCAATTATAGTCGACAAAACATCACGATATTGCAATTTTCGGCAATTTGCAAAATCCTGTCATTGTTAGTGTTCTAATCATTAACTTTCAGCTTTTTCGATGCCTGGGTGGATATAAAATAGTTTGTTATTTTCGTCATCCTTCAAAACTAACCACACGCACAAAATAACAACGTACTCCGCCTCCAAACACTAGCCTGCATTCTTATAAGAACGGAGTGCCGAGTTGCCGACCAAAAGAAACTGATTCGATAGATCAATTTAAATCGAGGATTACTCGAAATCTCCTCCAGCTGTTGAGAACAGCGCGTTGACGCCAGCTGATCGACGAACTTTCAAGTCAGTAGTTATATTTGCCGGACTACATACAAATGTACCAAAATATTTTCTTAAACAGTTTTCATATGTTTAATGGGTATGCGTACCCCCGCATTCCCCCTGAAAAAAGCACTGGTTATACTGTATGTGTAGGCCATAGAGTTATGTACCATTAAAGGCAAATTATTGCATAGGTTCATTATTCAAACTTTCACTTTTATCGCATGATTACGACACAAGAAATATAAACTTAATTTTAAAATTTTGCATGGCCGCCATCTTGGGTTATATAAACAATTGAACTAAATTAGATGCCAGTGAATTACAATATATATAGGCTATTCATTTACTGTACCATATTTCACTGCGCTCAGATGGTTAAATCCCGAGAAAAGTCTATTAAAATGTTTCAAGTTCGCTTGGCCACCATGTTTGTTTTGTACTTTACAGGTTTTTGAAAGTTACATAGATAAACTTGTAGTAGTGCTCTTTATCAGCGTACAAAATGTCAGGGTTGTAACGTTAATTAATGCCCCATGTTGGTAGCGACAATTGTAACGGTTTGACTGCCCCTAACTGTTGGGAGATAAATGTAACTGTTTACCTTTGCCTAAGCTATGTTGTTTTAATGGGCGCCAAGACCTCAACGCAATGTTGAAATCTAAATTTGTATTTAACAACGTCTAGCTCTGGCAGAACACCTTCAAGACTCTATTCACTCAGATCGTGGTATGATTTGATCATTAACCCAACAAACAATTGTATCAGGAGAAGGAATTGGTCTATATCTAATGCTACCTACTGAAAGCAAAGATTGCATTGTAAAAGAAATGAATTTATTATATAAAACAAGTATAGCAAAATTAATAATAATAATAATAAGTTTAAAATTTAAATTGGAGCGTTGCGATTTTAATATTACCGATAGAAAATTACGTGAAAACGGAGTCTGATAAATTATTGATTTTACTCTTATTCGCAAGCTATGAAGTTTCTGAAATATGAAATATAAAACAAAGAGAAATGAGAGATTGCGTATTCCTGCGTCATTCGCGCTTACCACTGGAAATTGCTAAAGCATTTCTCTCGTACTGGATGATGCTGTGAGCTTCCCATAGCCTCCTGGATGTCGTCATCTTCTTCGTTGTTGATGATATATTTGTAGATATGAAGATTTATGGTCCGTACATCGGAACCAACACGTACAACCACCACGGTTAAGTTTCACAAAGATAGTCGCTAACTCCACTGAACATCGGAGCGACACACACTTGCAACCGAACTAGTCAAGTCTTTCACCGATTGTTCCCCACTCCACGGAACATCGGAGCGACAAGCACTTGCAACCGTACTCGGCAAGTTCTACACAGATTGTCCTCGTTCCACGGTGCGCCGAACGATATATTGTGCCCTTCCAGCAAGAAATATGCAAATCACAGTATGCCAGCCAAGCTCAAATTGGGATTTTCGGGGTTTTGGTATGTTCTCCCACTCTGTGACTTACACATTTTGGATTAAATAGAGGATACACTTTCAAAATAAAAACAAATTCAACTCCTATTTTAACACATTTAATTAACCAAAATTATGGCGCTACAAACAAGTAAAATAAATAAACTATTGACCACTCCTTCTACTTGTTCAAAGTGAACAAGGAATATATCAAAAACAAACTATTATTATATTAAAAATAATGGTTGCATTCAAACCAACAACTCAAAAATGATTTTCACTTCCATAATGTTTCTATCTTAAAGTCCAATATAACCACTAGCTCTAATGGCTCGATACTATTCAATAATGACGGTGTCTTTCTTTTACACACCTCATTAACTATTTTATAAGTTTCTTTTCATTAAACAAATATATTATCATTAAAGTACATATTACTTCTCTACTTAAATGTTTGGGCATTCCACAATATTCTCAAAAGCTATTTCTTTCATATAATTCAAATTTATCTTTATTTATATACCTTCCATTATGAGTATTATTATTACGCTTGCTTTTATAGTATTTGTCAAATACACTGACATTTTATTTCATACATTTCCTCTACAGGATTTCACATAATTATTTATAATTTCTCAAATTTTATTCGTTCAGACCGCGCTCTTATTCTGTTATTTGTTAATTAGAAGCATCCCTTTATCTCAAACTCCGGTGGATTGTACACAAACACCTTCCCAACACAAACATAATGAAAATCTTTACTCACATGTTATAGGTCTTCCTGACCTTCCTTTTTCTTGCAATGTTTCATTTTTTTGCCCACTATTTTGAAATTACTCCATTTTGTACAAATTCATTTCATATCTTGACACACACTTAACTCGTATATATTTAACACTGATAACATTTTAAAATACACTGGTGTATTCCTTCAGAATACACGACAAAAACACTGAAATTATTACTTTTTAACACAAATTTATATATATATTTACACTTCACAGATTCTAATCACTAAGGCTGCTATTAAGCCTTCACACGTGATTTCTTGACCTCCCGTCTCCAAGGATGAAATTTAGTAAATGTCGGCTTCCTATCCTGTCAGAATGTGAAAGTCTCGAACCACCTACTTCTTCCCTGGAATAATTCTCCTTCAAATCCCGTTCCTGACGATCTGCTATTTTCTCTGACTCGAACGGCTCCCTTTTAGACCCTATTGGTTGGTCTAGTGAAAGTCTATTCCGTCCACGGACCCCAGAAAATCTATTGGTGATCTCTTGATTTCTAGCAACTAATACTCCTCGTAACTTAGTGCTTTTTGAATAGTTCGTCTGCTTCCTTGAAACAATGTCTAGAGTTTCCTTCTCCTTTCCGCTTATTCGGTTCTCGAATTCCTATCTTACCGGAATACCTTGCGAACCTTGTTCTGTCCGTCGCTACACGGGTTCTTTACAGTTGATAGAATGTTTATCTCGCTGTTACGTTACTTCAATACGTTATGATACTTTTGGTCGTTGACTTAAAGACCTATCGCCCTGAGTTCTAAGTTCGCAGCCTGCTTTGACTGTAGTTAATGAACTTTTCACTGTAAACTTTATACTGTCGGAACTAAATCCTGTAACTAGGATTTTCCTAATTCTCCACACGGCGATACTGTATTAATACTTCTTAGCTACTCCTTATGGATGCTCGTTGGTTTTATATATACCGTGACACTCTTGGCTGTCGGATAATGTCTATGCGATGATACAGCGTTTCCCCTCAAGGAATACTTGTAGAGTTTTCGGCGTGATGTAGCACTATGACGCCCCCTGGGCTATCGGAAACTGCATGATGCGTAGTGATGTCTCCCCTCAAGGAGTCTGTCGTGAACTGCCTGTACTGATACAGCATGACGCCCCCTCACGGGCTCTCAGAATAACTGCATGATTAGTCTGGCTTGGCCTGGACTTTTATACTATTTAGTCAAAAATAAATAAAATCCTAGTCCTTTTCGTGACCAACTTTTGAAATAATTGTCGCACAATTATAAAAATTATATCTCCAGAAAGCTCGTCTTCCAAACGTAAAATGGCCTCACTGCGCATGGAAATCGATCGTGCATTTCCGAGATATTAAATAATTTTTAGTCTTCAGCTGTGTGGGTGTTGCTGTTGATTTTTATTTCCCCACTCCTTGGGCTTCGGTAATTCCCCTATGACGTATGTCTACGTTTGCACTTCTTTCCTGGGCTATTATTAAAAGCTTTTTCTCCACACAAAAATCTCCAATCCGAAATGATTCACAATGCTGTATTTATTTACTTACTTTTATTCCTGCAAATGGGTTAAACTTAATTATTCTTCTTCTGGCACAGTTGCGGTGTTGCCGTTTTAATGCAAGGTAAGGTTGATTTCCGAATCGTGCTTCTCTGTCATACAGCCGAAACTTTCCACTCAGTCTATTTATACTCGTGACTGGCTCCTTATCAATGAGTCAGGCGTGATGTCATTTCCTGGCCACCTGGTTTAACTTCTTGCACAACGTTAGGCTAGCATCCTTGCTTGAAATCTTTCTTATGTTCCATTGGACTGTATATTTCTTTCCTTCCTTTTACAAAAATACATGGATTCGACCCCCTTTGAGCCAATGGTACATGGGTTCAATATGCACCCGTCGCATCCCCACTCTTCAGCCGACTTCTAGCTTACGTGGTCTCCACTGATTGGCTGCACCCCATGTGCTACTTCCCCTTCTCTGGCTCATTACACACGGCGCGCGGATGACGAAGTCGATTTCCGTTCCAACCATCCGCCTTTTCTTGACGCTGCGACCCCGCTTGCGTAATACTACGTTACAAGAATCATCCTGTATCTGAATTTCCAGTGAGTCATGTCTCTCATAATATCCTAACTGACGAAACTCCGTAAAATTCCGTAATCATATAATTTTCTATGATATTGTCGTTCGTAATAATTTGCTTGATAGCGTTTTCTAAGACATAGAAAACCTATCTGTATGCTTATAATTTTTATAAAATGCTCCGAAAATATCTTAATAATAATTATAATAAATTAATAATAATAATAATAAATTAACATGAAAAATTCTCTTGGCTGAACAATTTGCCGCGTAAATAAATATAGAATGGCTTCCTACTGACTTATGCCAGTGCCATAAAAACCCCTCGAACAACACGTTACAGGGTGATATCACTAATAATTTCGGAGATATAAAATTCCAATGAAATATTTCGCACTGCCACCATCTTGAGGTTATGGAAACAATTGAACTAAATTAGATGCCAGTGCATTACAATGTGTATAATCTTTTGCTGTACCAAGTTTCATTGCGTTTGGATGGTTAAATCGCGAGAAAAGTCTATTTAAAATTATAAATTTCGCTTGGCCTCCATGTTCGTTCTGTAGTTACCAGGTTTTGGAAAGTCTCATAGGTGACCTTTCAGTAGTGCCCTTATCACCGTACAAAAGTTCAGAATGATATCGGTAATAGTTTCGGAGATATTGAATGCTGGTGAAATATTTCTCATTGCCGCCATGTTGGATTGGTGAGACGTAATAAAATTTTAAGGTAAGGGTCGGCCGAAATGGTGCTATGACCTTTCCGAATGTCATTGAAATTGCTCCAGCCGATTAGAAGTTATTAGAGGGGGACACACACACACACACGGACAAAAGGTGATCTCATAAGCCTAGTTTTTCATAAAATAATAATAGGCTAAAAATGTTTGAAGCCCGTTACAAGGAACATGTCCGAGGCTCGTTTGAAAGCATTTGGTTTCATCCACTACTGGCTTGCTGGGCCTATCTGATTTGGGGAAACAAGGAGGAGGAAGTACAGGAGAAGTTGGACGTGTGGGAAGTAATAATACAAGGATATGGGATGAAATTTAGCATGAGTAAGAGTGAGATGGTGATCACAACAAGGAAGAAGGAAAGAACCACAACGGGAATAAAAATTGGTGGGGAACAGCTGAAGAAAGTGGAGAGTTTCAAGTATCTGGGAAGCCTGATACAGGATAATGCAAGGAGTGATAGAGAAATAAATGAGCGGGGGAGACAAGCAGAAGCATTCCGGAGGAGTGTGAGAAGCATGATATGGAGCAAGGATGTCCCTCAGAACAGCAAAAAGGTCATATATCGGACGTACTATGTCCCTATCCTGACGTATGACTCCGAGACCTGGGTTATTTCCGCATCCCCCATATAACTAGTCTTAGCCCGGCCCCGGTCTACTGCTGTGCTTTGCGTTTCTTGTCTTCATTTAACATACGCCAGAGCTTCTTGGTGTCAAGAGCTATGTATCACCCTGGCCAGGCCACGTTGCAGTGCATGCGCAAGTTCATACTTGCTTCTCGGAAGAGAAATGCTACCGTACTCTGGCGTTTGGCTGGCGTCAGCTTTGTATGATCTGTTCTGCTAACTCAGTAGCCCAATCGCTGCACTAGTACTAGTTTAGAACAAACTGTAGAAGTGTAGTTTCTTTTAATTATGCGTGTGTGTGTTTAATGCTGTCAATATGACTGAATTAAGTACACCTGACTCTAATATTATTCATTTTTAGAGGCAATTCCTTTGAGCACTTTATCATATGAACAGTGATATCAATTAAAAACAAAAAGACCAAAGCCAAATTTATCAATTATAGAAGTTGGTAAAAATCGCACTCAGAGTTTTCAGCTTTCTTGGTATGACAGGTTTTCCTGGCTAACTGGGTGTGTTAAAAAAACAAAATGTTTTGTTACGTTTGCCTTAGATTTAGGGTGAAAGATACTGAATGGTGCACAGAAGGAATTTCGGACCTGAGTAATTTAATTTAAAAAGCTGTAAAACACCAGTCTTCAAAACACCATTTGTTACATTGTGAAGCATTTCATCTGCTAGGAAAAACTCGCATTGAACAAGCATTATCTGAAGCTGTTCGACTGCCAGCAGTAAAACATAATGAGATCGTGCCTTCAAACTGGCAGTATTTGTGACGACATATTCAATCTGTAGTATTTCTGAGTACAAAGAACTAGCCTTCCGTGGGCATAGAGAAGATGAAAGTTCTATTAACAAAGGGAATTATTTGCAATTGCTGAGTCTGCTCGGTCAAAATGAATCGATCGAGACCATTTACAGTCATCATCAATATTAAATAACATGGTACAGTGATGACTTGACCAGGAAGTCGGTGGTCGACTATATCCTGTATGAGAGAGAGTTAAATAAAAACATCACAGACATCAAGGTTAGGCTAAACCATCGGAGAACTTGGATAGCGACCATCGATTGCTGGTAATGAACCTGAGAGGGACTAAGGAGAAGAAAGGGATACAAGGATATGGAAACTGAAAGAAGGAGATAAAAGGGTCGAGTACCTCAAAATGGTAAAGAAAGGAATTCCAACAGATGAAGAAAGAGGGGTGGAAGAGGAATGGGCTAGATTTAAGAAGACACAAGTAGGTGCGGCAGAAGCAGTATGTGGGACGACAAGTTGTAAGAAGAGGTGGAAGGAAACACCATGGTGGAATGAGAAGACGAAAGACATAGTAAGGGAAAAGAATAGAGCCTTTAGGAGGTTGTATCAAAATAGGACGGTAGAGACTAGGGAAGAGTACCAGGAAAGAAAGAAGGAGGCAAAGAGAGGAGTGGCTGAGGAGAGAAGAAAGTGGATGGAAGAGTGGACAAAGATATGGAGGAGGATAGTGAAGGTACAAAAAAGGTCCTGTATGGGATGGTAAAAAATAAGAGGCGGAAGGATCCGACGGATTATGTTAGAATGGTGAACAAAAGGGGACAAGAGATAGAAAATAGGGAAGAACTGAAGAAAATGTGGAAAGAATATTTTGAAGAACTTCTGAACCCAAATGGAAACCACGGCGAGGAGGAAGAAATCGGGGAAGAGGAAGATGGACTGCAAACAGAAAAGGACTTAACATGGAAAGAAGTGGAAGATGCAGTGAGGAAGATGAAAGGAGGGAAGGCACTGGGTGTGGATGAGTTGAGTGTGGAGATGGCGAGAGCAGCAGGAGAGGTGGGGATACAATGGTTGTACCGAGTGATGAAGGCAGCATGGAAGGAAAGGAAGACCCCAGAGGACTGGAAAAAGGGAGTAATTGTCCCAATCTTCAAGAAAGGTAGCAGAACAGAATGCAGAAACTATCGGGGAATAACACTGATGAGTCATTGTGCAAAGATGTTTGGGAAAGTTTTGGAAAGGAGAATTAGGACAAGGATAGATGGAGGGATGATGGAAGAACAACATGTCTTCTGAGCAGGAAGGTCCACAGTGGATTTGATTTAGCTGGCTGCATGGCTCAGGGGTAACGTTCTCGCTTACTGGGCCCAAGGTTGCGGGTTCGCATCCTGGCGCAGTCAGCTGGCATTTGAGGGTGCGCAAATGCGAGGGAACCGTGTCATTAGATTTACTGGCACGTTAAAGATCCCCTTCGGGGCAAAATTCCGGCACCCCGGCGTCTCTAAAAGCCAGAGTAGTTAAAAGGGACGTAAAACCAATAACATTATTATTATTATTATTATTATTATTATTATTATTATTATTATTATTATTATTATTATTATTATTATTATTATTATTGGATTTGATTTTTGCTGTAAGGCAGTTACAAGAACAGCACTATGAGTATGGAACAGATCTACTGATGGCCTTCTTGGACATTGAGAAAGCATATGACAGTGTATGCAGAAACAAAGTATGGAAGTCCCTGGAGGACAGAGGAGTAGAAAAATGGACTATACGGAGGATAAAGGAGATATACAAGGGAAGCGTGAGCTGTGTGAAAGTGGGAGGAGGGAGATCGGACTGGTTGGAACAGAGAAATGGCCTGAAACAAGGAAGTGCAATGTCACCGTTACTTTTCATTGTGGTGATGGATGACATAATGACCCGAGTGGCACAAGTAATTGGGGAAGGAAAGATGAAAGCAATGGTGTTTGCAGATGATTTGATGATTTGGGAAACGAGGAGGAGGAAGTACAGTAGTAGTTGGACGTGTGCGAAAGAATAATACAAGGATATGGGATGAAATTTAGCATAAATAAGAGTGCGATGGTGATCACAACAAGGAAGAAGGAAAGAACCACAACGGGAATAACAATTGGTGGGGAACAGCTGAAGAGAGTGGAGAGTTTCATGTATTTGGGAAGCCTGTTACAAGATAATTGAAGAAACGATAGAGAAATAAATGAGCGGGGGAGACAGGCACAAGCATTCCGGAGGAGTGTGAGAAGGATGATATGGAGCAAGGATGTCCCTCAGAACAGCAAAAAGATCATATATCGGACATACTATGTCCCTATCCTGACGTATGCCTCGGAGACCTGGGTTATGAAAGGAAGGGAGAAGAGCAAAATACAGGCCAGTGAGATGAGGTTCTTGAGAAGCAGTATTGGAGCTACAAAGATGGACAGAATAAGAAATGAGAGGACCAGAGAATTAATGAAGGAGGAACCATTACAGGATGGTATAGAGAAATCTAGACTTAGATGGTATGGACATGTAAAACGAATGGAGGAGAAGAGGATGCCCAGGAGGATACACGAGACGATGTGGGAAGGAAAGAGACAGGTGGAAGAAAGCGTGAAGAAGAGAGGAGAAGACTGGACAAGGGTGGAGGCTGAGAGATGGTGGGAAGACAGAAGACGTTGGAGAGGCTTGTGTTCCAAACAGATCCAGCCAGTTGCTGGGAACTGTGCAAGATGATGATGATGATGATGATGCTGATGACCAATATTAAAAGGAACATCTCCAGACATTCAAAATGACTTGATAGAAGTTACAACAATTGCATTAAGTGAAAAAATCAAATCAGAAATAAATGAAGCCCACTTACTCTCCATACAAGTGGATGAGACATTTATTGAATGTTGTTTGAGTTTTGTCACAAATACAAAAGAATACTCACTGGTCTGTAAAAAATGTAATCATCCTATATGAAACGCCGATTTGCGTATTTCTTCGAAATCGGTCGAGTGACATGGTACGCTCGATCTCATTCTTTTGTTATGTCTTACATTTAGGATTGTTGATTTTAGAAAACTCGACTGAATTGTACAATATCTGGTAGTTTTCTTCTTATCGGCTATAATTTTCATAAACAGAGAGAAGCTTGAGCATAACGCTCAATTACACACTAAAGCAGTGGATTGTTTACGTTCATATCACCTTTCCTCTAGTTTCAGTTACGTGGCAGCACTGCCACTTGAAAATGCGAATGCTGGTAGTAAGAAGTACGTGATATAGTTGGTTCTCATCTATTTTACTACCGGATGAGTTAGCCGCGGTCGTTATGGCGTGGCTGCAGGCAATCGGTGACATCCGAGTGGCGCGGAGGTTCGAATCCCCCTGCCGGCGATGAATCACGAAGTAAAGCGTACTTTTAAGGACAAAAACTCAAACAAAATATTCCTCCCATTCTTGCCATAAAGGAGCCAACGGTTTCAGAGCAGTCAAATAATAAATTTCACTAAGCAAGTAAGAAAAAGAAAATTTCGGGGGGAGTGATGGGGTACGTCTCATCATCACGTAGTGACAGGTAGGTAATGAAACGAAAATTGTTACTTTCCTCCGTCCCCGTCCCCCCTCTCCGTCTCCTGGTAAAAATCCTGCGGGTGCGCCCATGGTGTCCATCGTGATAATCGCGGCCAAAGCCTGTGAAATCCTTTCAGAGCGTTCTTTAGTAATGGGGTGACTCTATTCCTCCATAGTCCATCTTTATGTTCCAGGCCCCACTGTGTGTTTGTCCGTGTAGTTGCAGTGGCAGACGTCAATGGCGATGAACAGGCAAAAGATTCATTCAGCGGTGACTGAGTAGGTATACTGTATTGACACTGCTGTCACGGTAGTCAGATTCTTTGCAGGAACTACTGGAACGAAATAAATGCACGTCGTTTCTACTTACGACCAACATTAAGTTTTCTTTGACCACCTCGTGATGTAGCGGCTCGCATTCATGACTGTCGCCCCCGAAGTCCAGGTTCAATTCTCAGCTCTGCCAAGAAAATTAATTCTGGTCTGGAACTGGGTATAGTTCAGTCACTCAATCGATACCCACTTGAGAGCCTTTCATCTCCAAAAACTAGCTGCTCAGACCAGCCCAACTAGTTATAAGGGTTCAGAGTCCCTTGGACAACAGATGTCTTCAAATGCTTTAAAGGAGCTGGAGACTCTGCCAATGGCATAGTTGCCACATTTTACGTCGACTATTTTAAAACATTAGCTTTTATTTGTAAGACAAAATGTAATATAAAAGACTGATCATGGACAACAGCTCAACGATTACGGAAGTAATGTTGCTTCGTGTCGCGAAGGTTACAAGTGACATTCAATATAGCTGGGCTAATGGAGGTTTCCTGATCAGGTGCACCTAGATGAAACCCCGCGAAAGACACACCAATAACCTAGAAGTATTGATAGATCGTTAATACAAGTAGTTTCGTAGTTAATAAAAAACTAATCGCCATCCGTTCTTCCTACGGGTCATGTGGGACATGAATTATTGGGCCCAAGCAAAGTTAGAAATAATTAAATAAAAGTGCAATAAATAAATAAATAAATTAATAAATGAATACATGAATATATACATAAATAAATTAGTTACTTAATGAATAAATGAATGAATAAATAAATGAATGAATTAATTAATTAATTAATTAATAGTAGCCTATATTGGCAACATTGTAGCAAGGATTTGTCTTGGGTACTGGATACTTGAAACACAACCTCCACTTAATGACTACTACCCTCATAAAATTGCCCTCCTGCCGGACGCTTGTAAGGGGTTGAAAAATTAAATATGTACCGCTCCCTTTGCTCGGCGGTGGGTATCTGTAGAGCGTCACAACTTTATATTCAGCCTTTCGAGGAAAAACTGAGAAGAGGTGGATTCGATTCCCTTCTCTACCATCCTGGAAGTGGCTTTCCGTGGTGCCCCACTTCGGCACCAGGCAAATGTCTGGATAGCTCCTAACTTAAGGCCACGGACGTCTCCTTCCCAAACCTCACTTGAATTACAAAGACACACACTAATACAGCCATCAGCATAACACAGGTTATCAGACAAAACTTCTACACTCACCCAAGTACACGGGGCTAAATAACCATGATGTCCAAGGTCGAAGCCACTCAAATGAAACAACAACAATGGAGTTTCCTTTTAAATAAAGTCAATTCCAGAATACCTGCTTTCCCTGAGCGCGACTTCGATTTGTTAACTACCCTGATTCAATATTCACTTAAGTGATTTTGTGACAATTGTTTTCTCTCGTTCTCCTTGTAAGGGATTCGTAAGATTCTTTGAATCCTCTTACTCGACTCGAACCCACCTTACCTCCCACTGCTTTCCTTGCTACATAAGAGGCAAACATTTGCCACCGTCAAGGCAAAGCTTTTTTTTGTTGTCAAAAGTTTCGAATTTTATTGGAGAATACTGGATGTGTATTTCTAAAAGTAAGGAGAATTGGACATCAATCTTATGATATAATACACTAAGGTGTATGTTTCACAAAACTCAAGCTCCTAAACCAGAGGGAGTTAATAACTATTTTTGTTAAATCGTGCACCACGGGCAAGAGGGCAGCTGCAGCAAGTCCGGAGATCGGAGGTTCGAATTCCGGCGCTGACAGTGGCTATCCTGAGTGTTTTTTCCCCGGGTATTTCCACACTCAGGAAAATGCCGGAATAGTACCCTACTTCAAATCCCCGGGATCCCTGTCATTAATACAGTCATCACAGGGATACAGGTTATCAAACAAAAACAACACACTCCCCCAACTACATGGGGTTGATGACTATGATGTCCCAAGCTCCTCAAATGAATTAACAACAACAACAAATAATTATTCATTATGATTCACTTTCTGACCATTCCTTTATAATAATAATAATAATAATAAATAACCCCTGGCACCACATCCCATAAAGGGCCTAGGCCTGCCTAGTGACCACTGCTCAGCCATTTGGCCTGCAGATATTGGGGTGACATGTGGTCAGTGCTTCGGGTCCCCCCGGCCGTTAATCTTGATTTACGTGACGGGGGCGCTGCTCTCTGTCTGGCAGCTACTCAATTGTCCTTACGAGGCTGAGTGCACCCCGTTCCAGCCCTTACGTTAGTTTCTAAAATCCCTGACGGAGCCGGGAATCGAACCCGGGGCCTCCGGGTGAGAGGCAGGTACGCTACCCCAACACCACGGGGCCGGCATTCCTTTATTATACAGTCCGAAAATGAACAACAAAGGTCGTTCCACTTTAGGTTTTCTACTTCAACTATCATCACATTTCTCATTTTCATCTTCTTTGCAGGCGCGTAAAACACGGGGAGGGCAGGTGGGGGCATTGCGCATTGCCCCCCTCAAGCTTAAAGTGCAAGACAAAATTTTAAGAAGTCTTTCCGTAAAAAAAATGAAAGTAAAATAACCCGAAACTATTCTATAAATGATTTAATACAACATTAAGCGGAAAATCGGAAAAACCATCTTGTCTTGCTTAGTCGTAATTTCTCTTTATTCTACCAAACAGTCTCTCTTCCTGCCAAGGCGCCAACTGAGGCGAGAACCGAGGCGCTTCGAGCTTTATCCCCTTACCACAATGATCCGAAAAGGTGCATTTCCCAATTATTATTTGTGAGCCCCGGTTGAAAACTGAGGTAAGATACTGTGAGACACAACACACAAAACCATTACTCCTGCTTTTTTTTAAAGCAAACAATGTGAAATGACACAACTCTTACTTCGCACATCTCACGTTTTATGCACACCCTGCGTTGCGCAGAATGAGTTCGAAAAGCAGTGATGCATGTGTCGTCAGAAGTTTGACTAAGATTGTGTCGTGTTTACCCATCAGTTTGTGTCAAAACTTTGTTGATTACTTCGTGTAAATTTGTGAAGTTTGTACTTCGTCACTGTGATGACCGTGAATTTGCTCGTCGTATCTGCTTCAAGCAGTTGTGCAGAGAGAAGTATTTCGGTGATAAGATGGGTTAAAGACTATCTCCGATCCACGATGGGACAAATTAGACGAAATCATTGCTGCCCACTGGCCACCTACTCCGAAATAGTTTACAACTATTTTTTTTATAGGCCTACATGATATGCGTCTTGCTCAAGAGTTTGTAATCAAAGATCGACGGCAGTGAGTGTTCAGGTCTTTTTCTAGACGTTGGCAAATGTTTTCTTTTTGTATTCATATTCTGACTATTTTGTATTTTAATTAGAAATAATTAATAATGATATTGTTAAAAGGAAGAAATGTAGCGTTAAGCCTACATTACCGTGTTATTTCAAGCTTAAAAAGCCTTAAACTAAAAAAAAAAAAAAAAACTGGCAGGAAGGCAACCACGGTTTATAAATTTACCCCCCACTTCCGCGAGAAGTTTTACATCCCTGCTTCTTTGTCTCGTATTTCAATCTGATTTACAAATGGATGAAACCTTTCAAAATTCTAATACACTCAGTACCACAGTGGCGTAAGCATAAACATGGTATTCTGATCCTTGTTGATGCTGACTTGAGTTAACGTGACGTTGTCCGGGATGGTCGAACTCCGCTAATTAGGTTGAACTCAAAGAGTCCTGTCAGCTCACGCTAATGGTTTGGGAAGAGAGAGGGGGTAGGCAACCTCGCCTGAAATGTTGGTTAAGCCATGAGTTGACTGACAGCTACGTACACCTGGACCCCCCTGGGGTTTCCGTAGATATAATCAGTGCAGCTAACATGTTATTCATGAACAGTCAAAGAAGGAGAGAATTGAGAATTATAGGAAACTATAAATTTCATAAGTGTGAGTTGTCAAAACGGGGCCAAAAGTGGTGTTCAAATGCCCATGTTCTGCCCATTTATTTTCAAATGGTGGTCTCACAATCACGAACCATGTACCACGATTAATCGAGAATTTATTACGAACAGTGACGAGATATGTGAACGGCCATCGAAGTTGATGAGAAAGGATATACTTGCTGCCCCTAAGCACTTATCTGATAATTTACTATCAAATGACATAGAGAGGATTACAGAAAACATTGCGGCCGAGAAACGGAGAAACTTACTACCTCTGCCTCAAAATAAGCAAGAAGTTCATGATGCTCTAGCCCAGGGCCATCCACACAGCGCTCTGGCCGCACTCTAAGCCACTGCTCTGAGCGCTTTGGTGGAAGAAAGTTTCGTAAGTGGTGGGAGGAGCTTGGCTGGCTGAGCATGCTGAAGTGAGCAGTCCATCCATCAGTCGCTAGTCTAGTCCAAGGCGCTTGTTGACAGCATGTAAGTAAATCAGTTTCACAGTGGTCAAGACTGAACATCATACAAAAAAAAACCAAGAAGTTCCGTTAAGAACTATACAGCCTACTTTTCATGCCAATGATTATTCTACAGAATATGAACCTATCTAGAATAATGACGAAATTAAGTTGCTAATATCGAAATTTCCAATTAGTTCGAAATACTGTATACCTGGCATAATGTATCCTAATAGAGCACTACAGTTGGCAGCCCTGATGACTGAATATATTCTTAGTTCCATCTCTTAAGGTACAAAATACAAAATTTGGTTGAAGTCCAATGAATCGCATGGACGTTACATGCAGTTAAACATTGGATCTAACAGCGCGCGTAAAATCATGTTGGCAACAATGTCATGCATGTATTGGTCAGAAATAATCTGAAATAATATGATCTATTGTTGTGCCAATTTTGAATGAAATCCATTAGTTAGTATAGAAGTTACACACATTTTAAAAATGGACCTATCAGCAGGCTTAGAATCATGTTGGCAGCACTGACGTATATTAGTTACTCCAAATTCGTCTAGAATGCCAGGTACTGTACGTGTGCAAATTTTAGAGCTATTGGCTTGCATACTTTCTGATATATTGATATTAGGGTAACAAAAATAGGGACAGCACATATTAACAGTTGGCAGCCCTGGTTGCTCCTTAGAATACGCATAGTCATATCTGTTATGGTACACATAACACATACGAAATTTGGTTGAAATCCAAATGATAGTATGGAAGTTGCATGTATTTAAAGTTGGACCTGTCAGCAGGCTTAGAATCATGTTGGTAGCACTGACGTATATAAGTTACTCCAAATTAATATAGAATGTCAGGTACTATACGTGTGCATAGTTTAAAGCTGTCGGCTTGCATACTTTCTGATATATTGGTATTTGGATAAAATAAATTAGGAGCATTTATTAACAGTTGGCAGCCCTGGTAGGTCTTAAGAATACGCTCAGTCATATCTGGTTATGTACACATACAACATACGAAATTTGGTTGAATTCCAATTGATAGTGTAGAAGTTATATGCATTTAAAAATTGGACCTATCAGGAGGCTTATAATCATTTTGGCAACACTGCCATGTTTGGCCTCCTGGGAATTAAACTGAAATATTATGGTCTGTACGTGTGCCAATTTTGAAATAGCTCCCATTCATACTTTCCAAGATATCCAACATGGAGCTCAAATTTCAATTGCGATTTTTTAGCAGTTGGTAGCACTGACATCATTTTCAAATATGGCCGTGAGATATTCAGGTGTAGATCTTTACTCCTACCAAATTTTGTTTCGATTGCTGCAGCCGTTTAGGAGTTGATAGAGGGGGACACACACACAGCCAGACAGACAGAAGGACAGACAGACAGACACACATTTGCCCGATCTCATAAGTCTACTTTTTTCTCATTTTTGCAAAATGTGAAAAGTAGGCTAAAAATGGAGTGGTGAAGCAGCATCCTTTAAAGGAGAATGGAAAATTTCATTTTTCTGTACAGCTTATAACGGAGTAAAAGTCACTCAAGGTCTGTACTAGCTGTCCATATTGGTAAAATGTTGTTGAATTTTCCTCTCTAATATGTTCACATTTCAGTTTGGAATAGATCACAATATTCTTTACTTAACACTTGCGTTCGTTTCCTGCACATTCTATACATCGGAGTACCATTCGATTTGTATATGTGGTATATTTTTTATGGTAAACCAGCCCTGTCAATATGATGTCAACATTCCCACAAAAGCCGTCGGCCGCACGACTGTACGTACGTATCTAGTCGGGGCGGTCCGATCATCGTCTGTCTCAGGTCTCCTCGCTGCCACAATGTAGTGGTGGTAGGGGAAGGAGCGCTAGCCTGACTGCCCAGTGCTCCCCGAGCGCAATGACTGGATGGTCCTGCAGCCATTATGGACATTCGATCGGACTTAGAAGAAAATATGCTTTTGGTAAATAACAAAGAGAATAACATTATTATGTTTTCTACTGCATCAAATTTGAAATACTTGCATAAAAGAGAAACTATTTTTATGGACGGAACATTGTTGTAAATACTTTTATCAACTCTTCACTATTCATTCAGAAGAAAATGGCAACTACGTTCCTCTTGCGTTCTTCTTCCTGAAGGATAAGAAAGCACTTATTTAAGCACATTCCAACACATGTCTGGGAAATGTTGGGAACTTGGGGAATAATTCAGCCCCAAAGAAGTAGTGGCAGATTTTGAAGTGTCTATCCACAAAGCAGTTTAGTTTATGTGGCCTTCTTCCAGGTTGACTGGTGCTTATTTATTTAATTATTAAAATATGTATTTATTTAATTTTTTGAAATGTATTTATTCATTCTTCTTTGATTCTAGAAGATCAATATAGTTTTTAAGTTAAAGTTTACTGCTAATTGTTTACAATAATTAGGCTAAATAAGTTATAATGTACTGTATTTACATTTTAAAATTTATTATGTACTGTATGGACTATGCATATAAATACAGTAGTTACGAACTGATTATTGATCACAGGCTGTAGGTTCCATATAACGCAAGCTTGGTAGAGGAAGATTCAGACTCTGGGATTATCCAGCGACTACCGTGATTCTTGTTCGGAGACTGGTAGATGGCTAAGATAGTCATTTGGTCTCAGCCTCCTGAACCATCTCGAGGTTGGTGATGCTTTCGCTGAAGACTTGATGTCCATCATGCCACAAGGGGACCAAGTGTTGGCATACAGCAATTACTTGGTGGAAAGTTATATCGATGAAGCAGCTACCTTTCCACCTATTATGTGGGCGTCGAATTCCTTATCATCGGCACGCACAACAAATGCATGCGAATCCTTCCATTCCAAGTTTGGGAGAAATTTTAACAGCACACATCCTAATATTTGTGTGTTTATGGAGGCTATAAGGAATCTTCAAATAGATGTGTACATTGGTCTCAGAAGTAGCAGTGAAATCCCAAGGGCATTTCAGGAGGCAGCGGATTAATATCGAACCTTACAAATCAGCATGCCTTAAAAGTACCAAAAACGGCAAGACTAGTAGCTCTTACAGTAACTGATTGTGGGCCTATATAGGCCAATAGGAATAGGAACTATGACAAAGGAAATGGATTGAAGTGACCATTTTGTATATATGTAAATATTTTGACAAACTATTTCCTGCAACTTTTAAACCGCTGGCAATGTACAAAACATTCATTACAATGCCGCCAGTCCCAAGCCTGGATTTAAGAGTGAGGAAATGTTGTATTACTGTACAAACCTGTTAATTCATGAAAATAAATTATCATTTTTAAAACCGTACAAATATGTCAGCTCCCTTCCCTATCCCATGTTTTAGCCAATGGATACAGACACGACTTTAGTTAGTAAGTTAGTTGGTTATTGTTGTATTAATGAGTGGAACAGCGAGATCATCTGCTCCTAGACACGTCCTTGTTATACAGTCTTCTTCTTCTTTCTCTTTACATCATTCCCACTCCTATGTGGGGTCGATGTATCTGACAGCTCTCCTCCATTTAGCCCGGTCATGCACATCCTCTTCTGACAACTGTTTTTCTCTGAGGTCCTCCTGTACACAATCCATCCATCTTCGTTTAGGTCTGCCTCGCATTCTCACACCCTGTATTTGCATGTCTAGCATCTTCCTCCCCACGTAGGATTCCTCCCTTCTTCTCACATGCCCGTACCATTGAAGTCGCTTTTCTTGTATCTTCTTAGATATTTCCACAACCTTCAATGTTCCTCTTATTTTGACATTTTCCACTCTATCACGCTTAGTCACTCCACTCATCCACCTGAGCATTTTCATTTCCGTGACGTCGAACCTGTGTGTGTGCGTTTTGCGTGCAGGCCATGTTTCAGAGCCATACAGCAATGCAGGTCTTACGACAGTTTTATATATTTTCCCCTTAACCTTAGGCTTGATCCTGCGGTCACAGAGCACTCCTGACATTTTCCTCCAGTTCATCCATCCTACCTGAATCCTGTGTGACACTTCCAGGTCCAGATTTCCATCTCCAGTCACCACCGAAACCAGGTATTTGAACTCATCCACTCTATTTAACGTTTTCCCTTGCATTTTGATCTCACAGTCTTGGTCTGTATTGAACCTCATATACTCTGTCTTCTTCCTGCTAATCCTGAGTCCTCTGTCTTCCAAGGCTGCCCTCCACTGTTCCAGTTTTTCTTCTATGACATCTTTGGTGGTACTACACAACACAATATCGTCCGCAAACATCATGCACCAGGGGGCTTGGTCTCGTAATCCACAAGACATTTCGTCCAGAATTAGGTCAAACAGATATGGACTTAAAGCCGAACCTTGGTGTAAACCTACTCGAACCGGAATCCAATCTGTAAGTCCAACGCTGATTCTAACCTGTGTTCTTGCGTCTTTGTACATTTCCTGAACCAATGCACGTATTTCTCTGGGACTCCCTTCGCTCGTAAACATCTCCAGACTTCTCCTTGGGGCACTCGGTCATATGATTTCTCTAGGTCCATGAATGCGAAGTGTAATCCCTTCTGTCTTTCACGATACTTTTCCATTACTTGTCTCAGGGCAAACACTGCGTCTGTGGTCCCTTTTCCTGGCATGAAGCCGAATTGTTGCTCGCCAATGCTAGTCTCCTCCCGGATCCTCTTGTCGATCACTCTTTCCCAGATTTTCATGGTATGGGACATTAACTTAATGCCCCTGTAGTTAGCACAGTCCTGAATATCCCCCTTCTCTTTATATATAGGCACTAAAATACTTTCTCTCCATTCATCAGGTATTGTTTCCTGAGAGTACATTATACAGTTATACAGTAAATTCCAATAATAAGCAAGCACTTTTCAGGCCCCTCACTATCTGCCTAAAAGGTGTTATTTATTTAATATATTAAAATATCCTATCTTAATATATTAAAATATCCTATCAGCGTCATATTTAGTGAGGCAAACATGTGTCTGCAAATAAATATCCAGTGCACCAGAAGTTGGTAATAAAGTTATGTAGGTACGCTTTTGTTTTTTAAACTATACACATTAAGATTCTGCATATTCAAATTTGAACTTAATAAAGAATAAATTTGTAGCCTCCGTGGCTTAGATGGCAACACGCCGGCCTCTCACTGCTGGGGTCCGTGGTTCAAATCCCGGTCACTCCATTTGAGATTTGTGCTGGACAAAGCGGAGGCAGAGGTGTTTTTCTACGGGTACTCGGGTTTTCCCTGTCAATATTTCATTCCAGCAACACTCTCCACTTTCATTTCATTTTATCTGGCATTCATTTAATCATTGCCCCAGAGGAGTGCGACAGGCTTCGGCAGCCGGCACAGTTCATATCCTCGCCGCTAGATGAGGACTTCATTCATTCAATTCCTGACCCGGTCGGTCGACTGGAAACGGGCTGTGGATTTTTTTTTTCAAAGAATAAATTTAGGTCACAATTAAATAAAAACTCCTAAAATACTTGCTAATTTAGATTCAGATTACAGGAAAATTGTCACATCTAGAAAATATTACTTTTCACAATGAATGAATGATGGATGGTTGAATGATTAATTTGATTTGTATTGAAATTTGTACACAATGCAAGTAATTCTCTACTAATGTATCTTTCTTTAGTGTTTACAGTGTATTTTGCTTAATTTGTACAATTCCTTCCATTACATTTTCATTTGATGGTTTTGCCTTTCAGGGTCCAGTCTAGTCTGCTAGCCTCTGTTTGCGAACAAGTCCCCCATGATACCCTATTAGCAGTTAGCACTGCGGCCTCCTCTGTTTCTACACCTCTACATTGAAATTGTTCAATACTGAATCTAACGATCACCTCCTAGGTTTGCCTTTCCTTCTCTTACCCTCTACAGCCGAAATCATTAACCTCTTATGTAATCTCTCCTCCCCCTTTCTCTTCACATGACCCCACCATCTGAGTCGGCTCATAAGAATAGTTTCATGTGACCTTTATCTCTATATTATGAGTACCTTTCTGCAATTGCTCCCATCTATTTTTCCCAGAAATTATTCGTGCTCATATCCGTCACCTCTAGCTTATGAGTCAGATATCCTGAATCTACCCAGCTCTCACTACCATACAGTAAGGTCGGTCTTATACTGAGCTTTGTTTCGTCGCTGCACTGACTTCTTTCTTGCAGAATACTGCAGATCGCAACCAAGAACACACTGCGACGGCTTCTATACACCTCTTCCGACCCCGCCTTAATTGGCCCTTGTCTCATCTTTCCTGATACCCTCCTTCTGGGAGCGGTCAGCCTTCTTGTTTTTTTCCTGTTATCTCCTGCCGTCTGCTCAAGGCCCTCAAGGAGGTAGGGTGTATGTAGCCCCACCACTTCTGGTGCACCCTAGAAAGTGCTACACCCTCAGGGGCTTACGGCTGGTGAGTTCGGGAGTTGGCGACCCCGAGGGATTCCTGAGCTGGGTCCGTTTTCCCCTTTTGTCCCTTACCTTTGGGGCGGACCCTCTCCTCTCTCCCCTCCCCTCGCCTCTCCTCTTTTCATTATATTTCTTTTTCTCTTTAAGATTCCCGCACTGTTTTTGTTACTTGGTTCCCCGTGTATCTAAATTCCCTTTAGCGTTTTTTATTTTTAGGTATTTTTCATCTACGTTGCATTTTGTACGTTTTTTGGATCTAAATTACATCTCGCAATTGTTTTCAACCTCAATTGCATTTTGTACAGATCGACAATCTAAATTGCTTTTTAGTAAGTCTTTCAATATGGTGGAGGGACCTTTGTGAGTATTTTGAATTTCAATTGCATTTTGTAAGTATTTTCAACCAAAACCGCATTTCGCAAGAATTTTAAATCTAAATTGCATTTTCTTTGGTGGGCATTTTGCAGATATTTTGATTCTCAATTGCATTTTGTGGGTATTCTGAATGTAAATTACATTTTGTCAAGTATTTTCAATCTAAATTGCATTTTGTAAGTATTGTCAATCCACAGGAGTCGTTTGAATCTACTGTGCATTTTGTAAGCATTTTCAATTTCAATTGCATTTTGTAAGTATTTTGAACCTCAATTGCATTTTGTACGTATTTTCGATCTCATTTGCATCATGTAAGTATTTTGAATTTCAGTTGCATTTTGTACGTATTTTGAACTTAGCCTACATTTTGTGGGTATTTTTCAATCTATTCTTTTTGTGCATTTTTTCATTCTAAATTCCCTTTTGTCAGAACAGTTTGTGAGTTGTTTCAATCTGAGTTCCTTTTAAGTATTTTCCGTCTCACTTAATTTTCGTTCTAGTTTCCATTTCATTATCATTTTCGCTATCACCCAGATCATTAGGGGCCGATAACCTAGATGTTAGGCCCCTTAAAACAACAATTATCATCATCATCATCATCTATACACCTCGACTCTATTTCCTTCCCCATACTGCCATCTTGAGAAAATACACAGCCCAAATACTTAAAATAGTCCACCTGCTCCCATTTAGTTCCTCCTACATGCCATTCTATTTTCTTGGGTTTCTTCCCTACCGACATAACCTTCGTCTTTGAAATGCTAATCTTCATACCATACTCCCTACATTTCTCTTAGAGTTCAAACATGTTGGCTTGTAAACTTTTAACGGGGTCTGCCATTACGACCAGGTCATCACCTGGTTTCCACCTAATTCAATCCCACCCAGCCAGTTTATATTCTTTCAGCAAATGGTCCATATAGGCTGCTGTATAAGATAAACAGTAGTGGTGAGAGGTTACAACCTTGCCTCACTCCTGTAACAACCTTGAACCAATAACTCCTCCTACCATCACTGCTGCCTGATTATCATCATAAATACTTTTGATTGCCTGTAGCAGCCTTCCTGCGATCCCATAATCCCTCTGGATGCTCAGCCTCGTCTCCCTGGGTTATCTATCGTACTCCTCTAGTTCTACAAAATACAAACACAATTGTCCATTCCTCTCTTAGCATTTCTTGGCGCATACTAGAAATTAGAATTAAATTAAATAACTCTCCCTCTGCTAAACATTAGAAAATTATTTATACAAACAAATTCCTTGGACATTATCGCATTTTTGATGATATATGAATCTCAGCCAATGGCCATTAGCTGGGCATTTGTGTTTGAAGGCCCAAGGGCTCCCAACAGGTTCAATTTCAAGTAGTTCCAACTTTGGCTATAACTAGCGGCGAACGTTGGAACTTGATAGAGCGTTTCCTAACCAGCCAAATATAACCTACAAATTTTGCTACACACCACCAATTGCAGTGGTAGGTTCTTTTACATGCCATAAATCTATAACATGGGTCTGCCGGCTTTATTTCCCTTCCGGAGGAAGGCATACTGAAGGATTTTAACACTCTTAAAAAAATCCGACGAATTCGGACGTGTTTGAATCCGCCATCTTGGGCATAGCAGTTCAGCATGCTACCGACTACGCCACCGAAATCGCTTAGCTTCGCATTTTTCGTGGTTCCGACCTCCACTTCATACTTTGAAAGTGGACCGTTATAAAATCTGTTTGGTGACTCCTATAATGTACATGAAAACCTTCGTATTAATACGTGTCCACAAAAACTGCGTAATATTTGAGATATATTTTGAAAAGAATTCTTTATCATACATTTTACTTTGCTGTTGCTTATTTTAAGGACTGGGACATCGGGGTCTAATAGCACCGTGTATTTGGGTGAGTATGGAATTTGTGTGATAACATGTGCTATGTGACGGCTGTACAAGTGTTGTTCATTTTGTAATTCAGGTGAGGATTGGGAAGGAGGCGGCTGTGGCCTTAAGATAGGAACCTTCCAGCATTTGGCTGGAGTAGAAGTGGGGGAAACCATGGAAAATCACTTCCTGGGTGGCTGAGGTGGGAATTCAACCCAGCTCTTCTCATTGTTTCCTCATGACGCTGAGTGTACCCCGTTCCAACCCGTAGACCAGATTTAAATTTCTTAGCAGAGCCGGGGAATCAAACACGGACCTCCAACAAAAAATAACGGAAAGTGCTCAGAATTTTCATGACATAGTCATAAACATTTTGGTGTTCATTATATTGCTACAAAATGTAGTTTAGTGGGACTGCCGGTGCAGTGACAAATTCCCCCCCCTCCAAAAAGAAATAGCGGTTGTTATATGAAATACTAGTAGAATGAGTATTTTGGTTAGTTATTGGACTAATAGGCTACAAGAGGTACATTTAAACACAATTCCCCCTCCCACCATGATTGTTTCATTTTGATCCCCCAATTTACACATTTGCAGACTTAAAGAAATCACCCTGTGGTAAAGGTATGAATGTTCTTTTCATTCTTTTAAGACTTAAACGTTGCATCATAAAATCTACCTTCAATTTTATTCTTATACCAGTACTTCGTCTTGATTGAATGAAAATACTAAGTAGATGAATAATTATGTTCATACCATCAAAGTTTTAACGTGTACTCCACGAATTCTCAGTGGAAGTAAAGCTTTTGTCTGCAATTTTGAATCTTGTTTTGTAGCAGAATACATACAAGCATTTAGTTCCCACGATATCGTTTTAATGTTCAAAGTGCTGGTTATAACTTTCAAACGATAACATTTTTACGGAGTTACAACATACAAATTAAAATGTGCATATTGATCTGTATAGTAACTCTGAAACACAATGAAAATTATTGCACTTGAAATTTAAAGGCAAATCTGGAATAATGCCTAAACTTTCTAATGAGTGGTATGTAATACCTGTTTGAGATAACAGGAGTAGATAGTGAAGATCAGCACAAGTTGACCCATTCCGACAATATTTACCACCATATCCACTTTGGAGTGGGAGGCAGTTTAACACGCCTCAGGCAACTTCCCATGTTAGGATTTTCCTAATTGACCCCCGTGGAGAGCACTCATTAGCAGAGCTCGGTATCACCCACGTTGTCATGGAGGACCGAGCGCCCGCTTTGCAATTGGGCCGCACCACAGCACACCAATCCGCCACAAGGAGCGCATGCACCGGTTGTGCCCTCGCAGGCAAGCGACCTTACTCAGACACGGCAAGGACTGCAAATTATAGTGTTTTGAGGAGGGTTTCAGTTTGAGTTTTGAGCCGTAAATATACAGTGCTCAAAAGAAGGTTGCACATTGCGATTTAGTGACTTGTTTATTTTTCTATGTGCATGAAGGGCTCATGAAATCTTTCACCCACTCGTCGCCACACTCGAATACTCTTACTGTATGGGTGTAAACCAATAGAGACCTCATCCGGGAATGTCACCAACAGCAAGGAGATTGTCATATTTTAGGGTGGGATCATGTTTGGTCAACGTACGCCTCTAATTCCTATCCACGGTAACATGACTGGTCTGGTGTACAGAGACAACATTCTCAAACTTATAAAGGTCACGTATAAATTATCGAATTCAAAAAGCATGGACTGCTATTGGTTATCTAATTACATTATCAAACAAACAAACAAACAAACAAACAATACACTTAATTTGTGAACCTCTAGCTACTATTGTTTATAAATGTTTAAAGTTTGGATTCTTTCCAAACATGCTTAAAATTTCTAAAGTTATTCCAATCTTCAAAAGTGGTGACAAACTTTTTTTTCCAGAACTACCGCACAGTTTCAATCATTCCCATATCATCTAAAATAATTGAATCTGTTATTTACAACCAACTTAGCAATTACTTTGAAACTTATGCCCTGCTATCCAGCAGTCAGTTTGGATTTAGACGAGGTAAAAACACAACTTCTGCTGTCTTGGAAGTTGTCAATCAAACTTTAACAGCTTTTGAAAGTAAGAACATGGTCTCTCTGGTTTTATGTGATCTGAGTAAAGCTTTTGATTGCATTAATCATGAGATTCTGTTGGAAAAACTTCAGATTTATGGTGTAAATAACCCCACACTGGATAAAATGAAGTCATACTTAAATAACAGAAGCCAATTTGTGGCAATTAGAAATAGACACTCTACACAAAAAGAAGTCATAACCGGTGTACCGCAGGGTTCGTTCCTCGGTCCTTTTCTTTTTGACGATGCAGTTAATGATTTACCAAAACATGTTATATCACAATCAGTTGTGTCTTACACAACATTAATTAACGTGCATCAGAACATATTAAGTCTGAATGAGATGTCGCAAGAAGCCCTTAGAACTGCAGTAAATTGGTTTTCATCCAATAAATTACTATGCAATGAGGATAAAACTCAACACCTTCTGTTAGGATTGTCTAATAATATAGAAATTCAGTCAGTTAAGCTCGTAGGCATTTATATAGATTCCAAATTAAACTGGGAAGTTCACGTCAACATGTTTGTAAAAGGGTATCACGGGTTTCTTACCTCCTGTGGAAATTGAGGGAATTAGTGACAACAGACTATCTGAGAATGGCATATTTTGGACTCTTTCAGTCCCACATTTCTTATGGGCTGCTACTATGGGGTTACTCACCATATGTCCATAATGTGTTGCTGATACAAAAGAAGGTTGTTCGTGTAATGTGTAAAGCTGATCCTAGAGGGCACTGTCGTCCCCTTTTTATTAGACTTAAAATATTAACAATTGAAAATCTATATATTTTCATCTTGTTACTACATGTCAAAAACAATTTAAGTAAATTTATCACTAGGGAAGACATACACCATCACAATGCTCGAAATAAAGGAAACATTGATATCCCCAGCCATAGACTGGCAAAAACTGGTAGCTCACATAAAGTATATGGCATACATTGTTTTAATAAATTACCACATTCTGCACAGTCTACATCCTTCAGTGTGCTCAAAAGAAAACTGTGCAAATGGATGTTAGAAAATCCATTTTACAACGTAAAAGAATTCTTGGAGATCATCATCATCATCTTGTACAGTTTCCAGCCCCAGGCTGGGTCTGTTTGGAACATAAGCCTCGCCACTTAGTTCTTTCTTCCCACCACCTCTCCGCTGTCACTCTGGTCCAGTCCTCGCCTCTCTTCTTGACACATTCCTCCACTCCTTTCAGCCATCTATCTCTTGGTCTTCCCCTTGGTCGTTTCTTCTGCATCTGCATCTCATGTATCCTCTTGGGAATCTTCTTCTCATCCATTCTCTTTAAGTGTCCATACCACCTCAGTCTTGATGTCTCAATCCTACCTTGCAGGGGCTCCTCTTTCACCATTTCCCTGACCTTTTCATTCCTCACCCTGTCTCTTCTTGTTACTCCGATCCTACTTCGCAGGAACTTCATTTCACCTGCCTGTATTCTGCTTATGTCTCTTTTCTTCATTGTCCACGTTTCTGAAGCATAGGTCAGTATCGGGATATAGTAGCTTCTGTATAACACTTGCTTGCTTTTTTGTGGGACATCTTTATTCCACACTACGCTCCTAATGCTTCTCAGAAATGCTTCTGCCTGTCTTCCACGTTCCGTAATCTCTTTGTCTTGGAGATAAAAATTGTTAATATTGATTTTTAATAACTGTATATAGAGGATACTAATAATTATACTGTATCATAAATGACGAAACCTATTTCATGTAAATGATCAATGGTCAATAAAATATTATTCTTAATCTTGTTGTTACAGGTTTCGCTGCCACAGTGAGTGAGGGCTTTACACTAGTCTACGATAATGCTCGCCTCATCAAGCTACGGTGGTCTATCAGTTCCCTTAGATGTAGGGCATACGGATATTGGAGTGGCCCGCATATTCTGTGGAGATGAAATGTATTGAACATGCTTGGGAAGATCTTAAGAGGACAATTTCGCACCGTCCCAGTCTCCTAGCAAACATTCAGCAACTGATTTAAGCTGTTACCAAGGAATAATCTGCCCAAACCATGTTGGATCAGTTGGTTCTCAGTATGCATTGTCGTCTGCAAGCACACCTTGGGGCTCCTGGTGGCCACGCACGGTATTGAAATGCCCCAACATGAAAAATACGTGTGTACCAAGTCCCACATTATCACTTTTGTTATTCCTTTAGTGTTTCTGTCGCTTTAGCACAGCATAATGTATTCACCCTATATTGTGTATAATGTGATTACATGAAAAATGAAAATCCACAGCCTGCTTCCAGTCTCCGACCGGGTCAGGAATGGAATGAATGAAGCCCCCATCTAGCGGCGAGGATATGGACTGTGCCGGCTGCCGAGGCCTGACGCACTCCTCTAGGGCAATGAGTAAATGAATGACAGATGAAATGAAATGATAGTGGAGAGTGTTGCTGGAATGAAATTTTGACAGGGAAAACCGGAGTACCCGGAGAAAAACCTGTCTGCCTCCGTTTTGTCCAGCACAGATCTCACATGGAGTGACCGGGATTTGAACCACGGACCCAGCGGTGAGAGGCCGGCGTGCTGCCGCCTAAGCCACGGAGGCTTGCACATAGGAAAATAAACAAGTCACTAAATGGCAATATGCAAAACTCTTTTGGAGCACTGTACTGTAGGAGTGCATAACCACACGAAATATACGTTTCTGCAGTACGAATTTAAAGCTCTTCATGTTGATCCACAGGAAAATGAACCTAACGTGAATTGTTCTGTTGGACGGCACATCCACATACGGCTGAGAGGCCTGACCAATCCCAAGGAAAGTATTGGAAAAGAAGAGCAGGGTGGTATACGGCGTATTGCACATTAAGGGGCGATAGTAAGATTGTAACCGTCAGGCGGTGTCGAATGAAGTAGGATACAATTAAAACCATTTTATGTTGTACTTCAATCTCTCGGACTCAGCGAGGGATCCCACCTTTACCGCCTCCAGGGCTATGGTTACCAGACGTTCCGTTTTATCCGGAACAATTCCGTTTTTTCTTGTTTTGTTCCGCGTTCCGTTTTAATCTTGAACGGAACACCAAATATTCTGTGTGTTTTTTTGTTGCTAATTTCATAATATATTCAATATCGCACCTATTTTCAAATGTCCCGCTTCAGAATTGATTATAATATCTAGCTTGTTTTCTGGTGATATAGGTGCAACTTTGAAAGAGAAAATTATTTCTATGTCTGTGTCAGATAGATCGGTACATGTTATAGATTTATTAGGGGCAACAAAATTAAGGAACATCTTAGTCCTAGTGAAGTTAATACTCAGCATTTTCCCCTCCAATGCTTTTACGAAGAGAGTTTTATCTGTCATGAATATCAAATGGAGAGATGATAGAAACAGAAGCTCCATTAGTTTGATAAAACAAGAATTATTGTTCACATATTACAGTTTTGACGAAAATTGTAGTGAATTTTATCAGAAGGTACAGGGAGTCCGGGAATGTTCTCCGCAGTGCCTACAAGCTGCTGCGAGAGATTATGTCACCAGTTACGTTAGCAGGACGGCTATCGCTTGTATCATAACAAACAGACAGTAAACGTTATACTCACCACAGCCATTCATAACATACTGTTGCACTCTTCCAATAATCTAACTATACGCACTGACGATTTCGACAGCCCACACATGTGTGGCCTTCGCCCTATCAAGGACACTGTGCTGCCAACTAAACTGATGACGCAACCACTCACAGCTGCATGTGAGCACTGCGGAGAACATTCCCGGACTCCCTGTACTTACAAATAAAAGATCCTTGCAAAGGGTCGTTGCAAATAAAAATAATTTGTAAATTGCTGGTGTCATAGGTATGATATGTCAGCAATATCTAGTTTTAATTTTGTGTATTTGATTATGTAATGCTTTTTTAATACATATGTGTATTATTTATTGCAGCATTTGACAACCTTGATTAAAAGAAACAATGTTTTGGGACATGTGTTCCATTTTTCCAGTCTTGAAATCTGGCAACCCTATCCAGGGCAGTGTCCTGGAGTTTGAAACTTGGGGTTGGGGGATACAACTGGGGAGGTGGGACGAGCACCTCGCCCAGGCGGCCTCACCTGCAAAGTGAACAGGGGCCTTATGAGGAATGGGAAAATTGGGACGGATAGGCAAGCAAGACCTTACATTAGGTACTGACCCCTTATTTTGATTTTCATTGGAGAAAAATATTTTATTTGATCCTAATGATAAGTATTAACATGGAGATTTCATTCCTGGAAAGTGTCACAAAGCTTGTTTTGTTGGTGAGAACAGGCTAGATCATATGACAATTGCATGTTGGGAATGCAGAGGATGTCACCTTGGCACGCGCGACAGTAGCCCACGAATTATTAGCATCAGAGAGGGAGAAATATTAGGATTGGATGATTACCATTGACCAATTAGGTTAGGTTTTATGGAAGATGAAACGCTTCTCATGAAGTAATTGATTTCATAGAATAATTACTCGCAGTACCTCTACATAACCGTGTTATATGTAGAACGATGTAGAAATGAAAGAGGAAGATTGTCATAATCTTTATTTGAAAGCAGTGGCGGATCTAGGCCTTGCGGGGCCCTGGGCGATTTGATAAGGTGGGGCCCACAACAATAGGAAATTTAAAAAATATCAAATCAAATGGGGATAGCCTCCGTGGCTAAGGCGGCAGCACGCCGGCCTCTCACCGCTGAGTCCGTGGTTCAAATCCCGGTCACTCCATGTGAGAGCTGTGCTGGACAAAATGGAGGCAGACAGGTTTTTCTCCGGGTACTCTGGTTTTCCCTGTCAAAATTTCATTCCAGCAACACTCTCCACTATCATATCTGTCATTCATTTAGTCATTGCCCCAGAGGAGTGCATCAGGCCTCGGCAGCCGGCACAGTTCATATCCTCGCCGCTAGATGGGGGCCTCATTCATTCCATTCCTGACCCGGTCGGAGACTGGAAGCAGGCTGTGGATTTTCATTTTCAAATCAAATGGAAAGTAGTTTTGTAATAATAATAAAATAAAGAATAGTTACAATATTTTGAATACACTACAGTACATTTTTATAATAACATGAAAGAAACCTTTAAGTCCCCGTGAAGAAGATTATGTAAACTATGAAATATTAAAATATTACAGCTTAGACTTTCACGGCCGGCATTCATAATTAAGTACATGTTTTTTGGGCTTGTAGGCCGTGGTACAGACAGGATATCTCCCGACGTTTCTCCGGAAACTGTATCCGGCATTTTCAAGGGTTCCGCTCCTTTCCTTGGTCAGCAGTGGCATGAGGAAGAGGCTTGAAATAATGGGTAACGGTTTGTAGTGGGGTATCACCGGAGCACGCACCGCACCCCGCAACATGTACGCGAGACCAGACGATCTAGCTGGATTGCGCAGAGAACGCTCGGCTCATTATGCGAAATTGATCCGTTAATTCATCGCCAGTCTCCCACAAGTCCAACCCCTCCTCCACGTGGTGGGAGACGGGCAACGGCATGAAGTAGGGGATTGCCTGTAGGGGTGAAGTACAGTGGGGACTTTGTGTGCCCCGGGACCGCTACGGTAGCTGTGAAGGCTCTATGGGAACCCTGAAAAGTGACGGCTGACGGGGCTCTGGTGAAGCTACGATAGGCCTAGCAAGCCAGTAGTGGATATCATATTTGCTTTCAAACCAGGAACAGGCCTCGGACAGGACGGATGCAAACGACGACGACCCGGATATGCTAATGGACTACGAGTTGGGACATTAAACATACAGACACTGACAGGAAAAGTGGAGGAGATTGTAGATGTGATGGAGAGAAGAAAACTGGATGTACTGGGCTTGGCAGAAACAAGATGGAAAGGAGAAGGTCGCAGAGAACTGAGGAAAGGGTACCGGTTGTACTGGAGTGGGAACAGTGAAGGAAGGAGCAGCGGAGTAGGAGTAGTTGTGAGAGATGGAATGAAGGAAGAGGTAAAGGGAATAAGTGACAGGATCATGAAGATCAGAGTAACTGTAAAGGGAAGAAGCCTGGAGATAGCCCAGGTATATGCCCCTCAAGTTGGATGTACAGCTCAAGAGAAGGAAGACTTTGAGGAGGAGCTACAACAGCAGTTGAATGGTCAGAGCATCATTGTCATGGGAGATTTGAATGCACATGTAGGAAGTGAAAGGCAAGGATATGAAAATGTATTGGGAGCAGAAGGATGGGGTAGCAGGAATGAAGAAGGGAGAAAGTTGCTGGATTTTTGCAAGAGAAACTGTTTAGTGGTAGGCAACTCCTGGTTCCGGAAGAAAGAAAGCCACAAGGTAACGTGGTACAGCAGTGATTTAACAAAGAAATCTTTGGTAGATTACATGCTGTACGACTGGGAAATGAAGAGAAGTGTCAGAGATATAAAGGAAATACCATCAGAGGCCTTAGATAGCGACCACAGAATACTTGTAATGAACCTGGGAGTTGTTAAGGATAGCAAGAGGACAGAGTATCAGGAAAGGAGAATCAAAGTATGGAAACTCAAGGAAAAGGAAGTCAAGGAAGAATTCCAGAAGATAATAAGGGAAAGGATGCCAACGGACAATCTTAAACAGGGGAAGAGGAATGGAAGCAATTCAAAAACACAATGGTGGAAGCTGCAGTGGCAGTATGTGGAAGAACAAGCAACAGAAAGCGGTGTAAAGAGACACCATGGTGGAATGAGAGAGTAAAAGAAGCTGTGGGAAGGAAGAACAAGGCTTTCAGAGTGTGGTTCCAGGAAAGAACTGATCTGACAAGGGAAGATTATAAGATAAAGAAGAAAGAAGCAAACAAGATTGTCGTAGAGGAGAGGAAGAAGTGGATGGTAAAGTGGACAGAGATGATGGAGGAAGACAGCAGAGGAAATAAGAAAGTTCTTTATGGGATGGTCGAAAGTAAGAGAAGAGGTCTGCGAGAGGATGTGGTAATGATGGACAAAAACGGAAATGAGGTACACAACAAAGAGACACTCAAGACAGTGTGGAAAGAGTACTTTGAGGATTTGCTGAATCCAAATGGTCATAGGGAGGAAGACAATGTATTGGAAGATGGAGAAGACAACACAGGAATGGAAAAGGACCTGACTTGGAGAGAACTGGAATTGGCTATAGGCAAGATGAAAGGAGGAAGGGCACCAGGTGTGGATGAAGTGAGTGTTGAAATGGTGAAGGCAGCAGGGGAGGTTGGGAAACAGTGGCTGTACCGTGTGATGAGGGTTATATGGAAGGAGAAAAAGACCCCAGAAGATTGGAAGAAAGGATTAATTGTCCCAATATTTAAGAAAGGAGTGCAGAAATTACAGGGGAGTCACACTCATACCTCACTGTGCCAAGATATATGAAAAGATATTAGAAAGTAGAATACGAGCCAAAGTGGAGAGAAAATTGAGAGAGGAGCAGTATGGATTCAGACCTGGGAGATCAACAGTGGATCTCATATTTTCAGTGAGACAGCTCCAGGAACACCACTACGAATTTGGAGAGGATCTGTTGATGGCCTTCCTGGACATCGAAAAGGCCTATGATAGTGTGTGTAGGGAGAAGCTTTGGAAAGCAATGGAAAACATGGGAGTGGAAAAAGAGACTGTAGGCAGAGTGAAGGAGATGTATTGTGGAAGTGTGAGTTGTGTGAAAGTTGGAGGGGAAAGAACAGACTGGTTCAGACAAATGAGTGGCCTGAAACAGGGTAGTGCGCTGTCACCCCTTCTCTTTATTGTGGTTATGGACGAGGTAATGACACGGATAGCAGGAAAGATAGGAGAAGATAAGATGAAAGCAATGGTGTTTGCAGATGATCTCATGGTCTGGGGAAACAAGGAGGAGGAAATTCAGGAGCAACTGAAGGCTTGGGAAGAAACAGTGGGAGAGTACGGATGGAAGTTCAACATCAGTAAATGTGAGATCCTGTTAACGACCAGGAAAAAGGACAGACCAATGAGTGGGATAACACTTGGAGGTGGACAGCTGAAAGGGTGGAAAGTCTCAAGTACTTGGGAAGTATAGTGGAGGAAAATGGGAGAAATGACAAAGAGATTACGGAACGTGGCAGACAGGCAGAAGCATTTCTGAGAAGCATTAGGAGCTTAGTTTGGAATAAAGATGTCCCACAAAAAAGCAAGCAAGTGTTATACAGAAGCTACTATATCCCGATACTGACCTATGCTTCACAAACGTGGACAATGAAGAAAAGAGACATAAGCAGAATACAGGCAGGTGAAATGAAGTTCCTGCGAAGTAGAATCGGAGTAACAAAAAGAGACAGGGTGAGGAATGAAAAGGTCAGGGAAATGGTGAAAGAGGAGCCCTTGCAAGGTAGGATTGAGACATCAAGACTGAGGTGGTATGGCCACTTAAAGAGAATGGATGAGAAGAAGATTCCCAAGAGGATACATGAGATGCAGATGCAGAAGAATCGACCAAGGGGAAGACCAAGAGATAGATGGCTGAAAGGAGTGGAGGAATGTGTCAAGAAGAGAGGCGAGGACTGGACCAGAGTGACAGCGGAGAGGTGGTGGGAAGAAAGAACTAAGTGGCGAGGCTTATGTTCCAAACAGACCCAGCCTGGGGCTGGAAACTGTACAAGATGATGATGATGAATTCATCGCCAAGATCCACCCAACCAACAGTCATATTCAAGCAACAATACCCCACTACAAACCGTTACCCATTATTTCAAGCCTCTTCCTCAGTTCATATCCTCGCCGCTAGATGGGGGCTTCATTCATTCCATTCCTGACCCGGTCGGAGACTGGAAGCAGCTGTGGATTTTCATTATTTTTATTGGAACTCCGGAACAGCTGATAAGTGGATTTTATTTCTTGAAGTGAAGCTATTGTGGGAATGTCGTTTGAGACATGTATTTCTTTTAATGACAGGCGTGTCATTGTACTTCGATGATCATCATCATCATCATCAATGTCCCACTCCAGTCGCCCGGGTGTGGTTTACTTCGATGATATTTATTTAAATTCATGGATAGAAGTTTATTTTAGTTCAATGTGATGTTTCTTTTGGTTAATACATTTATTTCGTTCTTTTTATACATTGATTTATATTAATTATGGAGAGATTGTGTTATGTAGAATGGATCAGGTATAAGGCACCCAGTAATTTAGATCCCGTTTCGCCCCGAGAATCACAAGTTTCTCACTCTCCCAATGTAGTTTGAGTTCTTGTCCCAGTAGAATAGTCCATAACACAATCGCAGGTCTGCTGTATCCTCATGTAGTACTTGTCGGTAGGATTTTCAGGTTTTTCTTGCCGGGGACCTTCGAGATTCTACGATCCAGTTGATCTTTGGATTTCGACAAGTGCATTCTTATGAAATACAGGTACAGTACCATCCCGGCACTTGCCTGTAGACGAAGTGGGAAACCACGGAAATCTTCGAGGAAGCCTGAGGTGGGGATCGAACCCCCTCTACTCATTTGGACCACCCGAGGCTGAGTAGACCCTGTTCTAGTCCTCATACCACTTTTCAAATTTCGTGGCAGAGCCGGGAATCAAATCTCGGTCCTCCGGGGTGGCAGCTAAGCACGCTGACTACTACACCATGGAGGACTTCTATCATCATCATTGAAATTTCTCTTCCTTGTATGCTAGGTTAGGTTAGATTAGGTTATTTATCTGGTAAATGCACATTTATAGAAGTACTTTACACCTTGAAACTGTGTATGTAAATTTGTAAATACCGATAGCCCTACAAATAATTATGTGTGTTAAAATGTTACCTGCAATCTTTGTCTTATTTTCAATAGTGCTTACAAAATTATATGACGAGCGATTAATATGTAGGCTATTATTTCACTCCCAACTGTCGTGTATGCAATTTTTTAATGAATCCCTATTTTTAATTAATTCGCTGAAAAAACTCTAAATTTAAGAAGCAAAACGCTGAATTTACAGTTCAAAATGCTAAATATTGGATTTTTAAATGCTAAAAATTACGAACTCTATGTGTTACTGTAATTATATTGTGCATACTGAATGAACAGCACCACTAAGCTACTTCCAAAGCATGAAAGCCACGAGCCTTTTTCTGAAGATATTAACTCTGGCATGTACTGTTATGGAGATGTCAAACTGTGTACAGAACTGTGTAATTGTTACGCTAATGATTGAAAGAGAGGGGGGGGAGAGAAATTTCTAGCGAAGAAGAATAAGTGTTGGAATTCAGCCCAACAGCGGTTACTTATAGGCTGCAGTGTGGTTGTGTTAGCAAACCGAGGTTCCTTGCCTAGTAGTTAATTGCCGTATCGCGTTAGCTTTGTTCCAATAGATTTGGTCTAATGGGAATAGTCCATATACAAAAGCACGGGACCATATACAGTAAAGGTCCAAATACATATTGTCCTTTTGATTAGGTCTAGTGGGAAAAAGTCCATTCTTTTGAAATGTTAAAATGGCTAGTGATTAATAAGACCATTCAACCAAATATGTCCAAATGTATCCATTACGTGCAATGCACAATGTACGATCAACAATACAATGCAAATTATATTTCCATTGTACATTGAAGCTACATAATATCATTGGCCAGCCTGCAACTGGTCTGAGGAGAACTGTGCATCCAAGATTCCCTCCCGCATGGTAGAATGTGTACGGATTGTCAACGAACCAATGCAGTTGAAGGGCTTTATTCAAAGTGTCAAAGATTAGTTGCCGCCCACCACATAAGTATATGGCGCTTCATTCAAAACCTCCTACAGCAAGTAGCTGAAACAGAAACTTTGGTTTCACAAATGTTGGCTGGAAACATCAATATATTAAATAAAACCGTTAAGCAAGAACTACTACTTAAGCCAACCGAGTGTGGCCACACTGGTTGACCAATATCATCGGTATGAGGAAAACAACATCCACTGCTATTTAAGAGCAACTTAACAACGATACAGCTCAGCACAATTTCTATATAGCATAACATTTAATGAAGTCCTTGATTTTGTCTGTTTGTCCGGGCTAATCTCGAGAATTACTGGACGGATTTTAATGGGGTTTTACCATTCTATAAAGCATTCTTCGACAAAGGTTCGTATGTGTAGAAATATTCATCTATCTTCATAGGAAGTCAACTAATAACGGTTTAAGTGAAGCAAGTCGAAGGAAAGAAAAACCAACGTCCCTGCATCTTTTCAGCTTACGATGGCTAAACCGTATTTATCAATATTTCATCAATACTGGTACTGTTGTTTAGCACAAAAGTTCTACAAGATAGTCTAAGACCGCAACAGCTATATCTATCGTAAATGCATAGCCCTCTTAGAGTTTTTCAATCAGAATATGTAAAAATATGTTACTAATTGTAACAAAAAAAACTTGGAGTGGACTATGTAATAAAGATGGACATATGCCGTCGTGGACGTCTTTTTAGAACATTTTATGCTGAGCAATAATATTGATATAGAATTTACATATGTTTAACAGTTAAGCCAGCACAACACAACATCCATTGTCAGTTATGAAAATGTGCGAGTTAACGGGCGAGTTACAGTTAGCTGGCTAGCACCAGAATCAGGTGGCCGAGGCAACATTAGATGAAAACTTCGGAGTAGAGTAGATGTGTCGCCTCTGTAAGTGATTTAAGTTTAACTTTTTGCCTTTAATTCATAACTGCTCCCGTTATCTAATTATAAAATAAATTCATATTATACTTCTTTGAGATTCAAGAACAATAATGCATTCATCCACATCATCAAAATAGTGGTGTAAGGTTCACTGACTGAGTTTTCAAATTACTGTCATCTAATCTTGTACACATAATATACGAGTACATAATTCTACTCAACCTTTATGCCTCTACAAGTTTTTGAGATGGAGTTATATTATATGCAAAGTTTCAAAACGCTCCGTGTGTTGAGGTAGCTCAATTATGATGAGTTTTATTTACGTGCTGTTATTATAAAAGCAAATTCAAGTATTGATTTTAGTTCATATGAATACTTTTTGAGAAATAAATTAATATAATCGTTAATCATTTTTCATCTAATAAAATAATGACACTACATTAAAACTTAATAGTCTCCCACAAGTCCAACCCCTCCTCCACGTGGTGGGAGACGGGCAACGGCATGAAGTAGGGGATTGCCTGTAGAGGTGAAGTACAGTGGGGACTTTGTGTGCCCCGGGACCGCTACGGTAGCTGTGAAGGCTCTATGGGAACCCTGAAAAGTGACGGCTGACGGGGCTCTGGTGAAGCTACGATAGGCCTAGCAAGCCAGTAGTGGATACCATATTTGCTTTCAAACCAGGAACAGGCCTCGGAAAGGACGGATGCAAACGACGACGACCCGGATATGCTAATGGACTACGAGTTGGGACATTAAACATACAGACACTGACAGGAAAAGTGGAGGAGATTGTAGATGTGATGGAGAGAAGAAAACAGGAAAGGAGAATCAAAGTATGGAGACTCAAGGAAAAGGAAGTCAAGGAAGAATTCCAGAAGATAATGAGGGAAAGGATGCCAACAGACAATCCTAAAACAGGGAATGGAATGGAAGCAATTCAAAAACACAATGGTGGAAGCTGCAGTGGCAGTATGTGGAAGAACAAGCAACAGAAAGCGGTGTAAAGAGACACCATGGTGGAATGAGAGAGTAAAAGAAGCTGTGGGAAGGAAGAACAAGGCTTTCAGAGTGTGGTTCCAGGAAAGAACTGATCTGACAAGGGAAGATTATAAGATAAAGAAGAAAGAAGCAAACAAGATTGTCGCAGAGGAGAGGAAGAAGTGGATGGTAAAGTGGACCGAGATGATGGGGGAAGACAGCAGAGGAAATAAGAAAGTACTTTATGGGATGGTCAAAAGTAAGAGAAGAGGTCTGCGAGAGGATGTGGTAATGATGGACAAAAACGGAAATGAGGTACACAACAAAGAGGCACTCAAGACAGTGTGGAAAGAGTACTTTGAGAATTTGCTGAATCCAAATGGTCATAGGGAGGAAGACAATGTATTGGAAGATGGAGAAGACAACACAGGAATGGAAAAGGACCTGACTTGGAGAGAACTGGAAATGGCTATAGACAAGATGAAAGGAGGAAGGGCACCAGGTGTGGATGAAGTGAGTGTTGAAATGGTGAAGGCTGGATTACGAGCAACACCCATCATTACTTCTCAAATATTGAAGAGCTTAAGATCAGTTCACCTATACAGGATCTCATTATGTCTCTATTATTATAAACTTAGCACGACCTTAAACAGAACTTAATTCACACATAATCAACCAACAATATACTGCCATTTTATCGACTGAAACTACCATTACCTTTCTGTAAATCACCAAATGTCGAGACGTAATAATTATCTTGATTTGCGAACTCCTCATCACATGTATCCATTCACCGTCCATCTTCACGTTGCCATGGAAATATAATTTTCCCAAAGACCAACAAAATGAACGGAAAGCCCCTAAAATCTAGTGATAAACAAGCAAACAAGGTTGGTAACAAAACTGTTACCGAGTTCGGGCCCAAACAAAAGAATAATTATTTAACGGACGGAGAAAGTAGTATAGACTTTCTTAGGCCTGGTTGTGAGCTAACCTGTCTTCTACAAACCTTGACCTCAGCCATCCTGGAAGTGGTTTTCCATGGTTTTCCCACTACTACTCCAAGCAAATGCCGGGACGGTACCTAACTTAAGGCCAGGGCCGCTTCCTACCTTAATTACAAATACATACTAGTACAGGTATGATAGTGACACAGGTTATCAGACAAATTGTACACGGGACAACATGTCCACGATGTCACAAAGCCCCTAAAGAATCAACAACAGCTGTAGAGCTCATCGAGGGGTTAGGCCTTCCAAGTGATCGCTGCTCAACTATAGAACATGCACATGTCGCCTCGGCTCAGTTGTCCTCGCAAGCTTGAGTGCACCACGTCAGTTCTAATATCCCTGATGGAGCCGGGAATCGAACCCGAGACCACCTAGGTAAGGTGTAAGCTCTCTACCCTTTACACCACGGGACCGGCTGTGGCCTAATAGCTGAAAGCCTCCTTGACGATCAGTGTGGTCGTGAAAATACAATTCTTAGGGCTGTTTTCGTCAACTCTTTACTAACGATCACAGTTACTTAAATCATATTTAACTTAGATAGTTAATGCATGGTTATTGTCGATGCATTTCACGAGGTCATTCGGGTTTGTAATTACTTAAATACGCTTTTCGTCTCTCGCGCATGAGTAGACTTGGTTTCACCCTGGAGAAACATGGCGGACAGATCAGGAAGCGTGTAGCACTAATTGTTGTTTGCGATGCTTCCGTGAGGTTTTCTGGAACATAATTATAAAGGAAGGGAAATACAGAAGACCTCATTCATGGCAAAAGCTTAAAATGATATGAACAAAGTATTTAGGAGAACTGGCAGTATGTATACATTGTTTGCTTAGCTTAATAGGACACGGTCTCCCCGTTGTCTCCTTAACGATGAAGACTCTGAATTCATTATGCGGAGCTGTAAGGAGAGTTCGAATCCCACTTCAGATATGTTTTCTATGTCCGTATTCTTCTTTCTTTGTATTAGAAACATATTTGATCTTTTATAATTTCATTGTCATAAATAGGGCTCGGACTTTTAGGTAAATAAATATTTTTTTATGTAAATACATATTTTAAGCATTTTTTTCTATAAATACATAAATTCCTGCTTTTCACTTATTAGCACATAAAAAGACATAATATTTACATTTTTAAGATCAGTATGATAGATCTTTCAGTTTATTGCATTTTTGTACTGTGTTACTTCAACGGGGAAGCTATCTAATCTTTATGCAGAGCATTTATGTCAGCTTGCAACTGTGTTATTCTTAACTTGTCGCCCCGTGTCACTCGCTGTGGAAGCCGAGGATTTCCTTGTCCATCGCCATATTGCACCACATGCTAGACCTCCCCCTCCCCCAACTACCTGGAACCAGTGTCACTCACATGCAGTCATTTCTGGCACTGTGAAGTGTAAGGCAGTTCTACAAGTTATCGTCTGTTGCAGAATTTAAAGATAATTTTACATGTGGGAAAGCAATCAAGGCTGAACAGCAATATCAAGTTACACAACACCTCAAGGGCAAGAAACATATTGCCCCAATTTCGTGCCTTCAGAATAAGTGTTTCGCGATAATCGACGGTCATTTGTGATGGACAACCTGAAGATGTGTCTCGTTGTGTATTGTAATGCTTCAGCAGTCAGTGAGACATAGAATAAATTGTATTCTTGAGTACTGCATATTGTTAGATTCACATTAATAAACTAAATTATAACTAGTTGAAACCCGTCAAAACATGACGGTCAATAGAAAAATATTTACTGAAGAATTTTCTTATATAGGCCTACTGTACATTTTTTGTACGATTATTTTTTGACTCTATTGAAACTATAAGGGCGTCAAATGATTGCACTCTCAACACTGCAAAATACTGCTGGCCATGACTGAAAAATTGTTGGGGCAAATTGAGGCCTATGCGTTCCAGAGTTTCCCCTTGAGCTTTATTGATAGTGATAAAGTATGCCAAATGAATTGGAAAATATTGCCTCTTAAAAGAAAATGATAGTGTTTTATCGGACGGTGTTAAATCAAATCGAAGGATTAGACCTCTCTGCCTAATTTTAACTGCACCTATTATTTCCATATCCAAGCAATATGGTTGCATTTAGGAGTCCTTGGGAAACGTTCAGATTTCTAAGCAGAATAACGGGTCAAGCGTTTGGAGTATGTGGCGGCCAGTCATTTAGTTCCAAGAAATTCAAGAACTCTGAGGAGTCTAATACAACTGGCCGCAAACCGTCGCTTATAATTTTGGAATATAACGAAGAAATGCGATGATGTGCAATTCCATACATTTTAAAACAATGTGGACCGTGTGCGTGTGGCACAGTAACATTGGCACCAAATGAAACGAAGGACATAGCATTGTACTGCCGATTAGTCTCTTTGAAATTCCTTGAGATATCATCTCCAGTGAAAAATAATTGTTGCAGCCTGTCAAATATTTTATATTTATTCAGATTAATTTTACCATTACAGCAGCAAAGGTCAATGTAACCAAGTGTAGATTTCTCGCAAGAGATATACAGTGCAGAACAATGTTTACATTTGTTCGTCAAGGACCCTAAACTGTAACGGCATAGTATCTGGAATTGTTTCTGAAATGCCATATTTATGTTAGATTTTAAAAGTGGCTTCGTATTTTTCTCCGATTTCCCACTTTTTTTTGCGGCTAGTGTTCCATTTCGTCAAATGGGTTTATTTATAGCAGCATTTCTCCCCAAATTAACGTCATTTTAAATAACACTATAGTGGCCTGCATCAACGCAGCCGCCAAATATTAAATGGCAAATAATAACTTACTTCCATTACCAAAATCAACTGCGTGGTTAGACCCATTGTTATGTACTCTAAACAAATAATCAATAAACAATAATATTCACATATACAATGAAGTTCAGAGACTTCCATTCTCAAGTTGGTTGCTGATGAGAATGCGATGAGACTGATCGCCAATAATACAATCCTTGCAATTTTTGCAATTTGCTTGCAAACGCCACTCAGGATGACGATCTTCATTTTGAAATAAACAGAATGAAATTGCTGTAAATAATCAATTTCCATCACCTGTTGAAAGTACAATACTTTGCATTCCCATGACAGTAAATTATGCAAGGGAGCATAGAATCACTTCGCTACTACTGGAATGAGCATAGACTCACTTCGCCAGCCACCGTAATGGAGGGAGTTTTAGAATTATATGTTCAGTGCTTGTCAAAGATCGTATTAACACAGGGAAGCCCACTCTTAAGACTACATTCTGAGCTATTGCCCCGGATTCCAGGTTCGATCCCCGCTCTGCACGAAATTTTATTCTGGTCTGAGGACTGGAACGGGGCGCACTCGTGAGGCAAAACTAAGAAGAGCAAAGTTTGATTCCCATCTCAACAATCTTGGATTTGGTTTCCGTGGTTTCCCACTTCCACTCCAGGCAAATACCTAACTTAAAGCCTCGGTCGTTAACTCCCCATTCCCCACATTAATTACAAATGCACACATCAACACAGCCATCACATTAACACAGGTTATCAGAGAAAAGTTTACACTCACACACCAAAATAGACGGGGCTGAGTGACCACGATGTCTGAGTCCATCAAATGAATTATGTTCGCCAATTTGTTAACGCTGATGTATGTTTTTGAACTACTGGATATAAGTTCAATGACTTTTAAATTAATATCATTACATTGTTGCAGCTTGGCAAATATTTTATATTCCAGTAGATCAATTTTACAATCACAACAGTAAAGGCCGAAGTAACCGCGCGTAGATTTTACGCAAGAGAAATACAATGTAGAACGACGTTTACATTTGATCGTCAAAGACCTTACACTGTACTGCATAACATCTGGAATTGTTTCTGAAATGGCCTAATTATATTGGATTTTAAATGTGGCTTCGTATTATTCGATAACACTATAGTGTCTTGCAATATCGGAGGCGCTAAATATTAAATGGCAAAAAATACTTCCATTGCCGAAATCAACTGCGTAGTTAGATTCAGTACTCTAAACAAATAATCATTAAACAATTGCCTTATACAATGAAGTTCAACATGACCGTCCAGAGACTTTCATACTCAAGTTGGTCGGTGAGGAGAATGCGATGAGACTGAACGCTTAAAATAAATTCCTTATAATTGTTCCTGCCAGCGAAATTTTTTGCAATAGCTTGAAAACGCAGCTCAGAATCACGTTCTTCATTTTGATATAAACAGTACAAAACTGTTCTAAATAAGCTATTTCCATCACCTGTTATAGTTTATGGCAGTACATTTTGCAGGGGAACATAGAATCACTTCGCCAACTACTGGAATGAGCATAGGTCTAAACTCAATACTCACTTCGGCAGTCACCCTAATGGAGGCAGTTTTAGAATTCTATGTCCCGTGCATGTCAAAAATCGTATTAACACATGGAAGCCCACCCATTCTTGGCTATCGCCTCGGAGACCCGTGTTACATTTCCTGCTCTGCCAAGAAATTTAATTCTGGTCTGAGGGCAAAAACGGGGTACATTCAGTCTCTTGAGGTTTAACTAAGAAGAGGAAGGTTTGATTCCCACCTCGACAATCTTGGATGTGGTTTTCTGTGGTTTCCCACTTCCACTCAAGACAAATACCGGGATGGTTCCAAACTTAAGGCCTCGGCCGTCACCTTGCCATTTCCCACCTTAATTACAAATACACACAGTAATGCAGCCATCACAATAACACGGGTTATCAGAGGAAATTTTACACGTACACACCAAAGTACACGGGGCTAAGTGACCACGATGTCGGAGCCCTTCAAACGAATTATGTTTGCCAAGTGTCTCTCGTGGCGAAAGCAATTGTGGACACGCGCCAGGGCCTGGAAAACTACCTTTTCTCTAATAATTTAAGAGTATATCGACGATGCATAATTATAACTTTTAGTCTAGGATGCTACCAACTTGACCGCCGAAGCATTGGGAAGAAATTGCAATATTAAGGTACATAAACAACATAGCCTACACACTCAACTGTCAGTAAATGTTCTTCAACGTTTCCCTTCTTAAAAATTCCCCTCCTTTATAATTCTCCCTCGCGTGAAAACGCGCGATGTCTTGTGTTTTAAATATATCGATGCAATGGTGCTGCCATCTGTTAGTTACTGGAACTATATGGGCGAGGTACTGCCATCTGTTGTCAGTTACTGGAACTGATGGCAGATATTAGCTCTTTTGACCACATGCTGTAATGCAAAGGCAAAACGGAAATAAAACGTATTGAGAGGGAATGTAGAAATATGTATCTTTAACTGACATAAAACCTTACTAATACTCCTTGATAAAACAATATTTCAGTAGTAAAAAAATAAAAATACTGGCGGGAGCTGGGATCGAACCAGTGATTCTTGGATCCACAGTCAATCGCCTTAACCAAATAGCTATTCACGCACTCTCGTCCAGTTGCAGACGCAACCATTTAGTATCTTCAAAAGCCGGTATCTGAAGAAAATAATCCAATTCATTATCAATAAAATCAATATTGCAAATTCGTATATGTTCATACTGTTATTATATTTTATTGTCAGAACTTGGTTAATGTATGTTTTTAATTACATGGAAGCTTATTAAATAATTTACATTTAAATGGACTTCTCTCCGCCATTTTGTCATGAGCCCTGGCAGATTGTGCGCATGCGTGAGGGGAAAGAATTCTGCTATTTTCTATATTTATTTAAAAATATACCGTAATATATTAGTTTATTTTATAGACACTCTGCAAATCTACAGGCCAAGAGCTTACGTTAGAGTGCTCTACGAAGTAAATCGGTTCTGTCGTTCTCTCAATCTCGTGGTAACAAAAATCGCCTTAGTGTTTTAAATATATAGATTACATATTTTTACTTTTTTGTCACATATTTCAGGTATTTTTAATACATAAAAAAACCGATTTTTAGCACCTAAAAATCCGAGCCCTAGACATAAACATATTTTATGTTCATATGGATGAACGTTCGTGTAAAACTCGGAAACAAACTAATTTTACGCCATTGCAAGATACGCGAGGTAGAATTCAGCTGTTTCCCTCCACTGTAATGATGCTTTAGGGAGTTGAGTGGTCAGATTTGGCCATTTAACGTAATTGCTTGTTAGTGGTAAGGTAACGAGCGTTTCTGTTTGATGAAATGCTCTTGCAAAGTTAAAAATAGCCTTTAATGATGAATTAAGAGATAATTGACGTTGGTGAAAACGGCTCTTCGAATTCAGTCGAATTGGTTTAAACACAGTTGTTGTAGATTCATTTGGGGGCTTGCGACATCGAGGTCATTCACATCCGTGTACGTATGTGTGTGTGTGCGTGAAATGTGGGATTTGTCTGATAGCCTGTGTTATTGTGGTGTCTGTAGTAGTGTGTTTGTAAATGAGACTATGATTGGGAAGGAGATGGCCGAGACCTTAAGTTGGGAACCATCCCGGCATTTACCTGGAGTTGAAGTGGGAAAACATAATGGCTGAGGAGGAAATCGAACCCACCTCTTCTCAAATTCTGCCTAACGAGGCTGAGTGTATACCGTTTCAGCCCTCCTGAATTAAATTTCATGGCAGAACGGGAAATCGAACCGAGGACCTTTGGATCTGCAGTCTCAATACGCACCCCAAAACCAAAGAAGACGACGGATAAAACAAAAACAGAGTTGTTTAGCTCAATTAGTGGAGCAGTGGCGGCCAATGCTAGACGTTGTGAGTTCGATTTCCGCAAGTGTCATGCCATTTTTACTCGATAATTTACATTTATGTGGCTTGTACTGGATGTACACAACATGATCTAGGGGCTAGGGACATCTTTGATAATTTTTTTTTTTTGGTCATGTGGCCTCCTGAGAGGCCGAGTGCAGGTCTTTCTAGTCGATGCCCGTGAGCAAACTGCGCGCCGGGATGAGAGATGGAATTGATGAAAATGAATGAAATGGGCAAGGATGTGTAAAGAAGCTGCCGTGGCCTGTCAGAAGGTACCGTTCCAGCATTTGCCTGGTGTTGAAAATGGGTAAACCACGGAAAATCATTTCAAGGACGGCCGACAGTGGGGCTCGAACCCACGCATCTACCGAGTCAGCAGAACTTGGCCCCATGACCCAATAACGATGTGCTTTAGCGAGCTTAGTCACCGCTGTCGGTCATCTTTGATAATAATGAGCCCTGTGGTTTAGGTAAGTGTTTCCCACAACTTGCGGTGGTGGATTGTTGTTTTAAAGGGAATAAAATCGAGGTCATCTGCCACTACCGGATAACTTGTGTTAGTTGACTGAAGTATTGTGTGTAGCTGTTATTATTGGTGTAGACGCCCCGGGATGATTTCACCTCACCCTAGAGTGACTGGAAAAATTCGGGGAGATATAGGGTTCTGGATGACCCCTACCAGCACCGGGATTCCAATCTCAGATATCCGACTGTACAGCAATCCATTCCTTGTTGTTATCGATTCAGTTAGGAGCTTTGCGACATCGTAATCATGTATCCCCGTGCTCTTGGGTATGTGTGAAATTTGTCTGTTGAACTATGTTATTGTGATGGCTCTGCTAACTAGCGTGTGACTGTAATTGGGGCTTGGATTTGGGTAGGAGGCGGCCGTGGTCTTAGTTTAGGAACTATCCCAGCATTTGCCTGGTGTAGGAGTGGGCTGAGGTGGATGATGATAATTGTTGTTTTACGGGGCCTAACATCGAGGTTATCGGCCCCTAATGGACTGAGGTGGAAATCAAGCCCATCTACTCAGTTATGCCTCACAAGGCTGAGCGTACCTATTCCAGCCCTCAGACCAGGATTAAATTTCTTGCCAGAGCCGGGAATCGAACTGGTGCCTCCACAGTGACAGCCAAGAATGCTAGCCACTATACCACGAGCTGGACGCTACCCATTCCAGTCGTGGAGAGTATATTAGAATACTAGGCTAGTTTGGAAGGAAGAAGATGGTGATGATCGTGATGTTGAGGAGAATCAGGAGGAAGAAAAAGAAAGCAAGGAATACATGCCGAAGTATTCCAATTTAAGAGGGAAAATGTACTAAATATTGTTGTAGTTTCCGATGCAATTTTTGGTAGACTTCGTTAGCAAGTGGTTGTAACGTACTTTTTGTTGTTGTTTTTTCATTTAGGGGCTTGGGCATCTTGGCCATCAGCTCCATGTACTTGGTTGCAGCCTATGTAGAATTTCGTATAATAGCTTGTATTATTGTGGGTGTCTGTAGCAGTGTGCGCACTTGCAGTTGTAAATGAGGCTGGGGTTGGGAAGTAGGTGGCCGTGGCCTTATGTTAGCAACCATCCCCGCATTTGCGCTGAGTAAAAGTAGGAAACTACGGAAATAAACTTATAGGATGGCTGAGTTGGGAATCGAAACCATTTTTGCCGGCCTCTTTTTGTTTCAGCCCTCAGATCCGAATTAAGTTTCTTGACAGGCCAAGGAATCTAATCCGAACCTCAGAATGCAAATCACTACGAGATTGGTCAGCAAATTTTTTTTATTCAGCCAGCCAACTTAAAGAAAGCATTCAACTAATAGTATTCTATCAACCCACACGACGTATTTCCGTAAGAAAGTTTTGCTCCGTTTTACATTGCCGACTAATAAGTGTGTGTACTTCTCAGAATATATGCCGTGTAAGTGTCTCCAAGGGTCTGTAAAATATGTTCTTTTAAATTTCAAGTCGGATCCCATAGAAGCATATACTGTAAGGACTTGGATTCTAGCTACGCCCCTACCAAAATAGCATTTTAAGTAACAGGAATATTTTTTGCTACGACCGTTGTGCGGTTTTACTCGTAATAGAAATAATACAACAGTCGTCGATCATTTCCAGTTATGTTGTGGGTATTCTGTCTTTGCACAAAATGCAACTACAGCGATTTCCTACCCATGCCATCACTCTTAAAGGCTATCTTTAATTACATAAATGGCGTTTAGTTTTATCATATTTTAATAATCATATAGGCCTGGACTAAAAAACGCTAAAGTGTATGTTTGCCAAAACTCAACCTTAAACCTGAGGAAGTTACAATAGAAGGTGCGGTTTGTGCCAAAATCTTCCAAATCGTCTCAATAGTACAGGAGAAATCTTGCATTTCTTGACTTTTTTTTATTTAGTCAATTTACCCTCTAGGTTGGTGGTTCCCACGGACTCAGCGAGGGAACTCACCTCTACCGGCTCTATGGGCAGTGTCCTGGAGCTTGGAACATCTGGTCGGGTTGAATACAACTGGGGAGGTGTGATCAGCACTTCGCCCAGGCGGCCTCACCTGCAAAGCGAACAGGGGCCTCATGAGGGATGGAAGATTGGGATGGTTAGGCAAGGAAGAGGGAAGGAGGCGGCCGTGGCCTTACAGTAGGTACCATCCCGGCATTTGCCCGAAGACGAAGTGGGAAACCACGGAAAACCACTTCGAGGATGGCTGAGGTGGGAATCGAACCCCCTCTACTCATTTGGACCACCCGAGGCTGAGTAGACCCCGTTCCAGTCCTCGTACCACTTTTCAAATTTCGTGGCAGAGCCGGGAATCGAACCCAGGACCTCCGGGGCGGCAGCTAACCTTGCTGACCGCTACGCTACACAATATATTTACTTGTCTTAAGAAATTGCGTTTAAACAAATAAACAAGACAGCCTCTGGTAAAACTATGTCGCCTCAAGCCCGTATAACAGTAACGCCGGGTGGTTGGTCTACGCACATGGGGTACTCACAAGTAGCCGATAGGGCATTCAAAAGAAAGGGAAATACTCGGAGCAGTGACGAATTGCACTCTGATTTCATAAATATCGACAATTTGTTTAAAACGTGCGTTTCAACAAATAAACAAGAAGCCCGCATAACAGTAGAGCCGGGCGAGAGGTTTATGGACATGCAAGATTTCTCGCACAGGTCTCATAGTAATATTTATTTCGATATCCCATTCTGATAACTTTCGGTGCGGCGTGAACGTGCATATTTATTTGAATTCTTGCGCTAATATTGAGGATAATGGTTTCTTCATTTAGCCACTAGGTGTCGGGTGTGCGCTTGTACTATCGTTCTGGGTACTAGCATGACGAGATTGGTGAGCCAATCAGAAACCAGCAGCCAAGTTCGAGGAAAAGCATAACGTCATCATCAGCCAATAGCAGCGTTCAGCGGTGATGTCGTATTTAAAAATAACTCTCGTGACTCAGATAATATAAGCGGCACACTTGAGTTGTTCGATTCACAGAGTGTGTCGGTCCGCTGGAGAGTGAATGTGTGTCAGTGCGTAGTGTTGGCGCGCTGTTTAGTTCGTTCGTATTGATCGTGGAGTGAGTCACGGTTGTTGTGGTCAGACACGCGGCATTAGAGAGACGCTAGTCTGTGTAGTGTTTGTGTTGGGACTGGAGCTGTGAGCGAAGGCTTCATGGTTCGAAATTGTGCACCTCATAAGATGGAGACTACGTTTTATGAAGACCAAGCATTTAATCACAGATTGAGCGGAGACGTGAATCAATTGAAACGCAGTATGACATTGGACTTGAACACTTCTCGTGGTTTGGTGAAGAGGCCGAAGTTTAACCAGTCTGTTACAGCTGCTCCCGTGCTATCGTCGCCCGATCTTAATATGCTAAAATTGGGCTCGCCTGAGCTGGAGAAACTTATTATTGCCCAGCAGAACATGGTCACCACGACACCAACCCCAACGACGCAGATTCTTTTCCCGCGTACGGTTACCGAGGAGCAGGAGATGTATGCGAGAGGGTTTGTGGACGCGCTAGCGGAGCTTCACACGAGCGATTCCAGTCAGATGAGTTCCAGTGGTGGTTTGCAGCCAGTGGATGTACCGGTGACCAGTAGTAGCAGCTCCTCGGGCGTGACGTACACTACGCTCGAACCACATGGTCAGGTTGGTTCTGTGATTAGTCAAGCTTCCTCATTCCCCTCTGGATATAGTATTCTTTCTCCGCCTGATGGATCGATCATCGTGAAGGACGAACCTCAGACTGTGCCGAGCCTGGGTTCGACACCACCCCTGTCGCCAATTAACATGGAGTGTCAGGAGAAGATTAAGTTGGAGAGGAAGCGGCAGCGGAATAGGATAGCAGCGTCTAAATGTAGGCGAAGGAAGCTAGAACGCATCTCACGTCTTGAAGATAAAGTGAAATTACTTAAAGGTGAGAATTCCGAATTGGGCAGTGTGGTTCATAAGCTTAAAGAGCAAGTGTGTAAGCTAAAAGAACAAGTGATGGATCATGTGCATAGTGGCTGTCAAATTATGATTACTGCCCAGTTTTGAATCGAAGATTCGCCGGACTGAAAATCCGGCAGTGTTCTTTAACTATTACGGGTTGGTCTCTGCATAAATGTTGTCGAAATATATGTGGTGACCGCATCCAGCCCTTCCGCTACAACATTGATAGGCATTGAATGCTCGGTGAAGAACTGGTATTAAATGAAATTTTGGTTTACCAAAACTGCACGTACGTACTGCCTTGTATTCTATCTACATTTGTAGCAGATGAATTTATTGGTGCCTGGAGCGAGGCTATATGCCAGCTGGCTCTTGTTAGGACTGCACGCGCTTGCGCAAGGCAACACTGCGTGACTTAGAAGGACAAGTAGCTTTTTAGCTAACCCTTCTTTGACGAGACCTAAATAGTATTAAAAGCTGGCTGAAATAGTTGATACTCTTCAATAATTGCTATTATGTCTTAGTAGTTATATACTGTAAGAGTTAACATGCATTCCTAGATGAATCAGATATAATCGCTGACATATCTGAGAACTTTTTATTACAGATTTCTTTCTTAAAAGGCAAGTTGTGCATCTAGTCACAGCCCATTATGGGAGAATGAGTTTACGTCTATTGTAAAGTGAATATGTGATCTTATTTGCAAGCAATGCAAAGCTTCACTATATAATTTAATGTGCAGTATATGAGGGGGGGGGGGGGGGGTCCCCCCTCTTTGTACCTTAAATGCAGGTGTAGTTCCGCAGGGAAGTTCAAAAGCAACTATACTTTCTAGATGAATGAATTAAGTCCTAGTAAGAAGATGTTTTATGTGTATTTGAGACATCTTTCCAATATGCAATGTGCCTTTTAGAGTTTGTGTTTTGGATCTGCAATCCGAATCCTCATTTTTCTAAAGTGACCTGCAGCAAGAAAGCTTTTTGTATATAGAACTTTATAATATGCCATTTTTCTACAATGCATCATCATTGACATTGATGAGATATTTTTATGTGTGTTGGTATGTGAACTTGAATACAGATTCAGAGGAATCTTTTTTATGAATGATTTTATTTTTGACTAAATAAATCAACATTGTAAATTACTCGATGTAGTTCTTTCAGGGTTGGGAGAGAAGTGTCCTTGAAAGCAATTCCTTTTTTGGTTGTATCCCTGGAATGCTTTCCTTTTGGTTACTTTATTTTTGGCTTTATTTTTCACCATTATCTTTTAGGATTCAGTTTGGATAAATCTTTGTGATTTTAATTTTAATGTCTCCAATTCAGTTCTCAGCAAGCTACTGAAGTTAAGAATAACAGGTCAGTGCTTGATAGAGAACTGCCACGGAATAAAAAAATGTCTAAGGCCGTGGTGATTTACTAGGTGTCATTTGATTGTCTTAAAGCAATATTTAGTGAATAGCTATGTGCACCTAGTAATGTGGGGATATGGGTTATTTCCACTGTAATTTTAGCACTTGTTGGTGAGTGAGGTTCATTTTTGAATTTAAATTTTATGAAAGAGTCCCAACCAACCCTATTCCTGATGGGTTTATTAATTTTCCTTCTTTTTTTTTTCCTGCCGACTGCACTGCAGCACTATTCTTCCATGTAAAGAGTAATTTTAATTGATATTCTGGCAGGCATGAGTGTATATAAAGGGGATTTTTTATTGGTTCAGCAACATAGCAGTGCACTGGCAAAGTGCATGCGTAGCCAGGCGACTTACTGCCGTGAGATATATTGCTGTGTTGCTAGACCGATAAGGACTCAGTAACAGGTCAGCAGTGATACAGCAGTGCAAATTTGTTTTTGATGGAAGAATGGTGTGAGATTTTGTTTACCCCAATCTTATTGCTACCGGGGTCCAGTGTCATTATGGCGCTATCCACACTGAAAAAGTGGCTTCAAAACTTCACATATCATTATGGCACACCATTATCTTTTAACTTTCTGGAATTAAATTTATATACAAATACTTTAATGTTTGTAACTTGCTAAACTCTAAATTGCTCGACCTTATTTGTCATTTAAGACGCTGATATACTGTCCACGTGTTGTTCCGAATGTGATCGTCGGTTTGCTTTTCACAGATTGTGTGTCCAGCCCTGGAGGGGCGAGCGATTCTACTGAACATTACTATTGGTGGTAGTTTATGACCCACTGGAAATTACTTTTCATAAAACAGATGATAATCCCTTTAAGTTAATAGCATTTATTGAAATTTGTTAGTCTCAAGGGTGAGTGAGCTTGCTGAATTTAATCCATAAATATACAGTTCCATCCTCGGCTCACGGCGGATAATATCATTTGCTCGCCCCTTTCTGGCGTCCTGAAACTTGTTTTCGTCTTTCCTTGCAAATTTGAATAAGGTGATTAACCCATGAAAGGCCGTCATGGAACAGTCATTTCTGGTGGGTCCTAGTAATTTTAAGTACAATCGCTCACCTCTTTAGGGCTCGCTAAGACTTGTGTTCACTATTTGTGAAGAATAAATGAAAATCTGATTCCATAATGCAATACGTGACTTAAGTAGCCTATATCAGTATGTGATAGTATCATGTTTCTACATGTAGGACACCGTTAAATTTCTAATTTTGGTGCTGAATATTTATAGTATACTGGTATGTTCTATTTCAAAAGGTTCTAAGATAAATGTGTGCTATAACATTAGTCGACAGTGACGAAGAAATTACTTAAAAGAAATGCAACATATAAATTTAAAAAAAAAGACAAAGTTTTATTTTCTTTATTTGCAAACAGAAATTTTGTTGGCTCATAACAGTGAAATGATCATGATAGTTGTTTTTAAAGGGCCTAACATCTGGGTTATTGGCCCAACAGTGAAATGAACAATCAAGATTTTACACCAGGGGTTTTGCAGCTACAGTTACTTCAAGGCATGTCGGAACCTGGGATTTCAGCCACATCTGCCCGTGGTTCTTAAGATTTAAAATTGTAAGCCATATCTGACTGTGGTTTGCAAGTTTAAAAATTGTAAACTTTTCCATATATCGGCAATTTCTATTGAAGATCTAGAAGCCATTTTTTGTGAAATAAGTAATCTATTAACAGAAATACTTTTCAGTTGGTCAACGCGATTGTGCCCAATTACATTAGGCAGGGAGTAACATTATTTTACCATATCAATACCTGAAATAAATATTACGTGAATTATTTATACACTAGAACACATTTCTCGAACAAACGGGGGGATTAATTAGATATGTTCAGGTCGGGCGAACATAATTTATATTACACGTATAGATCGAATGCTAGTTTTTGGGCGGTGCGTATGCTGGAGAGTCTAGTCGGCGACGGGAAGGTTTATGTCGGCAGAGTGGCAAGCAGCAATAGGTGTGTACAAGTAGGGAGTGAAAGGCCATTAGGAATGTCCCAACCAGTTCCAGCATATGGGGCGCTGCTCACTCCCACGGGGCAAGGAACTCGTTCTTTGCCTTCAGTTTGAAATGTGCACCAGCCAAAAACTAGCGCTCGTTTTATAAGAATTCGTTGATGTCTAATGTGGCAAGCATTTGAAATGATTGCTGTCTCGGATATTTTGTTATTGTCGGTTTCTGTTTAACTGATATCCTTTATAATATTGAAAGATTGGATTAATACATCATGCTTGCACTAGTTCTGCAACAGAAGGTAAAATATGGATATGAAAATTTAGCAAACTTTTGAATTCGTTACACCTAGTGTGGCAAGCTTATGTTATTGCTGTCACAATTTTTGTCCGTTCATGTCTAATGTTCATATTTAACTGATGATCTTTTGTATAACTTAATGTAAGGTGGATTAATTCAACATGCGCTCATTATAGTCGTGAAACAGAATTTTAAATATGAATGCGTAAACTTGGCTTGTTCCTAGGTAATCCTGTTTCTCCGTTCGTACCAAACCACACATCACCATGGTGTGCTCACTTAACCGTATAGCGTACCGTATATATACTGTATATACACTATAATAAAATAACACTGCATTTTCAGAAGTGCTATAGACTAAAGGAACAAAAAGAAATTCTTATGAAATGTTTCACGTGTTTCAAGTTCCATCAAGAACTTGCGTACAATATTTATTGTATAAATTAAAAGTGTTATATAAATAGCTGCCAAACTTATTTTAAGCCTAAGTGCAAAAGATCTGATGACGTTCGCCTGACAAACGAAACATGTCGTCCAATTAATTCCGCCCCCATTTGTTCGAGAAGTATATAAATAATTTGTGCAATATTTCTTTCAGGGTGTTCAAATAATCGTTACTCCCACCCCGCCTAATCTAATTGGGCACAATTTATGTTACCGACGGTAATGTATTTCTTTTACTTGGTTATGCAATTATATTCTTGAAAGGGTGGATAAAATTAATTCAGTACCCTCCGTATTTTGTAAGGTAAGTATTTCATCTGGTGTATACATTTACATTCTTAAAAGGATGAAAAATTTGTTTCATTTTAGGGGCTTGGACATCGTGGTCATTCAGCCCCGTGTATTCAGGGGGGGGGAATTTTGTCTGATAACCTGTGTTAATGTGATGTATTATTTTTAAATCGGGTGAGGATTGGAAGGTAAGGAGGTGCTCGTGGCCTTTAGTTACACCTGGAATAGAAGTGGGGGGGGGGCACGTAAAACCACTTCTAGGGGGGGAAACCACGGTAAACCACTTCCAGAATGACCGAGTGGTGAATCGAACCCAACTCTTCTCAGTTTTGACTCTCGAGGCTGAGTGTACCCTTTTCCAGCCCTAAGACCAGAAAAAACATTTCTTGACAGTTGGGAATCGAACCCAGACCTCCGGGGCAACAGCCTAGAACGCTAGCTGCTACACTATGGGGTGGACTAGGTGGACAAATAAATTCAGTACCCTCTGTATTTTGCAAGGTAAGTATTTCATCTGGTGTATGCATTCGAATTCGTCAAGGGTGAAAAATTAACTCAATAACCTTTGTAATTTGCAAGGTAAGTATTTCATCTGGTGTAATGTAGGAAAGTCCCATCACTTTTCTCTTTTCTAATGCAGCATGTGTTCAATGAAATCATATCTGAGCATCTCTATCATCAAATGACCAAGTGATCTGCCAGCCAAGGATTCATCCTCTGTGAGTGCACATGTAGCGGAATATCTTCCTATTTTATTTTTGATGTGTGACATCTTTCCACTTGGTTGCTGGGTATTTTTGTGGGAGTGATTTTGAAAAATGGGACGGAAGTGTGTATGACGCACTGCCAGTCAACGCGATTGTACCCAATTGTAATATAAATTTGCATGAGTTTTATTAATACACATGGATGACCAAGCGATCATCAGATCCTATACAAGTAGGGTAATGGTATTATCATATACACTTATTTATTTGCAGTAGTTATTAAACTAGTGTAACTAGTCAAGATTTGTTAGTGGTGATTGACCTTCAAGTTGCTTAGTGCTATATCTGTGATTGCTATTAAGTGGTGCAGTGCAGGCAGAGGTGTTGGAAGCTGCACGGGAATGAACCACACATCACTCAAACAATCAGCTATGTTCACAATCCACTCCAACCATTTAATAACAATCACAGATACCACACTAAGCAAGCAAACTTGAAACTACTAGCAATATCTGAATAAAATATCACATAAAACTACAAATCTTGACTAAGTTGTGCTAGTTTAATAACTGCTGCAACTAAATAAGTGTGTATATATTATAAATACCATCACCCTTACTTGCAGCCATAGATTCAATAGCCAAAGGATCTGATGATCGCTTGACGATCGAAACTCGTCATCCAAGTGTATTTACTAATCTCGTGAAAATCTTTTTCAGGATTAGGGAAACACCCAGTACAATCGTGTTGACAGACTAAAAACATATTTTGATCTCTGTGTATTCTTTCCAAGCATTATTTGCTCATTTTTCAGATTGGCTATTCCTCCAGGGGAAGACAAAATCTGCTTTCTGTAACGTATTTGGATCGTACCTTTGTAAACTAGGGTAACTTTCTTTTGTTGGCATACCATTGTCGTGAATTGACATTTTACTTGCCAAGAAGTTTTTGGGTTGCCCACAGCACTCTGACCAATACCCTACCTGAAAAATTAGGAAATAAATGTGTGGAGCACGATGGTTCAGTGGCTTTGTTGGTTCGTCTTTCACTCAAAAGGACAGGGTTTGAATCCCAGTGTTGGCTCGGTGGAATTTTCACCTGAAAAAATCACGTGACATGATGGGCATACAGGCTTAAATCCCCAGCCAAAACCAAAATGAGCCATGTTGGCTCTGGCGACCTTGATTGAGATAAACTGTTCAAAAGCTGTTAGTGAGAAATAAGTATATGCTGAAAATATTGAAAATATTATCTGCTCATGTTGACTACACACAGGTCTTAGGGTAAACATTACCCTGCATCATGGGCATGCATGTTTAAGTAGTGCACCATGTCTGCAAGGGGGGCTGGAGGTCCAGAGAGCCAAGGTTTGTATCCCAGTGTCGACATTGGCCACTCCGAGTGTGACCTTCTCACGGTCCCTCGAAGCAAATGGTAGTAACTATTTGAGATACAATTGCTACTGAACAAGTCTGTCTGCTGTAGTGTTTTTCCTAGTGCTTGGCTTGAGGGATGGGAAGGGGGGGGGGGGGGGGGGGGGAGCACTGTAACAATGATAGCCAGCACCTGCTGTTAGCTGTGCTTGGTCTTAACTTTTCCATTGGCAATGTTATCTCAAACGAGTAATCCCTTGTTTCCAGTTGAGGGGGCACGGGCACCTCACCTATCCTTGTCCCCAATAATTATTATTGTTGCCAGAGGAACACAAATTCCCCACACAGGTGCTGGTGATCAAGATGTCCCAATTTTCTATAATGAATTGACAAGAACTTGATGAAACATAGGTGAGTACATAATTTGCAGTCGACTTGCATAAGTCCCTGGATCCAGTTATATGGTATACCTAAAATCATGGCCATTAGGAAGAGCATTATTCAGTGGAAAACAAAAGGTAATGGGCATCTGTTCCTTGCCCAAGAGGCTGATAAGCATTCTTGATCTGTCTGATAACATGAACATACTTACTACCTGCTCATTTTAAGGTTTGGGGATTGGATTGTCTTGACCCTGGTGCTCTTGTGTTCCCTTGTCAGCTTATTTGTGAAATTTTCCACTAGACCAGGCTGGGGAGTTCAGGAAAGTAACACATGCCAAAATAATTTTCTTCGACATGCAGTCAGTGCATTAAGCCACGCTGTAGATAAAATCCATAGTTTTTGCTTCTCCCACAGCAATGATTGTATGCTGCTTGTATCGGTTGGTTAACACATTGTGAGGCGAATGATGATGTGTAGTTAATAATATTCAATAACTTCAAATAATTAAAAAATCAGAAATGTTTGTGGCAATTATACAGGTAAAGTCAATAGTGATGTCTTACTTTATATCCTGAACCATTGAAGATGTCTGTTGCCTTGTTTTTTCCTTTAGGTTTTTAATGTTCTCATTTCATTCTCATGAGGTAGTAAGGGACACTTAAATTATCATTGGCATTATTAATCTCAGAGATACTTCTGTTAATATAATTTTATTTAAAAACAGACAAAAACTTGTGATTATTTTATAGCTAACTGTAGCTGTAGATCTATTACCTTGTTACTTTTATGAGATTCTGGTTGGTACACCACTCAACCAGGCATGCTTTCTTCTGAGAAATGACCAGATCTAACATGTATTTTCTCCAAAAGTACCTTCTGATTTTCATAATAATTACAGCAATGAATCTGTCTAATTGAGTCTCAATTGGTTATGTCACTGTCTGTTAGATCAGGCTTATTATTTATTTCCGCCGAGTGTAGGCCTACTTGGTTTGGTGAGAAGACGTCCCATTTCCTAGTACCTTCCTAGAACCCGTCGCATTATAACGCCACACAGCTGTTACCAGTTTCGCGCCATTCACTCTGTTGCTATAAGCAAGAGCTTCGACACTCGGTCTTAAGTTTCCTTGTTAGATTCATTATAATTTATAAAGTATTTGAATTTAATTATAATTGTTATATCATTTAATAGTTGAATGCTTCAATGTAACCAGATAAAAATTAGCAGTCACACACTGATGTTCAAAATAATATCACATTATTTCCTTTTATTTTCTATTTAAAAATGAATGATTTTTTTACTTACATTTCTTTCATTATGCTAAATTGTTACATTTGTTCTTAAAGGCCAAAACTGTTGTAATGGTTACAGAAACAAGTTTTTCTGATTTAAATAAGCACTGATATTATCTTGGAAATTGCTATTGTTATTTCATTTGAGGGACTTGGTATATTTTGGTCATTAGCCCCGTGTAGTTGAGTGTGAGTTGAACTTGTCATATAACTGGCATTCCTGTGATGACTGTACTAGTGAGTGTAACCATTAAAGGTAGGGATGGAACTTTAAGTAAGGTACTATCCCGGCATTTGCCTGGGGGTAGTGTGGAAAAAAAACGGGGAAATACAACACTCAGTCGCTGTCAGCACGTTTTAACGAGCACTGCTACGCCGCGGGGTAAAGATTAATAATGTAAGAGTTTTAACACTACTCGTGGATTTATGTTTATGAGTCCCTTAATACCATCAGATTGGTAATAGAATACGGTATCTTCAATGGTTCTGGAATAAACCCATAGGTGTACAGAAAAAGAACTTTAGATATTTTCGCTAATGAAATCTTCGCACCAAGAAAATAGAAGATTGAGGGTCTTATGTTTTATTCATGAAACGAACTTTTTCTGAACGTGACCAATTCTTTTTCATAATTCTAAAGTAATCGAGGTCCCCCATCAACAATGTGGAATTCTTAGAGAGTAGGAAATCTGCTAGCAGAGAGAGAATAATTCCTATATTGTCTTTGTTACAACAGTGATAGCACTGCTAAGTAGTAGCCTAATAATAACACATCTACCGCCCGTGGCATTTTTTTAGCAGAAGCGCTCTTGGCCGATATATCGCCCCCTGGCACTATAAGGGTTAAAATACAATTAGAATATGAAACCAAAACATAAAACAATAATTGTCAACGTCGAGGTAAAGATCCGAACATTGACTTCCCGCAGGGGCGCATATAGAGTTTTATTTGGGAGGGAGGGGGACAACCGGGAGTTTGGTGGCATGGAATAGTCCCCAAAGAAATGGGGGTCCGGGGTTCTTTCCCGGGAAACTTTTGCATAATTCGGTGCAAAATGATTAGTTTTAAGGCTATCTGGCATCACTTTTTCAACCAATTTTTTGTGATGTTAGTTGTGTTTGGCAATAATAATCAAACATATAAGACAATTTCATGTTACTTTTCCTTAATACAGTCATCTTGCTCACTTTATAGTAACACCTCAATAACTGTTTTGATTTGCATCTTACACTAAAGTTAAGGTTTCTTATAATAATGTTATTGGTTTTACGTCCCTTTTAACTACACTGGCTTTTAGAGACGCTAAGGTTTCTTGAAGCATTACCAAATTGGTTTATAACTTCATCGTCAGTGAGTTGTTTTCGGAAGTAGTATTTCTTGAAGTATGTTTTCAACCTACTCAAGCTCCAACTCTATTCGGCGGTAGCTACAGAGACGGGCAAAATTGCCAAAACTTTGCTAAGGGTACACAAGTTATGGGGAAAAAGCGTATGTCACACGCTTCAAGGGCACTTATTGCTGTTCTTGGTAGGTTCTTAAGAGCGAAGGCACTGGGGAGTAATAAGAGGATATGTTATAAGATCAGAGCAAACTTATTGTCACACTGTTTCGTACATCACGCTACCGTCGCCTCGCTTTGCTACGTTGTCATATGTCGCTTAGTAACAATAGTATAATTTTTATAAGTACCGTATATTAGTTTTTAATGTTTTAATTCATAAACAAATATTATGTGTGACAACATTTCAGTCGAGGGGAGGGGCCGAGACGCCCCTGGACTGCCGTCGATCTTTGTTTACAAACTCTTGAGCAAGACGCGTGTAATTGAGCTGGTCAACCATTTCCGAGTAGGTGGCTAGTAGACAGCAATGATTCAGTGTTCCGTCTAATTTGTCACATCGTAGATCAGTGGTGGTCTCATCACCGAAAAGCTTCTCTCTGCAGAACAGCTTGTAGCAGGTACACCGATCAGATTCACAGTGACAAAGTGCAAACTTCACAAATTTAAACGAAGTAATCAACAAAGTTTAGACAGAAACTGATGAAATGCTGGAGCTCCACCGATTTGGATAAATACGGTACAAGCGTAGCACCAAATGTCGAACTTCTAGTCACGTGCATCATCGCTTTTCAAACCTTGTCGGCGCAACGCAGGGTGCATGCGTAGGGTGTGCTTAAAAAGAGAAATGCGTGAGGGAAGAGTCATGTTATTTTACCTTATCTCAAAATACGACGCGCGCTGTTCTTTACGGGCAGGAGTAATGCGTTTGAGTGTCCCAGTACTTTACCTCAGTTTTAAACCAGGGCACAGAAATAATAGTTCGAAAATGTACCTTTTCGGATCGTCGTGGTAAGGGGACAAAGCTCAAAGGACCTTGGCTCTCGGCTCTGTTGGCGCCTTGGCGGGAAACGGCAGAGGGGGCATAAATAGACTGTTTGTTTGGTAGAATAAAGAAATTACGACTAAGAAGGCAAGATGGCTTTTCCCATTTAAAGCCTAACGTAGTATTAAATCGTTTATAGAATACTTCCTGGTTATTTTATTTTTTTAAGGGTAGGCTACTTAAAAATGTTGCCTTGCACCTAAAACTGTCTCGTGATAGCGCTAGACCCTGTTATGATTCTTTTGTTTGTAAATATGAAGAATATTTCAGTATGAACGTCAGATTATTTCTATACTGTTCAGAATAATAAAATAAATTTACGCAAAAAAATGGCGACAATTCGCGTAATGAAACCATAGTGCTAAGTGCTATATTATTAAAGTATCTGTAAGATAAACGAAAGCGTTCCGTCCGGATTAAGTGAGAGCTGTCTGAATATTATTGAGGGGAAATGCGTAGGTAAGCTAAATGATAATCAAAGCTAAGCAATTAGACTATAATTAACAACAAGAATAACCCCTGGCACTACAGCCCGTGAAGGGCTTAGGCCTACCAAGCGACCGCTGCCCAGCCATTTGGTCTGCAGATATTGGGATGACGCGTGATCAGTGCATCGGGTCCCCTCAGCCGTTAATCATGGTTTTCGTGATCGGGGCGCTGCCTCATTGTCAGACAGCTACTCAATTGTCCTCACGAGGCTGAGTGTACCCCGTTCCAGCTCTCACGTCAGTTTTTAAAATCCCTTACGGAGCCGGGAATCGAACCCGGGGCCTCCGGGTGAGAGATAGGCGTGCTACCCCAACACCACGGGGCCGGCGAACAACAAGAATACCCAACTACAAAAGACTGCATTTCATTTTAAGTCTAATAAAATAATAAGGGCGTAAACATACGCCAGGCAAGAGGTAGTAGAACTAAGAACAACAATAGTTTATTTACAATCCCATTGCACCCATCTTACGCAAAGTATATGATTTAATTATTTATTTAGGCTATATAACAGAATGTGTTTATTTATTATGCCATTCTTTAACATTTGCATTGTGGCCATTTAGCCCCGTGTACTTTGTGTGTGTAGAATTTGTCTGATAACCTGTTTTATCGTGATTGCTGTAATAGCCTCGTGTATTTGTAATTGTGACTAATATTTGGAAAGGAGGCAGCCGTGGCCTTCCAATAGGAACTATCCCAGCAATTACTTGGAATAGAAGTGGGGAAACCACGGGAAATCACTTCCAGGATGGCTGTGGAGGGCATTGAATCCACCTCTTCTCAGTTTCGACTCACGAGAGTGAGTGTACCCTGTTCCAGCTCTTAGCAGAGCCGGGAATCAAATCTGAACCTCAGGGGTGACAGCTAAGAATGCAAGCCACTGCGCCATAAGGCGGACTGTTCAAGGTATATGGTTTTTCGTACACAAATCTAAGATTTTGCACAAGATATTCGTTAAGAGTTGGATGCTGTAATTCTTAACTCTTGTATAATTTTATTAGGCACTTAACAGACTTGCAATGCCAGATGACCACGCCGACCCTCGTACAGGGTAAAATATTCTTGTCTCCTCCTGCCACACTGTTCTTTTATTTACCTCCGTAGAATTTGTTCTATCAAAGAAAAATTAGCAAAAAATTTCTAAGTTTAATTTTGAATGAATTTCTTTGGCACATCTAAATAAGAATGACCATTCTGAATAAAAGAACCAAAGACTACAGTATTTAAACTTTAAAGGTTTCCTCTAAACTCTCTCATCTATTAGAACTACACAAATAATTTGTAGTATGTCCGAATTCTGGATATGCTTTCTCATTAAACGCCATCTTTATGCTATTCACTCCAGTAGTTTTGGTGCAATGCCATATTGAAACAAGTAGTTCCGTGAAGTACTAAATAGGCTATTTTTATATATCCAGCTGATGAATTTTATAATCATTAGGCTATTCATTATATCAACCTGCATTTCTATCGCTTGTTTAGGACACGAGAAATATGAACATGATTTAAAAAAATTAACACAGCCGCCATTTTTGAGTTCTCATAGAAATTGTTCTAAACTAGACGCCTATGCATCGAGCCTTGTTCGGGATTTTCCTTCCTAAGTTTCACTGCGCTCGGATGGTTAAATCGCGAGAAAAATCCATATAACTATTTAAATTTCGCGTCACTGCCATGTTGGATTTGTGTTCATCAGGAAATGGAAAGGCCCATATGTGAACTCATGTTAATAGCTTCTATCAGCATACACAATTTCAGCCTGATTGCTGTAATAGGTTCGCAGATATTGGAAACCGTCTAAATATTTCGAATGAACGCCGTGCTAGATTGTTCTATATGGAGGTCAGAGAGTTATGTATCATTAGATCAAGGTTATTGCTTAGGTTCATTATTCAAACGTTCACTTCGATCGCTTGATTAGTACACAAATAATAATTTAAAAATTTTGCACAGCCGCCATCTTGAGGTTATTAAAGCAATTGGATAGAATTAGATGTTAGTAGCTTAAATCATGTGTAATTGTATGCCGTACCAAGTTTCACTGTGCTCGGATGATTCAATCTCGAGAAAATGCTATTTAAATATTTTAAATTCGTTTGGCTACCATTTTGGTTTTGTAGATAACAGGATTTTCAATGTCACATTGGTGAATTTATAGTAATATTCTCTATCAACACAATATTTCAGCGTGATATTAGTAATAGTTTTGGAGATATGGAATGCCGGAGAACTATTTCGAGCGGCCGCCATGTTGGATTTTTTATATATGTACGCCATAGAGTTATGTACCATTAAATGAAAATTATTGCTTATGATTATTATTCAAACATTCACTTCGATCGCATAATTAGGATACAAGATATACAAACTTAATTTTATTATTTCGCACGGCCGCCATCTTGAGGTTATGAAAACAATTGGACTAAATTAGATGCCAGTAGATTAGAATGTTAATAAACATTTACCGTACCAAGTTTCACTGCGATCGAATGGTTAATTCGCGAGAAGAGTTCATTTAAATGTTTCAACTTTGTTGGCCGCCATGTTGGTTTTGTACTGAGCAGGTGTTTGAAGGTCACATATGTGAACTTGTAGTAGTGCCCTTTATCACCGTACAAATGTTGAGGAGATATCTGTAACTGTTGCGGAGATATAGAATGCCGATGAAATATTTCGCGCTGCCGCCATGTTGGATTGGTGAAACATATTAAAATTTGAAAGGCACGGTCGAGGTCGGACAAGGTAGTAGTATGCACTTACCAAGTTTCATTGAAATCACTTTGGCAGTTTAGATTTTATTTGGGAGACACACATGGACAAAAGGTGTTCCCATAAGCCTATTTTTCCAATTCAACAGTCTGATAGAAACGAAATTTTACAAGAAATTCTCAATAAGTATGATATAAATTATATTGGTAGAGTAACGTTTTGTGACTTCCAGAGCTATAAAGGAAATTACACCCAAAATCAAATGGTGGAGATTAAAAGAGCCAATTTTGGAAAGTGAATTCAAGGATAAGGTGCTTCAAAAAGCACAGGTAGTGTAAGGAGTTCAGAGTTGGTGGTCAGTAAGTGCTGAAGCTATCAGGAAAGTTGGTGTGGAGGTTCTGGGTGTGACATCTAGAAAAGGTGCTCCACCTAATAAAGAAACATGGGGGTGGAATGATGAGGTCCAGAAAACGATCATGGTAAAAAGACAAGCCAGAGAGATATGGGATGAATCCGTAGTGGCTGAAGACAAAGAGCACTACAGAAAGCGAATAAAGCTGCAAATAGAGCTGTAGGAAAAGCAAAGGAAACTGCATGAATGAAGTCTACATAAATCTAGGGACCAAGGAAGGTGAGGCAAAGCTTTCAAGAATAATTGTTAATGCACGAGACAGAGCGTCTAAAGATCTCACACACTTCAATCACATGAAGAATGAACAAGGAATGGGCATTGAAGACGAGAAACTAATTAAGAAGAGATGGGAGAAGTATTTTGAAAAGCTACTTAGAACGGCTTGTGTTTGAGGATGGTACCCCAACTTATGATGTGACAACGAGCATATGTAGGGTGGAGGTTCTAACTGCTATGAAGAACTCGGCAATTTTTCTAGGTTTGTGCCGTGTCTTGTGTGGAGGTTCGCCTAGGAACACCAAGCTGGCTCATCAGCGGGCTCTTGGTGCCCGGACCCCCACAGGAGTAGCGAACTGCGCGCTACCTCCCGTTTTATGAAGCGCACCTGCGCCTCCTTACTGCGAGAGCTAAGAGTTCAAGCAGCCTTAACTTCCCTATGAAGGCTTCAAAAAGATGGTACTGTATATTGGCTTTCACGGCCAGTGTTTAAAACTCAGCGATTTTTCTAGATTTGCGCCGTGTCTCGTGTGGGGTTTCGCCTAGGAACACCAAATTGGCTCATCAGCGGGCACTTGGTGTCCGTGCCCGGACCCCCACAGGAGTAGCGAACTGCGCGCTACCTCTTTTTTATGAAGCGCACCTGCACAGCTTTACTGCAAGAGCTAAATCTCAAGCAGCCTTAACCTCCCTATGAAGGCTTCCCAAATGACGGTGAAAGCCAATACACGCCCCTGTGAGCCTCAAATTCTGGCGCATGCAAGTATAGTAAAGCAATCATTACTTCCGGCTTGACGTTTCAGTGTTACCCTAGAGCAGGGGTTCTCAAACTTTCTCTGTCACGCCCCCCTCTGAAACATGAAATATCTAGCGCCCCCTCCCCTATTCTCATTTCCTTTCTTAGCACTTCTCATAGGCTACTTCCCACTTAAAAAGAGATCACACAAGATCTACTGTGTATGCTACTGCCTAATTAGGATTTAAACTACCAGTTACATTAATAATAACAACACACAATTCATTATTCTTAGAGCACATCAAAGTACAACGTTTTGTAAAAAAAAACACGCATATGTATTACTTTTGCTTATAAAAATAAAACCAACTGGTGCACGTGCAGTTATTGGGATTGAGCAAATTTTGTTTGTTTCACTAATTAGCTCTTTAGCTGTGACACCTGTGTTCAGTAATGCTTTTCATATTTGAAAGCTCGTGACTTATAAATGACAATAGGAATAATATATACAATTTTCAACATTTCACTGTGAATTTGAAAAATGTTATGTTAAAACTCTTCACCCATGAAAAAGTAAAACAGGAGAATAAAAGTGTACATGGATCAGAATTCGGTAATTCTCAGATACTTACGGAGTTAGTGTGATGTGTGAGCTTGAATTTTGAGATGCAAGTAAATCCAGTCTTGGTTGGATGTTTGAAACAGCAATCCGCAGATCCCCTTCCAGCTGCAGCCGAGACCGATGCTTCGTCTTGACGGATGCCATTGCGGAAAATGCTGACTCACGCAAGTATGTTGAAGCGAAGGGTAATAACAGGTCCACTGCTTTTCTTGATAAAATGGGATATTCATTCCGAATCTGCACCCAAAAATTGTCAAGGGACTTCGACTTAAATTCATTTCGAAGTATTCTGTCACTTGAGAGTTAGTTCCTCCTGTTCTGCCGTTGACAGTCGGCTGTTACGTTCGTTTCAAACGGACTGCGAATCCAGTCATTCTCAGTTGAAGGTTGTGGAAATCTACCCTCGAATTTTTCACGAAGGTTTTGTAGGTGTTCTACGACAATTCCACTAATTTGACAAATACACTGACCGGCAAAAAAAAGTGGAACACTTCAATTTTTTATGTAATTTCTTAATTTATTCCACTAAAATGTATCGGTTTTCCAATATTTGCATTATTCATGTAAATGTTTGATGGTTGGCTACAGAAAATACCGAAACATGTTTTACAACACGCTTTAACTCACAAATTTCGTTACATTTCACAAATCTAACAATTTTCTATTTTTTAGTAATGTTCTTTTGGGCTGGTTTTTATCAAACATATTGCTAAACACAACAGTGTTAATTTTTGCACTGCACTGCACGGGAACACTGGTCACTAAAAACGAGTGTTTCCACCCGTAGCGTCCATGACAGCTTGTAAACGCTCAGGCATACTGTTCACAACTCGTCGAATGGCATCTGCCGGGATGCGATCCCATTCCTCCAGCAGCGATGTTCTCAGTGGTGCCAAGGTGGTGTGGTCACGCTGTCTGACGTTCCTTACAAGCATATACCATACATGTTCGGGTTCAAGTCAGGACTACGAGCTGGCCAGTCCAGGGTTAGAATCCCCACTTCCTGCAGATATTGTACAACACAGCGAGCAGTATGAGGGCGGGCATTATCCTGCATCAGCCTGAAATTCTGACCAACCATCAGGATCTCTTCGATGTACCTTTGGGAATTGAGCGTCCTGTGATCGATGTACACCAACTCAGTGCGGGCCATAACGTTGATGCCACCCCACACCATAACCGAGCCACCTCCAAATGGAGTCCTGGAGGAGAAAGCAACAGGGCTGTACCTCTCCCCGCGCCCAAGGTTAGTAGAATACCCTTGCCCCGCGCCTTCTCCACACTCTTTCTCTTCCATCAGGAGATCTAAAGTTAAAGCTACTCTCGTCAGTGAGGAGAACAGAGGCTCACTGCTCGTGGGTCCATCCCAGATGCTGCCTTGCGAAGCGAAGACGCGCCTCTCTGTGATGTCGTTCGAGTGTGGGTCCACGTGCAGGTCTCCGGGACGAAAGATGAGCTTCTTCAAACCTTCTTCTTACTGTTCGCTCACTCACTCTCACATTTTTGACATTTTCCAGTTGATTTCGTGCCTGGACTGCTGTGGTATGGCGATCACGCAGAACTTGCAGGGTGAGAAATCTGTCATCCCTGGCACTTGTGCTTCTTCTACGGCCTGACCCTCGTCTCCTGTCGTATGTTTGGAGTTCTCTGTAACGTTGCTCTGCACGGTGAATGCTACTGAGAGATGATCCAATGACCTCAGCAACAAAACGGAAGCTGCGGCCATCCTCCACCAATGCAACTGCCTGTGCAGCTCCTTCACGGCTAAGAGGCATGTTTAAGTGTGAACTGCACATGGATAACCTACTAAAATGTATGACAATGGTTCCCTGGTGTTCAACAAATGCCAGTTGCTATCCCTAGAACAACAATAAGCGAGCGGCAACACTCATAAACCTTAAGCGCTTACAGTGCACTTCCCGCCATAAAACCATTAAGATAAGCTCATCGAAGATTGGGGGTAATTGGTGGTAATAAACCACCCTAAGAAATGCCATATTATCAATTTCTATTCACGGATGTTTCAGATGTGTGTTCTAATGCGTGAAAAGCTTTTAAAATGTGATTACATCTTTTTCATGGCTAATTTTATACTTTTTACATTACTTTTTTAACTGTTCCACTTTCTGTGTATGTAACTCATTTTCTTCCAGGAATTCATTCAGACAATGAAACATCTCACAGTTACCTTTGTCCATCTTGGCTTTCCAAAGTTCAATTTTTCTCTTAAAAGCAAGCACTTCGTCGCTTAGAATGAAAATATTACTATTTCGTCCTTGAAGTGACACGTTAAGTTCATTCAGTTTTTCAAATACGTCAGCCAAGTAGCACAGTATTAGAAGCCATTTCTCATCCAGAAACAGGGTTGCGAGTGTAGGACTGCTGTCCAATAGGAAAATACGAAGTTCATTCTTCAAATCCACAACGCGACGAAGGACTCGACCACGAAACAGCCAACGTACCACCGTGTGCAATAGAAGCGAATCATGTGTAGATATCCCATCTCCTCGCAAAGAATGGAAAATAGCCGACTGTTTAGAGCTCTTGCTTTCACAAAATTTACAACACTAATTACATCTTTCAGCACTTTATTGACTTCCGGTTGTAGTACTTTTGAAGCCAATGCCTCCCTGTGTATCGTGCAATGTGTGAATTTTACAGAATAAGTAACAGCACTCACTCTTGCTCTGAAACCCTTTCTAGTTCCAGTAAATGCCGATGCCTCATCAGTACATATACCAACACAATTTGTCCATGAGAGATTGTTGTCAATAAAAAAAAAGGAATTCACAAGAGAAAAAATATCTTCGCCTACAGGCGTCCTTCCAGATCTTTACAAAATAGAAAATCCTCGTGCATTTCATTTTCAGACAGTAGCGTACAAAAACAAGGAGCTGGGCACTGTTTACGATATCAGTACTGTCATCAAGTTGCAGGGCAAATTTTGGACTATCATGAAGACGTGGTAGCAATTTATTTTTATACGTATCAGAGGCTATTACATCAATACTGTTGTACCCCTAGGGTACGCCACCATCATCCCCGACAAATCCAAATGCCAGACACTTACTTCAGAAATCTACAAATACAGTTACAGAATTGTAAACCCCAAAAATTATCACCTCTATGAACTCAAGTAGCCTCGTGTCCCAGCCAACGACCCTAGGGAGGGCTATGACTTAGGAGAAATGTGCGGATTCCGCAGACGTAGAATGAGGCGTCTATAAGAACTCCGGAAGGTCATGCCCCCGGATGAGTCTGTCTAAGTGCTACCTACGTGACGAACCGCTGCCGCTAGCTGAAGGGTAAGTGTCTCAAGCGATCACTACACACACACAGTCACACTACACTCCCATCCCCCTGTGCTTGGATTGTAATAATATTATCTATTTTTAGGTAGATTTCATTAGAAAGCTAACAATTGCAATGGGTACCATGTTTCGACTTCCGGAAAATTCCGACATATCTTCGCGTTTCACATCCCCCAGACCCCAAAACCACCGTCAGTTCAAAAGTTTATATATAATTTATGTATATATGTATCTATCTATATATATATATATATATATCAGTTTCTTGTGGACACGATAACTGCCGTAATTTTGCACCAATCACTTTGAATGTTTTACATAACATGTATCCCTATAAAATCTCGGTCGAGTTCGTTAATGGACAAAATCGGTCGAAGGGGGTGAAAATGGGGGGCTTTTTTCGAAAAAGTGAAATTTCGCTATAACTCTCTTAATACGTGAAATATCGAATCCATTCAAAGTTCATAATATGTGTCGGATAAGTGCCAAAAATTTATGTCAAATAAGTTTTTTGATAGCACCAACCATTGACCAAAGGGGTGGAAAAAAGTGGGTTTTTCGGGAAACATTAATCATATCTCTCTTAATAGGCACAATATCAAAACCGTACAAAATGGACAATATTCCTCCAATAATTACCTAAAACTTTTGTCTGAAAGAATTTTCGATATGACCCACCATTACGCCACGGAGTGAGCAAAATGATTTAAATTATAAGAAAATTCCAAGTGCCAAGAGTGGTTGCCATGACAACTTTACTTTTAATTGATACGGGTTGAGCCATCAGCAGTTGCTATGACAACGCCACTGCACGAGATCACATTCTGTTTTCATATGTCTGTGGGAAGCGACTTCGGTATCGGAACTGGTAGCATGCTGAACTTCTATGCCCAAGGTCGCGGGTTCAAACCCGGCTGAAGTCGTTGGATTTACTAAGAGCGCCAAAAAACCCTGAGTATGCTTTCCTTCGGAGGGGAAGTTACAACGTTCGTTGCGAGTTGATGGTTCCGGTGGCATCTAGTGGCCAAGTTCACAGCTAGGTGTCGTTGATGGTAGTATTTTAAATTATGTAGCCTATTTTAGGTAGATTTCATCAGAAAGCTAACTATTGCAATGGGTGCCATGTTTCGACTTCCGGAAAATGTCGACAAATCTTCGTGTTTCACATCCCCCAAACCACCGTCAGTTCAAAAGTTTATATATATGTGTGTGTACATATATATATATATGCATATATATCAGTTTGTTGTGGACACGATAACTGCCGTAATTTTGCACCAATCACTTTAATGTTTTAAATAATATGTAACCCCTTAAAAAATCGGTCGAGTTTGTTAATGGGCAAAATCGGTTAAAGGGGGTGAAAATGGGGGGGGGGGGGCGGCTTTTTTTTTTCGAAAAAGTGAAATGTCGCTATAACTCTCTTAATATAGAATCAATTCAAAGTTCATAATATTTGTCGGATAAGTGCCAAAAATTTATGTCAAATAGGTTTTTTGATAGCACCAACCATTGACCAAAGGGGTGGAAAAAACTGTTTTTTTCGGGAAACATTAATCATATCTCTCTTAATAGGCACAATATCAAACCCGTACATAATGGAAAATATTCCCCTAATAATTACCTAAAACTTTGTCTGAAAGAATTTTTGATCTGACCTACCATTACGCCAAGGGAAGAGAAAAATGATTTCGGAATTAAAGAACATGCCAAGTGCCATCAGAGGTTACCGTGACAACGCTTCTAAATTGATGAGGGATGAGCTATCAGAGGTTGCCAAGACAACGCCATTGCACGAGATCACATTCATTTTTCCATCTGACTCTGGGAAGCGGCTAACTGGTAGCATGCTGAACTTATATGCCCAAAGTCGCTGGTTCAAAGCCGGCCAAAGTCGTCGGATTTTTTAAGAGCGCTAAAAACCCTCAGCATGCTTTCCTTTGGAGGAGAAGTTCCAACGTTCGTTGCAAGTTGCTGGTTGCGGCGGCATCTAGTAGCCAAGTTCACAGCTAGGTGTCGTTCACGTTAGGATATGGTACAAAATTAGGAACTACTACTTAAAATTGACCGTCTGCAGACCTTACCTGAATTACAGACTAAAACAGTCATCAGAATTAACACCGTTTATCAGATTCTACACACCCGGGGTTACATGACCACGTTGTCGCAGCCCCTAAACTGAGGAACCAACAAAAATCTCTGCGGGAGATAAAATTTTGCGAGAAGAAGTAACAGACTGTCTGATAGTTACACATCAGTTCCAAACCTTGCATAAGGACAGTGTGATCAGAAGTATAAAAATGAACCCCGAATGACAAGAAGGTTACCATCCCCATAAGACAATAAAATGATAAAAATATGCATACAAAAACGAAAAAAGTTGATTTTTAACCTCCAAATGTAAAATACTTTATTGCAATCAATGAGGTCTGATCCTCCTGCGAAAACCTGCATATTTTGCCTATTATAGCTGATAAGATCCTATCCTCTTAGCTTCCCCCAGTAGGTAGGATCTAGAATTAGCACTATTACTTAATTGTTTCGTGACGTCAGTAGAGCGCCATAGCACAGCGCTGACCGTAGCAGGCTCTCTCCTAGTTCGCCTGTTCACGACTTACAGCAGACTGCTTGGTACCGTTATCGCGCACTGAGTACCAATTAAACTACCCTTCTTTCCACACTCGTACCCTGAACTACCCCGCTAAGCAGTACATTGGGGAGTTCTCCCTGCAGATCGTACTGACGATCTCAAACCACTAGATAATCCATACCTCTTACAAGTAATTGCCAAGCTTTCCCCCTAAACACAATTATTTCATCCCTTAGGTTAATTCTTTGTACAGGCTACCCTCACAGGTACCTTACAATACGACGAGTTACTGTATCATTTGAGAGCGGCATCGACTTCAAACACTCGCCGAACTTTTCTCCATGCATGATCGCGCACATTTACACGGCTGCAGGAAGAAGTAATTTCTCACCAATAATATGTGGTGATTTAGATTTTGCAATTAAATAGGATACCTCCAAGGATGCTCTTACCCGGTCACGAAAACCAAGTTTAACGGCCAAGGGGACCCGATGCGCTGACCACGCGTCACCCCAATATCTGCAGGCCAAATGGCTGGGCAGCGGTCGCTTGGTAGGCCTAGGCCCTACATAGGCTGTAGTGCCAGGGGTTATATTAAGGTTGCTCTTGGCGCTTTCTTAGGAACTGTCTAGGAATCTATCATTTCCTTTTAGTTGTTGCTCGTGGCGCTTAAAAAAGGCTAAAGGTTTACTTACACAGTCTGGATGTTTAGTCTGCAAGTGTCTCTTAAGTTTCACAGGCTTTAAACGTTCGTTTGCTAAAATCTCCAAACAAAGAACGCATTGAGGTTGTTCCTGATTATTATTCGAAAGAATGCTGGAAAATCCTAATGTCAGATAATCGTCTTGATATTTACGCACTTTCACTTTGTGTGTAGAATTAATAATCCTGATGGGAGCAGAAGTAGACGCGGAAGGACAATGGAATTTTTTTAAATTCGAACCTTGTTCTTTTTCCGAAGGAGGGCAAGCACTAGCACTTTCATGGGGTCTCTTTTTACCACTTCTAATAAGCCACTTATCCATGGGTAATGGCGTCACTCGTATCAGTTTATTGTAAAGTTGGCTAACCACGCACTAGAATTCACCTGTTCACTCACTGTCTTTGAACTGACTGGAAAGGCAACGGCAGAAATAGAAGAATACATTCTTGAAAGGAAGTGGCGGTCACATTGTCAAGCGGCTTATTGTCATTAAGTGTTTGGTAAGGAGATGTCACTTCGGGTGGCGAGTGAAAGAGAGCTGTGTGGGAAATGTTACTCGCCACCTTTTCTCAGAATTCCTGCTGGCAGGATCTACTGGTCAGTTTTTGTGAAATAAGACAACAAAGGTACGAGTTTATTATTCTTGAATGGTCTTGGGAGCTACCTGCCTATGATAGATTCATGAATAAGAGGATAGTAATATTTGTTACAGAATATGAAATATAAATATTTCAATCAAAGCCGGCGCCCCCCTTTATCACTCTCTGCGCCCCCCACTTTGAGAACCCCTGCCCTAGAGTTATCTAGCGGTCAGAAGGAAAATCACTTTAACTAGCCAATCGGAGGCAGTTATTCAAATCAATATATCACGACAAATCGAGTTTTGTTCGCGATTTAGCGAACGAAACTCTAGCCTAGTACTGAAACGTCAAGTCGGAAGTAATGATGGCTTTACAGTATAGACACTAAGTGGTCAATCGCGTGGAGAGTTTGGCTGTGCCTTGTGCTGTGTGCAACATGTACTCTCAGCGCCTCCTGTGGGGTAGACCAAATAGGATATAATACCAGAGGCCCAGCTTCCGTGTTAAATAATTTTCCTTATATCCGCCCAAATCCGGCTTAAAAAACACTCTTCGGTAGGGGAAACATAAGGAACTAAATCCCTTAGATATCAGCTTATTTTTATGAATATTCCGCAGAACTAGTCCCTTTGTGGATTAATTAACATTAATATATTTTACCTTTGTCAGCATTAGCTCTGACAAAATGTATCACAGGCAATCAACAATATATTCGAGACATTTTGTCATTTGTTGTCCATTGTGCAATGTTGGCAGCAAAGTACATATGTAGCTGTATTCTGATAATTATAATCATAGTTCCTTTTGTATTGACGTTAGTTCATGAAATAAAACAACTTAAAATCTATTATCAAAGACGTTTTATTAGTTGAATGTGATGAGAAGGAAGGAGAAAAATAAATGAAAACCATAGGTAATTGAAAAAGTTTTTTATTTTAGCATAATTACCCTTTGAGATGACTTTGCCCCAAAATACGTAAAAAGTTTCACATTTTAGTTTCGTAAAATTTTGTCTAAATATTAGCAAGTATTTTGTCATAAAATACAGGTAGAGCCCCCATATAATAATTCCAAAGAATAATATACGTAATTAAAAATTCATGAGTTGGCTACACTGGATTTTAGTCGCATCTGAGCAGGTGCGCATAATTTAGTACCGGTAGTTATAGTATAGTTAGGCCTATAGTTATACATGTAGTCAGGCCCGGACTCAGAGATCCAGGGCCCCTAGGCACTTGACATTTGGGCCCCCCCACCATCTCGAAGCAATTTTGGAAATTTAGCAAATTAAATGCACTAGTACAGAATATATAATTTTTAATCGACTTTAATGACTTTAATAAACATCAGAAAAAAAACAGTCTATGTTACTTTAGTTACGCTATTCTATAAAATTTATAGAATCATACGACGAACTTTCTTCTGTGCAAAAGAATGAATGACGTCATCATTTCTGACTATGTACATTACAGAGAGTGAATTGAGCCTGTTCTCTCCTATGTTAGATCTTAATTAATTCTTTACTCTCTTTAGAGCTGAAAACAACCGTTCTGCTGAGCAGTTTGACGCTGCTGTACACAACAGCATTCGGAGCGCAATTCCTAGGTTTGGATAAATGTCCAAAAAGCCTTTTTCCGATAAGCTTCAGTGACGATAACTCCATACTTCATCATTCGACGACAAATGAGCTTGCAGGTGCAGACACTCGTTTTCCAAAGTCCTATCGAAGTCCCCCGGACAAAACGTTATAAGGTTTCTGGCTCCTTCACGGATGTCTTTAGATTCCAAACGATGTAGTTTCGTAAGAAAGTCAAACGTTTTACTTAACTCCTCATAAGCAGATCCGCGTCTCCGTAGTTCTATAATTAGTCTATCTATAATGACGTTAAAAATTGTAACTCTGAATCTGTGCCTGCCAGAGAGTTCGGTCTCGTTTCCTTTTACTTCGTCGAACTGGACTTGACGCTTACGTTTCCTCTGCATGTCATATGCTTAGCTATTTTCACCGAATTTTTCAATAACTTTCGACTTATAATGAACAAAGGTACTAGGTTTCCCTAAGTGTTCTAGGTATGTTACCAAAGACTGATACAGTTCAACGATCGTTCCCAGGTCGATGTTAACAGATTGGAGAGATTTGCTTACTTTCCAAGATGTCATTCCAGAGAAGTGACAAAAAGCAAGTTTCCATCGAGTCTAATGAATTCAGAAGACCTGAAGCCTCAGAGCGCGTAGATGGTTTTTTATTTGCATCATTGGCAATAGAAGCAACATAGACTTCGGCAGGCGTCAGCTCGAGCAGACTGCAGGCGTGAGGGAGGGGGAACGAAGATTCTTAATTCTAGCTTTGTTACGCGCAGGACTATAAGTTTTGGCGAAATGTAGTAAAAATATTATCATTTCAAATAATCTTGTCGACTTCATCGTTATGCTTTGGTCTACCGTTATGCGTTACGGTTACGGAGAGGAAATGTACTAAGGTTGCACTTGAGTATATGACGTCATCATGTTGTTCAGTGCATATGCACCGAGTCTGAGTTTACTCCTGGGCTATGGCGTTATGCGATACAGAGACGGAGAGCGTATGACGTCATCATGTTGTTCAGTGCATATGCATCGAGTCTGAGTTTACTCCTGGGCTATGGCGTTATGCGATACGGGGACGGAGAGCGCATGACCTCATGCAGCAGAGTGCACCTCCCGCTCTCCGTTCCCCGCGCGGGAAGCCTAAGTTAATGGGTAATGGCGTCTGTTGAAAGAGTCCTGCCTTTCTAACATTTGTAGCATGCGTCATTTGAAATGATATAAAGTCTAGTCTTTCAGACTGACTGTTACTTTTTTATTATAATATTATTTTCGATAAAGCTTTTTGATAAGGCAAGCCAGGCTTTCGAGCTTATGTAAAGATTCCGCCACTGGGGCCCCTAGGCTGGCTGGGCCCCTAGGCCGGGGCCTTGTAGGCCTAGGCAGATATCCGCCACTACATGTAGTAGGCCTATTAGTAATATATACCTGTAAGTTCTTTTATTTTCTATGTAATTTCTGACGTGCCCTATATCAAAAATATATTGTATACATGTAATTGATCAAATGCATAAATAAAAATCTAATCTAATCTAATTACTCTCTGGAAACTTCTGCATGTGGAGAATTGTTCAGTTGTTGGAAGAATCAGGCACTTTTGTATGTTCTGAAACTACTGGCATTATAACATATGTCGTTTTTATATTTTGTTTGCTTGTAAACATGCTTCTGTAATTTTTGTCGCAGTTAGGCAGATTTTGGGGTGAGAGTGGCCCGGGCCAATTTCACCCCAAATTTTAGGTTATATTTTCATTGCCAGTTCATTTACTGTAAATTTGTAGTTCTATTGATCTTGGTTGTTTATTACAGATTCAAAAATTATCAACAATGCCTAGGACATACAAAAGAACATTGGGAAGCAGACCGTATCGTTAGAGATTTTGGAGAAATGCATGCTTGCGATTAAAAGTGGCATGCCACATAGAATCGCTTGTGATTCATATGGGATTCCAAGAAGCACGCTAAAGAAGAAATTGCAGAAGACTCGTGAGGGGTCAATTCAATCTTTCCGTCCAGGAGGACAGTCAGTGTTCACCCAAGCAGAAGAAGACACTTTTGTGGCCCATATCTTGAAGTTGTCAGAATTTGGTTTCCCCAGTACTGAATTAGAACTTAGATTCATTGTAAATGGATATTTAGTCAAACAGGGTAGGCAAGTGACCAGATTCAAAAATAACACCCCAGGATATGAGTGGAGTAAAAGTTTTATTAATCGCCACAACATTCTTTCCATGCGGTTTGCGGCTATTATCAAGAGACCGAGAGCAGGTGCAACTGCTGAAGGATTAAGTGATTATATGGATAATCTAGAAAACGAGACTGAAGGTGTTCTTGCCTGTAATTTGTGGAATTACGATGAAACAAATCTGGCAGATGACCCTGGGAACAAAAGGGTTTTGTGTAAAAGGGGTTCTAAATATCCAGAACGTGTTGTAAACTTCAGCAAAAGCTCAACAAGTGTGATGATTTGCGGTAACGCAGCTGGTACATTGCTTCCACCTTATGTGGGTTTTAAATCTGACCATTTATGGGACAAGTGGTGTGAAAACGGGCCTAAGGGAGCAAGGTACAATCGTACATCACATGGTTGGTTTGATGCCGCTACATTTTAAGACTTGTTTGAGTTTTTTCTTCTGCCTATTTTGAAGAGACAGGAAGGGAGAAAGATGATTATTGGTGACAACTTGTCTTCGCACATAAACCCATGGGTGATTCAACTGTGTGAGCAACACAGCATAAGTTTTGTGTGCCTTCCCCCAAATACCACCCACTTGACCCAACCTTTGGATGTAGCACTGTTTTCTCCATTGAAGACTGCATGGCGAAAGAGTCTAAGTAACTGGAAGGACAGTGGTGAAGGAAGAAGGTGTGCAACATTAAAGAAAGAGCACTTTGCTCCACTCCTCAGAAAACTGATGGAGAGTATCGGTGAGAATGCGCCAGCTAATCTCATTGCAGGATTTAAGAAATGTGGAATCTTCCCTATTGATAAAATACCAATTTTAAACTGCCTCCCGTCCCAAGATTTAAGAGATATTCCGGTGGGTCAGGTCAGCGACTCTTTCATAGAACATTTGTCTCGACAGTGGAATGAGTGTGCAACTAATGGAACCAATAGAGGACCCAAAAAGAAACTGAAAGTACCGCCTGGAAAAAGTATGTCTGCAAATAATTTCCCTTCTCCACATGTTAACATATCTGATGGAAACGATCCAACTCCAAAGAAAAGAGGAAGACCTAAAAAACTTATTCATAGCTCTGCTGCTCTTGATAATGATGTAGCAAGTAATCCAATCAAGACCAGGAAAATGGATAATGGTAGGCTGAAGAAGCAATCATACCTCTCTGACGAAGAAAGTTCAGGTTGTAATGAAGATGACCACTTTTCGTGTGCTTCATCGGGTAAAAGTGAAATATCCTTTTCGGAAGACGATCAGGAAGAAACAACAGGGTCAAATACAACTACATACGAAACACTTGGGTGTGAAAGTGTTGCCTGCGGTGAATTTGTCACTGTCATTTACGATCGTGAGGAATATCCTGGCATATTTGTCGGTACAGGACTGAAACATGTAGAGATTGATTGTATGGTCAAGGGGAATGAGGCTTGGAGATGGCCTGAAAAGACTGATAGGATGAGATGCTCATGGTGTGATGTTAGAAGGAAGATAAATCCACCTATACAGGTCAGTAAGAGAGGCTTTTATAGGGTCCCAGAACTTGAAACTTGTGTGCGGCTGAATGTAATCAAGAATCCAGCAAACTGAAGTGTTCTTGAAATTAAGTCACTTTGAAAATATGTCCATTTATATGTAAGGTTTCAATCATGAAAATGTTTGTGATTTATGTCCACCCCATTGCAAGAAAATAAAAATTATGATTAATATATTTTGTTGTTAATTGGGTTGACTATCCCATTCACTCACCATTGGGGTTAATATAACCCACCGTTCAATTTCCTTGGCTTACAAGGTGAAATGTAATGATGGGTCAAAGTTTCCTCCTTATTGGGGTGAAATTGACCCAAAAGGAAAGTTGATGATGTTTATTATTTAATAAAACCTAAGCATTTTTTCACCATACTGGGCTCCTAAATAAGAGTTCCTTTACCCTTGCATATATTTGTATGAATGGAATTGCACTTATAAGAAGATGAACCACTCAATTTAATGCTTTAGAGAGTGGATATTGGGCCATAGTCACGCCATCTTGGTAATTGAATTTTTTTTTTTTAAATTTTCATTACACAATGTAGAAATACAATTATTGTACATGTAGGCCTATAGTATAGAAAGAACCACACTATTGTAACTGCAATATCGTCCAGGTCTGCTTCATGCAACTTGCTGTTCAACTGGATCCAGTGGACAGATCTGTAAGAATACAAACATCAAGCTATAAATACAATATATGCGGAATGTAACTTATAAGACACTTAACATGGAAGAATGCAGGCCAAGTTCTCAAGGAAATATCCTGTAAATGGGCATAAAGGATTTCGGATATTAGGTCGTGGATTTCACAAAGTGTACAAACCATATTGATGGAGAGTAGAAAATTTTAATGTCAGACGCATACCCGACACGAACTTGCAACCTCCAACTTAGGATTCCGTTACCCTACCGCTGAGCTTATGTCGAGGGTGCATCTGTGTCATTGATTTATGCATTAGCATGTCCAACGTATTGGCTCAGTGGCAGGGCAACGGCAGTCTGAGTTGGATGTGATAAATTAGTGTCCCACATTTTTTGTACAATTTTACTTAATCTTCCATCTACCGGTATGTGGCTTGTAGGCCCACTTTTTGTTCAACACACAACGTAATAGTTGAAATTTCCTAACTTGTCAATGGGGTCGGCTTTCACAAAATACCAGGTATGATAGTATTTGGGCCTTTATCATATAAAATCAGTGAACTAAACAAAATATAACAGAAATTTCTAATGCACAAAACAAGACTTCAACAACCCACGGAGCGACAGTATAAACAGCAATAAATTCCTTCATATACTAAGGAACACAAAACGTGCTACACCTTAAAACAGTACTGGTATGGCACAGAATGGTCGGGTATTAGTCCCTTGTGCATAGATTTACATGAGTAAACTTTGTCTGGCATGAGTCACCTTCAGTGATCTCAAGAGTAGCCATCATACTGAGACCCATGTCCTGAAGGTCCTGGGCTTGATTGCAAACACAACATGCATTCTAGTCTGTTCGGAACATGTAAAACTGAGAAGAGTTTGGCTTAGTTCACAGCGATCCACTCAAATGATGGTTCCTAAATTAAGGCCATGGTTTCCTCCTTCCCAATCCTAGTCTCACCTACAAATGCATATACAGGTCTGACGTTTGTTTTTTGCTGGTGCTTGCTTGTTGCGTAGAGGTCTCCGACCAGCCAGGATGCCTTCTTATTGTGAGCATGTGCAGTAACAACTGCATGCACGCACGATCAGAAGGAAAGAGGTTGAACGGTTAGCACAGTGGAGGCGCGGATTTCACGGCCACCGGCCAAAAACAAATGTCAGACCTGTACTACTACAGACAACCTATACATACAATCACCGGGAAGGTAGCTCTGCACTTCCTCATCCCACTCCCCTCAGGATACTACCTCAATGCGAAACATTTGCCAGACTGAGTGTGTCTGTTTCCGATTGATAGGACCAACTGTCACACGCACCAATGTTCTCAGATAGGGAATTATTTGGCTCGCTCCCAGCACCGCTGAACTCTCAAGGTCAAGTGCCCAACTGAACACCAGTATCCGTACACAAGTTGATATGGCAGTAAAAGTGGAGTTTACCTGAACCGAAGTAAAAAAAAAAAAGATACGAGCCTTACAGTAGTCGCATTATGATGTGTAACATCTGACATGTTATCCTACACGTATACTACACAGCTTGGACATTCTTAAGATGTTAATTTACGCTCCGTTTTCATACTGGTACTATGATGAATGTATAGATTGAATTGGAGATATGCTACTGTCACACTTGTGGCGCAGCGGTCAAGCTGTCAGTCTCTCACCAAGGTAGACCGGGTTCGATTCCCGGTCAATACATGTGAGATTTTCGAATTGAAATGCCATGTCCTGTGGTTCGCATTCCACGTAAAAGGAAGGTACCATGGATCATGATCGTGAGATTAACGGTCACACAAAACCACAAGCTTCCATCCTTCCTTTTACATGAATAATTCATAATAACAAAGTGACACACAGTGTCGACTCTACTCTGAAATACTATGTGCACACTCCTTAGTAACTATAACATTCATTATTCTCAAGGCTCCCATACAATTCGTCGTAAACAATCAAAACATGGCTTCCTACAATCATGAAATGACCTAGTCTCACAAATGATGAAAATACAGCTTTTATTCCACTCATATAACAACATTCTGTTATGCATTTAATATTTGATTACTCACCCACAGTTTGGCAATAATGCCTCTTACTTAAATGTCATTTGTCGTCTTTATTTTATCATACACTCAACAACATTAGTCTCAAGTTTTCACTTCCTACCCCATGTGATATTCAACCTTGAACGTGAAGCTTCATAAACTGCTCAATGACACATGAAAGTCGGTGAAACTTTTGCCACTGTGCTCGTCAAACCAGTGCCTGCTAAATGCACTGCCTACTGTATTATCATAACATTCTCGCGCTACAGAGCACACACTGCCTTGTTTCCAATACACACATTTTCAATTGTACAAAAATCACGCTGCCTATGTATGGTACCACTGCCAGCTTGTACACTTCCGTTTGATCGATCGAGCGGGCAGTGCATACTTCCGTTGTCTACCACTGCCAGCTAGTACACTTCCGTTTGATCGATCGAGCGGGCAGTGCATACTTCCGTTGTCTACCACTACCAGCTAGTACACTTCCGTTTGATCGATCGAGTGGGCAGTGCATACTTCCGTTTGATCTACCACTGCCACCTCGATCGTTCCGATCCACTTCCGTCCCCAATTTTCAACATCACTCCCACAAAACTATCCAGTAACCGAGCGGAAAGATGTTACACATCAAAAATCTTAAACAACTGAAATTAGCCAAAATACATGTAGTAATGGTATCTGGAGATGATATAGTAATAGATGTTTACTCCTACACTGTCTGTAACCCACCCAGTCAGCCCAAACAGGATCAAGACTCATAAAGATGAAATTCCAGATAACTCCGCCATTTTTAGCATTATGTACAGTATTGCAAACCCCTCGCATCCGGCAGTCCAATGGTTTTCTCCTAGACCAATAATTGTTAGGTAGCGTGGCCCTGTGGGGCGCGTTAGCTAATATAAACGCCCCTGGTTTTTGTCATACACAGTGGGGGTAGTCACACATCAATAATCTTGATCCAGTCCAATGGTTTTGCTAATTATTCCTCTTTTTAAATAATTACATAGTTACGTGTGTCGTGTGGTGTATTTTGTATCGGACATGTTGGCAACGCTATATGACGTCAATGTGTCGGCCACAAACATCTGCCGTCGTTGAACAAGTTACAAATAAAAACCTTCATTTAAGCATTATTACTGATATTTAACAGTATTTTTAATGTGCAGCAGTGATATTTGACAGTATTTTCATTTCCTAATGACTCCCAGAAAGGTATGTGAATGATATATGTTCAATAATCTACCAAGTTCTGGTTTGGTTCCGGTTCTGGTAAATTCCAGAATTAATGATATGGCTAATGGCCACAACATTCAAGCAGCAAGTGTCTGTCTGTCTGTCTGTTAGGTACTCAGCCCGAAGGCTGGTTGGATCCTCAAAAAGTACCACCGTTAGGTTATGTGGGTAGATACCCACAAAAACCCACGGCAGCGCTATATTGAGGCGTACTAGGCAAGATGAGGAGTGAGGTAGTTTGCCATTGCTTTCCTCACTGAGTCAGAACAGCAGTACTAACCCTATGAGTAGAATCTTTCGCAGCATCCACAGACACTGACTGTGCCCTGAATGTCATTACCTCAGTAGCTTCCATATATTCACAGCCATGAGTGAGGCTGAGACATCGGTGAAAAGCCACATTTTACTCTAGCCTGTGCCAACAGACAAATGCAAATGTACTGCAATAATCAAGAGATGGCAAACAGGCCATCAAGCAGCAACAACAACAACAACAATCCTTGAAAACATGGTTTTACAGCAGACACCGATGTCTTTCCAAGTGAAAACAGCTCACAGCGATGATTTGTTCTGAAACAGTAATCTCAATGCTCCCAATATTAGGTAGGCCTAGCCTGTTTATGTTGTTCTTGACTAACCTTGACATGAACATTGCCAGGAATATTCCAGCCATCCTAGTTTCTTATCCGGCTGGCAAATTGGTTATGGAGTTACACTCCAAGGAATCTATGACATAAATGTCAAGAAATATGGATCCATGGTAAGTTACAACTATTGTATTACACAACTTATCAACATGAATATGTAACGATTGAAAAGAAATATTTCGGTAGGCCTAACACAAAAACATCCAAGTAGGCATTGTAAACAATAGGCCTCACATCTGTTACTTCTCCATAGTTAGATCATAACAACATGTTATTATCATTTCAATAGCTTGGGACATAGTGTTCATCAGCCCCAGGTACTTAGGTGTGAATTTCAGTGATGAGTGTAGTAGTAGGTGTGTAAATGTATTAGGGACAAGGATGGAATAGGTGCCCCAGGATTTGAAATAAGGTAGGTACTATCCCAGCATTTGTCGCAAGGAAGTGTCGAGAAACCACACTCAGGATTGCCTCTGTCAATGCCAGGATTCATACTGTCGATCTCTTGACTTGTTGCAGCTGCCCTTCACGGCCATAGTGTCTGGCTTAAAGAGCAATGGCTATGCTCCAGAATGTCATTCCAACCGAATGGTATGAGAACTTGAAAAAAAAAAGATTTTTAGACACTTCTCAAGACTATCATCGGCTCTAAGAGTATGTCTCCAATAAACTTTATTATTAGAGTTGAAAACCCCAGGAAAATAGACTGTTACCGAACCTGAAAGATTCATCACTTCATGCCTCACTGCTGCCGAGCAAAACCACATTGCAAATGCATTCCCTTGAACCCAGAGGAATGAGTGATAGCCAGCTTATTAAGGATGCAAGTGAAATATTTTCCTCTTCAGATTAAATAGAAAGAAAGCAAAGACAGTAGACCTACAGATAGCAAGCAGGCTAATTCCTTAGGAAGCAACGAGGACAGGTAAATGTTTCTCTCTCACAGTGAACCTTTACCATACACAAATAAATACCAGTCATGTAGTACTGCTCAAATAAGCACTATTGCAAACTTACATGATGGAATGAGTCCGGCTGAATTATATTATTGATATAAAACACTCCAGAAAATTGGATCAAGAGCATTTTAAAACTACTGCTGGCGGCGTTCCAGATATGAGGGTTATAGGCTATGTTGGTCTTCCACATGTCTGATCCGCCACAGTTCATCACTAAACATGCATATTTCATTACAAATGAGAGAACTGTTCATATGTGTCTTCTTTTTTCTTTTACTCACGAATCAACAGCATTATAACATCCACACCATTTACAAATATCTTTAACAAAAACAAATATTCTGCCGTAGCATGCCATCCTGCAAAAAACGAAAATGATAATCGGCAGCAAGGGTTGCCATCATAGTATAAATATCAACAGGTGCAATTCTTTAAATATAACCGAATCATTGCAGTTATATCAAACACTGTAATGATATTTATGATTATATGCGATCAACTTCTGAAATACATAACAATAGATTCCGTTTTCGAAGAGTTCAGTCTACGCCTACAACATAATACAGTTGTAATCCTGTTAGTGTCAGTGTAAGCCAATCACATTTAAGACATAAAAAACAGAGCGCCAGGGCAACCAACACACAAGATCAGTTCGTGCTATTAAGTTTCCAAAGTTGCATAACCGGAGCGTGATAAAGAAAAATAGGGTCAAAATAAGGTTTAGCAAATCCCATTTAAGTTATGAAGGCCTGGGGTAGACTGCAATTATTACCTGATAACGCAAACCTTCTCGAATCCGATAGCAAAGAGGGGAAAGGAGAAGAAATAAGGTAATGGAGGGGGTTAATGCTACTGTGCTCCTGGGACACACACTAACGTGGAATACAGTTACAATATTACAGTAGGAGCCGATGTGAACATTTCCGTAGCAACGAGCGAAGTGAACGTGCCTCCCCTCTCAATCACGCTGCAACACATGGTCACACCCACATATGAAACTCGTTGCTTGTGCAAGTGCCATCAGGTAAAAGGCACCGGTTCAACCAACACCACCTAGAAAGCCTGAGCATAGATCTAAAATGGCGAAATGGTCGTCTACTACTAACGGTTTTCTCAACATTTTAGTAAACAATTGATGTGTCTCCTACTGTAGAGGAAAGTTCAGGGATACAAGGTCACCACACACACTTGTACACGCCAATCAGCTGATTTCAAAATATGACAAGGTCAGCCTTTATTGAAAGAGAAAGCTGTTGCCTAAAAATATTATTGATGTGTAACATCTTTCCGCTCGGTTGCTGGATAGTTTTGTGGGAGTGATTTTGAAAATTGGGGACGGAAGTGGATCGGAACGATCGAGCTGGCAGTGGTGGATCGAACGGAGGTATGCACTGCCCGCTTGATCGATGGAACGGAAGTGTACTAGCTGGCAGTGGTGGAAAACGGAAGTATGCACTGCCCGCTCGATCGATCGAACGGAAGTATACTAGCTGGCAGTGGTGGAAAACGGAAGTATGCACTGCCCCGCTCGATCGATCGAACGGAAGTGTGCCCTAGCTGGCAGTGGTGGATCGAACGGAAGTATAAGACGCACTGCCAACTAGATCGATCGATCCAGCTGACACTGGTAAGAGAAACAATCAGCGCGCGTTGTCAGAAATAGATACCATGACGCACTCTCGGCCATGTGGAATGTATATGACATACTGAACGGAAAACGCTCATGCGAACTTTGGTGTCAAGTGATTGAAACAAAGCACATAGTACATGTTCGAAGTCTTCGTATCAGTATTCAAATGGTAAAATGCCTTAATATCAAACATTGTAAGTAGTCGGCATTGCCGGTATTATGTTTCTGCACAATGGCTATTCAAATATTAACCCACATAACGGTAATGCAGTCATCAATATAATATAATCGTTGTGGTTATACGAGAATTGAGCAAGCCATCATGAACTATTGCTGAATATATTCTCTTTACTCACAAGAGAGGCTATTCATAAGGCATTTTTAACTCAATTTCACACAGGAACATTATCGAAACAAGCAAAATATAAATGAAACTTAATTCCGTAATGCAGTATTATTGGAACGTGGAAATAAGTCACCATCTTGTGCACAAAATTTGCGTAGTCGAAATATCCGTGGGGTTAGTGCTTATAACTGTGAATCTAGAGATCTTGAGTTCAAATCCCGGAAGGGTAGATATTTTTGCTACCAGATTATCATTTTAAACGATATTTATCATATCAATATGACTCATTTTAACAGAATTCATATGAAATTACGTGTTGGTCTGTGAATCAAAAGGACCTGTTTATAAGGAATTTAAGGTTATGAGCGGTGTCGCGTCTATTAATTTAGTTGATCCATATCGTATTCTTTATTTAGGCTAGCGCTGGTGGAAGCTACAAATCATCTAATAAAATGAGTTCCGTATTATAAACTACAATATCTGTAAAACACTCCCTTTTACAATAGATTAATATTTGTGCCAATAATACTATAAAATACCGGTGTATCAACGATTTCACGTGAGGTTTCTTTTGTCAGATGTTACACATCATATGCGACTACTGTAAGGCTCGTAATTTTTTTTATTTAGCCTTGATGTTGTGTAACTGGAAATTCTATTGGTTAACATAAATAATAATAATAAGGCTAAGCGTACTTAATACTATACAATCCTTTTCGATACATTGGCTTCGAGTGCAGCACGGTCAAAGTCTGGAACTAATCGTTCAGGCAACTGTTTTGATATTGTCTCTTTATCACACACTTTACCATATTCGCAATTGTATTACGAACCGTATAACGTTCCCGAGCTTTCCTTCATTTTTCTCGCAAACTGTTACATTGTAGTCGTCGGCGAAGAGTCGTAGAGGCTGATTTTCTGGCACAAATTGTAGGGATTACAATTTTTACGGTGCGGGAGAAACCCAAGGACTACAGTATAGATAAACACGGCAAATTCCACATTTCTTTAAGAACCATCATCAGTATCTGAATATTTTAAGTGAACTCGATTTTTTTTATAGTACGTTAATAAACTTGCACATGCCAGGCAGTGGAATGAATTTGAGTGCACTATTCTCACATGGTTAGGGAATAAGGAAAGAAGAATTATTCATAAGAATTATGTAGCTAGTGTTGTAGTGACTGGCCAAAGTTACTTCTTACTTTGGATTTATTTTTCCTGATTAATGATACAGTCTTTCAACTTGATCTTCTACGATGTAGTATGGAATCAGGTAGATCACTCATCCACCATCTCTTCATATAACCAACTGTTCATGTAGAAATTAAGTCCTTATTAATTAGCTCGTTATTTCTGAATTACAGTAACTTGAACATTTTTTTTTAGTCGTTTACCCTCCAGGTTGGTGGAACCCACGGACTCAGCGAGTGAACTCACCACTACCGCCTCTACGGGCAGTGTCTTAGAGCTGGGAACATCGAATCGGAAGGGATACAACTGGTGAGGTGGGATTGGCACCTCGCCCAGGCGGCCGCACCTGCAAAGCGAACAGGGGCTTCATGAGGGAAGGTAAGGGATGGTTAGGATGGATAGACAAGGAAGAGGGAAGGAGGCGGCCGTGGCCTTGAAGAAGGTACCATCCCGGCATTTGCCCGAAGACGAAGTGGGAAACCACGGAAAACCACTTCGAGGATGGCTGAGGGGGAATCGAACCCCCTCTACTCATTTGGGCCACCCGAGGCTGAGTAGACCCCGTTCCAGTCCTCGCACCACTTTTCAAATTTCGTGGCAGAGCCGGGAATCGAACCCAGGACCTCCGGGGCGGCAGCTAACCATGCTGACCACTACGTTACGGAGGCGACAACTTGAACAGTACACTTGGAAATAATTTTCACTCCGTGCGTTAATGCACAAGGGCTATATCCAAGTTCGGATGTCGAGTTCCAAACCCATCGTCGATCATCCTTGAAATGGTTTTTCGCGGTTTGTAGCTCCTTGCCCAGTTTCATTCATTTTATAGGCAATTAACGTCTTTGGTGACATCAGAAAGGGCATCCATCCATAAACAAATATTTGCCATTTATGGCCGGTTTTACCATCTCCTGGTATTAAAGACTCATCTCAACTCATCCCCACCCTAGGTAGAAATATGCTACATACTGTGATGGTCCCAATTTGTGACCAGAATGAAATAATTTTGTATATTTTATTATTATTATTATTATTATTATTATTATTACTGTCAATATTTTTTAAATTTTACATTTTACCTTTTATTAGTTATTATGTTAACTAATATGTTTATATCTATTATTATGCGGTAATGTAGAATATTATGGCAATTGAAAGGACTTGGAGCGATACACATTATATTTGAAATAAGTTAGACGCTTCACTGAATATTATTTCTGAAGAAAATTCGAACAAGAGAAGAAGAGGGTTGTTCGCAGAAGGGCGGCTTATCCACGGCTTCTTGGAAATGACATAAATAGACACTTATGTATTTCACATCAAGTATTCTACCAGTATACAAATCATACTAAGAAGGGATTCTAAGAAGACTTGCCACTAACAATGCTGGGCCGATGAATGAGTCCTTTGCAACTTTATACAAAAGGTGGGCTGGACCTCCCGAGAATTGCTACAAAGAAGTATTGTTATTGTTGATATGTGAAAGGCGTGCAAATTGCCTAGTGACTTCAGAAGTGGGGGTGGGCACGTGCCTTACCTGGGAACGTTATATATATGACGGCCGCCCAACTGAAAGGTGATTATTATTATTGAATTGCTGAGAGAAGACGGAAAGGTGCTGTGTGGAGCAGAAGAGTGGAACGTGTAGCGAGATGGACTGGGAAATTAACATTCATTTGTAACGCGTGCTAAATAATACAGTTAACTATTTAAGTATGTGAATTTGATAAGACATTCTGTCTCATCAAACTGTGACATGGTTGTGTACGAGGCTATTGTCACAGGGATGATTTTTGGAATTTATTCCGTCATCCACATATAAACTAATTACTTTGAGGAAGATCAGGGCCATCTGGAACTCTCTACGCAACAATCCAACTACAAAGATCTTCAATGCGGTGAGCGATGTAAACAGTTATACTCCAGTCAAATCAGAAGGCTCTCATGCTTATTAAATTCAATCTATATTTTATTCAATTAACTCAGTATACTGCAATGTCCTATCAAGGCCCATAATACAAGTAAATTCAGTAGATTCTTTAATTTAATTTAATTTATTATTATTATTATTATTATTATTATCTTTAGTATTTTATTCTTTTTGCACTTGTTGTTTTTATATATTAAATTCATTTTTAAATTCAAATGTTTGACTGGTTTCCTTTAGTAGCTAGAAATCACTATAAGGCAACACCATACTCCTGAACTAATTATCGTAAGGTTAGATTACGTAAGTTTCACTACGGCTGGAGATAGGAATTTCGATGCTCTACCTCTGTTTAACCGAGGTTTAATATATTATTTTGATCATGATATATAAATGGTCTGGCGTCCTTGGCTACATATAATACTACACACTATGTACTTTTTTTAGTGAAGCTGACAACAATACAGATACACTATTAGATTAATACACAATTAAATGTGTGGGCGACTATTTAAATAAATTAGCTTTGCATATTAACATTTTTCTTATTAACATTAACCATATTAATAACGCCCAACTAGTGAGGCAAGTTTAAGTACATTAAAACCATTACAAATAACGCCCAACAGAGGAGCTTTCTTATTAACAGTGAGGCAAGTTTAAGTACTCTAAACCATTACAATACCACAACCTGACCAATTCGTTGTGTAGTGGCTAGACTTCTCGGATGTCACTCCTGAGGTCCGGGTTCGATTTCCGGCTTTGCCAAGAAATTTAATTCTGGTCTGAGGGTTGGAACGGCGTACACTCAGCCTCGTGAGGCAAAACTGAGTAGAGGTGGGTTCAGCTCCGACCTCGGCCATTCTGTTGTTTTCCACTCCTACTCCAGGCAAATGCAGGGATGGTTCCCAAACTATTCCTAGCCTCAATTATAAATACACACACTTCTACAGATACCTCAACAACACAGGTTATCATACAAATTCCATACACACAGGTACACAGGGCTGAAATGACCATGATGTTCAAGTGCCTAAATGTAACCACTTTATACCGTACGCTGCAATACTGGTCGACCTGGCTGAAGATAAGGGACATATCGCTCTAGCGCTAGCCGGTTCCTATCTCGGGAACAATAGTCACGTCACTAAGTGGCAGTTGTAAATCAGTCACATGGTGGGAAAGACAAACCGTGTGGTTCTATAATGATTGAGAACACCCGTAGTTTAAAACATGTGTTGGAATTCTTTATTAAGCTATTATTTTTGTTGGTTTTCACGTAGTGGTTCTCTCGCTCACTCAAGGCAAAATCTTGAAGGCTCAATTAGGGGGAAGAGGCAGATTACTTCAATGTTCCGCCCCTTAAAACAACAATCACCACCACAACCTAAGGATCCTGTTTCATTCCTTAATCCCAGCCGTATGGATAATTATTTGACAACATAATACTTGAAAATATGTATTGCACAATTTTTTGCCTGTTTTCAACAATGAAATACAGGCTTAAGGGATCAACTTTTTCCTGTGTCTGTCACTCTTTCTGTTTGTGTGCGAGTCCTTCGCTATCTTAATATGTTGTTATGATTATGGTTAAAATGACTACAATGTCTGGATATTGAGTTCTGAGTTTGAAATTGTTGCCTTATATTTAATCACAAAGCCGGTCATAAACCTAAAGCTATTTAGTCCACATGAAAAATCTATTTTACTGACAGGAGAGTTTTGGGATGAAAGGACCAGTAGAATATATGAAAATAGGCTATAATATTAGTTCTTCACTGTACTACTTGTTATAGAATGTACTAAGCACAATGTGCAAGAAGGTTAAAATAAAAGGAAGTATGGCAATTTACCAGTTCATAACAAATTCATGCAATGGTACTATTCTCATGTACATTGATTCTTGCGGTGCACTTTCCATTGCATAACTAACATTTGCATTTGTCCTTGATGATGTGATAGTGGCGGTATTGCATACCTTTAGTCCACATTGTCACTGTTTCAAAGAAAAAATAACTTGGAGTTTGAGTTGGTTTCTCTAGCAATATACTGTATTTGCTAAGTATGCAGTATCTGGTTGCCTGAAAGCTGTTTTAATGTCTTCTATAAATTAAGTTTCTAGGGCTATAATATAGACATAGCAGCGGTTGATATCATATGGACATATCCAGTGTTCACTAAACACATCAGCGTGGCACGTAAACATTCTATCAACATTCAAAAAATGAAAAAAAAAGGAACTCTATTGTATTTGTTCAACGAAGTTGACAATTTAATAATTAATAAGAGGTTGCACGCACTAAGAAAAAAATATATATTTTTATTATCTTGTAATTTACAGGCCAAGGAAGCAGTAAGCCATGTTGGGTGACTAAAGACAGCCGTCAAAGAATAACGTAACGCATGAGATTATAGTAAAAATATGTACTTGCGATGTATATATGACTTGTGTTCTTCTCGTAGCATAGAGAGCGCGACATTTGAAATAAAAGTTAACTCATGAGTGGGACAGTGGAAGACGCACATATTTCCGAATTAACTCGGCCATGGGAGTGAAAAGGTTTAAGTTCTTCACCAGATCAAAATCAAACTTTTATCCTCACATTAAGGAATTTTTCATCATTATGTGCGTCATACCAGTGGCAACATACAAAGCTGAAAGGTCTTTTTTTTTAACTTAAGGCATGTAAAAACCAATCAGTATCTAAGATCCAATGTACACTGAATTGTGTGGTACTGTATGATATCCACCACAAAATGAGGTTACTCATAGAATATAGTAGGCCTTTTCGTGATTTTGCTAGCCCGGAGGTCCTTGTACGCCTGACAAAGTTATTTTCTTCGAATGGTGCTATCAAACCGGTCTCAAACCACGGGTAGAGTAGGTAACAACACTTCTTAAAGCCCATTTGAATTCGCACGTAAAGCAATCTGATTGACCAACTTTAGCAGCTGATACAATGACAGCGTTGCGAGGTATCAACTTTCTTTTTTTCAAATTATTTAGTAGTATATCAATCGTCTAACGCTCGATGGTGGAAATCCTACGGTGTTGAAGTGCCAGTATTAAAGTCCCTAACTCAAACACCACTTTCCTGTAGTGGGAAAAAAAAGTTCACAAATGATTCCTACTATAAAAACGGGTACAGCAATTTGCATATTATAATTAAATAGGATGTTATGAAACACCAGACATAAAAACTAAAACAGAATTGGCAGGCAAACAAAAAGCCTGCTGAGGTGGAATTTGAACCGCCTAAAATTGTAAAGCGGCCCCGTGGTATTGGGGTAGCGCGCCTGCGTCTCACCCGCAGGCCCCGGGTTCGATTCCCGGCTCCGTCAGGGAGTTTAGAAACTGACGTGAGGGCTGGAACGGGGTGCACTCAGCCTCGTGAGGACATTTGAGTAGCTGTCTAACAGTGAGACAGCGCCCCGATCACAAAAAAACAAGATTAACGGTCGAGGGGACCCGATGCGCTGATCACGCGTCACCCCAATATCTGCAGGCCAAATGGCTGGGCAGTGGTCGCTTGGTAGTAGGCTTGCGCATAATAGTTCGCGGCTGGGAGCGATCAGTTTAGTTCGCAGCTCCTTAGCGAACTAGTTCGCTCTTTTAGTTCGTTAGGTCCCATCTCGAATTCCCTGTAAGACAGATAGATCGTTCGCTCGCCGTGTTGCTGACACTGCACGCGCTCTTTGTTTGTTATAGCAGTCTGTCACCACTCATTACTCGTCACCAGTGATTGCTCATTCACATTGCTCCCGTTTCAAGCAATACTGTAGGCTACTGTAACAGTTACTATGGTCGCTTCACGTGCAGTTCGTGTATTAGATATTGACATGTTGCGTGTGTAGTAATGTGTTTTACATTTTGATATCCGAAGATTAAAAAATACAAAAATATGCGTATTGAAACATTAGTGAAATTCCTTATTCCTTCCTTATTACCTTTTATTCATTGTAGGAACATAGAGTAGCTACAAACTTCTTCCATCTCACTCTATTGTTGGCCATCCTTTTAATTAGGGTCCATGTCTTTCCTTCTGAGAAAACTCTTTCTATTGTTTATAAAGCCAAAAGTCGTCATTTGTTTATCATTAGTGAAATACCGGTACCGTACCTAAAAGAATAACAGTATGGACGATGTGTTCGTAGAAGCATACAATTATTATTCTCTTTATTTTTTTTCTCGCGTGGGGCCGATAACCTAGATGTTAGGCCCCTTAAAACAACAATTACCATCATCATTTTTCGCGTATATCGGTGCGTCACCATCCGATTCTATTTCCTACTTGTCACTAGGTGATGATAAGACGTACCCCCCCCCCCCCCCCGCAATTTTCATTTCTTACTTGCTTCGTAATATTCATTATTTGGCTGCTTTGAAACCGTTAGGTACATTATCTTGATGGGAGAAATAGGTTTTTTTAGTTCAGAGTTTTTGGCAATAGAAGTTCGCTTTTCTTTGTGAATCATCGTCATAATGTTCATTTCTTAAAAACAGGTAAAAGTAGTTGTATCACCATGTATCGAGAAAAATAAATATCAACTAGTTCATTCAAATAGTAATGTTAATCCAGTTCGCCGATTTTCTAAATAATTGGACATATTTTCAAATAACCCAAAATGACTAAGTTAAATAAAACAGTGAAATTATCCCCACATCTAAATCAGTTAACTATCAGTAACTTATATTTATGAACCGCCACTGTATTACATTACAAATATAAGGTAGTTACTACTAATAGCGTGTTAGCACCGACAGTAGTGGCTACGCTGGCTAACGCGCAGCATTAGGTCATGGGGCCAAGCTCTCTGCTGACTCGGTAGACGCGTGGATTCGAGCCCCACCGTCGGCCGTCCTTGAAATGGTTTTCCGTGGTTTCCCATTTTCAACACCAGGAAAATGCTGGGACGGTACCTTCTGACAGGCCACGGCCGCTTCCTTCCACATCCTTGCCCAGTTTCATTCACCATCATTCATTTCATCTCTCATTAACTCCTCTCATGAGGTTGGCGTCAGGAAGGGCATCCGGCCGTAAAAACCATCGCCACAAAGACTCCCACCGCATCTCATCCCCGACCACGTTGGAAAACGGGAATAATAAGGGGTACCGTATACATACACTACTAATACTGTTATACTGTTTTTATAATAAACCAACATTAAACAATCGCCCCCGAAAACTTGACAATCTTGCCACTAACAATAGATACACTCAATCAACTGAACTGACTGAACGAAACAAAGCGCATGTGATTGTGCAATGTGTGGTGACGTCACGAGCTGACGAGCTACGGCGGACCCGCGCTCTCGCGCTTTTACAAGTCGGTCAGCGGAAAAAGATCGAACGAACTAACAAGCGAGGGATCTGGGAACTACACTGGTCAAAACAATTAGGGGATCAGTTGAGATATCTAGGTTCTGACGGATTGTCATCGGCAGAATCACTTACGATGGTTCGACGTCTTTCTGTCGGTTCTACGGAGTGGAGAAAACAACATTACGGCAACCGAGATAGTGGTAATAACAGAAAGTTGCTGCAGAGGGGGTTGGTGTGGACGTGTGTTTACTCTACCAAACGAATGACACAAGCAGTTGCGTTCAGATGGTGTAGTGAGCAGGTAGTGCAATGCAACAACAACGTGACTTATCCGAAGGTATGGCATGGAGAGCCATAGGAAGGTTGGAAGCAGGACTGACTCAGAAGGAGGTGGTTGCAGCTATTGGAGTGTCCCAAAGTGTAATTTCCAGGACCTGCACGCGATTTCAGACAACAGGAACCGCTAAAATAAGGCCAGGCCACGGTCGTCCACGGGTAACATCAGCAAGAGATGACCGTTATCTCCGGTTAACGGCCCGTCGAGACAGGAGGGTGGGTGAATGCAACTCAGCTGCAACGCACCCACTAGGCGGCAACAGGACCCGCAATATCCACACAAACAGTCCGAAATCGCCTTCGGGAAAGTGGCCTTTACGCACGGAGGCCTATGGTGTGTGTCCCATTAAAACCACGCCACCGTTTAGCCCGCAGAAACTGGGCGGAGGAACATCAGGATTGGCGTCGTAACGAATGGCGCCGGGTTCTGTTCACAGATTAGTCAAGATTTTGTGTTCAGCCGGACAATCGTCGTTCCCTCAACTGGAGAAAACGTGGAACTTGGAACAATCCCGCGTGTGTTCAGGAAACAGCACCATATCATGGTGGTGGATGAATGGTGTGGGCAGGAGTCAGTATTGGTGGACGTACGGAGCTCTATGTCGTTCAGAATGGCGCTTTGACTGCTCAGAGGTATCGAGACGAGATCCTTCGACCATTTGTTGTGCCCTACGCTGGTGCCATAGGCGATGGGTTCATTCTGGTGGACGATAACGCACGTCCCCGCAAGCTGCACTGGTGGACAACATGCTTGACGACGAGGGCTTTGAACGAATGGAGTGGCCAGCTTGTTCACCGGACTTAAACCCGATTGAGCATGTCTGGGATGCACTTGGCAGACGCATTGCAGCCAGACCAGCACCTCCCACAACGGTTGCCGAGCTGGATGGAGCCATTCTTCATGGAAGAATGGCCAAATATCCCTCAAGAGCTGATCGATAACCTCATACTGTCCATGCCACGCAGGTGGGCAACTGTCCTGGCCGTCCGAGGTGATCACACACCATATTAGAGGGCAACGAGAATGAGTTTTTCACTATTATGGTAGCCACATGGTGCCTCGCTCTAAGTAAACGCCATGTAAACCTCCAGTAAAGAGTTGAGACAGCACAATATCGTACTGTAGCACACACGAATTACAATTTGTAACCGAACTCTGAATAAAATACGTTACCATATGTATCTTGTGTTTGATATCTCACCTGATCCCCTAATTGTTTTGACCAGTGTAGTTCGGTAGTTCGTCTGTGAGACCCGCTCTTCCGAACTAGTTCGTTCGCGAACTACACAAGACTACTTGGTAGGCCTAGGCCCCCACGGGCTGTAGTGCCAGGGGTAAAAATTGTAAAGCATGCTGCCCGTTAGACCACCTTTACATGATTAAGTGGATTAAGTAATGTGACTTGATAGCATGTATAAGCTTCAGGTACATTACCTAATGTCGTCGAGCATTTGCCTTTGATAATTTCGAACGAAATCTTTCTACTGTATACTGGATGTGCCGCTCTAAAGATTATACATTCTTAGGTTTATGAGTGCTGTAGTTGGCTGGAATCAGAAGAGAGTCAGCCATTCCTATGACTATCCATCACTAGGGCGTTATGTACCACCTGGCAATCGAAAGTGGAACTTCACTAATTTTAATTACTCAGCTTGCCCATAAGAATGACCTTGATGGAATGAAATTGAAATTATTTCAATACACAGATGGGGCTCAATGGATTAATGCGTATCGTGCGTCGTCTCTCAAGCCAACAAACGTCATAGTGCACAATAAATTGTCAAGATATTTCAGTTTTAGTGTAAGAGGAAATTTCTTCCCAATTGTTTTGATATAAGAGATTATTAAACACCGTACCACTTTTATTCAACGGCCGAACTTTCATTAATAAATAATATTGGACAGGGCAAAACACAGGGTCTTTTTGGGGCCGATAACCTAGATGTTAGGCCCCTTAAAAGAACAATTATCATCATCATCATTCTTTAGTCCTCTCCGCAGCACCACTCAGAGCACGGCACGGCTGGAGCAATGACACTCCGTCCCTAGCCGTATAATGCGCGCTTTTCCTCCCCACTGCATTGCGACAATTCACACATATAGAAAGCCATTTCTAGTAAAATTATTAGTCTAAAACCTACCTGGCATTACATTTGATGTTCAAAATGTTGTCCCTCAGCTGTCAAACACGCCTGACATCTCGTAAACAGGTTTGCAGACACTCGGCGAATCTCAGCCAGTGTGATGTTCGAAATAACTTGTGTAATGTGCTCTTGTAGCTCTTCTCTTGTGTGAGGGTTGTTCACATACACTTTTCCCTTCAGCATCTCCCACAGGTAATAATCACAGGGATTTAAATCAGGAGATCTAGGGGGATAATTAACCACACGATCATCGGAAACTTCCCGTATTACTTTCATAGACCGATTAGCAGTGTGTGCCGTCGCATTATATCTCATGAAGTAACCATTACTCCTTTCTTCTTCCGTCAGCTCTTGAAAGAATGGTCTGAGAATGAGGTTTATATATCGATCAGCATTTATTGTTCCACGGAAAAATATAGGCTCTATAATTCTACGAGCACTTACTGCGCACCAAACTCCTATCTTTACATCATGAAGTGGACGGACATGCAGCTGATGGGGATTCTCTGCACACCAGTAGCGATTGTTTTGACTATTTACATAGCCACTTAAGTGTAGCCATGCCTCATCACTATAAAATAAAAGTTCTGGGTCAACATACCCATCGTGAACTGACTGAAGCAACCAGTTACAATACTGAACAATACTGAACCCCAGCGAAGCTGTCAGGTCCTCTTAATTGTTGGGTTTGTACGGTTTGGCTTTTAACAGTTTTGACTTTTGTTGCTTTGTGGGCAGACGATAGTGACACATTAGGTTGTACGGCGAGACGTGACAGGGATTTTGTTGAAGTTCTTTCCAAGAGAGCTCCTATTTCGTCAAGCTTTTCCTCGGTTAAAACGGTTCGTCTCCTGCGTGATTTCTTGTTAAGAATGGACCCGGTGGTGCGAAACTTCTTTCTAATTTACGTACCGTAGGCCTACTCCTATGGTGAGGGAGGATGCCATGAAATTTGCGAATGAATTGAAAGCGGCACGCTATAGAAGAAGAATGCTTCGCATACTACAACACAATGAATACACCAAGGCTTCATAACGTAACAGAATTGTCAGAAATAACGAATTAATTTTTGTTACGTTACTGCTTCCGTACCCAAAACAAATGGTATATGAATAACGTTTTTAGTGCGGCAACGAAATAAAGGGTTATAATTTTCCCTGGTTTGTGCTATTAACGTTATAACCAGCAGAGGAAAAGTTTCCGTTATCTTAAAATGTGCTCCCGTTATTAACGTTATAAGTCTAGTAACGGTATGACAGCGATTTTGACCCGCTGCGCGCCATCAATAACGTTATTCAGGCAGAGTGATCGATTCGGTTATTTCAAAATGCAAACCTACTAATAACGTTATAAGCCTAGTAACGGTATACGAGAGATTTTTACCAGTTATACGCTATCAATAACGTTATACAGGGCAGAAAAATTAATTCCGTTATTTAGAAATGTGAACCCACCAATAACGTTATAAGCTTTGTAACGGTATACGAGCGATATTTACGAGCTTTGCGCTGTCAATAACGTTATTCATGGCAGAAAAATAATTCCGTTATTTAGAAATGCGAACCCACCAATAACGTTATAAGTCTAGTAACGGTATACGAGCGAATTTTACCAGCCATACGCTACCAATAACGTTATTCAGGGCAGAAAAATTAATTCAGTTATTTTGAAATGCGAACCCACCAACAACGTTATAAGTCTAGTAACGGTATACAGGCGATTTTTACCAGCTATGCGCTATCAGTAACATTATTCTAAGCGGAGAAATTGATTCCGTTATTTCAGAAAAGAATCTCGTCAATAACGTTATGGAAGTGTCTATTTGCCCGCTACCCGGACAAGCATGGAAGGTGACCGTGAACTGACGATGCTGGATCATATGTAATTCCAGGCCAATTATTTATTCAAACATAGGATAATTACCTACTTCTTGAAATATCAATAATAATCAACATAATGATTTCAATCTGAGCGCGTGCCCCATCAGACAGGGCAAGGCACCTTGCTCGTTTCGATCGTGGTCATATTGTAGCCTACGTTAGAAACATGTTTCCTAAAATCAATACGATGGATCCCATTGATTCGAAATATTTCTTGTTGCTTCATATAGGGGTTTGGAACATAGCCTATTGTTTATCAGCCCCATGTAGTTGAAGTCTGATAAACTTTGTTATTTTTGGAGTTGGCAATGGCCTTGACTTAGGAAATATCCACGCATTTTCCTGGAGTGGAAGTGGGAAACCACAGAAAAACACTCTAAGAGAGCTAAGATGGGACTCGAACTCACTTTCTCGCAGTGTTGCCATATAAGGCAGAGTGTAACGTACACACCAAACTTTCACTCCTTTGTGACCAATAAGAGTATTTCTTTCCTAAATGAAACCTTCCGTTCTTGCTTTTCGTTTACTTGGTATCCTATTTTCATTTAGTAGTGATAGAAGCCATTTTTCAGTGATGGTTATTTCTAACGAAGAAAGCTATTCAGCCGGTCAACACGAAATTCGCGTAGACCTAATGAAAAGCTTTCTTTATTATTTTCATTTATGAAAAAATAGGCTTAAGACATCACATTTAGTCCGTGTGTGTGCGTATGTGTGTGTGTCCCCCCCCCCCACCCTATAAATATAAACGGCTGGAGCGATTTCGATGAAACTCGTTAAGGTCATAGTACTATTTTGTCCGACCCTGACCGTGATCTTCAAATTTTATTACAGCTCACCAATCCAACATGGTGACTGTGCGAAATATTTCACTGGCATTCCATATCTCCGAAACTATTACAGATATCACCCTGACATTTTGGACGATGATAAAATGAACTACTAGATGGGACTCTCAAAATTTCTGTTAAGTAACAAACGAACATGGGGGCCAAGCGAAGTTGATACATTAAAACAGATCTTTTTTTTTCGCGATTAAACCATTCGAGCGCCGTCAAATGTTATAGCAAATGTTATACACCTTGTAATGCACTGATATCTTAATCAGCTCAATTGTTTACATAACCGCAAGATGGTGCCTGTGTGAAATTTAAAAATAAGTTTTAATTTCTTGTGTCCTAATCATGTGATCGTAGCCAACGTTTGAACAATGAACCTACCGTACGCAATAATCGTCATCAAATAGTACATAGCACAATTGTCTACACGTATTTAAAAATATTTAGACGATTCTCCATGTCAACTAATCAATGACATAAATCAAACTGAATTGTTTTCATAACCACAAGATGGCGCCTGTGCGAAATTTTAAAAGCTCGTATTCAGCCTATTTCCATTTATGAAAAAATAGGCTTATGAGATCACCTTTTGTTCGTGTGTGTGTGCACCAGGGCCATGCAATGGGCAAGGTGAAGCAGTGCTAGCAGGTGAAGCGCAGCCCTATTCTGCCAATTTCTGGGCAGTGCAGCACATCACACTAGCACTGCAGCGCTTAGTCGCACAAGCACTGTCCATTTGACGGGGTGCTGCAGTACGTTTAATACTGAGCGCAGAGCCTGGTCACTAGGCGCACTAGAGCCAACATTTTGTCATATGCTTGTGGTCTGCCGTGCTCATAACGTCTTTCGTGCCTGGGGAGCACAAAAATACCATAGTAGGAAAGTCACACCTTAAAGAAACACACCGAAGACGTATAAAACATGATATTTGGACGTACATGAACCAGATCTGCAACAAGGATACAAGAAGTTGCATACTTTTTAGCCTATTTTCATTTATGAAAAAATAAGCTTATGAGATCACCTTTTGTCAGTGTGTCTGTCTCTGTGTGCGCGTGTGTGAGTGATATGGTGAGCCCCCCCCCAATAGCATCTAAACCGCTGGAGCGATTGCAATAAAACTCGGTAAGTTCATAGCACTATTCCACACCATCCCGACCGTGCCCTTCAAATTTTGTTACATCATACCAATCCAACATGGCGGCTGTGCGAAATATTTCACCAGCATTCGATATCTACGAAACTATTACCGATATCACCCTGGAATATTTCACGGTGATAAAGGGAACTACTAGAGGTTCACTAATGTGATTCTTGAAAACCTGATAACTACAGAACCAACATGGCGGCCAAGCAAAGTTGCGACTTTTAAATAGACGTTTCTCACGATTTAACCAACCAAACGCAATGCAACTTGGTACAGTATATGTTTATAAACATTGTAATGTACCGACATCTAACTCCGTTCAATTGTTTACATAATCTCATGAAGGCGGCTGTGCGACATATTTCACCGGCATTCTATATCCCTGAAACTATTAGCGATATCACCCTGAAATTTTGTACGGAGATAAAGGGCACTACTGGAATTTTATCTATAAGACTTTCAATAACCGCTTAACTACAAAACGAATATGGCAACAAAGAGAATTTGAAAATTTTAAATAGACCTTTCTCGCGATTTAATGATCCAAACGCAATGAAACTTGGTACAAGAAATGTTTATACACATTGTAATGCACTGGTATCTAATTTAGTTCAATTGTTTACATAACCTCAAGATGGCGAATGTGCGAATTTTAAAATTAAGTTTTTATTTCTTGTGTCGTAATCATGCGATCGAAGTGAGAGTTTGAGTAATGAACCCTTGCAATAATTTTCCTTTAATGGTACATGACTCTATGGCCTATACATATAACAATCCAACATGGCGACCATCCGAAATATTTAGATGGATCTCAATATCTACGAATCTATTACAACAATCAAACTCAATTTTTTAATCTTCATTGGGGCTATGAACATAAGTTCACCTATAGGACTTTAAATAACCTGGTGATCACAAATCCAACATGGCGGCGACGCGAAGTATAAATATTCACATGGTTGTTTCTCGCAATTTAACCATCCGAGTGCAGTGACACTTGGTACAGTAAATCCTTCTACAAATGTTAATCCACTGGCATATAATTTTTTCATTTTTTTTCCATAACCACAAGATGGCAGCTGTACGAAATTTTTAAATCTCGTTTTTACTTCTTGTGTCCTAATCATGCGATTGAAGTTTGAATACTTCACGTACAGAATACACTTCACGTAACAGTACATAACTCTAAGACCTACAGATATAAAAATCCAACATGGCAACCATGCGCAATATTTAGCCGGTTCTCAATATCTGCGAATCTATTACAGCAATCAATCTGAACTTTTGTATGTTGATAGAGGCAATTAACATAAGTAGGATATATGAAAATAGGCTGTATAATTCTTCACGGAACTACTTGTTGGGTTAGTTATTGTTGTTTTAAGGGGCGGAACTACCAGGTCATCTGCCCCTACATTTTGGGTGATGTAGCAGGTGCAGCGAGATATAATAATCCTAAAAATGGAATCAAGCATATTGGTAATCATGCATGTGACAGTAACAAGGGCCGGTATGGAATCAGGAGTGCTAAAATATATTTTTTTAAATTTGTTGACATAATGTAACAAACCAGCCGACGTAGCTACACACGCTAACGTGCATGGTCAGACTACACCGAACTCGAAATACCACACACAACCATTTCATACCTTGCCTCATTAATTTCATTTGTCATTAAATCCTCTCATTAGATTGACGTCATGAAGGGCATCTATCCGTTATATCATTCCCACAAGGAAACTGTCTCACCACATCCCCTTCCTCATAGCAACCTAAATAATTACGGGTAGAACAAAAATCTACATTAGGACTATAAAGCTATAGTCTACAGTATTTCAATAACAAGATTCTGAATTCACCAACTGATTAGATTGATGCTGTTCAGGGATATGTGAATTCGAGAAACATGCGTTAGTAAATTTATCAGGTTTTTAAACTGAACAGTATTCCGTCGCAATCTGTGGTAATTTATGTCTTTTATTCGTATTTTCAACATCGCCAGAAACAATAACTCATGGAATTTACCTACACATAAGATATACGGCAAAATAAGCAAGTTGACATGAAATCCTTCTAACTTTTGAAGTTTTAGGACAATTTTCATTATTTCAACAGTTTGGAGACCAAGCGTGCTCTTCATTGTAAAACAATTTTGCTCTGAAAATTACAAAATATGTTGTCTGTCTTTCTACCAGCTTGTCGGTATTTCTTTCGGTTGTTTGTTGGTTTTTGGAACTATTCGGCTCTTTGGTTAATTTATGCGAACCATCTCTCTAACTTACCAGGGGCAATGTAATGCCAAAAATACGAAGAAAGGTGTACTATGATAGTTCGTGCTGAAATTACATCGCATCGTGCAATAGATTGCGCTGACAATGAAAGAGATCACCTTGTGGTGTAGCGGCTAACATTCTTGGCTGTCGCCCCGGTGGTCCGGGTTTGATTCCCTGGCCTGCCAAGAAATTTAATTTCGGTTTGAGGTATTGAAATGGTATCGATGATACGTGAGTCATCAAAGGGGTGTTCATTTCGAGGACTTGCACCAGGTCAGTGAGCACAAGTTTTCCTTTTTTTTTCTACATTCTTATTCTGCAATTCGAACATTCATATGGGAACTCGGAGAGAAACTCACCTCGTAGAGTTGTTAGAATAGCTTCCGTAAAATATTCTCAAAGGCCAATGCCACAAGTAGCCGTCGTGGTTAATCAAATTGCATATTTATATGTGATCCACACATCGTATTTAAGAACATTTGATTTTCATAGCATTCTATGTTCTGGGCATAGGAAAACCTCGAAGCTAATTTCGCAATTTTCAGTGAATGAACATCCAAAGTATAGTAATCTTCATGTAGGGACACCGTGCCACATATATACAGAGAGTGCAAGAATTGCTTGAAGGAAAGGTGCCTCTCCATCGAAATTCAACGCTGCCTGTAGGGTCTTCATATTTTCCGCGATGTCCGAAAGAATTGAGTTGTCGTTGGAACACCATTTTCGAAGGATGAAACCTCCCCTTTCGAGTAATGCTACCAACTGAGAGTGTAGTTTACTAGCTTCTTCGATGGTATCCTTTCCTGTAAGTAAGTCATCTACGTAGAAATCACGTTTCAGAACGGTTGCAGCTGAAGGAAACTCACTGAATTCATCGTCAGCCAATTGGTGCAGAGTCCGTGTGGCTAAGTATGGTGCACAAGCAGTGCCATACGTGACTGTCGTTAACCTGTACGTTTTAACAGGTTCATCGGTAGATTCTCTCCATAGAATCATTTGAAGTTGCGTGTCGCACGGGTTCATTTTAATCTGACGGTACATTTTCTCAATGTCTGCCGTCAGTGCATATCGATGCGTTCTGACGCGAATAATGATCGAAAAGAGGTCATCTTGCACTGTGGGACCCACCATCAGTAGATCGTTCAGACTCACCCCAGAGTCCGTCTTCGCTGAGGCATCGAATACAACTCTCAGCTTCGTGGTTGTGCTGGAATCCTTCAGCACTGGATGATGTGGGAGATGATATCTTGGTGAGACACGCAATTCTTCTTCTTCTCCTTCTGGTACAGGTTCCATATGTCCGAGATCAGCATACTCCTTCATGAACGCTGAATACTGGGCGTGAATCTTGGAGTCTCGGGCAAATCGTCGTTCCAGCCGGAAGAGGCGTTCCTCGGCACATATCCTTGAGTCTACCAACAACTGAGAGTCGCCCTTTAACGGCAATCTTACTGTGTACTCCCCGGTGGGCTGCCTTATGACATTTTCCTTGAAATGATCTTCACATGATCTATCTTCCCCCGTGAAGACCTTCTCATTTCCACATTCCTCCAGTTGCCAGAAACGTTGCAGTTGTACACTGATGTCACTGTTGACGCTCAGGTAACAGGATGTGTTTCTAGTGGGTTGATGATTTTCAACTCTTCCCGTGATAATCCATCCCAATTTCGTTTCTTGTAGCAATATACGTTCAGTACCTGGTCTCAGCTGTCCTCGACAAAGTAAATCCCAAAATACATCTGCTCCAAGGAGAATGTCAATGTTACTGGGATCATAAAAGAAGGGATCAGCCAGGCTGATATTCCTGGGTATCGATAGTTTAGATGGGTCAACAGGACTTGAAGGCATGCGATCTGTGATCTTGGGAACCAGTAGAAAGTCTGCTGAATTCTTGTACTCTGTGTGACGAGAGTTGAATGTGGCACGAATGCTGTGCTTAACGAGTGTTGCGGCACCATTGATTCCTATGACGGGAACTGAAACTCGATCGTTCCGAAGGCCAAGTTTGGAGCACAAAGTTTCTGTCATGTAATGGCTTTGTGACCCAGAATCCAACATAGCTCGGCATGTGACAGATACCCCTTTGTTGTTAATTACGTCGATCAATGCTGTAGCCAGTAGCACTTGAGATTCACGTCTGTTTATGGCATGACCCGTGAAGCTACTTCCCTGTTGCGGTTCTTGTAATGTCGGCTGCTTATCAGTAATGTCTCCTTCATGAGTGACGTTTGTGAGATGAAGAAGAGTGTTGTGTTTACTCGAGCATCGTTTACAGTGAACAGATTTACATTCTTTAGAAACATGGCCTCGTCCTAAACAATTGAAGCACAATTGCCACATCTTGACATTGTTGCGCCGTTCTTCAACACCTAACTGCAGGAACCGGTGACTGTTGTCACACATGTTGCATTTTCCCAGTTGAATTGTTAAGCAAGCGTTCGAGTTTGATCGCGGTGTAGTCTTATTGAAGGGGTTCTTCATTTGTTTCTTAGATGTGGCCTTACGATTCACCTCAACAGCTTCTAATACTTGACATCGCTGTTGAAGGAATGTTGTGATGTCTGTGATTGTTGGCAAGTGGTCTGATTGTTTGCTATTTTCCCACTGCCGTTGAGTAGCTGGATCTAATTTAGTGTACACTAAATATACAAGAAGTGCGTCCCAGTGTTCTGTTGGTAAACCCAGTACCTTGAGTGACCGAAGATGTTTTATTGTGTCATCAAGAAGCCATCGTAGAGGGCTGGCAGATTCCCTTTCTACCGTGGGTAGGCCAAAGAGAGACCTCACATGAGATTGAACAATAATTCTCTTGTTTTCAAACCACTCATGTAACAGTTTCCATGCAATAGACTAATTTGCAGCAGTTAACTGAAGAGAATGAATTAATTCTTAAGCGGAACCCTTGAGTGACGACTTGAGGTAATGGTACCTTTGAATGTCAGTTAACGCTTCATTGTTGTGCATTAAGGCTAGATATGTGTCCTTAAAAGGCAACCATTCCTCATAATTACCTCGAAAACTTGGTAGTTCAATTGCGGGTAATTTAACTTCTGTGACATGTGTTAGTGACGTACTACACTGATTTGAAAGGGTAGTTGATTGGGAGCATTGTTGAATTAATTGTTGTGCTCTTGAAACGGTGCTGAAATATGTATCCTCAAAATCTGCTCTTTCCTGTTCTTGAGCATCTTGCTTCATTACAATTTCAATTTCTGATTGAACGGTTTCAAATTCAGCAAAACATTCCTCAGCTTTCGAAAGCCTCATTTGAATTTGCAGCAGGCCTTGTTCTATACTGTACGAGTCTAAAAATGTTCTAAATCGCGTTAATTTGGCCTTAATCTGCTCACGCTTGCCTTTCAACACGGCTAGTTGTTCAGTCATGGTTGAAATGTAAATAGCAACTCAAGTTGTAAAGAAGGTAACTGAAGGACAATAGTGAAGGTAATAAAGGAATTATAAGGATATGAATAGGTCGCCCACTCACCGATTTGTTGGGCTGCAGAGTGCGGTGCCCTGCTGGTTACGGCCTGGCCGGTTGGGTCTCACCCTTCCTGGAAGTCAGCTGTCACTTTCACTTTCACCTACTCCCTAGCGGCTGTTGTTCCTTGAAGGCGCGACGATGGTCAGTTGAGGGTTGACGTTGATTTATGACACTTGCACATTGAGCTGGACGAGTGACTGTAAGTGGTTGAATGTCTTTCTACCAGAGTGCGTTTGCTTGCCTATTGCGTTCTTCAACAGATTCACAGTCTCGGAATATGAAGATGACGCAAACGTGGTTTCGAATATTGGGTGATCTGCTCGGATCTGATATTGCTATGTATACTCGTTGCACTTTTACTTACTAGATCGACATGTCTTGTCGGTGTTAGAATGCTGCACGAAATCCAGATGCTGTACTGAACTGATTCGTCTAGCACTCGCGCGCTTCGCTAAGACAACATTACGCCAAACACTTATTTTATCACACGAAATCATGAATATGACTCACTTCACTGTCAATCCGTGTCGGAGGACCAAAATTATGCTGTAGCAATCGGTGCTACATTGCATTGTATTACCTCTGGTAATTGTAGGGACTATTGAAAGAACACAACGAGACACACTCTTCACACCACCGATATATTGAACGCCATGACAGGCACACACTGTCCACAGGTTGGCCAACGTAAGAGCAACATTGCCAACTTAAATGAATATGCTGAAATTAAATAACTAACAAATGTCATAGTAAACAAATTACAGTCCGTGAATTAATAATGAATTAATGAATGTTGATAAAAATGATGATAATAATAAACTCGAGTTGAATGATTAAGTAAGTAAAATAATTGAGATACGTGAGATAATAAAATTAATTGAAGGATCATTGGGATACCTTAATATGATAATAAAATAACGCTGTTCAGCAAGTGATAAAAGTAATAACAGGTGATAATCGGTCACCAAAGAAATGATATATGAAGTTACAAGCTATTGAGCTACGGTAAAGTAAATGCTTAAGAGCAAAGTTGTCATAGATACGATGACGATCCAAGGTATATAAAAGTTGTGTGCTGAAATAAGGCCTATAAAGAATAAATAAAGTAAATGCTAGCAAATGAAGTGAATATATCCTGTGACGTGCATAAGTTTGGAGATAAAAGGTATAATTGTCGGAAGTCGTCGATATTGTTTGCGCCTGGTCGAACAGGGATTCGAGCCAAAGGCATTATTGTTTTGCAATCTAAGTCCCGCAGGGCAATTGCTAAAGTATGAATATGGAGAGTACTAGTGCTTCTACGATATGTGATTTCGACAGGAGGGCCACCGAGTGTCCCTGAGCCTAGATTCACATGGCCTGTACTGCACCAACGACGCTATGTTAACCGACCAAATATTGTTTGCGCCTGGTCGAATAGGGATTCGAGCCAAGGGCCTTATTGTGTTGCAATCTAAGTCCCGCAGGGCAATTGCTAAGTATAAAGTATGTGAAATGAAAGGTAATGAGTTATGATCTCAAACTATAGCACGGGTCACACTGAAAATGAAATAAATATGAGTCAGTGAGGGATACTGTTAATGAAGTAATGTGGTAGCTTGGATCATCATACGTTTTGTCTTAAAGGGAGTGAAACAGTAGAAAGTTTAAAGTCAGTGAATGGAGCGCGAAGAAGGTAATAAATCACGTTAAACGAGGAAGGGCGAGCGACCGGCCGTCCGTTCCTAAACGCGAGGGTGGAATACATTGGAGCTTTGTATACAAAAGGTAAGGTTTGCTGAATGGATATTAAAGCGTGTAGTGGGACATGCAAATTTTAAAATAAGAGGTGCATTGTAATTATGAATTAAATAATTGAATTAGTGGGTTTTTAAAAATCATCCCCACATTAAGTTTGTGAAAATCGGATAATATTTAACCATAAAAAGTATGAAATAAGTTGATCATTAAATATTCGATTCCTGCCTTAAGATGCATGTAAGATATAAAACGGGTTAACTCAAATTTGAGTTTATAAGGTAACTGAAAAATGTAAAGTGACAGCATGTGATACACCACTTATAAACCACCCTACTGCATGGAAATGATTTGTGATGGGACGTGAATTCAAGGATGGGCAGATATTTGTTTTAAAAGTGTTGATTTGCTATGAAGACTAAGGCTTACTAATAAGAGTAACAGAACTTGAATGAATAATTATAAAGAGATTCAAAGTAAATAAAATATGAATGAAGCCCAGAAGGGAAGTTAATAACACAGTTAAATGTCCGCAAAAGCCTTAGATAAAAATAACATAAAGTGATAGGCATGCTCTATGTCTAAGTAAATAAAATGTTGTGGAAAGAGATATAAATGAATATTCAATGATAAAGAATACCTAAGCAAGGTAACGCGATAATATAAGATTATATGAATTTATTATGTATTTAATGTTTTGAATTTTGGATTTTTCCAAAATGTAAGTGTTTGTAAATTATGAGTAATATTTCCTGGGAGTTTTATACAATAAACTCATGTCTTTTGAAACATGTTTGTTTTCACTCTAATCTTGTAGATCCTATAAAAAAAGTGCTATCATATCCAATGTGAAAGCACGGAGTGGGTTGGACGTAACATGCCCCGAACCGCACAGCTAGCCAGCACGTGATTGAGCATTTCCATATGAGATGGGTACAGTGCTTGATGTACTTTCTTACCCAAACGCACATAATTAATAATAATACGAAATCACGTTTACATATTTCAACATTTCTACGGGCCTACGGATATACAGTTTTTCATAAACAAAACTACTAAAAGTGCTATAAGTCCACTCTCACCCATAAATATGAGCTGAACGGCCCCTTTGTTCGAGAAATAACATGGTTTACAAGGTAGGCTTTTTTTATAATTTTAAATGATCTAGTAGACTTCGTCGTTACGTTACGGCGACGTCACGAAATGTACCGAAAATGCACTGAGGTGTGTGACGTCATAGTACCGCTTGGTGCATGTGTACTGAGTTCACTGGTGAGCTCTGGAGTTACGAGACGGCAACGACACGGCGAGCGTGACGTCACCCAGCCATCTCCCTCCTTTCACCGCGCGCTCCAGCTCCCTCATGACTAGGGTGACCAGACGTCCTCTTTTTCGCGGACATGTCCTCCAATCTACGTCTCTGTCCTCTGTCCGCGAACAATTTTTAAAATTTTCTAAATGTCCTCCTTTTTATTAATTTACTATATTATCGTATGAATGTATGTATGTTTTAGTTTTTCGCAGTTCATAATGGCGCCACGCCGTTAGTTTAATTTTTACCGATGTGCAGCGCTACAATTTTTGTTTCCAGTCTACGCTGGGTTTGGGAATGTGTTTCTGTGTTTGTGCTCCGTTGAATGGCAGTCTTGTGGCGTTGTTGTGTGTTTGCCTGTTTAAAATTTGCTCGAATTCAAAATGCCTAAAAGAAAGTGCAAGTTTACAGATGCTTTGAAAACCAAATATCCTGCTTTCAAGCTTGGACGTAATGATTTTGAGGCAGAATGTAAAATTTGCCCAACTGCAACTTTCGTCTCGGTAGCAAATCATGGTAAGTTCTATATTTATTGTTTAAGTTAATAAATTACAAATATTAAAACAGCGTTATTTATATAAAATTTTCATTTAATTTCGTAGGTTCTCAAGATTTGGATAGTCACATTTCTTCAAATAAACACAAAAATGTATACAAGGCTGCGGCAGTTCCCAAACTATAGACAAGCTTTTTTCCACATCAAATACAGCATTAAAGAATCGCGTTTTAGCTGCGGAAGGAGCATTAGCATTCCATACCGTTCGTCATCATTCCTCCTACTGATCAATGGACTGCACACCCAAATTGAACCAGACAATTTATTATGATTCGGAAGTGGCCAAAAGAATTTCTTCAGCTAGAACCAAAACTGAAAGTATAATAAACAGAGTAATAGGCCCACATGCTGTTGATGTTACAGTAGAATGAATGAAAGGTATATCTTGTTATGGAGTGTGTACGGATGGAAGCAATCATGGAAGTCTGAAGATGATTCCTATTCTCATTCAATATTTCGATTATAAACTAGGTGGTATTAAAACTAAGGTTGTAGAACTAATCAGAAAGCTGAATATATTGCAGGGTATATTAAGGATACCTTGTCTAGTTTAGGTATTGTAGAGAAATGTGTGGCCTTTGCTGGTGACAACACGAACACTAACTTTGGTGGTTTAAATCGTAGAGAAGGCAAGAATGTATTTACTAACTTAAAGGATGCTGTCAATAGGAATATGGTAGGTATAGGTTGCCCAGGTCATATATTGAATAATACAATTCAACATGGAACTGATGTTTTATCTGTGGACATAGATGTCTTATTGTTAAGTTGTATAATTATTTCTCAATTTACACTGTAAGAACTGAACAGTTGAAGTCATATTGTGAATTTGTTGATACCAATTACAAACAATTACTCGTCCACAGCAAGACAAGATGGCTACCTCTGTTCCCTACTGTTGATATATTATTGGAAATGTTTCTTCCCTTGAAGTCTTACTTCTTGTCAGAGCCAAATCCTCTAAAACTTCTCATTATTTTTTTTTGGAAATAACTTGAGTGAAGCTTATTTGTGGCACCTGCATTCTCTGATGTCAATATTTCACTCAAAGACTTTGATAATAGAGAAAGAAGAGAGTTCTGTGTTAGAAATCATGAATGTGTTGGAAAGTGTCAAGGTTATGCTTCAAAATAGATATGAAGGTTTTTTCATTTCATTGAAGGTGAAAGATGTAGTAGAAAATGTTCGAAAAGAGGGGTATGATAAGGAAGCAGATTTATTTATGAATGAAGCATTGATGTTATATAAAGTATCTTTGGAATATTTGACAAAATGGGTAAGCTATTTTGATGATTTCAGTTGTTTCATGTGGATGAGTTTAACTTTAAAGAAGATGGAATACACTGATGTTGAAAAAAGTATTATGTATTTACAAGGGAAAGGTATTCACATTGATGATGCAAAATATTTTGATCAGTTTTGTAATCTGAGTAAATTTACAGAGAAGTTTTTTCAAATAACAGCGAATATCTTAAATTATGGCAAATCCTAGTCAGAAATGGGCAAAATATTTCAATGATAGTGAAAATATTGAATGCTACTCAGAGCTTCTTAAAATTGCAGAATATTTCTTTTGTATCCCAGGTCACAATGCTCATTGATTTCATCTCAATGGACAAATGAAAGAAATAGATTGCAAATAGAATCTGTGAATGGTCTATTAATGGTGCAGTACAATTTTAAGGAATACTCTTGTCAGGACTTCTATAAATATCTGTTGGACAGACCTAAACTGTTGGCAGGAATATCATCCTCAGAATAATATAAATAGTCTACAAATAAAGTGTAATTTCATGTTTTTAATTTCAGATTAATATACATTTTCAGTGGCAATGTTCTAAGTTTATTAATGTAATTAATACATTTTGAAGTTCATAAGAATTTTTATCGTATCTTATATGGTTTTATTACTTTTAGATTTGTCCTCTTTTTTTCCCTTAATGTCCTCAATTTTTTCCTATGTTGTCCTCTATTTCACAGTACTGGATCTGGTCACCCTACTCATGACTTGTAACTTTCTGGCGTTCTGATTGTTACTTGATCATCTAACATGTCAAGAGTCTTCGACTTCGAGCGAAGCGAGAAGCCTCCAGCCTTTCTAGCATTTTTCAGCATTTGTAGCATTTAATATGATATAAAGTCCAGTCTTTCAGACTGGCTGTCTCTTTTTGTTCTAAAAAATAAAAATTTCAGTTTTTTGTTTAGAATTTACAGCTTTTTATTTATGTAAAAGATGCTTTGCGGTCCTTTGCTAGGCCAAAAGTACCGATTAAATCGTTCATTTCTAATTTTTTGGCCGTTTCACATTCGATTGACAGAGTTGCCAAACCGTTCAGACGCTCCTGCTCCATCGTTGATCGCAAATCGTTTTTTATTAGTTTCAAAATGGAAAAACTCCTTTCCCTCGACGCAACCGTTATTGGAATTGTAAGCATAATTCGATAGGCCGTCGTTAAATTGGGATAGGACTCCTTTATCGGGGCTAAGTACTGTAGTGCACCTAAAGCACATTTTACAGATGACGGAACAGCGTACCTAAATAATTGTAGCTCCAGAATAAGATCTTCTGCATCCAAATCTTCAAGCTCCCCGTATTTTAGAAAATTAGAGAGTGTTTGACAATGGTCTTTCAATTGCTTTCCCTCCGAATTGAAAAGCTTGGAAGGACCGAAAAGAAATCCAAAGTATTCCGAAAAAAATTAACATCGTTAAATCTATTTTCTACGCAGCTCAGTGCAGTATCTACGACAGACAAAAATTACAATACCAGAAATTTATTTTCAGCTTCTTTTTGACGTTCCTCTTCGGTTTTTTCCACCTGTTGATCATTTTGCTGATTTATTTCATCAAAGAACCTTTTAAAGTTGAAGAACAATGTAGAATAGACTTGGATAATTCGAGAAAAATGAGAAACGTGTTCATGATGCCGGTAGCGAGGATTGGACCCGGGCCGCGCGCTTGGCGGGCGAACGTGGTATCCACTACGCTACCGAGGCAGGTGCTGAGCGAAGCGGCGAGACGGCTGGCCCGCAGCAGTGCCTGTCCGCTGGAGAGCGCTGCGAGGAGTATCTGCGCTGTCCCTTCTCCTTTTTCTGATTTTGTGTGGCCGTTCGGCCGCCACAAGCCCTTTATTATCAAATATAAACCATTGGAGAATTTAAAAATAGAATCTGTTACTCATATTCCTAGAAGATGTGACGTCACTTTTGTTTGGGAGATCGAGGACCGACCCAAGTTTTGTCAACAAACTGACTTTAATTCAGACGATCCAGATCCAAGTATTGATTACTTGGATGTATTGGGGGGGTCCCATACAAACACAGCATATTTTACATTGTTGGCTTATTTTAATTTGGGCTGGACTGAATCAAGCACACTATCTTTATTTTTTTTTTCATTTATGAAAAATTCTAAATAGGACACAGAAAGCATCACATTTCTATAACCAAGTTCGGCACTTACTTTGGGACAAAAATATACTCTTGGCAGCAAAGGCAACGTTGTATAACACCTACTTTGTTCCAATCCTTACTTATGGTATGGAAACATGTACATTGCTAAGTAAGGATTACAGTAGAATTCATGCCACAGAAATTAGATTTATTAGGACTATGAACCAAAGTACCAGGAGAGACAAGATCAGAAATGAGGTACACAGAGCAACAGGGTCCTGTTACCAACTTTCTGGCGAAACGCTGACTTCAGTGGTATGGCCATGTAATGAGGAAAGATAGCTCTAGAACAGCTAAGAAGTACTTCAACCTGGAGAGGGAAGAGACCAAGAGGAAGACCAAGGCGACGATGGATAGAGACAGTTCGATCAGAGGTGGAGAAGAATGGTTTTAACTGGGACGATGACCAAGAACAAATGGTGTACCAAGATCGGGCAAGATGGAGAGCGATTGTTTGCCACACCCGGGACACTGGAGATGGACAATGATGATGATGATGAAAAATAATGGCGTGCAGCGTGGGGCCTTTCTGAGCGCGGGGCCTGGCACGACCGCACCTCTCGCGCCGCACTCGCGACGGCCCTGTGTGTACTCTGCTTGTCTGTCCCCTCCTATCAATTCGAACACGGTGAAACCGAATTGAACGAAATTTGGTACAGAGGTAGCACTAGCAAAGGGCACCTCAGTGTTATATTTTATATCGCCGCCATCTTGACGGAAACGTAATGGCGGCCACCCAAATGTTAAAAGCTTAAATCAAATTACAACCAACCTAATTATCTGATCTCTACCAAATTTCGCAACAACATACCTTCATGAGAGATGCGTCCTTTGACCAAGCTACAAGGTCATCAGTCAAATAGTTTGCAGATGGCGACCATGCATGTGTGCAAATAGATTTCCCCTATCAATTCAAACACGGTGAAACCGAATTGAACGACATTTGGTACAGAGGTAGCACTAGCAAAGGGCCCCTCAGTGTCATGTTTTATATCGCCGCCATCTTGACGGAAACGTATTGGTGGCCACCTAAATGTTAAAAGCTTAGAGCAAATTACGACCAACCTAATCATCTGATCTCTACTAAATTTTGCAACAGCATACCTTTTTGTGGGAAGCATATTTTTACCAACCTACAGGGTCATCAGCCCAATAGTCTGCAGATGGCGGCCGTATATGTGTGCAAATGGATTCCCCTTATCAATTCCAACACAACTGAACCCAAATCGAACCACCTTTGGTACAGAGGTAGCACTAGGAAGGGGCAACTCAGTATCATGTTGTATATCGCCGCCATCTTAACAAAAATGGAATGGCGTCCACCCAAATGTTCTGAGCATAAACCAAATTACGACTAACCTAATTATCCAATCTCTACCAAATTTTGCAACAACCTACCTTAATGTGGGGACCGTCTTTTACCCAAACTACAAGGTCGTCAGCCAAATAGTTTCCAGGTGGTGGATGTAGAGGAAAGGAGGTGGTTATGGAATACCATTTTGTTTTACGGAAGTAAGTCCAATGATATCTTTGAAAAAAATATTTTTATTATGCTAGGTTATTGGCTTGCTATTTATCTCTATTACGCTCACATTACAAGGTTTTTGGATAAACGGTATGATTACAGTTTTTATAATGTCAAGCTAAGATAAATGGTAGGGGTTATGGAATACTGCTGGGGATATGGAATAGTATATCCCGGATATAAGCAAGATATCCTTGCTTACAAAAAACACAGATATATTACCCATTTAACATTTGATTGCCGCTGAGCATGGCTGCGCCAGTGTTTGTTGATTATTGTAGCAGGAGCCCCGCGCGGAGCAGCGGAGGACACAGTGATGACAGAATGAGGTATGCACATAAGTCAAGCAGCATTGCGTCAGATAAGCGTCACAGGAGCTCATGTCACCACGGACAGTTGTTAAACGATGACCAGGGTACTGGATCTGAGTCATATCCTACTCGCGCAACTGTACCTGTCAACGAAGCAGGCTGATGTGTGACACAAGTAAGCAAAGAATAGTTACCATCTCGACCGCCGGCAATCAATTCATGAAAGGGTAATAATGATCGCTATCACATCCAGAACAATCCTCATGGGCACACATCTCACACTGCATGCACTGAACCCATGTTTCGCCTCTGAAGTCCTCCGAAAATGTGGCATTACAGAATATTCACTCTATATGTCATATTTTGGTTGGAGTCGGATGCTGACGGTTTCACTGCCACTGGAATTCTGTAGTTCTATTGAGTCAGAATCACCAATTTATCTTCTACATTTGCTGGTAGGACAGTTTCCCCCTAATTTCGAGTCAGCTGCAGTGTTTTTTTTTTTTTGGTCTGTTCTGAGTTGATCCAAGGAGGAAAAGCGTAGTTCTAGGGACACCAAACTCCTTCGCAGCTTCAGCTTTCCCATTTTATTCTCACGCACTGACTTGATAGCTTTTGCCATTGCCGATGGATCCCATTTCTTCCACTGCTGGTGATCTACCGACACGGTTTTACTACAACCTGCCATTTCTTTGGCTGTGGATGAATATAAAAACTAAGAATTAAAATTTATAGAGATATAGTAATTATGTATTTGTTTATAGTTTGCGTTTCATATTTAAAGAAAAACATTATATGGTATAGATGTGAGTTCGAAGGTAAACATCGTTGTTACGCGCAGTCCTAAGTGGCACTGTAGTTACCTTTTAACATGGGAGGGGTTATGGAATACTTGAAACTCAAGTGGTCCATAACCCCCTCCCACTTAAAGTTACATTTACAAGTTCTTATACGTCACATCTTATCATCCATATTAAATTCAGTTATATCATTTGATAGCCATATTAAGCCATTTAAAGCGAGACTGGAGTTAAAAGATGAAAACACAACACATACCTCATTATTGCGCAATAAATACGCACCTGTGGAAGTTTCCGCAACGTCTGTTGGAGAATATTGACGCTTATCACTGCTGAAGGAACACGAGGGGCAATCTGCTATCTTGTGGCGTCTAATTGTACCATAGAGGATTAGTTTAAACGTTGACGTTTAGAGAGTAGCACTTGTCAGAGTAGATATCATGGTATTCCATAACCCCATACCTATTCCATAACCACAACCTTTCCTCTATGAATTATGCAAGTATAATAGCCTAACCGTAACTTATGATTAAACAAGACATACCGGGTGAGTTAGCCGTGGTCGTTACGGCGTGGCTGCTGGCAGTCGCTCACATCCGGGAGGCGAGGAGGTTCGAATCCCCCCACCGGCAACCTTGAAGAAGGTCTTCTGTGATTTCCCATCTTCCTTCCGGGCAAAAATGCCGGGGTTGGTCCCTAACTAACTTCTCGTCCTTACATTCAAACTTTCCTTCCCAGACAACACTCCACACGCGACGGTACTTGTAGCTCACCCCAGGGTGTCCGCATAGAAGCAGCTACAAAACTGGTGAGCCGAACATGTCCTCGGACACTCCCGGCACTAAAGGCCATACGCAAAAAAAAAGGCATGGCCTCAACAATTCAGTTATCGTACATAGGGAGGTTTAATCTGTCCTCAATGAGGTGACCGGTAAGATATTAGCATCTTATGATAGAATATGAAACCGTAGAAGTGACTAACAGGTCAGGCTTACCGTGCCATATCGTTGTGGGCGCGTGCCGTCCCGTTGTCAACATGGCCGCTATTTTTGCTTGTAAATAATAATAAATATATTTCCGTAACTTCCTAAGTTTATATCCTTTTAGAAATGCACTGAAAAAATAATACATATTTAATATCAAATGGTTTATAGAAACGCCAGAAAACGCGAATGAAATCGTTGATTTCAACACAAAATATGATACAGTTATACTAGACCAGTTGTTTATCAAGTATTAATGTAGGGCATCCGTGGCGTAGGCTAATGGTAGCGACTTGGGCTCTTAGTCTGGGGGTTCGTGGATCAAATCACTGCAGGTTCAAATTTCTTTACTTCGTTCTTTTTGGTATTTATTGATTCATAACTACTCGCACGTTATAATGTTAAGCATATATACTGTAGTGTGTATTTGCCCCTCGAATACCGCGATTAATATTCGTTGACCTTGATCCGCGGTGGAGACTATTGTTGTTGTTTTTGTTGTTGATTCTTTAGGGGTTTTGCGGCATCATGGGCTTGTAGCCCCGTTTACTTGGGTGTGTATAGAAGTTGTTTGATAACCTGTGTCACTATGATGTCTGTAGGCTTACTAGTGTGTGTACTTTTATACGAGGAAGGATTTGGGTAAGAAGCTGTTGTTGTTGTTGTTTCATTTGAGATGCATGGACATCATGGTCATTTAGCCCCGTGTACTTGGGTGAATGTTGGATTTTGTCTGATAACCTGTGTTATTGTAATGGCTGTATTTGTGTGTGTGTGTGTGTGTGTGTGTGTGTATGTATAATTCAGGTGATGATTCAACCAATCAACGTTTAATATCCGTACAGCACGTTGTATTTCAACAAGCTACTACAACCAACATTCAATTATACTCCTTGAGAAGGACAAAGAGTTATTACTATACCCATGCATTTAGGAGAAAGTAGGCTATATGTTCTTTACTGAACATCTTGTTTATTACTAAGTAAGGGAACCATATTACAAATTAATATCCATCTACATAACACCGAATCAATGCTGAACAAGGCATGCCAAAAGACTAAAACCTTCAATTACATCCAGCTCTAATCCTTATCAATGAAACCTTTTATTTCATGAGGTAAACATCTAACATGATGATGTGAGGGTCCACAAAGCAGCTACAATTCATGATAAGAGGCTCTCTATAATAATTCAATCTTCAACATTACGTCACTTGAAATCGATATATAACTTCAATGCCTGAATACTTCCTCATAATAAATTATATCAAGAATCAAACAATTATTGATAGTACAAGTTGTTCCTGTCCTCAATCACAACAATCATATTAGTTGGCGAGAGTCAAATCAGTCTTCATTTAATCTAGATGAATGAAGCTATCATTTGATACGAGCACAGAGAGAACAAAAAACTTATCCTATGGCTTTATTATTATTATTGGTATTCTGTCCGAAGGCAGGTCCATGCCTCCAAAGAGGCCGTCCTCTGCTGGAGTTAACGCGTGGTAGGGTGGTCAGGGCCTTTCCGCTCCTCCTTTTCCCGCCAACAGCGAGTGGTCCCACTGAACCGGCATTCCATCAAAGGTCCAACCACACCCAACGCTGCTTAACTGCGAAGTTCTCATGGGGTCCGGTGTTTCAACATTGCCAGGCCGTTGGCTCCCATGGCTTTATCCTACATTAATACAAATCTACACGAACACAATGTTGCGATACAGGCGACAACAAATAACAATCAATAAAATCATTAAAAATGAAATGAAACGCGTAATAGTACATTATGCAACGAGCCTATAATGGCTATAATTAAGACACGAGTATTTTTATAAAACGAGCGTATGCGAGTTTTATAATTTCCATACGAGTGTCTTAATTACCATTATAGGCGAGTTGCATACGACTGTTTATGTTCGACGATAATTATAACTTTATTATATGTTTTAACATAAATATTCATAAATATCTGTTCAGTCACTAAAATGTTGTGATCGGGTGCTGCGGTGAGTAGTATATATCTTTTTTCCAAGCTCTCTGGACAACCGACGCATGCGCTCTGTGTGCTTCAATGCCAGATTTTCAGATTGTGCATCAGTATTCAGTAAAACTGTCACCGAAGTCGTTTCAATACAACGCGCTGTATAGAAATTGGACTTGAGGATATTAAGGTACAGTGCTATTTCTTTTCTCATATTCATCAGTTTATTTACGCGAACATATGGACGGTGCACTTTCGGTAATTTATATAGACATGTTGGATTTTGAGCGCATGCGCGAAGTTATCCTTATCTAATTGGTCACACAACTCTTTCTTGAGCTCTGATTGGTGGGAGAAACTGTTTCATAATGAAAAATAGTGTTATAATGAGCCTCATTATGAAACAGTTTTCTGACACATAATAGTTAGGGTCGAACATAAATATAGCTTATTTAACCCAAGCTGTACACGATTGGACCCTGGATCTGTTTTATGACAAGGGGCCCTAAATAATCAAACACATATCAATCAAATATTGATTACACAATAAGAACACACCAAAAGTGCTATACACAATTTATTCCTTTCTCAAAAGATGCCTCAAGGTTACCTTACATTCATTCCTTTTTCTTTCATTTATAGTCGTTTTACCCTCCAGGTTTGGTTTTTCCCTCGGACTCAGCGTGGGATCCCACCTTTTACCGCCTCCAGGGCAGTGTCCTGGAGCTTTAAACTTCAGGTCGGGGATACAACTGGGGAGTGGGACGAGCACCTCGCCCAGACGGCCTCACCTGCAAACCGAACAGGAGCCTTATGAGGGATGGGAAGATTGGGAGGGATAGGCAAGGAAGAGGGAAGGAGGCGGCCGTGGCCTTGACGCATCGCGAAGTGGGGCTTTGCTCTTTTCAGAGACTCCCTTCAGTGTACTGTAAATACAGTGTAAGGCACTGATAAATAAATATGAAATGAAATGGAATGAAATCCCGGCATTTGCCTGGAGACGAAGTGGGAAACCACGGAATACAACTTCGAGGATGGCTTAGGAGGGAATCGAACCCCCTCTACTCATTTGGACCACCCGAGGCTGCGTAGACCCCGTTCCAGTCCTCATACCACTTTTCAAATTTCGTGGCAGAGCCGGGAATCGAACCTCGGACCTCCGGGGTGGCAGCTAAACACGCTGACCTCTACACCACGGAGACGACTTACCTTACATACAAATACATTTAAGTCTCCAAAAGGAGTTTCTGAATCAATCACAGAGGGGTCTAAAGCCTCCTACAGTCAACAACGGATAAACCAAATGCATTCAAACTGACAATCTGCGGTGTTACGGATGTCTCAAAAAATCAGACACATGAATCTGAAAAGTATTCAAAGTCTACAAACTCCACAGATTATTATTATTGTTATAATTATTAATTTTATGTGTCCTAGGAACGGAACACCATGATTTCACTGCTAATCTCACCAGCTGTGAGTACTTTTTTTTTTTTGGTACAACCATAGGCTATATTGGGCAGTGACCTACCAACGCCTGTCGGCCTCTAAGGCACACGTGACTTCAAACCTACCTTACGTTATGGACCAATCTCTTCTTTGTACTGCGATGAATATGTCAATACTTTACAAAGTGTGCGTATAACATAACGAAGACCTAAGGGTAACCATCCCCTGGCATTACACTTCCAAGCATACGTGACTTGGGCACGAACACGCACTGTATCGGCGAATTGACACACATAATGCACATATGGCACAACCTACCCTATGGTACCTGCCTCATTGGTCCAACTCGGCATCCCTGTCTAGTCACGTGCCTTGCTTCATCTCACATAAACAGCCAAAGTAAAATCCTATCTAGTATCTGTCCAGAATAGGCACAGATGACCAATAAAACCAGTTTCTATTCAAACCAAATTTCACTGAATGTGGATCATATTGTCAATTTCAGCAGTTATTATTATCATAGTCAATGTTAGCTAAATGGACATCTATTTCTCCATGATTTAACATAATTATTATTGGCAGCTTAGGCTTTCACGGCCGGCGTTCATAATTGAGTACAAGTTTTTCGGGCTTGTAGGCCGTGGTCCAGATATCCTGTCTGGACCACGGCCTACAAGCCCGAAAATCTTGTGCTTAATTATAATTATTATTAATCACATCCTATTATTAATATCCTCAATGTTACTTCATTGCAGTCATATTATTATTACTAGAAAGCGCTATAGTATCAAGGAGCTTAGATATCTAAGCTCCTTGACTTCCATAGCGTTCCAAGGAACAACAAAATTCGACATGCAAGCTGCTCTCTGGGCGTCAAATAACAAAGCTTGCACCCGGCACCTGAGGCCATACAATATTATTATTATCATCATCCTGTTTATAGGTTAAATCATGCTACCCGTTCAATACATTTCAATAAATACGGAATCAATCAAGAAGGAGAAAAATATAAACAAATCCAGTTCAATCATTATTTACAATGTCACGCCATAGAGTCTACCATTTCTTCATTTAATCAAAACTAAAATATCCCATATATTAAATGGGCTAAATACAATACTAAATTCCTCTCTGAACTTCATATCACAATGATACTTAAAATATGACGGAATGCGTACTCATCTGATATCCATGGATTTGGTTGTTAAAATAGACTTTCATCCCATGTTAAATTTAGTGTTGGACCATCTTCACTTGGCCGTCCTGGGTTCTTAATGCTGGGAGGATCTACATGATTTGCTGTGTGTATCTAAATTGCAACACTCATGCCTCATTATAACACTGGCATATAAACATATTATATTTACATTTCTCTTACACAGGAGCAGATGACCTCGTAGTTCCGCCCCTCAAAACAACAATAACTAACTAACTTTCTCTTACACTGGTCCAGTGGTTCTCCACAAAGCAGTCCGTGGTTGCCCGATTGTCTATGGTACGGTCGGTACTGGGTTCGAACACACTATATTTTACACAGGCCAGCTTTACGTGAGATTGTCCACGTTATTATTACGCACACGCAATATAACAGAGCTCGACTACCACTAGGATTGTTCAATCACTGGCTGGTTTAGCCAGTGTGTTCACACACTGTTATTATGCTGATTTATGTTTCAGCTACTTTAGCACTGCCGTTAATTACTGTTTTGTAATTGTTAGTAATATTTATTATACTACTGATGATATTATGTTGTTTCGTCTTGCCGATTTATAAGGAAAGGCTTTGTCCATCATTGCACTTGCGGACAATAACACCCACTTTTCTTCATCAGAGCGTCAGAGTTTGACGGAAGACTGTCCCGGTTAGTTGTGCTCCGTTCGTATGTATTGGACTGGGGATAAATAGTTCCTACACCTATGGTAGTGATTCGTTTTATTTTTTGTTATCCCACTGATAACAGGCGTGAAACTTCCCAAGAATGCACATTAATTTATTCTCTTTCACAATCTGAATATTGCGGCTTATGATCGTGAGATTAATGGTCACGTAAAACTACAAGCTTCCTTCTTTTCCTTTGCATTCTGAATAATATTTTTAGAAATCGATCGTACATTTTTATGTAAATGTGATCGCGTATGTCCTCCCTACTCCTGCTCCTGCGGTAAATCCTCATTTTGGCTGGGTATCCACGTCATGCTATTCTTTCAAAGGTCAAGACATAATTTATCCAAATTTTACATCTTAGAGCGGCTTATTGTTTGATAATTATGAGTTACCGGTAACTTTACTGATTTCCATGATGTCTTTTATTAATTCCCATGTTCTCTAGATATCGCAATCTCCAAATCATGCCTATATGTCACGTGATTTCTTCCTCAGAAACATTATCGTATTAACCCATTCCGCAGCAATGACGGTTACAACAGTCACAAACTTTGCATTCATTAACATGCAATGACAAATACAACCGTCACCAAGTATGCAAGTCGTAAATACACCTGTCTGACCAACGATTTACTTCGATTGTGATATTGTACTTTAGAAGTTTATTGTGTTCCTAGATAACGGCAGCGTGTTTACATATCAATGTTATTATCCGAAGGCCATTTCGTCAATTTATTTTTTGCTTCTAAAGTTGGTCATTTTGTTCATGAAATGAATGCTACTGAGCAAGATGTCATGTAAACATTGCGAGGAGGAAGAGGAAAGAATTTGGCAATTCCTTCTTGATAGCGGTGATGAAGATTACTCAGTATTATCTGATAGTAGTTTTAGCAGCGATAGTGCGTCTGAGATTCGTGGCTCCCCTCACGAAAGCGTTAATGAGGATGAAGATAACTCCATGCATAACCTCACCACATCGAGCATTTGGAGTTGGATTGGTTAGTAATATTCCGAAAGGCAATGCATGTGCAGTTGCTGGGGAGCTGAATACTATAGTCAGGAGGCGTCTGGGTGTTAATCCTATAGAATATGAAGTTGTGCGTCAGTTCCTTACTGACACTTTTTGAGACGTAATTTTCAAGCAAACCAATGACTATGGAAGTAAAATCCTTGATTCTATTGAAAACGACCCAATAAAAAAAAAGTCGTATGACGAAGCTCGCTGGTTCCCAGTCACTTCAGATAAGCTAAAAGCAATTAATGCTCTTTGTATATTGATCTCACAGTCAAAGGAATCAACACAGCAAACTAATTAAACGAAGGGCTCTGGAGTCGCCTATATTTTGAGAAACAATGCCCTACAGAAGATTTGCAACAAATGCAAAGTTGCGTTCCAAACGGATGGATGTTTCAAGGTGTACCATACCTTAAAAGACTACAGTTAATTTTGGGAAGTTAAACTGTTACCAAAAATGTTATTAGTTTGATGCAGTATGCTTTTGCAACCGTTTTAGCATCCATAACTTATAATCACATTCCAAGGTACATTTTTCAAGAGAAATAATTGCATGGCAATGGGTATCACACAAGGGTAAGTGATTCCCCCGAGCCTCTCTGTGTGATTCCTGGTGTTCATTCTCTGTACATCTGGCTGTTATTTATTTCCTGTCGGCGCCAAGTTGTCCCTCTCTCATAAACAAGGGTTGGGCCTCAGTTACTATGTAGCTTTTTGGTAGCCGTATGAAATATTATTTTTACTTCAGAATTTATTTAAATCCAATGCAAGTAGTATAATTCGCTAGACTTTGAATATTGCATCATCATGACCAGAAATTGCGTAATCCTGATGACGTCATTCCTGATTACGTCATGGGCCCTTAGAGCGAGCACATGGTCCAGGAGCGAACATGTGCACTGCACGTGTTAGCGTGGGAAGGGGTTGACCTTTTGGCTTGTTTGTGCGATGATGATAAAAAGTTAATGGGTGTTGACGTCATGGGGGTTGTTTATTAGGATGCTAACTGTCATCTGACACCCATGCGAGTGTGAGCATGTGTGCCAGTGCGAGCGATCCGCACATGTGGTGTGCAGCTGTTATGTTTTTTTGTCCGCGTCGGGTGGGCTGAGCGGAGAGGCGGTTCCTATCCACACATGTGGTGTGCAGCTGTTATTGTTTTTGCTTAGGATGCTAACCATCATTTGACACCCGTGCAAGTTTGACCATGTGCAGCAGTGTGATTGATCTCGTCTGCTGTGTTCGCGTGAGACAGAGTTGACCTTTAACGTCATTGGCTAAGAATGTAATCTTTGACTTCTTTAAGCAATAGTGGAAAAAAGAAATGTTTGCGTTAGAAGCTAGTTTGCAGCATATGGTTTCTGGAGTGTGGGTGGGGGTGAAGGATATATAAATGGACGAGTGCATGGAAGAGTTTAACTTTTACTTTTGCGCGAAGAGTGTGTGTGTGTGTGTGAAAGAAATAAAGAAAGTCAACGACGAGGAACAAATTGTGTGATGGAAGCTCTAACGAAGTTCAATAACTTATCATCTTGTACTGAGTATTCTAATAAGAAACTAGCAGAACTAGTCATTGATTTACCATATGTGGTCCAAATTATTCGCCCCGTACAGACGAGGTTTGGAAGAAAAATAGTGGTGGACATTAACATTGAAGATGAAGTAACAAGTGTATTTCTACCAGCAGTATTTTCAAAATTAAGCGCATCAGAGATCGATGAACTAAACTCAATGGGAGGCACACTGATGCCGGTGTATTTGGGGGTGAAGAACCGCTCACATCAAGTCATTTTGAAACAGTACTCGAAGGCAAACTGATGACGGTGTATTTTGGGTTGAAGAACCGCTCACATCAACATGTTTTGGTGAGTATTGGATTATATATATTTTATGTATTGATTGATATAACGATTGATATATTTAGTTGCTAATTAATTCTTAATTTGTTTAATTGTTCAGATTATCTAAAAAACTAATAAAACAACCAGCATAATGAAGTGGAAAACTGTTAATTTCCTGAGTGGAACTGAACATCGATCGCACCCGCTAATAGAGTATCATCGTGTATGCTTTCAACAACCGAAAGAAGAGGAAGAAGATGATAACGAGGTGAGTCGTAATGAGAAAGAAGCTTGTTTTAACAAATGGACATCTTCGAGTGGAATTTCAACATTTTCAGTCTACGTTACCAATGTTAGCAAATCAGAGGATAGTCAGCGAGAGGTGACAGAAACAGTTCTAAGATATCTATTGAAAGAATTATGTGAAGATGAACATTTTATTTGTTTCTTCGGATACAATACATTTGATGAAGTTTTCAAAATCGAATTTTCCAAGACTTGTTACGATGTAACAAAATTGAATGAGTATAGGAACAATTTGCTTGGTAAACTTCAGGATGAATTTCCTTTTGAGGCTGTTCATTGTTCATTGGAGATTACAGGCAGTAATTTATCACAATGGCTTGAATATACTTTAAAAGATTATAGGTTTATGGTAAACCGATGTTACAGTAACTGCTGGTGGTGTATTAACAATAGTGCAAATTGGACGTATGCTTAGACATCAGTGATGGTACACCAACTGTTAGTGGTGTATTAACTTTAGTGCAAATTGGACAATTGCTTAGACAACACCAACAATGACCTCGCCTCCTAGCAAACGTAGAAAGGTCGATATTGTAATACATAATAACAGTGAAAATATAAGAAACCAATTGGACGATGCATTTGAAAGTGTTTCTAATTTTCGAAGTGAACTAAACGGTGCTATTTCAGTATCATACCAAATCGGGGGAAACACTCAAACCGAGTTGATTGAGAACAGTGATGAGTTGATTGAATGTTGGAGAGTTATTAGTGAGCACATATTGCAACAAGCTGTGAATTTCGAAGAAATTACAATTCAAATAAAGGATGAATCTTTCTTGAGCTGTGAGTTAATTGAAACGGCATTCAATTCTAGAGTGTACACACTTGCAGTATCAAATGTTAAGAATGAGTTTTTGGATCCTCGCGAATTTTTAGCGAATGCTAATATTTGGTTTACAAAGTATGTTAAGAAAGCGTTAACTGTACAAGCTTTAAAGGTGAATTCAGTTTTGTGTGCACAATATGTGCTTCGCGACATATCAGAAACAAAATATTTTGCTATCAAAAATGAGGTAGTTTTCGAGTATACTGATTTAAATGAATTTTATAATAAGAATATCATTGAAGGTACATTGACAAAAATGAGCGAATTTGAAGCAAATGGTTCCGGGTGGGCTTTAGAAAAAATTCATAGTTTGAGAATTAATATAAATAAATATGTTGGATTTCAAGTAGGAATGTCCAATACTAGTCGATTGCCTGATGTAATAGTCAATAAACATGCAGTGCTAAATTTGTATGATACAAAGGAAGCTTGTTTTGCGTGGAGTGTGGTTGCTGGTTTGTATCCAAAAACTCGAAACGTGAATCATCTTTCTTCCTATCCTAATTACAGAGATGTTTTAAATTTAGATGGAATTCCAATTCCGATGGAAATGAAATATTTAAACAAGTTTGAAAACCAAAACAATATTTCTGTAAATGTGTATGGAGCACAATATGATGAAAACAATTGGGTATGTATGGGAACAAACGAAGTAAAAGGAAAAAAAACTTTTACTATTGTACCTTTGTATGTATCAGATAAAGTATATGAAAGGAGTGTAGACTTATTGATGTTGCAGATTGGAAACAGTGAAAGTTATCACTTTTGTTTAATTAGAAATCTTGCTCGCCTTGTGCGTTCAAGCGTCACTAGCACTCAGAGAAGGATTTATATATGCAGACTTTGTTTGTCATATTATTTTCTTGAGGATGAGTTAAATGTTCACTTTGCAGACTGTAAACAGTTTCCTGTTGCAAAAAGCATAATGCCGACTGATGAACAAAGATTTGTTAATTTTACAGAATTCCGAGTTAAAGATACAGTTCCATTTATAATATATGCAGACACTGAATGCGTCTTGTCTCCAATTTCCTCCTGTTTTCCAAATAGTGACATTCCTAACTCTACTTTAACACATAAACATATTCCTTACAGCATTTCTTTATACCTTCATTGTAATTTCGATAGTGAATTGTGCAGTTTCAAACTCTTTAGGGGAAATAATTGCATTGAATTGTTTGTAAAGGAACTTTATAGTATTGTGGATAAACTTCAAACATATTACTTATCGGTTAAGCCAATGTTAAAGATGACCGAAAATGAAGAAAGATTATTTTTGTCAAGTAAAATGTGTCACATTTGCGAGAAACCGATTGCAGTTAATGAACTCAAAGTACGCGATCATTGTCACTTAACTGGAAAATATAGAGGAAGCGCACACAATAGTTGTAATTTAAATTACAAAGTAACAAAGGTTTTGCCTATAGCATTTCATAATCTAACGGCCTATGATGGACATTTTATAATTAAAGAAATTTGTGAGAAACGTGATGGAGAGGTGTTACATAATCCTGGTAATATAAGTTTGTTGGCGGTGAATATGGAACGTTATAAAGGGTTTACAAAGTATGTACGGGTTAAGAATGGATTCATTCAGTTAAGATTTTTCGATACATATAATTTCTTGTCCTGTTCACTAGATCAATGTTCATCTTCGTTAAGTGAAGATTCAAAGCAAATAACTCGACGTTATTTTAATGATGATGCACAGTTTCGACTTACTGCGAGAAAAGGCGTGTTTCCCTATGAATACGTCACGAGTATGGATGTACTTAACGAAACTAAATTACCTGAAATATCCAAGTTTTATAGCAGTCTTAATGATCAAACAATATCGAATGAAGAGTATGAGTTTGCTCAATCGGTGTGGGAAACGTTTTCATGTCAAACATTAGGAGAATACGCCGATTTGTATTTAAAAGTTGACACACTTCTTTTGGCGGATGTCTTTGAAAATTTTAGATCGAATGGCATGGAAACTTATGGCATTGATGCAGCTCATTTTTACACTGCTCCATCTATGTCTTGGTGTGCTATGAAAAAGATAACCAACGTTCAACTTGAATTGCTTCAAGATATTGATATGTTACACTTTTTTGAACGATCTATTCGAGGAGGAAATGTTCAGTGTATAACACGACATGCGATTGCTAATAATAAGTATATGAAAACTTATGATGAGAAAAAGCAAGAGTCCTACATAATGTACTTTGACATTAATAATTTATATGGATATGCGATGATGGAATATCTTCCAACGGGCGGGTTTAAATGGGTTGCAAATGTTGAAGGCTTTGATGTTTTAACTATTGATGATACTTCAGAAATTGGATATATTTTGGAAGTAGATTTGACTTATCCTCAAGAGTTACATGACAAACATTCAGATTACCCTCTATGTCCCGAAAAGTTGACAAAGCTAATGGCTACCCTAGATAATAAAGAACGTTATGTTTTGCATTATAGATTGTTAAAGCAATGTATTCAACTAGGAATGAAATTAGATCGTATTCACAGAATAATTGAATTCAATCAGAGCCAATGGCTAAAACCATATATTGATGTGAACACCGAGAAACGAAAACATGCCAAAAATGATTTTGAAAAGAATTTTTATAAATTGATGAATAATGCAATTTTTGGTCGTTCACTGATGAATGTGAGGAAGTTAAGGGACATCAAATGGGTCACCAAATGGCATGGAGCTCGTGGTGCTAGGTCTTTAATAGCTAAGGCTAATTTTAAACATAGAATTATATTCGATGAACAATGTATGGTCATCGAGATGAGTAGACTAAAGATTTTTCACAATCAACCAGTATATGTTGGTGCATCTATATTAGATTTGTCTAAATGTAAAATGAATGACTTTCATTACAATGTTATTTTAGCAAATCCTGAATCAAATGTGAGGTTGTTATACACAGACACCGATAGTTTTATGTATATATTCTATGATGATATTTATGAGTTCATGAAACACCATTCAAATTTGTTTGATACTGGAAACTATGAAACAAACAATCCTTTTGGCATTGTGAGACAAAATAAAGGTGAAATTGGTTTAATGAAAGATGAAAATGCTGGAAGGATTGTTGAAGAATTTGTGGGATTACGACCCAAAATGTATGCAATAAAATTGTGTGATGAAATGAATAGCTTGTGTAAGGCTAAAGGCATTAAGAAGAGTGTGAGTAAAAGTATGAATATTGATGAGTATCGAAAGTGTCTTTATAACAGAGATAAAGTCAACAAAGTTCAAGTTTGTATAATTTCAAAATCTCATTCTGTATTTACTGTTCGGCAAAATAAGTTGGCAATTTCATCAAACGAAGATAAAAGACACATAACTGAAAACGGAATTGATACTTTACCGTTTGGTCATTTTTCTCTATCCTTCACCCCCACCCACACTCCAGAAACCATATGCTGCAAACTAGCTTCTAACGCAAACATTTCTTTTTTCCACTATTGCTTAAAGAAGTCAAAGATTACATTCTTAGCCAATGACGTTAAAGGTCAACTCTGTCTCACGCGAACACAGCAGACGAGATCAATCACACTGCTGCACATGGTCAAACTTGCACGGGTGTCAAATGATGGTTAGCATCCTAAGCAAAAACAATAACAGCTGCACACCACATGTGTGAATAGGAACCGCCTCTCCGCTCAGCCCACCCGACGCGGACAAAAAAACATAACAGCTGCACACCACATGTGCGGATCGCTCGCACTGGCACACATGCTCACACTCGCATGGGTGTCAGATGACAGTTAGCATCCTAATAAACAACCCCCATGACGTCAACACCCATTAACTTTTTATCATCATCGCACAAACAAGCCAAAAGGTCAACCCCTTCCCACGCTAACACGTGCAGTGCACATGTTCGCTCCTGGACCATGTGCTCGCTCTAAGGGCCCATGACGTAATCAGGAATGACGTCATCAGGATTACGCAATTTCTGGTCATGATGATGCAATATTCAAAGTCTAGCGAATTATACTACTAATGCAGCCCTGCAAGGGTGCAATATAGGCCTATATGTATACCAAGTTATAAAATACCGACCCCAAGGTGTTGGAGTAACATGCCTGCCTCTCACCTGGAGGCGCTGGGTTCGATTCCCGGCTCCTTTAGGGATTCTAGTAACTGACGTGAGAGCTGGAACGGGTTGTACTCAGCCTCGTGAGGAAAATTGAGTAGTTGTCTGATCAGAGATGCAGCGCTCCGGTCAAGAAAACCAGGATTAACGGCCGAGGAGACTCAACGTGGTGACCGCGCGCCACCCCACAATCTGTTGGCCGTTAGAGCTGCGCATCGGCCACTAAGTAGGCCAAGGATTTTCAGGGAATAAGTACCACGGGGTTTATATTGTTGTTGATATAAAATAAGAATTCAGTGTGAACTGTTCGCAATATCAACATTCAATTGCAAAACATAACGAGCAAGTGAATAAAAACAGGTACCGTATACCTTTAATCTAATGATCAATTTTATTCGTTTCTGTGGTGCCTTCAAGTTAGCATTAAGGGGTCACAAGGAGTCCAAATACTCGGAAAATCGAAGGATTTTTCGCGAGTTGATAAATGTTAGTATTCAGTTGAATAACGAATTCAAAGACAGCACCTTAATACAACATCAGTATTGTTACGTGCCACCCCCTAGTGGCAATTCCGTTAACTGGATTACGGAGGGTAGAAAGCACAACACCAATTACTGCTCTAAAGAGAAGTTAGCTTTATTGCTTGCAGGAAAGATACGCCACTCAACAGCAAATACAAGCAATTAGAACCTCACTCCAGTTTCCTCAAGTCTCTTCCTTGAGCGCTCTTGCCCCTTTCACTTCTCAACAAACCACAGAAGTAAAACCGTCTTAATGAGTCCGGTGGCCTTGACAGAAGCTACCTGCACCTCTTCCTCATGTACACCAACTACAGTTACTTACGATATTCCGCTACACGCTATTTCGCTGTCCACAAGCTGGGGGAAACAATGTCACTGGATTTCGTAACTCGCACGGCACTTCGTCACCACACTTCTGTCGCTCAGGAAAGACGCTCGCACTAGCTCGTAAAACACACACCCACAGAAAACTCGGTCCCCTCTCTGTTGAAGCCGCTTATATAGCAGGCTGGTGACTCAATGAATTCTAGAATCGTCCAGGACACACGGCTTCTCGACATTTCCTTCACTGGCTGGGTCACGAATATTCTGGACCATCCCTTTCACTTCGCAGTCCGTTGCGTAACGCGCACGTAATACACTGAGGCAGAGCACACACAGCCCGGGGGAGCTGTGACTCATGCGGCGAGCGACAAAACAAACTCACAGCCGTAACACCACCCCCTTCCTAAAAGGCTGATCGTCCCGATCAATCATTGGTCCGTCTGTGTCCCTCCGTAGGCTGCCAGGTGATCTCGATGCACGATCTTCATCTTCGCCCTCGGGCTCCGCTGGATCCTGTAGACGACATCGTTGATCCGTTTCACGACTCGGCACGGGCCCTCCCAGGACTTCTGCAGTTTGGGTGTCAGGCCTTTCTTCCGTAATGGGTTGAAGAGCCAGACCAGGTCGTCCTCGTGGAATCCGCCGGCATCCGTCTGTTGGTCGTATCGGGTCTTCATTCGGTCGGTCTCGATCCGCAGTTTCCTCCTCGCGAACGCGTGCACGTCCTCCAGTTGGTCGACCAGTTTTTGACAATACTGTCTTACCGGGACCGGATCATTCCCAGGTCGGCCGAAGGCAAGATCGACAGGTAGACGGAGCTCCCTCCCAAACATGGCCCGGGCTGGTGTGCACCCGGTGGCTTCATGCACGGCGGCGCGGTAGGCCAGGAGAAATAGTGGAAGATGTTTGTCCCAATCCCTCTGGTGCTTGCTGACGACTATTCGGAGATGATTCTCGATGGTGCGATTGAATCGCTCTACCATCCCGTCGGACTGAGGGTGTAGCGGCGTTGTCCTTGTCTTCCGGATTCCCAGCAGCTGGCATAGGTTCTGGAACACCTGCGACTCGAAGTTCCTCCCTTGGTCGGAGTGCAGCTCCAGGGGTACTCCGTACCGGATGACGAATTCCTTCACCAGGGTCTCTGCAATCGTCGCGGCTTCTTGGTTAGGAAGCGCATACGCCTCCGGCCATTTGGTAAAGTAGTCGCTGACGACCAATATGTAGCGGTTCCCTGCCTCGCTTAACGGGAATGGCCCAGCAACATCGATGGCCACTCTCTCCATGGGGCCGCCCACGTTGTAGGTCTTCAGTGGACCCCGTCGTCTTCGTCCTGGGCCCTTGCTGGCTGCGCAATCGTGGCACCTCGCGCAGTGGTTCTCTACGTCAGTTCGGCATCCGATCCAGTAGAACCGCTCTCTCAGCTTCTCCAGGGTCTTCTCTATCCCTAGGTGTCCACCAGATGATCCTCCATGGACTTCCTTCAGGACTTCCTCCGTCATAGCCTTTGGAACGCCGACTTGTTCCCGAGATGTCTTCCCGTCGGTGCTCTCCCAGGTACGGCATATGGGGCCATCCCTCACAACCAGCGAGCGAGTCGCACTGCGCCCAGTAGGACTTAAACTTTGGGCTGCAGTCACTCACAATGTTCCACCCGGGTCTGGGGACACAGGCCCTCTTCCATTCGGCTATCAGTCCCAGGTCATCATCTTCTGCTTGTGCCCGCGTGAAAGATTCGCGGCTCCAGTTCCCTTGAAGTTCCACGGTAGTCCGTCGGCACTGTATCCCAGTGTTCTCCCACTCCTAGTACAGAAGGTGCAGTCTTCGGGGCACGGTCTTCGTGACAGGGCGTCGGCATTAGAATGCAGTTGGCCTTTCCTGTGCTGGATCTCGAAGTTGTAGTGTTGAAGCCCCTCTAACCACCGCGCGAGTTGACCCTCGGGCTGTTTGAAGTTCAGGAGCCACCGCAGGGATGCATGGTCGGTCCTGAAGAGAAATTCTTGCCCGTACAGGTACTTGTGGAAGTGTTCGATGGTCTTCACGATGGCGAGCAGTTCCTTCCTGGTGACGCAGTAGTTCCTCTCTGGCTTTGACAAGGCTTTGCTGAAGTAGGCCACTACTCTCTCCTCGCCGTCCACTATTTGCGACAGGATTCCCCCTATACCAAAGTCGCTGGCATCGGTATCGATGATGAACCTTGTTCCAGGTCTGGGGTAGGCCAGAATAGGCACGGTGCACAGAGCCTGCTTGAGTTGTTCGAAGGCACTGTGGCATTCTGCTGTCCATGTGAAGAGTTGGTCCTTCTCTGTCAGTCGATGCAGTGGTTTGGCGATGTCGGCGAATCCTCTCACGAAGCGACGGTAATAAGTGCAGAGTCCCAGGAAGCTTCGTAGTTGGGACTTGTCCTTCGGAACAGGCCACTCCCTCACAGCTGCGGTCTTTTCTGGGTCGGTGCGCACCCCTTCCTCCGAGACAATATGCCCAAGGTACTGGACCTGCTTCTGGAAGAGCTGACACTTCTTGGGGCTCAACTTCAGCTGGGCAGCCCGTAGCTTCACCAAGATCTCCTTCAGGTTGCTGTAGTGCTCCTCGAAGCTTTTTCCCAGAACGATGACGTCGTCTAGGTAGACCAGGTAGGTCTTGCAGTGTAGTCCCCTCAGAATGGACTCCATTAGCCTTTCGAAGGTCGCAGGAGCGTTGCACAGACCGAATGGCATGACGGTGAACTGCCAGAGCCCGCTGCCCACAGAGAACGCCGTTTTCTCGCGGTCCTTAGGGTGGACCTCCACCTGCCAGTAGCCACTCTTCAAATCCAAGGTGGAGAACCATCTTGATCCTGATATGGTGTCCAGCGTGTCGTCGATCCGGGGTAGAGGGTAGCTGTCCTTCTTCGTGACGTCGTTCACCCGCCTGTAGTCCACGCAGAACCTGGTGGAACCGTCCTTCTTCTTCACTAGCACGACCGGAGAACTCCAAGGACTATGTGATGGCTCGATCACCCCTTGCTCCTTCATCTCTTCTACCATCCGGTCGACTTCGGCTTGCTTGGCGAGCGGGACACGTCGGAATGGGGCCCTAATCGGTGCGCTGTCCCCAACGTCGATTCTGTGCTGGACCAAGCTTGTCCTACCGAAGTCTTTGCTCCCCACGGAGAAGACATCCTGGAATTCGCGTAGCAGGTACTGAAGTTGGCGTGATTGCTCTTCGTCTAAATGGTCCTGGGATCCTTGGTACAGCTTCTGTAGTTCTTCTGGCAGGGCGCGTCTTCTTCGGTTGTCCGTCTGCGGGTGTCCGTCCGTCGTGTCTGTGATGCGGGCAATCGAGGTAACGGGTTCGCAGACTCCTAGGTTGGTGTCCCGGTGAACCGTAATATCGTAGTCGTTCAGGTTGGACAGGCGGACGTACGGCCGAGGCGTCGTGTTGATGAGGGTCTTGGAAACTAGCAATCCTTTTGTCTGGATGTCCTCATATTTTGGCTCGATGATAGCCGCCACTCCCTCAGCAGTTCCGTCGACAATTACGGCGGCGCTGACCTCCGTCCTGGCAGGAACGATGACGTCCTCTCTCAGCCTTACTCGTCGTGCGGTGACGGCCTCGTGTGCTGGTTGCAAAGCAAGTTCCTCAACTCCGAAGTGCAGAGTGTTGGTACTCAAGTCCAAGATGATGTTGTTCTGGTCCAGGAAGTCCAGTCCGATGATCACTTCGTTTGATACGTCAGCCACAAGCACTGGATGCTTCACCACCCGTCGACCAATGACGAGCTCCAGTGATGCTTCACCATGTACCGTCGCGGTCTCTCCGGCCTCGGTTATTAGCTGGAGGTTCCTTTGTGTGGGTTGCACTCTCCACTTCGGGATCATGGTGGGATTGACGATGGTCCTCGACGCTCCCGTGTCGATCAGCATGGGCCAGCTCACTCCGTTGACGACTCCGTCGACCATCAGGCTGCTATTGTCCCTCCGTAACTTCGTCACACGCACTTGGACTGCTGGGGCTTGACGACTGTCACAAGCCAACCTTTGCCCCCCAAGGCTGGCTAATACTCGTTTCCCTGGGCCGCGCGGTTTTCAGACGACTGATTTCCCGTCGGATACCCTCGGCAGCGGCGATCACCGCAGTCCTTGCTCGGGTGGCCTTTCTTACCGCAGGCCCAGCAGGTTGGTAGTCCTCTTCCGGGCCACCTCTCCGGTTGTCTTCCGGCTGTGTCGTTGCTGGTGGTCCCGCGACTATCGAAGATACGGCTTAGCGCCTCCATCAATTCGTCGGCCAGGGGCTTGGTCTCGTTGGTTTTTGCTGGTTCGTCGACGTCCACTTGACGCACCCGCGCGTGCATTCTAGATGCCTGTTTTGCCGTCTCGAACTCAAGTGCGTGGCTCAGCGCATCTGCCAGGGTCTTATTGCGCGAGAGTCGCAGCGCCTGTTGAGTGTCCGAGTCCCGTAGCCCGTCGGTGAAGGTCTGCGTCGCAATCTGTTCCAGAAAGTCGGCCGGCGCTGTTGGATAGGCGAGCCTTACGAGGCGTGCGATGTCCATCTCGAACTCCTGCAGGGTTTCCGCGTTCTTCTGTACCCGGGTCCGGAGCTGCATCTGGTAGGCCTGGTGAAGATGGCTATCTCCATATCGGGACTCCATATGGGCGATCAGTGGAGCGTAGTCCTGGGATCCAGTCGGGATGGCCTGAAGGACGTTAAGGGCGTCACCTCTCAGCGCTACAATGAGAGCTGTAGCCTTTTCTGTGTTGTTCCAGTTATTTATGGAACAGGCCGCCTCGAACTGACGTAAGTAGGTGCTCCACGGGACCTTTCCGTCGAAGGTTGGGGGCGTCACTCTGCTATGTCCCGTTCCTGATATTCCCGGTGTAACGGTGGGCGGGCGTTGTCGCAGCTCGGCAACTTCCTCTCGTAGAGCGTTGAATTTCTCTTCCACCCCCGTCAGTGGGCGTTGGCGCAGCTCGGCAACTTCCTTTTGTAAGGCGTTGAATTTCTCCTCCACCCCCATCAGCGGGCGTTGCCACAGCTCGGCAACTTCCACTTGTAAGGCGTTGAATTTCTCCTCCACCCCCATCAGCGGGCGTTGGCGCAGCTCGGCAACTTCCACTTGTTAGGCGTCGAACTTCTTTTCCACTGCTGCGACTTCCTCACGTAGGCCCTGTTCTAATTTCCTTTGGCTCTCCTCTAATTTCGTCAGCAGACACTCTTCCAGATTTTTCTGGCCATCCAGAAATTTGGCGGTTAGGTCCTCTGCTAACTTATTCTGGCCATCCTTCAGGTCCTCTGCTAACTTCTTCTGGCCATCCTCCATCTTCTTCTGGCCGTCTTCCATCTTCTTCAGGTCATCCTTCAGGTCCTTCTGGCCGTCTTCCATCTTAGCTTCCATGCCACTTAACTTTTCTAGCAATGCTGCCAATTGCGCCTCCATTTTAGTTGTTTGTCTTGTTAAGGGCATGCACTCACAGGAAAATTAGAGAAAAATGACCTGCTCGGGTTTTGAAACCAGGACCGTCAGGTGTAGTGCTTGAGTTCGTAATCCGGCTTCTGACACCAGTTGTTACGTGCCACCCCCTAGTGGCAATTCCGTTAACTGGATTACAGAGGGTAGAAAGCACAACACCAATTACTGCTTTAAAGAGAAGTTACCTTTATTGCTTGCAGGAAAGATACGCCACTCAACAGCAAATACAAGCAATTAGAACCTTACTCCAGTTTTCTCAAGTCTCTTCCTTGAGCGCTCTTGCCCCTTTCACTTCTCAACAAACCACAGTAGTAAAACCGTCTTAATGAGTCCGGTGGCCTTGACAGAAGCTACCTGCACCTCTTCCTCATGTACACCAAGTACAGTTACTTACGATATTCCACTACACGCTATTTCGCTGTCCACAAGCTGGGGGAAACAAATGTCACTGGATTTCGTAACTCGCACGGCACTTCGTCACCACACTTCTGTCGCTCAGGAAAGACGCTCGCACTAGCTCGCAAAACGCACACCCACAGAAAACTCGGCCCCTCACTGTTGAAGCCGCTTATATAGCAGGCTGTTGACTCAATGAATTCTAGAATCGTCCAGGACACACGGCTTCTCGACATTTCCTTCACTGGCTGGGTCACGAATATTCTGGACCATCCCTTTCACTTCTCAGTCCGTTGCGTAACGCGCACGTAATACACTGAGGCAGAGCACACACAGCCCGGGGGAGCTGTGACTCATGCGGCGAGCGACAAAACAAACTCACAGCCGTAACAGTATTTGCGGGTACATCAAAGACAATTCAGAACGATTTGATTCACTGTATGCTAAGAGTGTACCATGACGAAGTTACAAAGGAGATCAACAATGCAGATTATATAGCAGTGATTGCAGACGAATCAACATAATTTTCTTGCCAATTTCAATTAGTGATGCTAATACGCTGCATTATTGGTGGAAGACCCGTAGAAAGGTTCTAGTAGTTTCTAAATCCCCCAGGCCGTAATGGGCGCTCTATTTTAAAATTGTATATTAGAGGAACTTGAACCATTAATCGGTAATAATCCGAATAAATTGTTTGCCTGAAGTTCGACGGAGCATCCGTAAATAGTGGGAGGTTCAATGTTGTTCAAAAGCTAATACAGGGCAAATATCAGTTTGCAAATTATATGGATTGCTATGCATATTAAGTCAATCTAATCATGTTTAAGGCAGGGTGGATCAACCAGCAAGGTCGGATATTTTTTTAAACATTGACTGGAATGTGTGCTCTTTGAAAAAGAAAAAAACTTCCTCACAAAGGACTGAAATTCAGGTGTGATTGTGCGAAGTTCACAAACCAGGTGGAACTTTCGTTCTCACGGAGTAAATACGGCTTACGATTACCGCAAAGATTTAATCACACTTATGGAAACCATTGAAAGCAAAGCAGATATAACGTTACATACAACAATAACGCGATCACTCCATGGTGTAGCTGTCGACCCGGAGGTCGGGATTCGATTCCTGGCTTTGCCAAAAATTTTGATTCTGGTCTGAGGTGTTGGAACGGGGTTCACTCACCCTCGTAAGGCAAAACTGAGAAGAAGCAGGTTTGATTCTCATCTCAGCCAACCTGGAAGTGTTTTTTCCGTGGTTTGCCACTTTTACTCCAGGCAAATGCGGGGATGGTTCCTAACTCGAGTCCACGGTCGCCTCCATCCCAATCCTCACTTTAATTACAAATACACACACTAGTAAAGCCATCTCAATGACACAGATTATTAGACAAATACCACACACATCCAAGTACACGGGGCTAAATGACTACGATGTCCAAGGCCCCCAAATGAAACAACAATAACGCAAGCGTCTTCGTACAACCTATTGCTGAATGATGAACATGGTATATATTGCCTGTAATTCTTTCCACAAGGTTATGCCCCATGTTGAAATCATTTTCAAACAACTACAAAACATGCACTGATCCTGTTTAAGTTCGGAAACAAATTCGTAACTTTTAAATTAGTATGTAGTCAGTTAGGCAAAAAGTTGAATATAATCATAAAGAGGTTGAGACCGTACTAGGTAATACAAAGGAAGATGAGCCCCTAAATCGGCGAAGAAGTGAAGCTTGTAGAAATGACAAGAAAAGACACGCTTTAGAAGTCTGTAACGCCATTATCCTGGAAGTATAATCAAGGTTTCAATTTACTGGACATCTTGTAGAGTACGGACGGTAAGTTTATGTGGTGAGGCTTTGAGGTCATGATACTATATGAGTGGTAGGGAGCCGGAGCGCTTTAACTGCGCCGAGCTCAAGAACACGTGATATCGCCAGCACGGCGGACGACGAGTAACTGCTGTCTTTATTCCCCTACCTCTGCAACGTGTCTTGAAATCTGTCTGCCCAGAGCGGTCAGTTTGACATTGAAGCCTCACCACATACAATCCGTACTCTAGCTACGAGGTCATTTGCAGTGGAAGCATTTGATAAATACGAAAGATAAATACTCGTACCTTCGTGAAATTGTTAAAATATATCCATTTATAAAACAAAAGAATTTGAAAAAGTGAACTTTAAGTGTGCTATTGTAGACACGAATTGCGAAACGTTTCTGGCGTGATATCATTCTTGTTATTCATCATAAATGATGAATTGTGTGACACTTTTCATGAGACAGCTTTTAAAGTTGTTGATTACTATGCCTATGTTGGCATCAGAAGCTGAGAAGTTTTTTTTGCGTATGGCTTTTAGTGCCGGGAGTGTCCAAGGACATGTTCGGCTCGCCAGTTTGTAGCTCCTTCTAGGCGGATACCCAATGGGTGAGCTACAAGTACCGTCACGTGTGGAGTGTTGTCTGGGGAGAAAATTTTTGAATGTAAGGACGAGGAGTTGGAAGGTAGCGGCTGTGGCCTATAGTTAGGGACCAACCCCGGCATTTGCCTGGAAGGAAGATGGGAAACCACAGAAGACCATCTTCAAGGTTGCCGGCGGGGGGATTCGAACCTCCGCGCCTCCCGGATGTGAGCGACTGCCAGCAGGCATGCCGTAACGACCACGGCTAACTCACCCGGTAGCTGAGAAGTGTTTCTCCATGATAAAACGAATAAAGAATATCCTGAGAAACACAATGATGGAAGTAAAAAGATAATTTTAACAAAGAAAGTTATCGATGTGTTTGCCAGCAAGAAAGAACGACGCATGGACTTAAGTTATCGTGCATGTTAACTACATGCAGCACAATGTTCACCTGATAAAACTCAGGCGATAGTGTTTTGAAAATAATGTTATTTCAAGTACAATAGGCTACATTGGTTCTTTTTAGTTTAATATATATGCTATGCGTATGTAGACTGTAACATACGAACGATATAAATAGCGGTACACTTAATAGTGCGAACTGGGAACTAGTTTCTTTTAGGTAGATTTCATACGAAATTGCAATGGGTACCATGTTTCGACTTCCGGAAAATTTCGACATATCTTCGCGTTTCACATCCCCTATACCCCAAACTACCGTCAGTTTATATATAGCCTAATTAATATATATATCACTTTTTTGTGGACACGATAACTACCGCTATTTTCCACCAATCACTTTCAAATGTATACAAAAAATATTACATTATAGAATCTTGGTCGAATTCGTTAATGGGCAAAATCGAACCAAGGGGATAGAAATGGGGGTATGTTTTCTAAAAATTGAAATGTCGCTATATTTTTCTTAATATGTAAAAAAATCGAATCCATTCAAAGTTCATATCATTCTTCGGATAAGGGCCACAAATTTATCTCAGTTAAGTTTGTTTCATAGCACCAACTATTGTCCAAAGGGGGTGGGAAAATGGAGTTTTTTTTAGAAATAATGCCATAACTCCCTTAATAGGCCCAATATAAAAACCATTTGAAATTGTCTATAGTCCTCTACACATTACCTAAAACTTTTGTCTGAAATATTTTTTGATACGACCCACCCTTACGCTAAGGGATGGATAAATGTCCTCGATGAAGATGCCTAGTTGATGAGGGAACAGGGATGAGCTAAGCCGAAGACTGGTATCGCAAATTATTGCTGACTGTACAACGGATGTCATCAAAGCAATATTGATGTTGTTTTGACAGCCGTGTCGTTCTACTGACGAGCCAACTCCTGTCCGGATGGTCGGCAGTTGTGCTGGTGCAAGGTAAATAAGAGTAGACTATATTATAATTATAGGAAGATGGGGCTTCTCGTATGCTAAGCATGTAGAGCGTTTGTAAGTATACAACAGTTGGCAAATTTAGTGAATTCGAAATATTCTTCTTTGCCCGGTGAAATCTACCTCCGCCTTCCGGCGTGCCGAGAGGGATTTTTTAAAATCTTTATTTCGTTTGCAACGTTGTGAATGATTAGGGGCTGATTGGTAGCCTACCTGAAGGAGGCTGTATCTGCAGTAAGGAAATCTGCGCTGTGTTGTTAAGTCGTTAACATGAAACCACCAGCCGCTCGCCGATGCGTCAACACAATAATAAATCTAACTCTTGACTCAATAGGTTTGGTAGAGTTCGTATGACCACCCTTCGTGGTCTTGAGGCAGCGTTCTAGCTCCTCACCCGAGTGGTCTGGAACGGCGTTGACCCAGCGTCGTGATGACAATTAGGAAGCGATATTGAGTAGCGACACCGGGCAAGGAACAGAGAAATGCAGCTGAGGGAAACGTTGTGCTGACCACATGACCTCCCTTCCTCTGTAGACTTTGAGCTGGGCGGCAGCCGACTTGGACGCAATGGGCCTACGCGGTGTATGGTCGATTTTGTAAGGTATAAATACAAAACACTTATTATTATTATTATTATTATTATTATTGTCACCGGCCGCCACAGCAACAGAACTGAAAAACTAAATGGAGAAGAGGGACGGTAGCACAGCCGCTGTGGTCGCACCTCATGGTAGTATTGGTGTCAGGCAGTAGACCTTGGCTCACTTGGATGTCTAGCTTGAGAAACCATTGCACTGTGTGTTGCAATACGTATCATGCTCACTACCAGCAATAAACTAGTGTAGGAAGGTAAGGAACATCCTGAGAGGCAATGCAGTTCTTGATTCAGTGAACAAAACCCTTTTATATGTAGAGTTCGGTACTTTCCCTTAGTTTGGGAAAACATAATACACCTCTCCTGGCTTGGACATTCTTATTGCATTAATGCTCTGTCAATAGGAGACATCACATTATTATTATTATTATTATTATTATTATTATTATTATTATTATTATTATTATTATTATATATTCAGTTGGTAAGGCGTGACATTTGGTGTGACATTAGATGTAGTGTTTGGTACATTCCTTAAATTTGGGAAAATATAATACACCTCTGCTAGCATGGAGAGGTCACATGCCATCACATGCAATGTATTTGACAGCTATTGAGGGTAATGCTGTGCTGTTTCTCCTGTACGTATACTGGGCATTTCCTGCTACTCCTCCTGGCAAATGCTGGGATGGTACCATATTTTAAGCTCTGGGGCAACTTACAGTTACACACACTACTACAGTTCCAGTAACATAGGTCAGATCAGATAAATTCAATACACGCTAACTTACACGTGGATGGTGACCAAGATGTCCCAATAGAATAAAGGTCTGTGGCCGTAGATTATGAAAATCTTCTCACACTCTGGTGTGCTGCTGGCTGCGTGGCTCAGCAATAACGTTCCCGCCTGCTGCGGCCAAGGTTGCAGGATCGAATCCTGATGCAGTCAGCTGGCATTTGAGGGTGCGCAAATACGAGGGAGCCGTGTCAGTAGATTTACTGGCACGTTAAAGATCCCCTTCGGGAAAAAATCCGGCACCCCGGCGTCTCTAAAAGCCACAGTAGTTAAAAGGGACAAAATAAATATTATTACACTCTGGTGTGCCCAAAAGCAGTGTTTCTCATCGAGGGTACGCGTACCCCTGGGGGCACTTGGAAAGAATTGAGGGACACAATAGTTTATGCCTCTGATACTGCTAATGCAGTGTCCAAATAGCAATTTGTTGCTGTTGATTAATTTTGGGGGTTTCGTCATCGTGGTCATTTAGCCGCGTGCGTGTATACATATACAGTAATTTGTCTGATAACCCGCGTTATTGAAGTGTCTGTATAGCATGAATTTGTAATTAAAGTGAGGATTGGAAAGGAGGTGGCCGTGACCATACAGTAAGTTGGGAAACATCCCGGCATTTGCCTGGAGTAGAAGTGGGGAAACCACGGAAAACCACTTCCAGGATGGCAGAGGTGGGAATCGAATCCACCTCTTCTCATTTTTACCCCACGAGGCTGAGTATACTCCGTTCTAACCTTTAGAACAAAATAAAATGTCTTTGTAGAGCCGGCAATCGAACCCAGACCTCCAGGTGACAGCCAGGAACGCTAACTTCTATGCCAGGAGGTGGACCCATTCATTCAATTTTTGTAATGCTACTGTAAGATAACTTTATAGACGAAGTTTATAGCTAACTTCTTTCCTTCGCCTCTGCATATTTGTGTGAGTTGAGTGTTTCATATCTGACTGAAATGAAAAATATGGTCAGAAACCGTTTATATACCCACCATCCTACAGTAAAGTCAAGAATGGATCACGTAAAAACAGATTCAGATTTCCCATTAAATCCAATTTTCATAACCACCCTTACATTTTCTTTATACCTCAACTTCTAACAAACAAGGCTCTGAACTTTTATGTGGGGCTGATGACCAGGATGTCTCAACTGTGCAGCGCTGCAAGGCGGCGCGCGGCGTGTAGTCAGTCTCAAGGCGAGTGCTGAGTGGCTGTGTTGCGTTGTTTCAGTGTTGACTGGCGGCATGTAGGCATTATTAAAGAGAGCATTGAGTTAACTAGCTGTGTCTGTGTTTAATTGCTTCTAAAAAGTTATGGAGAAAAGAAAGTGTGATCAAAATGCTTCCAATAACAAGAAAGCAAAGGAAATCAATAACACCTGAAGAAAAGCTGAAAGTTATACAGCGATATGAAGGCAATGAGCGCACTGTGGACGTTGCCAGAGCTACAGGAATCTCGGTATCAACTCTGAGAACCATATAAGAAGTCAAGCAGAAAGAAAGCTGCAAAAGTGCGACCAGAATATTTCTGTCAATACGATAAAAGAGGACCCCGGCTTTAAAGTCTTCACTTTGTTGTTTGGAGGAAATGCGTCTCGAGACCATAAAATCAAAGCCCTGTTGGTTTATCATTCCAAGCACGAGCACTCAATTGCATTTCTTTAACACTCAAAGACTTTTTATTTTTCCCTTGAAATAGTCCGTATCTCCTATCTAACCCATTCACTTTACGCATTTTCGTATTTCGCGATGATTACTCGGAACGAATTCATCGCGTAAATCGGGGGATACCTTCTATGAATCTATTACAGCAATCAAACTGAAATTGTGTATGTTGATACAGTAGAGGAAATTAACATAAGTAGGATATATGAAAATAGGCTATTTAGTTCTTCACGGAACTACTTGTTCAAATAATAAAATAAGACCGTCAATTTTACTTTTTATGTTAGTATTCATTGCATTGATCCCTGCATGACTAACACACACATGTAAATGATGGAGCAGCATGATAGTAGGCTGTTACATGTTAAAATAGCTTTAATAATATCCTATTTACTATGGGGTATTTCACAATTATTGGACGCCTAAGGGGGTACTCTAATGAGAAACACTGATCTAGATTCTTGACATCCCCCTGGCTCAGTGAAATTTGCTGAAGGACTATTTAGTGTATTAACGTCCGTGGGGGGGAGTCTTCGAATGTATCCATGACCTCTCTGGATTTAGAACTTTCTATTAATTTATTTATTGAATGTTGAGTAACTTCTTCAAGGTACTTTACTGGAGAATTGCGTCTTACAGACCTACAATTTTTAGATTACAAGATTATTTTCGAATTCTGTTGAAATATATTTGATGTATGAACAATATTTTCCTGGGTTTTTGCTTCCATCCCTGATACATGAAGAGCCAAGACGAGTGGAGGAGGAGAGATGTTTCTGGCGAAGACTAATGAAGGGAAGAGATAGCTTGGTAGTGCACATACAACACCCAGATATAGCTTGGTTATGGAAGGAAGGGTTGAGGACAAGAACTGTAGGGTTAGGCCAATGCTATAATACGTTAAACAGGTTGCCTTGGATTGATGGTGTAGAGATGAATAGATTAGCTCAGGACAGGAAGTTACGGAGAGCTGCATCAAACCAATCTAAAGACTCAAGCACACCCTGAAAAGTAAGTGCTGATGATAATGGTTTGATGAAGCATACCGTATTTAGAAAAATACACTGAACAAATTTAACAGATACACTTAAAGCAACTTGAATGAGATGTACTTTTTCTAATTAGTCACATGACTGGTGTGAAGAATGTGACCTTGCCTTCCATGATCGATTAATTTCATTCTCTGTTTTCTTATTGGCCAGTTCTCAGTTGATTATGGCATTCATTAAGGCGGGTCAGTAAAATTACTTCCATGGGCCACCTCTCGAGAAGGCATGGTCTAGAGTCCAGATATCCTAACATGGTAAAACCTTGTCCTACGAGTTACAAATCTAACTCGTGAGTCAATCAGTCACATGAAAAATTAATTGAAGGGAGGGTTCTTAATTAGATCTAATCTCTTCAGCACATTAAAGTAGGCCGATTAGTACTCTGTGGAACTGCTTATGTAACTTGAATGTACCTGTCAATCATCATATACACGCTATTATTATTATTATTATTATTATTATTATTATTAGCCTATTATACTCACCTATACTATGAAAATAAGTTCACACAAAGAAATCTTGAATAATAATAATAATAATCTTCTTCTTTATTAGGAATATTCTACAAGACAGTATTTCTTTCCTTCAACCCAAAAATATTCTACTCCTCCGCAAATTTAGGTCCTCAGCATCTTCCTCAGTTAATCCTCTGGTAGCCATGCTTCTCTTTACACCATCCATCCAATGTTCTCTTGGTTTACCCCGTTTCCGTTTGCCTTCAATTTGCCAATGTAACATTAAATTTGGAGTTCTACTATTGTGCACCCTTTTCATATGTCCAAACAATTATAATCTTCTTTCTTCAAACACTTCTAGTCCATTCGTTTTACCTGCATAATTTCTCTGATTCTCGTATTTCTAATTTTATCCAAACTTGATTTTCTTGCCGCCCTCCTACAATTATATCCATCTCTGTTACTAATAATTTGTGTGCTTGGTGTCTGTTTAAAGTCTAAGTTTCTGCTCCATATAACAAAATACTTTGTACCAATGAACTGTAAATAAGTTTCTTAGTTTTGTTTCAAATACTGTATTTCTGCTCCATAAAACGGAATTTAATGCTCCAATTGTTCTCCTAGCCTCACGTACCGGTACTCTTTTCTCAATTTCAGATGAACTTGTTCCCCCAGCTTCTATTATTGATCCCTAATATTTAAATTTAGTAACTGTTAGAATTTCTGCATTTCCTATCTGTAGTTTCTCACTACCATAATTATATAATGTAAGGTATTCCGGTTTGTTGTAATTGATATTTAGTCCCCACATTTGATATTCCTCAATTAATTTCCTCATCATACAAGAGTCATCGTCTATATCGTGAGTCAATATCACCTGGTCATCAGCAAAAAGTAGATGATGTAAGTAATAGCTCTGGTTCATCTGTAATCCCATTGTACACCATTTGCTGGACCATTCTCTTAAACAGACGTCTAAATAATTCTTAAACAGCAACGGTGATAAACAGCAACCTTGGACCCTTGGTTGTATATATTTCCCTGGATACATAACTTCCAACTTTAATCCGGCACTTATTTTCCGAATACATTGATCGTAGTATGTTAATGACATCTTCAGTTATTGATGCTTCTCTTAGAGCATGCCATAATTGCTTCCTGCACACACTGCCATGTGCTTTTTCCAGGTTAACAAACACCATTCCGATATCTTTAGATCTTTCTCTACACTTTTCCAAGAGCAGTCACAATGTAAAAGGTGATCCATACACGATCTACTTACCGTAAAATCGCATTGTTCTTCTGTATCAATATATAGATTTTCTAAGCGCGTCTTAACTATTCTGGAGAAAGTTTTCATTACAGGATTCAGTATACACATTCCAAGATAATTTTGACAACATCTCCTATCTCCTTTCTTGTATATAGAGCTCATATACCCTTATTTCATTTCCTGATGTATGACACCTCATTGCAAAATCTTTCTATACAATTTTGACAACAATGTTATTATTTTATCTCCTACATACTTTAGCATTTCTAAGTGTATCTCACCCGGACCAGGTGCCTTTCCTTTCTTTCCTATTACTATGCAATGTTTAACATCCTCCTCGGAGAGATCCCAATTTACACTGTTATGGGTAAACATTCCTTCTTCTTTAAAGTCCGACCTGGTTTCATTTAATAAGCCCTCATAGTAATTCGCCCATCTTTCTAGAGGTATCCGTCCAATTTTCTTGTTGGTCGTTGTATTCCTTCTTAGTACCCACAACACTGTCCATGCTGCAGTGGACTACTTAAATCCTAGTTGACAATTTACTTCCGTACATACTTTCTCCCACTGTTCATTTTTGACCATTCTTACGTCTGTAAACACAATGTTTCTCTGTTCATTATACACTTTCCTATCTTCGTCTGATTTTGTATTTAACCATTTATGATATGCTTTGCGTTTATCCTCATTTTTTCTCAAAACATCTTGATTGATCGAGTTGTTTAATTTCCACTTCTCCTGCACAGTTCCTAAGAATTCGTATGATATCTTCCTTACATTTTAGCCTATTTTCATTTATGAAAAGATAGGCTGATGAGATCACCTTTTGTCCGTGTGTGTGTGTGTGTGTCTGTGTGTGTGCGTACTGTATGTGTGTGTGTCCCCCTAATAAAATCTAAACGGCTCGAGCGATTTCAATGAAAATTGGCAAGGTCATAGTACTATTTCGTCCGACCCCGGCCGTGCCCTTCAAATTTTATTACGTTTCTCCAATCCAACATGGTGGCTGTGCTAAATATTTCACCGGCATTCTATATCTCTGAAACTATTACTCATATCACCCTGAAATTTTGAATAATGATAAAGGGCACTACTACAAGTTCACCTATTTGACCTTCAAAACACTGTTAAGTACAAAACGAATATGGTGGCCAAGCGAAGTTGAAACATTTAAATAGACCTTTCTCACAATTTAACCATCCGAGCGCAGTAAAAATGGTACAGCAAATGTAATGCACTGACATATAATTTAGTTCAATTGTTTACATAACGTCAAGATGGCGGCTGTGAGAAATATTAAAATTAAGTTTTTATTTCTTGTGTCCTAATCATGCGATCGAAGTCAACGTTTGAATAATGAACCTAAACGATAATCGTCATCTAATAGTACATAACGCTATGGCCTGCATATATAAAAATCCAGCATGGCGACCATCCGAAATATTTAGACGGTTCTCAATATCAACTAATCTATGAGAGCAATCAAACTCAAATTTTGTATGTTGATAATGGCTATAAACATAAGTTCACCTATGGGACTTCCAATAAACTGGTGAGCACAAATCTAACATGGCGGCGACGCGAAAGTTTAATATTTAAATGGACGTTTCTCGCGATTTAACCATCCAAGCTAAGTGAAACTCGGTACGGTAAATGCTCGTACAAATTTTAATCCACTGACATCTAATTTATTTCAATTGTTTTCATAACCACAAGATGGTGGCTGTTCGAAATTTTAAAATCTCGATTTTATTTCTTGTTATTTCTTATGTTCTAATCATACGATTCAAGTTTGAATAATACACCTACGCAATAATCTTCATAAAATAGTTCATAACTATATGGCCTACATTTTATATAAAAATCCAACATGGCGACCATCCGAAATATTTAGACGGTTCTCAATATCTACGAATCTATTACAGCAGTCAAACTGTTTTTTTAAATGTTGATAGAGGCAATTATCGAAAGTAAGATACATGAAAATAGGCTATTTAGTTCTTCACGGAACGACTTGTTAACTATGTAATTAAAGTATATATTATATCATCAGTATTTCCGTCAAAATTTACATCTACGTCATTATCCATTCTTTGTTTGTAGAGTAACTTAATGCCGTCATCAAGAAAAAGTGTAACATTAAATCTGGCATTTTCCAGTTTTTATTATTCTTTTCCTCATTGAAAATGAAAATCCACAGCCTGCTTCCAGTCTCCGACCGGGTCAGGAATGGAATGAATGAAGCCCCTATCTAGCGGCGAGGATATGAACTGTGCCGGCTGCCGAGGCCTGACGCACTCCTCTGGGGAAATGATTAAATGAATGACAGATGAAATGTAATGATAGTGGAGAGTGTTGCTGGAATGAAATTTTGACAGGGAAAACCGGAGTACCCGGAGAAAAACCTGTCTGCCTCCGTTTTGTCCAGCACAGATCTCACATGGAGTGACCGGGATTTGAACCACGGACCCAGCGGTGAGAGGCCGGAGTGCTGCCGCCTAAGCCACGGAGACTTTATTCTTTTCCTCATTAATATCCTTAATTTTGTTTTCTCCTGTCCACTTAAATAATAGTGTTCCTTTCACCAAATAGTGGTCAGAACCACATTCAGTAGCCCGATAAACTTTTACATCTATCATTGTAGTGGAGGCTATTTGTTAATAATAATAACAATAATAATATCCGTAATAATAATAATAATAATAATAAAATTAATAATAATAATAATAATAATAATAATAATTCATGGTGCAGTCACGTCCTAGTTCATGAACCATGGGCAACGGCTGAGTGGCCTAGGAAGTGGTCCTGACAGCCGGGATACCAGTTACTACAGTATACAGTACTGTAAAATAGGAGTAGGCGTCTGAGACGTGTCCCTCCTTTTGCTCAGGTGGCTAGGACAAACCAACTGAGGTGAAACTCATGGGGCCATGTCTGTGTAAGTAAGGCTAGCAACCCAGTGGCGTAACTACAGGGAGATCAATCCTCACCAGAGACAAATAATGGAAATATGAAATTTGATGAAGTTTTTAATCTATACGAATATAATATTACTGAAGAGTTTGTTTGTGTGTTTAAACGCGCTAATCTCTGGAACTACCAGTCGGATTCGGATTTTGTATATGATAGCCTGATTCAAGAGGAATCGTTTAGGTTGTGCAGCATTAGGCTACACATCTCAGGTAACCTTAAAGATTGATGTTTGTTCAGTAAGTCGGAAGAACAAGCGCTCCTGAACAGCTTCAATAATACCTAAGTGTATTGTTGCCTGGCAATGCGGGCTGCATCACGTCGCCCCTAGTAGTGTTCTGGTGCAGAATTGAGAGCTGCTTATAAATTGCAGTCACGGGGAGTAATTAGTGCAAAAAGATTTCTTAGGCTCCTGAAAACAGTTATCATAGTGACAATAGTATGCCTCTGTATAAGGGCAATGGTGTTGGTGCAGTATACTGAGGTTATCAGCTGCAATAAGCGTTGGTGCTTTCCGATCCTTATCCTTGAGCTTTCCAGTTCTGTAGTAGTATTCATTATAATCCATAAAACAAATAAATCCACCGGGTGAAGCCGGGAACTACTGCTAGTATTGAATAAAACCAATCTTCGGATTGATGACAAATGATTGGATTTTTTTGAATGCATTTCTTTTCACTCGAGTAACATTTATATTGTTACCCCAACCAAACACTTACTGAATGGGCAAAATGATCAGCTGTTCAGTTAGCCGCAAGGATTAGAGTAAGATGGGTGTGGCGCTATCACTTCTCATCCCTTTCCAAAAATACACCACTTGTCAGTTGCCAATCTGTTGGTATCAGCGTGTGAGTGCCATTTTGGAAGTGAATAATATTGTATTGCTGGTATGGTGTTTGAAGCCATTTTCAGTGTTGCCTTAGTAAATGAAGTTTAGTGTTTTTCAGTCGGTCAACACAATTCTACCCAATATAATGGGTTAATCCCTAATCCTGAAAAGGAATTACATGAGATTAATAAATACATTTATTCAATAATTATATATGAAAAAATCCACAACCTGCTTCCAGTCTCCGACCGGGTCAGGAATGGAATGAATGAAGCCCCCATCTAGCGGCGAGGATATGAACTGTGCCGGCTGCCGAGGCCTGACGCACTCCTCTGGGGCATTGATTAAATGAATGACAGATGAAATGAAATGATAGTGGAGAGTGCTGCTGGAATGAAATGTTGACAGGGAAAACCGGAGTACCCGGAGAAAAACCTGTCTGCCTCCGTTTTGTCCAGCACAGATCTCACATGGAGTGACCGGGATTTGAACCACGGACTCAGCGGTGAGAGGCCGGCGTGCTGCCGCCTAAGCCACGGAGGCTTACAATAATTATATATACATATATATATACATAATTATATATACATTTATTTATTAATCTCATGGTTTTTTTTTTCAGAATTAGGGAAAAACCCATCACAATTGGATACAATAGTGTTGACCGACTGAAAAACATTTAACTTCGTTGTATTGCTGTTTTAAGTTAAACTTTAGTTGTAAACTGTAGTTTATTAATGCTTATACAATGTCAAATACAGATGATTTCATTCACAAAGAAAACTGAACTTTTTAATTTAATATCAACATAATTGTTAAATTTCGATTATTTGCACATTGATAAGTGCAGATACAACGTATCAAATGCTAATGAAATCACACACGGAAAAGATATATACATTAGATCAGGCTGTTCCAAATCCATGAGTTTGAGTATGAGTACACGTGAGTACTCAGCAGTAATGCTCGGAGCACGGTTGAAGAGGAACTGGGGGTGATAGCCAATACGTCACTGGGCGAAGGTCATAACACAAGTCAATGCGTTTCCAGCCAGTCTTGATGTATCCAACGCGCAGTGACGGCAGCCCCCCCCCACTGCAGAGCTGTATTGCATGTTGCAGGTTTACTCACGGAAGGCGGCGAGTACTCCATTGCTCACTCATTCATTCATTCATTCATTCATTTATTTGCAATGGGGGGTGTGTCCCCCGGTGGCAAATTGGATATACATAACAAATACATAATTATACAAACAATACATAATTATACATAACAATTCAATAACAATTATACAACAATTAAACTGGAGTATTTACACAAATAGTCAGTCTTTTCTTAAACACACCTATATGTTTGGGAAAAGGCTCTAAGACTGCGGCAGGTAGAGAGTTCCAGTTATCAATGGCACGGTTTACAAAAGAATATTTACCATAATTTGTACGCTGTGGTCGGCCCTTAACTTTGAAAGGATGATCGCTCCTACCCATGTAAGTGGGCTTTCCCAATCGTTTGCTAAGCTCACCCCATGCTGGTTGATTTGTATACGTGTTGTACATAGCGCAGAGTCTAGATTTCATCCTCCTAGCCTCCAGTGATTCCCACCCAAGTTTCTTTAACATACGGCTCACACTGCTCCTGGGATTAAAGTCACTGAGCACAAATCTAGCGGCCTTTCTTTGTACCATTTCCAACTCATTGATGAGCCCTACTTGATATGGATCCCAAACCGCGGAGGCATATTCCAGAATAGGTCTTACAAGTGACAAATAGCCTAATTCTTTAGCAGAGGTACTGCTTCCTTTTAATACCCTCATTACAAAGTGCAGGGATTTGTAAGCTTTTGAAACTACACATCCTACATGACTACTCCATTTCATATCATTCCTTACGTGAACGCCCAAATATTTGCAAGAATCTTCTTCTACAAGTATTTCCGAGCCAATGTTATATTGAAAATCCTGCCTTCGCACTTTCCCTATTTTTAAGAGACTACATTTTCTTGTGTTTATTTTCATTTTATTTACAATCGCCCACTTATAGACCAGGTTCAGGTCCTCTTGCAGCACTGCATTGTCTTGTGAGTCATGTATCTTTCGATATATTACACAATCATCCGCAAACAATCGACAGTCACTGCGAATTCCATTTGGTAAGTCATTTATAAACGCCAAAAACAACAAAGTTCCGATTACGCTGCCCTGAGGGATACCCGACGTTACGGTAATTTCATCCGAGAATATGCCTTCGACTTTCACTTTCTGGGAACGACCCGTCAAAAATTCTTGGATCCATAAAATTACTCTTCTATCAATCTTCGTCGAAGCTAATTTATGGAGTAGCATGTCATGCGGCACGACATCAAATGCCTTCGCAAAATCTATAACCACGGCGTCGACTGAAACTCCATGGTCTAACGATTCGCTAATGTCTTGAAAAAGTGATAGCATCTGACTCTCGCATGAGTAACCTTTCCGAAATCCATGCTGCCTATCATTAAACCATGATAATGTTTCCCACTGTTCCCTCAAGTAGTCGCAAATGAGATGCTCCATCTGCTTACAAACGATGGACGTAAGGCTAACCGGCCTGTAGTTGCCCAATTCAAGTCTGCTCCCTCCCTTAAATATTGGGACTACTGTAGCTCTTTTCCAGTCATCTGGGATTTGCGAATTGTTTATGGACACATTAAATATCACCTCCAAGTATCGTGCCACGGCCCTACCTCCTAATTTAAGTACTTCACTAACAATATTATCAGGACCCTTTGATACATTGAAACGCAGTTTTTGTATTAGCTTTACAATTGCTGACTGGTTTATTTGGAACAGAGGGGCCCCTGATTCGTCGTTAAGGTCCAACACACAGCTATTGGATTTATTGAACACACTACCGTAAAAGACATTTAATTCATTAGCAATGGCCTGTTTCTCAGTAATTAATTTACCGTCACCGGACATTATCATCGACAAATTATTTGAATTTCCCTTTCTTCTCCGAACATAACTGTAAAAAAATTTCCACCCACCCCCTCCCGAACCAAGTAAACCTTGCATATAACTGTCATTAGCAGCCCTCTTTTTTAAGACGAGCTCTCTTGATAAGGACTTAAATTTCAACATATACTTGTCACTATCATGTCTTTTATTGTATAATTTCCTAATTTTCCTTTTTAGTCTCCTAATTTCTCGTGTGTAATACTCAGGGTCTGGGTTTTGTTTCAGCAATTTAAATGGGACAAATTTATCAACAGCGCTATTTAAAATTTTCAAAAAGTTAGTCCACAGGATATTAATGTGATTTCCTTCCGATGCCCATCCTACAAATAGCTCATTCAAATACCCCTGAAACTTGCCCTGATCCGTCCTGCGATACTGGAATTTGATCTTTTTTGCTACATCAGAGTCTAATTTTGTAACGTCACCATATCTAATATTTAATTCAACCCCAGAATGGTCACTAATTCCTGGTACTTTCAGACAGTTAATATACAGCTCTACAGGCCTTACGAGATAAACATCTAAGGTATTATTGTCTCTAGTTGGGAAGTCAACTACTTGGGAAAATCCCCCCTCCCTTAAGAATTTATTTGCAGCGCTCTGAGCTTGACCACAGCTAGTTGACTCACCAGACCAGTCTACTTTGGGGAGGTTTAAATCTCCAGCAATTATTATGCTCTTTTTCATAGCATTACCCGTACAAGTTTTATCATACAGTGTTTCAAGGAGAGAAAAGTTATCTTTCGGTGCTCTATACGCCCCTATCACCTGAAGAGGGAATTTATTTCCTTTATCTGAAATTTGTACACATAACATTTCATGATCCATATCAGCCCACTTTAAGAAACTAGCTATATTTTTGCGCACACAAATAAATAGCCCACCACCTCGTTTCCCCCGATCCCTTCTGTACATTTCGTAGGTCCCTTGAATTATTTCGCTACTATTTATGTCCTCATATAACCAAGATTCAGTTGCAATGACAATGTCCGGAGAATACGTCTCTACAAGATTCCAAAATTCAATTAATTTATTTCCTAAACTCTGACAATTAACCTGCAGTAATCTTAGAGTCTTACCTCCGGAGCAAATATCTTGAAGTAGCTCCTTCTGTTCCCATCGGCTGCCAACCTCTGGACCTGCTCCTCCTCACAAAAGCCGGCACGAACCGATGACCCTGTCATGTAGGCTCCCTAGGTTGTAAGCGCCCCGTCGATTTAGATGCAGCCCGTCTCGGGCGAAGTCACGGCCACCAATCCAGCAGTCAGCTTCTACGTACACTAATCCCAGTTGTGCACATACCCAGTCCATGCGGTCATTTACAGTCTTAACTCGCCTTAACGGAACATCTCCCCGCCGAACAATGCCACTCATTATAATTTTTGCATTTCTAAACTTGCTTTTAGCTTTTCTGCCTAGTTCGTAGAGCTCCCCCATGATGTAATCAGCTGTAGCCCTCTTCTTCAAATCGTTCGTCCCAACATGGAGCAACAACACTTTAACTTTTTCACAGTCCTCTATATTTGCTTCTTCCACTTGTTGGGCAAGCTGGTCAATTTTAATCCCCGGATAACACCGCACTTTCGCACCTGATTTCCTCGAGATATTCGCACTCCATCGTATCATAGAATCACCCATTATGATAACGTCATCCTCAGTTTGCTCCTGCACGCCCTCTTCCACACTGATCCCAGTAGAAAGCCGTTCAGTCACATCCTTCACCGTTTCTTCTGATTCACGAAGCTTAGCTCTAAGTTCCTGTATTATTTGATCCCTTGCTTTGATTTGCACCCTCAAACAGTCCGGCGTATCACATACTTTACAAAACCAATTTCCGACATCACAATCCTCCTTCTTGACCTTAATACAGCCGAAGTGAAACCATTTCTCACATAGTCCACACTCAACACCATTCTTCAATGTTTTACTGCACGTCGAACACTTTAAAACTGTCACTGGATCATTTGCCTGATTCACATTTGGAGTAACAGGCCCTGGATTCACGACCGAGCTGCTCGGCTGGAACAGCCTGCATTAGATGGAAGGTTTTCAAATTTCGGTACCGTACATTAGCTTTCAGTCTGAGTCCTCCCCTCCCCACACCCAATGTAATTTTGACTCTGCCCATCACCTTCCAGAAGCAAACCCTAGTTATGCCACTGTAGCAACCTGCTTCAGTTATTCTCTCTAAACCTGCTGAAAATATCATGAACGAGCCTCGGACCTATGGGAGTGATGGAGACCCACTCCCATCTGACATACAGTACAGTAGAACCCCGGTAATCCGCGCCCCGGTAGTCCGAGCCTCAGATTAATCCGAGGCGGATGCCAGTGAGACGCATAGCTTACCCAAGGTCTTTGGCGGAGATGCGCGCATGCGTTGTTTACAATTCTGCCCGCTATCGCCCTCCCGCCAACTAGACAGTGTCTGCTCGGACTGTACATTAAAGTAAATATGTACATATTTGCATTTCTTTTGTAGAATATTGTTTAGTATTTCTGAAACAAAGCCCAACTGCAACACATTATACGATAACTGATGAAAATAATGCCGTTTACTGTGAGAATATTTAAACACAAGGTTCTTGTGCATCTAATTTTAAATTAAAGGACTTAACATTGGTAACTTTAACCGACAGTGGTGGCTATGCTCGCTAAAGCGCAGCGTTAGGTCATGGGGCCAAGCTCTCTGCTGACTCGGTAGACGCGAGGGTTCGAGCCCCACTGTCGGCCGTCCTTGAAATGGTTTTCCGTGGTTTCCCATTTTCAACTCCCGGCAAATGCTGGGAGGGTACCTTCTAATAGGCCACGGCTGCTTCCTTCCACATCCTGGCCCAGTTTCATTCACCATCATTCATTTAATCTCTCATTAACTCCTATCATGAGGTTGGCGTCAGGAAGGGCATCCGGCCGTAAAAACCATCCACCACAAAGTCTTCCATCGCATCTCATCCCCGACCCCGATGAAAAAACGGGAATAATAAGGGGTAGATATACATACAACATTGGTAACTTTGTGTAATCCGAGATTTCCCAAATTCGAGCTCCTCTTGGTCCCAATTACCTCGGATTACCGAAAAAGGTAAACTAACTCTCTATATGGTATCTTCAAGAGTGAATCTGTTGTTTTGTATTGCAGCGATCAGAACATCAATTGAAATACATTTTAACTCACCATGTCTTCTTTTTTTTACCCAGCAGCGTAGCTCCAAAACTGCAATGAGGTGTGGAGTGTTCGAAGAATCGAATTCCGGCGTTGACAGTGGCTGTCCTGAATGTACTTTACCCCGCTATTTTCACACCTTCTTCTGAAAAATGCTGGGATGGTACCCCAGGGCACCTACCGTAATCCTAGTAATTCAGGTACTCACACACTAAGATTACCACAATAACACAGGTTGTCAGATAAGTACCATCCATCACAAGTACTCAATGCCGTATGACTCAAAATGTTCCCAAATTCTAATTTCAGCAACGACAATAGCAACGCTTTTCTTGTATCAAGAATGGCAAACTAGTCTCCTTATGACGGAATTGGCTCCACAATTAGGGGTGTGATGGTGCAGTGGTCAATTTGCTTGCCTTCCACCAAAGCGGTCAGGTTTGATTCCCAGTCAATACATGTAGGAGTTTCGAGGAGAAATTTCATGTCCAGTGGTTGGGATCAACGGTAAAAAGAAGGAGGTCATTTGGCTTATGATCGAGAGATTAACGTTCACATGAATCTACCAAGCTTCCTTCCTTCCTTCCTTTCTTCCTTCAGTACGATTTGTTAATAGGATTCCAGTTGTCTGGATATATTTCATTGTTAGTACTAAAAACTTAATAGTGTTGAATAGTATGCAACCTTGCAGCATAGACATGTGCGTCATTTCGCACAACTTGACTGCAAGGATGAGCTAGAAGTTCGGAAATCAAAGGTTCGAATACTGGTGCTAAGAGAGAGTGTTTCTTTCCAGACAATTGCCGAGATGGCACCTTATTTCAAGTTCAGGTGCTCCTATCCTAATAATTATAGTTACAACCACTATTACAGTCACTACAGAAATTCAGGTTATCACACTGTGATTTTTGCGGATAGTCAAGAAAGCCTGCAACATATCATTGATAAAGTTATCCAAAAAAAACATGAATATGGTTTAGATATAAACCCTCAGAAGACAAAATTGATGGTCATTAGTAAAAACAAAGTCTCTGCATGCAAACTAAATATAGACCAGAAACCCATTGCATACCTTGGCACTACCATAAATGACCAATGGGACTCTTCTGATGAGGTGAAGTCTCGAATTGGGAAAGCCCGGACAACTTTCAATAAGATGCGGAATTTATTCAGACATCATGGGCTGACAATGACTACGAAAATCAGGCTTTTGCGTTGTTATGTGTTCTCTACTATTTTTTACGGTGCTGAGACATGGACTCTGACAGAGTCTTTATGTAAACTGTTAGAGGCCTTTGAAATGTGGCTGTACAGAAGGATATTGTGGATACCATGGACAGACCATGTCACAAATGTTGAGGTTCTCCAAAAAATGAAAAAAACTAAGGAGGTATTAACCACCGTGAAAATCAGGAAAATCCAATACCTAGGACACATCATGAGGAATACCACCAAGTACCATCTCCTACAGTCTATTCTTCAAGGAAAAATACCAGGGAAGAGAAGTGTTGGACGAAGAAGAATATCCTGGTTAAAAAATCTCACAGCCTGGACCTCAAAAACATCTACTGAATTATTCCGAGCTGCAAGTGAAAGGAACAGCACAGTCAAGATGGTAGCCAACATCCGGAACGGATAGGAACCATAAGAAGAAGAACACATATTCAACGCTCACACGAGGCTGATATCCGAGATGTCCTAAGGCCCAAAAATGAACTATGAACTACAACTACAACATAGTACGAGTACGATACCCTATTATGCAAGCCGTACCAGGCGTGACGCAACGTCTTCAAAGTTATGAATCAAAATAATGAAGCAATGTATTCCTTCATTGTAAACACCATTAACCATCTCGGTATTTTCAAACAGCACTTAATGAGCTCGCATCTAATTACATGTTTCGGAAGGCTTAGGCAAATTCTGTCAAAAATCTGTCCCGGTGATTTATTTTATGGTCATTTTAAGTAGCTGTCTTCTTTTGGATTTGAGGGGGGTATATTTGTATCAAACGGAACGAGAAGCATGTGCGGTATAAGAACAGTATCTAAGTACAATCCATCGATTACTCGGGTTGTTACGATGTGATTTTCTAGACGCTAATTGTTCCATCGGAGAGCCTCCATAATGGTGTAAGATTCTGATATACTACGAGGAATCCCTTCAGAGCACCCCGGGGTTTCTAAAAAACGACAGTTAAAAGGGACTTTGAATCCGGAAATTAATGTTTTCTTTTAGAAAATTAGCTAGTATTCTTTGACTTCAACACATTCTTGAAATGGGGCCGATAGCCTAGATGTTAGGCCCCTTAAAACAACAATTATCATCATCATCAACATTCTTGAAATGCTTCGAAGGTTTGGCAGCTGCTGTGAGGTTTGCGTTATAGTGCAGGCGGATTCTATGGTCGTGTAGGGCTCATCCAATACCAGTCACAAGTAAATACACATACTGTCGTCGATACCACAATAACAGTGAATATCGGCCAGTTATCACACCCACAAGCGCACGGGACTGATAACCAAGGATGGTCCTAGTCCCTAATCTAAACAACAACAAGGGGCACATTACCTCGATATTACACTCATTAAGGCAGCAACAATTAAACAAAAAGATTTTTAATGAAAAGTGCTGTGCGAATACTTCCTTTTTGCGTTGATTTAAAGAAGAGAAGCACAATTGGTGTGTTTGTTCTATGTAGTAAAACGTTCCAAAGATTGTTTGCCCAATGTCAGCACTGTATTTGTTTAGGAATTTGAATTGCTTATTTATGGAAGAGATCAGTCCATATAACCTAAATTCGTTCATGTAGTATTTAAATGTTGACATTTTCAGTTATGAATGTGATTAAGTCAGTGATAAATGTCATTTTATAAATAAACTAGAAATATACCTGAGCAGTGTGCTACCTCGTGGTGTAGCGCCTAGCATTTTTGGTTGTCGCCCCGGAGGTGCGGGTTCGATTCCCGGCTTTACCAAGAAATTTTAATTATGGTCTGAGGGCTGAAACGAAGCCAACACAGCCTCATGAGGCAAAACTGAGAAGAGGAGGGTTCGATTCCCATTTCAGCCATCTTGGAAGTGGTTTTCCGTTGTATCATCACTTCTACTCCAGGGAAATGCCGGGATGGTTCCTAACTTTAGGCCATGGCCACCTCCTTCCAAATCCTCACTTGAATTACAATTACACACACTGATACAGCCAGACTGGCTGCGTGGCTCAGCGGTAACGTTCTCGCTTGCTGTACCCAAGATGGTGGGATTGAATTCCGGCGCAGTCAGTTGGTATTTGAGGGTGCGCAAATGCGAGGGAGCCATGCCAGTAGATTTACTGGCACGTTAAAGATCCCCTTCAGGGCAAAATTCCTGCACCCCGGCATCTCTAAAGCCGCAGTAGTTAAAAGGGACGTAAAACCAATTACAACCATCTCAATAACACAGGTTATGAGACAAATTACACACTCCCAAGTACACGGGGCTACATGACTACGATGTTGCAAAGCCCCTATATCAATTAACAACAACACTTGATCAGTACCGTACTTCGAAACATTTTATTACTGTATGTGTGCAACTCGGAGGTCGAAGGGGTAGTATGTGGCCCTGTGGGTTCACTTCCTGCTGGTGGAAGTGTACTAATAAAACACAGGAAATGCCATTTATTCCTACCAAGTCCGATACATGCATGTCCACGCCATGGCCTCTGGGCAACGGGTACACTTTGTGTCCGCGGCTAAGTTATATAAGGGCGAAAAAGCGAGTTCCCGACGCTTAAAAATGGGGACCCACCAGCTAAGGGAGACAACCCTGAAAGAAAACATCGGCCCTCCAGGATTGCTGGGGATTGGCGTTGGGCTAACAACCCAATCCGTAAAAAACTCGTATTACGAAATCTGAAGAAGAAATAGCCGGACTCACCTCTTTACGACGACCCCGCAAACGTTTAAAGGACTTGAGAATTGGCTCATGGAATGTCTTGATGTAAAGACAATTGGAATCAAGAATTGGTGGAGCTCAGCACATAACAGGAAAGAATGGGGAAAACTTCTTCAGAAGGCCAAGACCCACAGAGGGCTGTCGTGCCAATGATGATGATGATGATGATGATGTGTGCAACTCATTTCATCAAAAATGTTGACGTACGCCTACTTTTTGGACTTTCATAAAGTATTCACTTGTTGCAAATATACACAGTTAACTTAGAGCATTGCATATTCTTGTAGAAATGGCCAGTGTTTGAATAAACACCCACTATTCAGTTAACATCAGAAAATGCAATATTGGCACCTTAAAATTGAAAGTTGTAGAAGAGAGTGTGTGTGTTGCATGTTCATTTGATTAATTACAAGCCAGTGAGGTGAGAGAATGCGCAGTCTCTTCTTTAATTGCATTGGCCTTGTTTCTTCACTTCGGCAATGACCCCGAAATGGCTGACGGAGTAACTCAGTGTGAGGGATGAGTTATATGGCCATGAAGGAATGGTTCTTTAATGCTTCATAAACACATACTTTGTGCCCTATTGCATTTTACCTTGAAAGTTTATGTTCCTATTTTCTTTGGCCTTCCAAAGATGTCATTGTTTTCGCAGCGACGACGCTCGAAGACCTTGGATCATACTACCTTTCCCTACGTTGATTGCGGCAGCGGAAACTTTTCCATTACTTGACGAGTAATAATTTGTTTAGCCTCCCTCACCCATTCCACCAGAACGCTGAGTCGGCTTGTTCTGTTTGATTCGCCAACGCAGTCTTCCACTGCGCACGCCACACGCAGAAATATCACAGCTGTGTGAAATGGAGGAAGAAAGTAGAACATACAGTACTTAAGAAAAACTGACAATAGGCCTACATTAAAAGAACTGTGAAAATCTTTTGAATTATTTGCAAGAAATCACGACATGAGCACCATGCATTTTTGAATTCTGTTTGTCCCACTCAATAACATCTACCCACCAGCATGACCAAGCGCCCTGAGCAGTAACACCAAGCAGCTGGGTGGCGTTAGGAGCACCGAAGTTCGGATTCCGACGTTGACAGTGGCTATCAAGAGTATGGTTTCCATCCAGGTTTTCCCACACTCATTCCTCGGATGGTACCTTTTTTCAAGTCCCTTATCCTTCTCCCTAATAATTACAATTACACACATTGCTCCTGCAGCCATCGCAAAAATACAAGTTATAACACACACACGACTACACGGTGCTGATAACCAAGATGTCTCAAACTTTAAATTGTGCCCGTTTTTCAATGGGACAAGCGATGGCCCGGCTCACATCCCGGCCCCATTAGAAGAAACGGCCAGAGAGCGATTAAACAAAATTAGTGTGTGGATTTTGGTTCGTAAATTAAAAAAAAAAAACAACAATCAATTGCTCGGGTAGGCAAGAGACAAAAGCATTTCGGGTCGTTTAAAGGGTGGGGGTAGAAATGGCTCGTCGAACCAAAAACAAAAAAAGAAAAAAAAAGAAAAAAACACACTAATGCGGATGACCTGAAACAAGAAAATAAGAATCCAAAGTAAAATAAAAAGCACTGATCCTTTATTAGGTCAAAAAGAATAAAATAGTGGCTTTATCCTAGCACACACGAGTATAAAAATTATGTTGGGACCAAGTCCAGAAATAATTAAAAAAAGCACATTGTGTTTCAAGAATTAAATACGAGGTTGATTTAGGTTTAGGCCATGCAGGCTTCGGCCTGAAGTGTTGTTGTTGTTGTTTAGTTTTACACTGCATTATTGTTGGTAGTCTTTTTCAATTGGAGTGTATTACATCATACGTAGCGCTACCCTGAAGAGCCTCCTCCCCTCCTCCCCACCCATGCAGTGAGTTGAGTTCCCTCATGGCCATCAGCCCCATGAACTGTATTTACTGCGTCTGTGATGTCACGAAGCAGCTGTGCCCCACGGCAAAGACATCTTCCTAGCATTTGGCTATAGTTATATAGAAAACCATCAAAATGTTTCCAAGTATTACCAAAGGTGACATTCGAACCAACCTGCATCCTGAGTTCCCGGACATCGCCCAACATACGAGTGTATTCTCTTCAGCCAAATATAAATGAAAAAAAAAACACTATCAAATTGAAGACTAACATTATTGTAATTGAAAAATGAACGCAGTTATTATTACAATTTGTTTAAGTTGAATGAGATTTTTAGTTTTATAACAAAAGTTCCCAGTCCTAAGTACTCTACCGGGCATCATCCTATAGGTCGGATAACATACTGTACGTGGTTAGGTTAAGGTTGATTAGGGAAAATTTCCATAGGCTGAAAGGACCTAGGAGTGGTGGTAGGTTTTATCGGTGGCAGGACTGCACACGCTAATGCCTTGAAGTTTAGTTTTGATCGAAATATCTCCATGGAGTTGTCCTAACTCTCGGCCTCATTGCTACTAACTACTGGATAAACTACAACATATTATCGCTTGTGAGAGCGTCCTTGGTGTGGCAGTAAGACTCAGAGTGCAGCGTGTGGATAGGCACGTCATCGTCAGTACGTGACACTCGGCTGTATTCTACTGTAGAGACGTCTTGTGACCAGGAGTTCATACCACAGTTAATATTACAACCACCGACATGTCCTTCGTCTTTTCAGTAATTGAGGGCGCGTGCCAGACCCATCAGGGTTCTCTGATGTGAAACGAAGTATGCATTCCATTACAGTAAATTTAAAACAGCTCATGTTGAACAAGGAATATTCTGGCTTCGGTTCTGCATGCTTGTACAATGTAATTACTTTTGTTATCAAACGTTCTGATGCTTGATACGACCGCATCTCTTTGGGTTTCTTTTAAATGTTTGATCCGATAATAATGTAAACAGTCGTTTTGCAGCTATTGCCACAATTCCCTTTGACACACGTGTTTCCAATTTCCTTCCACCTCCCAAGACAGTATTTTGTGCGAAGAATGTCATGATCAGTGCCGGATTAAGACTCACAGTGGCCCTAGTCAATTGTTAATTTGAGGCCCCTCCCCCCCCCCCCCTCTTCATAAAAAGACACGGATAGTCAGTCTGAAAGACTAGACTTTATATCATTTTAAATGCTAGCAGCCGAGTACCAAGAAGGCAGTGCACGAACAGAGTTTCAAGATTCTATTTTGTTTCTTCACTGCCTACTTAATTGTTCTCGCACTGCCTTCTTGGTACTCGGCTACTACATCGTACTATGACGTCACACACCTCAGTGCATTCGTCCCGTCACCGTAACGTAACGCCAGACCCCAGATAAAGTCGACATGATCATTTAAAATGATAAAAAGTCAATCATAACTTTGAAAGAGATTTTATTTACAAATTTACAATGAATATTGAATACAATTTTGATCATATGTACATTTTCAGAAGAACTTTTTTCTGCATTTTGTTTCGCAGATAGTTTCAATAACATCATCGAAGTTGATTTTCCTTAAAATGTCTGATTCTATGCAGAGAACACTTGATTTCCCGATGAATTTGAAGTGGTTTCATTCTGAAGGAAAAATTTATTCAGTTTTGGCACTTTCTCTAACATCACACTTCTCGGTATTTTTGTCTTTGGCAAGTTTTCTTTTTTGTGCACCACTCAAATATATACGTGAAGACATTTTTGAGTTGGGGGTTTAATTCTACCCGATACACAGATAAAACTGTTCATCGATCACAAAACCGTCGATTTGAAGTCTGAACTCAAGCGGGAGCACGTTACTTGTTTCCGAAATTACTCTACAGACCAGAATGCCATAATTTGGAAATACTCTTTCCGAGCTTATCTATGGCTAATAAAGTGGAGGAGATGGCGGCGGGAATTATCAGTTAATTCAAATAGTCATGGCATTTTGGGACCCGACCTTGGGAGTATCAGTTATTTGCATCCAATCCTTAAACAATAGAGCGAACAGAAAGTTGAAATTTCGATTGACTTGGAATGTGTCGAACAATAGTTAAGTTATTAATGAATTGGAAAAATTTTATGGGAAAACCCCGGGCAGAGAGAGTTTACGAACAGCACTTAAACTGTAAAATTAGAACTGTAATTCTAAGTTTCACATATTTTTTTCCGGTACCAAATTTATTTGACTTAAAAAAATATTTCCATTTTTTGGGTGGGATTTTTTTTCATTTTTTGGGGGCTCTTTTGAGCCGGGGGCCCCAGGCAATTGCCTACTGTGCCTTATGGTTAATCCAGCACTGGTCATGATGTAACGAAACAAACTGAAATTTCACTGAGTTCGAGACTGGCGTGGAATTTGAATTTAGTGGTCGTGTAATGTCGGTTAGTAGATCCAGCTACCCAAAGATCACTTACGTGAAGTGTTGTGCGCTTTTCATTGCTAGGTTTTGGTGCGCTTTCATTACTGCATGAAAATCTACCATTGTGCCCTTTCAATGCGTGTATCGAGGCCCTTGGTCTGATAAACTCGGATATCATAGGCAACAGTGTAAATTCAATGCATGTACAACCTGATACTTACTAGTTAATGTTGGTTCGGCGGATTTTATAGCCTTATCAGCTGGAGAGTTCTTTTTTAAGAAATAAATTCACAAATTGTAATGTCATGAAAAGCAATACTTGTTTTAAAACATCAACTTAATCCTTTACGAGCAACTGATCCGCTTCAACGGCTGACTTGGGACTAAGCTTCTTTATTGCCATTTTGATCTTGTTTCTTGTCACGCTATAGAATGGGCAGTATACAGAGTCGAGCAGAAAAGTGCGATGACTCTCTGATGGCACAAAGCCTCAGCTATGCACACAATGAATGTCATTAGTAGGAATGAGCTGTGGTGTTAGAAAACAGTAAGCTAAGCCACGGCTGACTTGCCATGATCGTCCCTTAAAATGTTAAATTAATAAACTAATTATTTCTATAATAAATTACTGGCAATTAAAAGCACGTATGATGTTCTAACATCTTTAATACGTTTTAATATTCATAACAAATATTGGGCCTACTAATATCCTATTTGAAAGAAGTCGGTGTCTGGTATGTAATTATTGTAATATACGAATGAATTAGAGAACTGACGATGTTCAGAATTAGTCCAGTCAAATTAGACCAAAATGATGCGTTTGCTGCATTAAATCATGTAGTTCCAAATGTTTCGGCAATGTGTAGGGGGAGGTCCTCTTAACAACACCTAATAAAGTCCCGTCAATTTCAGGTGCCGCTGGGGCCAGAGGGGGGCTCTTTAGTGTTTGGCGCATAACTTTAAAACGGTGCATCGCACAGAAATATTTATACTTTTTAAACGTAAAGGAAATTAAATGCCCTACACAATGGTACAATCATATGTACCTTTATGTGTTACTGTCTCCGAGATATGAGCCGGTGAACATGGAACATTTGAAGAAAAATATGTAGCGCCTCACGCTTCTCGTCTAACTTACCCTTCCAATACGTTTGCTTTCCATTTTACAGGGAACTCTTAGGGAAGGAAGTTGTAGAGCATTCATTTTCATTAAAGAATATATACACGTATGCTAATTAATCTTCGATCTGTCGATCGTTAGAGCGTTTTGACGTATGGGGGTCGGTTTCGAGAGTTTGCTAGTGAACTGCTCAGCTCTAGGTTTAGTTTATTCTGTTGCTGAGTATTGTGCTCCGGTGTGGATAAATAGTCCGCATGTAAGGTTAATAGATGTACAATTGAATATCACCATGCGCATGATAACAGGAACAATTATGTCAACTCCTACACAATGGCTCCCTATTCTCAGCCACATCCCACCACCTCATTTGCGGCGATACAACATTTTGATAAGATAATATAGAAAGATCCAGACCAACAAACAACTACCTATCCATGGAGACATTGCTGATCTACATGTGAAACGATTACGTTCAAGACATCTACCTATCTGCACAGCGGAGAATCTTGCAACCAACAAATTCAACCTGACTGAGAGATGGTCTTCTGATTGGAATTCGTTTGCTCCTCCAGAGAGTTCAGTAATGCCATGCATAACTGAGGAGGTGCCAGGGTTCACTCAGCCTAGAAAGACCTGGTCAAAATTAAATAGAATCCGGACCAATCACGGTGTATGCGGGAATCTCCTGTACAAGTGGAGGAAATAATCTTTATCATGTTGTGAGTGTGGTGCTGAAAGACAGACTGTCTGGCACCTAGTTCAAGAATGCCCACAAACATCTTACAGTGGTGAATTCAGCGACTTCTTCCTAGGGACACAAAAGGCACTTCATTACGTTTCTAAACTTGATGTCAAATTATAAATAATTTTCATGTATGCCATACGATAAATAAATAAACATTACTGCTACAACTCTGCTGTTGTATTTGACGTTGATGAAGACACAATTTCCACGAAAAGAGGCGAACAACATCGGAGAGCATCAAGTAAAACATCAGTGGATACAGACTTTGATGAGAACATGGTGGCTACTTTTCAGCTGGAAAACTTCCTTTCCAACGAATAGAACAAAATTAAGCTGATAATTATGTTAGCGCAGGCCTGCGGTGCAAAAGGTATACAATTCACCATAGCCAAAGGAGACGCTGACTGCAGCATTGTCAGGCGTGGTTTACAAAATATCCCTCACTCAACTGTGGTGGTAGTTGTCGAGGACGTAGACCTGCTCGTCTTACTCATGGCACTCACACCACGAGACACGAATGTCCTTTTCATGAAGCCTGGACGAGGCAACACAGATGACAGACTGTACTCCTCCCAACAACTTCAGGCCTTGCCATTCTGTCAGTACATTTTATTAATCCATGGCTTCACTGGATGTGATACCGCTTCTGCTATTTTTGGGAAAAGTAAAGCAAATCAAATGTTTGGAGCGGTATCCTATCGAAACCAGAAGCATCGCTGAAGTTTTTATGGCTCCACGTCCCCGCCAGAAGACATCGATGAAGCTAGGGGAAAAAATATGTTCCTACTGATGTATCCGACACCACTCCACGAGCATGACCTCAATTATCACAGGTACATTTCATTTTGTGTTGCATGTACTAACTTCGTTGAAGCATGCTGTTTGATAAATAAATATTCTATTCTCTTATGTTCTATTCACATGTGCTTCGTCAAATCGTCAGCCAAGATGAAAGCAACCTTATCTTCATTGCCACCTACCTGCTCTATACGCCGCCGAAGTGACGCGCCTAGCAACCGCATGGGCGCAGCCACATTGGACCCAAACAACTGGTTGCTAGGTTTTTTTTATACATAGGAAGCTGCGCAGTGTCTTGAATTTTGTGGATAAAAAGGTGTAATTTGCGTGAAATAAGGCAAACGCCTCCCGTGAAGATCATCTACAGTGTTGGAGCTACAAAATAGAAGTGAAATTTTATGGATAAAGTACGAGAATTTTGCGAGATAGTATGAATAAAGTTGACATCACTCCTGAGGCAAGAATTGCATGGCGAGAACTACAAATTATAAATACTTATTTATAACATCATTTAGTGGATACAGTATATCTAATATAGAGAGATATTTAGGACATATATGTCACATAAAGGGGTTTTTGGTTCATGTGGGTAGTGTAGTTGTAATTAAATATGGTTTATACTATTATAAACGACAACCTACATAGCCTTTCAGCTGATTCACTAACAGCAATAGGCTACATTTTCTCCTACAACTTTTCTGAGTGGTGATTTTTGACTTAATTTATGTAAGCAGTGAATTGTGTTTTCAAATAACAATTAGGCCTATCCCAGACTGAAATTTTCTGCCTAAATATTTTACTTTTTGCACTTTCAGAAAACAATTAGGCCTATCATGTACCAGTAGCCTAGGCCTACACCCTGCAACAAATATACAGTATGCACTGTACCGTACAGTGACATTATTCAAGCCAATGTATACTGCTTATTTCTGAAGTGATGGAGTGGCAAGTCTCGTTGTGATTGTCAGGGAAGTTTCGGTGAAAAAGTCAGTGGTGTCAAGAAATGAAATGATGAGGATAGTGGCGAACCAGGCTATCATGGCATTATGTCAAGAATGTTAGAAAATGTTTTAATCGTTTCAGCATGAAGTGTTAGTGAAAACGTCAGTGTGCTATTGACTTACTTGACTTAATTCCTATGTCCCCTCTCGGAGCAAAGGGCTGCAACAAAATTCCTCCACTGATTTCTTCTCCCAGCCAGCCTCTGCAGGTCTGTCCAGGATTTACCAGTCGCCTTCTTCTCCTCCTCAACACTTCTTTTCTTGACCTACCCCTTCCTCGGGTGTCCTGGGGGTTCCAACTAAGTGCTTCTTTTTCAATGGCGTCCTGCTTTCTCAGACAATGGCCTATCCAACTCAATTTTCTACGTTTTATTTCTAGATGTATTGGCCTTTCGTTTGTTCTCTTCGGAAGTTCCTCATTTGAAATGGTTTCTGGCCAATAGATGCGTAGAATCCTTCTGAGGCAACGGTTAGTGAAGACTTGGAGACTCCTGGTGATCTGGGTTGTAACTTTCCAAGTTTCACTTCCATACAGGAGAACTGCTTTGACATTACTACGAAAGATTCGTAGTTTCGTCCTGGTCGAGATGTCGCGAGCTTTCCAAACCGGATATAATTGAACAAATGCAAAGTTTGCTTTTTTGATGCGGCTCTTAGCATCTGCGCTAGCACCACGGTCCTCTGCAATGATGCTACCAAGATATGGAAACTCTCTCACAGTTTCAATTTCTTTTCCATTTATTTTGCACTTGCGGTTTGTATTTATTAAACTGTTTACTCGCATTTCTTTGGTCTTGTTGCAATTTATCTTCATTCCTGCTCTTGCTGCCTCTTCTGTGATGCGCCTTAACTTCATTTCCATATCCGTAAAGTTCTGAGAGATTGCACAAACATCGTCAGCAAAATCTAAGTCTTCTAGCTGTTGCATCAACTACCATTGCAATCCAGTTCTTCTTCCAAACATTACCTTTCTCATAACCAGGTCCATAACAATAAGGAAGATGGTAGGAGATAGGATACTTCCCTGTTTAACTCCTGAATTGACATGTATTGGTTCAGTAAGCTTCCCTTCATGGACCACCTGGCATCGATAATTGCTATAAAAGCTCTTTACAAGGCTGATGATCTTCTCAGGTATTCAATATCTGGCCAACGCCTTCCACATGAATTCTCTCCTCAGGGAATCAAAAGCTTTGCAGAAATCCACAAACATAAGGTCAAGTGTAGTATTCCATTCCACACACTGTTCCACTATAACCCTCAACGTGTTTATCTGGTCAATGCATGATCTGTTTTTCCTGAATCCAGCTTGTTCTCTTCTCAGTTTCTGATCCACAATATTTATAATTCGATCTAACAAAATCCTTGTGAACACCTTACTTGGTATTGAAAGTAAGGTGATACCTCGCCAGTTGTCACATAGTGTCCTATCCCCTTTCTTCGGCAATTTCACCAGTAAACCTCTTTCCCAGTCTTCTGGAATCTTCTCCTGTTCCCATATCTTTATAAATAGGGGATGGAGTAGTTCAGCTGATACCGACAGTAGTGGCTACGCTGGCTAAAGCGCAGTGTTAGGTCATGGGGCCAAGCTCTCTGCTGACTCGGTAGACGCGTGGGTTCGAGCCCCACCGTCGGCCGTCCTTGAAATGGTTTTCCGTGGTTTCCCATTTTCAACACCAGGCAAATGCTGGGACGGCACCTTCTGACAGGCCACGGCCGCATCCTTCCACATCCTTCTCCACTTTCATTCACCTTAATCAATTCCATCTCTCATCCCGACGCGCAGGTCGCCCACGGGCGTCGAATAGAAAGACCTGCACTAGGTCTCTGAGGAGACCACACGAAAAAAAAAAAGTTCAGCTGATAGTTCTATGTCTTCTTTCAGGATTTCAGGATGGATATTATCACCCCCAGGTGCTTTCCCACTTTTTGTCTTTTTGATAGCTGTAATAATTTCTTCCTTAGTTGGTGTATCAATGTTTATTCTTTCATCTGGCACTATTTCTTCCTGCATTTCCACTTCTGTCCCATTATCTTCCATATTTAACACCCCTGAAAAATGCTCCTGCCATCGTTCCAGTTGTTCCTTTTCACCAGTAATCATCTCACCATTTTTGCTTTTCACAGGTCCGCCTCTCTAAGTCTTCTTTTTAGATGGAATTTTCGTTACCTCGTAGAGGGTTTTAAGGTCTCCAGTTCCTGCAGCTTTTTCCGCTTTTAATGCTTGTTCTTCTATCCACTGTCGCTTGTCCTTCCTTGCATTCCTTTTTACCTCCCTGTCTTTTTCATTATACTTTTTCTGTGCAGTGAGCTTTTGTTGTCGTGTTCTGCTTCTGATGATTTCCTGTTTGATGTTCTTCCTATCTTCTATCTTCTGCCATGTGTCATCTGACATCCATTCTTTTACCCCTTTCTTTTTGAAGCCAAGCACTTCGTCACTGGTTTCCACAAAGACATCCTTAACTTTCTTCCATTCCTCATCGATTGTGTCTCCATCTGTCCTATCTAGGATTTCAAAACGGTTTCTCAACTTTATCCTGAACTGCTATTTATGCTGTTCATTATTTTTTAACTTCTGTACATCATATCTTTTCCATTGGGATTCTACAGCCGGTGTATTTACTTTGATCTTGATACGTAAGTGAGCTATCACAAGATGGTGATCGCTTCCTGCATCAGCCCCTCTCTTGTTTCTCACATCAAGAAATGATCTTCTCCACTTCCGGGAGATGGCCACGTGATCAATCTGGTTTTCTGTCGAGCCATCGGGAGATACCCATGTTACTTTGTGGCAGTTTTTGTGTGGAAAGATGGTTCCTCCTATCACCATATCTCGTTCTGCACAAAAGTCCACAAATCGTTCTCCGTTATTGTTTTGCTCTCCCAATCCGTGCGTTCCCATGATGTGTTCAACTCCCTCATTTTCATCACCAACCTTTGCGTTTAGGTCACCCATTAGGATTACTATATCTCTTGTTTTTATTTCCTTCATGGTTGCATTTAACTCTGAGTAAATGTTGTCCATTTCTTCGTTTGTCGCCGATTCAGTTGGAGCATAGCATTGTACTATGCTGACATTTCTAACGTTTGTCTTAAATCTTGCCAACATAATTCTTCCTGAAATGGGTTTCCATGCGATAAGGCTTTTCTTTGCAATTTTACTTAGTAGCATTCCCACACCCTCTACATGGTCTCTTCCCTCTTCATTTCCAGAGTAGAGAAGGGTAAATCCTTCAGTTGTTCGTTGTTCTCCAAAGTCCTTCCAACGTACTTCACTCAATCCTAGAATGTCTAACTGGTAGTTTCTCATTTCTGCGCAGATCTGCTTTAGCCTGCCTGTTTGGCGTAAAGTTCTTATATTCCAGCATCCAATTTTCGTAATAATTTTTATGCCAAAAATCGTCAACTGTTTATCAGTCCGGTTATTTTCTGTTGCAGTTTCAGTAATCGAGTAAGTTCAGATGTGTGAGTGATTGGCCCACAGCACCCTATCATGGTGGAGGGGCTGCCTCCTCACTGCGTCCATGCTCACAGATGTGGAGTTAGATGTTCAACTCTTCTCTAGTTTGGTTCTCCAGAGTGGGACGAGATATCCCCTCCAACCCTCCTCCTTTTTCATGCGGGCTTGGGACCGTCCTTGGCGGAGTTAGTATGCTATTAAGTTATCAATAAAAGTGGAAATATAATAACCTATGTGTGTAGTTAGTCAGTTTCTTGTGCATTACTTATCTGGACAATTTTGCAAACATTGGACAGTAAAACTAGGCTAGTTCAATGAAGTTATGGAATGCTACAGTATTGTACATTTATTATGTGTTATGATAAAACTATATTGCTATTCAAAATATCAAGGCTTAATACTTAACTGCCATGTTTATACCAAATATATTTATGGATATCAGAAGTACTGGTAGGCTATATTATTGGGAAGTAGGCTACTCCCCTGCGATTCAACTTACAAGCTCCTGCAGAAGTGTGGATGTGTTTTTCGCCCCTCACAATAGGCCTTTTTTGTTATTGAGCAACTGAGTTTAATTGGAGTTGTAACAGGTCATTTTACCACAGGTTGTGGTGAATTATGTAATACAGTACCAAATGGCAGGTAGGTGGTGTTGGGTGTTGGTGGTTATTGAGGCCATTAGCCCCTAACAGGAATGTAGGCTGATTTTATTTAGTTCTGTTGGTCAAGTAATGCATTTTAATCACGAAGGGATGAGTAGCATAAATATTTTCTAGATAATGCTTTTGTTAGTATAGGCCTACCTCATTAAATTCATTGCTTAACTCAAACCATTGGTATAATCTGGTTACCTCTGCGTTAGTAAGGCTGACAGAGAGATCATCCCAATCATACTGTACCGGTACCTTTACAGTGAGTTAGCTACCTAAATAAATTGGAGGCTTGTGGTAAGTAATTCATATTTTACACCAAGAATGGAGTAAATTTCTATATCATTGCCCAATATTTTTTATTTACTTACTCCATGGGCTAATAACCTAATTATCTTTTACCCACTCTTCAGTACCATAAGAACCATCACCCTCATTCCCATTTTTTGGATTGGAACATAGTTATACAGACCAATTTCCAGCCTTGGAGATTATTCTTTGTGGAATAGTGGAATAATATTCCCCCTCCTCCCCTCCAAATGGCAAATCACTGATCAAACTGTACTAACTTGAGTGTACCATACATGTATGCATCAATTACTTAATATGATGCATTTTACAAATGTATAATAAGGTGTTGGTGAGGGTAAAATCTAACACCAGAATACAGCCGCTTACTGTTGAAAGAGGCAGTTTTATGCTGCCTTGGATATTTTCATGTCAGTTTTAGTGGCTGAATATTGAAGCTAGGATAGGAAAAATGCCCCATTGTTTAGAATGAGGTAGGACGATAGTCCTTAATTGTAGACTTCCCTAACCTGCTAGTGAGCACACAGGTTAGGCTTTGTTAATTTGATTCGTTTTCAAACAAACGCGGCGTTGAGGTAAACACACACATTGTATAGAAACGCAGTCTTTGTTTCTTCTAAAGCCGTTGATGAGTTTTGGCCTAAACTCTCATGCAAAATATTTTAAACTGTTCCCTTATCCATTGATAGACCTTAAGTTCATTTTATTCGTCACTTACTGGTAGGGCCTAAATTACGGTACTTTATTTTCCGTAGTATTGATCATTCATACGGGACGTGATTCACAATATCCAGAGATGTTATATTTTCATGTTTTCACTTAATTTAAGTTACATATCTTAGGCCACATCTCTAAGACGTAATGTGCCTCTCGAACGCAATATTTTACAACTTTATTGGACAACTATGTTAAATTACTGAGGAAAATATACTTTTCTATGCTTTCTTGCCTCTGGACATCCATGCATGTGCAGTTTTATACGACACAAATAGGAAATAATGACGGTTCAACGATGAAACAAGCTACAAGGGAGCCATGTTGCATTGCTCCAGTTGCTCAGCAACGGAGCGGAAGAGACGTCGACTTCGGCAGCGTATTATAACTCGTGCAGTGTGTTTCTACAGGCTCAACACAACAAATTGTAATTTGACATCAAATTTGTCCAGCAAGTACATTTATTTTTATTTTAAGAGGGTAACAGTGGTGTTAATAAAAAAATAAAAAAAATCACTTATAACTTATATATTTTTTAAAGAATATAAACAACCAAATATAACGAACTTTTCAGAACATATATATATATACTCCGATGGGCTGGACTGTAAATTATTAGATCTTGATCATGTTTTAATTCCCATAAAACGAAATGGTTTTCCGAAATTTTGGGCTCCCCGAAACATAATACTATATACGCCACTGCGTTCATATACTTTCTAGGTATATACACACATCAAAAAAAGTTTTGCATCACCTCGGTTCCCAGATCTCCGGCATATAGACGTTGACTGTGTATATTGTATCCAAGATACAGTCCCTTTGACTGTTCATAGATGTCACTAAAACTGCTCAAAGATGTAAACAACCATGCATGAGCAGGGCCTATTAGACGGAGGGGGTACGACAGCCGATCAGTTCCAGTCATTCCACCAGGACGAAGGTACGCTGCTCATGTTGTCTGTAGTTCTACCATGCCTAGAAGGTCAATACCGCAGTTCGATCGCGTCCGCATTGTTACTTTGTGTCAAGAAGGGCTCTCAACAAGGGAAGTTTCCAGGCGTCTCAGAGTGAACCAAAGCGATGTTGTTCGGACATGGAGGAGGTACAGAGATACAGGAACTGTCGATGACAGGCCTCGCTCAGGCCGCCCAAGGGCTACTACTGTAGTGGATGACCGCTACTTACGGATTGCCGCTCGGAGGAACCCTGACAGCAATGCCACCATGTTGAATAATGCGTTTCGTTCAGCCACAGGACGTCGTGTTTCAACTCAAACTGTGCGCAATAGGCTGCATGATGCGCAACTTCACTCCCGACGTCCATGGCGAGGTCCAGCTTTGCAACCCCGACACCATGCAGCGCGGTACAGATGGGCCCAACAACATGCTGAATGGACCCCACGGAATTGGCATCACGTTCTCTTCACCGATGAGTGTCGCATATGCCTTCAACCAGACAATCGTCGGAGACGTGTTTGGAGGCACCCTGGTCAGGCTGAACGTCTTAGACACACTGTCCAGCGAGTGCAGCAAGGTGGTGGTTCCCTGATGTTTTGGGGTAGCATTATGTGGGGCCGACGTACGCCACTGGTGGTCATGGAAGGCTCCGAAACGGCTTTACGATACCTGAATGACATCCTCCGACCCATAGTGCAACCATATCGGCAGAATATTGGAGAGGCATTTGTCTTCATGGACGACAATTCTCGACCTCATCGTGCACATCTTGTGAATGCGTTCCTTCAAGATAACGACATCGCTCGACTACAGTGGCCAGCATGTTCGCCAGACATGAACCCTATCGAACATGCCTGGGATATGTTGAAAAGGGCTGTTTATGGACGTCTTGACCCACCAACCACTCTGAGAGATTTACGCCGAATTGTCGTTGAGGAGTGGGACAATTTGGACCAACAGTGTCTTGATGAACTTGTGGATAGTATGCCACGGCGAATACAGGCATGCATCAATGCAAGAGGACGTGCTACTGGGTATTAGAGGTAGTGGTGTGTACTGCAATCTGGACCACAAATGCTGAAAGTCTAGCTGTATGATGGTACAACATGCAATGTGTGGGTCTCATGAGCAATAAAACGAGCTGAAATGTTGTTTGTGTTGATCTCTATTCCCTTTGTATTTAACGGTTCCGGAACTCTTGGAACCGAGGTGATGCAAAACTTTTTTTGATGTGTGTATTATTAGTTATATGGTTGATAATACCATTTATGTTACATAATCAATAAATAACGTGATACAAAGCTTAAAGCCGTTGAAAACGGAAGTAAAATAATGAGCAGTTCACTAGCAAAATCTCGAAACCGACCTCGTTAAGTCAAAACGCTCTAACGTTCGACTGGTCGGAGATAAATTAGCATAAGTATACAAGCCTCCGTGGCTTAGGCGGCAGCACGCCGGCGTCTCACCGCTGGGTCCGTGGTTCAAATCCCGGTCACTCCATGTGAGATCTGTGCTGGACAAACCGGAGGCAGTCAGGTTTTTCTCCGGGTACTCCGGTTTTCCCTGTCAAAATTTCATTCCAGCAACACTCTCCACTATCATTTCATTTCATCTGTCATTCATTTAATCATTGCCCCAGAGGAGTGCGTCAGGCCTCGGCAGCCGGCACAGTCCATATCCTCGCCGCTAGCTAGGGGCTCCATTCATTCCATTCCTGACCCGGTCGGAGACTGGAAGCAGGCTGTGGATTTTTCATATATGTTCTGGAAGGAAATATAATGCTCTACGACTTCCTTCCCCACGAGTTTCCTGTAAAATGGAAGGTAAACGGATTGGATGGGAAAGTTTGACCGAGAAACGTGAGGCGCTTCACATTTTTCTGCAAATATTTTATGTTCACCGGCTCATATCTCGGAGACGGTAATACATAGAGATAATATGAATAAACCATTTTGTATGGCATTTGATTCCCTTTAAGTTTGAAAAGCTTAAATATTGCTGTGCGACGCACCGTTTTAAAGTTATGCAGCAAAAACTAAAAAAGGAGGCTTTGAGCCCACCTCTGCCCCCCGCGGCACCTGAAATTGACGGGACTTTATTAGGTGTTGTTCAGGGGTCCTCCCCCTACACATTTCTGAAACATTTGGAACTACATGATTTAATGCAGCTAAAATTCCTAATTTGACTGGACTAAATACTGCGTTTACTTGATTTTGCTTGGCTTGGGTAGGCTATGTGACAAAGGCGTAACTAGATATTTGGCACCCTAAAGCAGCTTCCTCCCTCGTGTCCCACTTAAAACGGTATTATTTTTCATGTAGGCCTAATACATTTTTGCCAATCCCATACCATGCAGTACACAGTGCATATACAGGTTGTCTACAAATGTGAGTAAGTTACGGAAAATGTATGCGCGTAATATTCCCATTAATAAGAGAGAATCCGTCATCCGTTCTTTCCTAAACCATTAGGTTAATCGCCAATGTAAACTGCTTCCTATTCTTATAACTTGGAACGTGTTTCTCAGAATTCGCATCAGAACGTTAGCGGTGAAGAGTGTAAATATTAGCATTCAAACTTATCAAGGAAAATGCAAAGGGTATGCAAAATGAATCACAATCTTGACTTGTGCACGGAATGCAGACTCGAGCGCGCGACTGATGACCGCACATGTTTAGATGAGCTGTGCATCTGGCAAATATGGTTGGAAGCAGTATGTCTTGTTAATATTTCCGCGACTTATTTTCAAACATCCTGTATATGTTCACCTTAGAGGCGTTTTTTAATGATTGTTCTGTTTCAGTTGGTAAGTGCTATAACTAAAATAAAAATAAGAATTTAACAATAACAATAATAATAATAATAATAATATTTTAAGAAAGACGGTACTGCGCTAGTTATGACTGTAAACCAGTAATTGGTCACAAAAATGAAATAGGAATTCAATAATAGTTTTACTTAAAACCCTTTACCCTTGCTTTCCCACTTGAAAGACTGATAATGTAGAGCTCTAGATTTTTAGCCTACTTTTCACATTTTGCAAAAATGAGGAAAAAGTAGACTTATGAGATCGATCCGGGAAAATGTGTGTCTGTCTGTCTGTCTGTCCGTCTGTCTGGCTGTGTATGTCCCCCCCCCCCCCTATCAACTCCTAAACGGCTGCAGCAATCAAAACCAAATTTAGTATGAGTACAGATGTGCACCGGAATATCTCACGTCCATATTTGAAAATGATGTCAGTGCAACCAACTGCTGAAAAAACGCACTAGAAATTTGAGCTCCATGTTGGATATCTCGCAAGATATTCATGGGAGCTATTCCAAAATTGGTACACATGCAGATGATACTATTTCAGTTTAATTTCCAGGAGGCTAACAATGACAGTGTTGCCAAAATAATTTTAAGCCTTCTGATAGGTCCAATGTTTAAATGCGTATAACTTCTACACTATCAATTGGATTTCAACCAAATTTTGTATGTAATATCTGTACATAAACAGATATGATTGAGCGTATTCTTAAGAGCCACCTGGGCTGCCAACTGTTAATAATTGCTCTCTCTATTTTTTTTTTATCCAAGTACCAATATATCAGAAAGTATGCAAGCCAACAGCTTTAAACTATGCACACGTATATTCTGACATTTTAGATTAATTTGGAGTAACTTATATACGTCAGTTCTACCAACATGATTATAAGCCTGCTGATAGTACCAATTTTTAAATACATGTAACTTCTATACTATCAGTTGGATTTCAACCAAATTTCGTATGTGCTATGTGTACCATAACAGATATGACTGAAAGTATTGTTAAGATCAATCAGGGCTGCCAACTGTTAATAAATGCTGTCCATATTTTTTTACCCTAATATCAATATATCAGAAAGTATGCAAGCCAACAGCTCTATACTTTGCACACGTATAGCACCTGACATTGTAGATTAATTTCGAGTAATTAATACAAGGCAGTGCTGCCAACATGATTCTATGCCTGCTGATATGTCCAATTTTAAAATACATGTAACTTCTATACTATCAAATGGATTTCATCCAAAATTGGCACAACAAGATATCATAATATTTCAGATTATTTCTGACCAGCACACGCATGGTATTGATGGCAACATGCTTTTACGCGTGCTGATAGATCCAGTGTCTAACTGCATGTAACGTCCATTGGACTTCAACCTAATTTTGTATTCTGTACCTTAAGAGATGGAACTAAGAATATATTCAGTCACCAGGGCTGCCAACTGTAGTGCTCTATTAGGCTACATTATACCAGGTATATTTTGAACTAATTTGATATTTCGATATTACCAACTTAATTTTGTCATTATTCTAGATAGGTAGAATAATCATTGGCATGAAAAGTAGGCTGTATAGTTCTTCATGGAACTTCTTGTTTCAATTGAGATAGCTGCTCAACTACTCAACCATTGTTTGGACATACTGTTTCTTAGGTACTGTAGTTCATTATTATCTTCAGTTTGGAGAACGATATTTCGACTAAGAGGCAGGAGTCACTGGCAGTGTGAGACAAATTTAACAAATTTAACCGCTTTACAAACTCCCGAATAACATTCATTTCTTTGAGACGGCTGAAGCACATTTTTAGCCGCAATAGTTGGAGTTCTAACTTTTCTAACACTTCTCCATCGTCTGATACAATAACTATGTTTGATGATAATCATTTAAAATTCAGCCGGTGAAGAACGTTTGTTATCGTTTAGAACATAACTTCAACGACCTCGTGGTGTAGCGGCTTGCGTTGATGGCTGTCGCCCTGGAAGTCCGGGTTCGATTGCCGGCTCTGCCAAGAAACTTTAATTCTGGTGCGAGGGCTGGAACGGGGTCCACTCAGCCTCGTGAGGCAAAAATGAGAAGAGTAGGGTTCGATTCCCACCTCAGCCATCCTGGAAGTGGTTTTATGGGTCTCCCCACTTCTACTCCAGGCAAATGCGGGGATGGTTCCTAACTTAAGGCCACGGCCACCTCCTTCCCAATCATATCCCCAATTTACAAGTACACACACTAATACAGCCGTCACAGGTTGCCATACAAATTCCCCACCCACCCAAATACACGGGGCTATATGACCACGATGTCGCTGCCCCTAAAATAAGCAACAACAACAACAGAACATTGCTTTTGGTTCCAAGACTGCCGATGGTCACGAGGCCATAGGGCCAGACAAGTGGAGCATTTGACACTACGTTCTTTATGAAAGGTGATTTCAGGCTATTTCATAATTAATTTCTTCGTTCATTTAAAGTTCGAACCTTTATTGCCTGCCCCCAACAGATATACGCCTGGAGTGCACTGCCCCATTTGCTCCTCGTAGTTACGCCGCTGCTTAGTGAGGCATCATGCGATATACTGTACTACCAGTGGCGTACGCAGGATTTCCTTCTGGGGGGGGGGGGGGGTTTCATTCATAGTAATGTCCTATAATAAAAATGATAATTCGAATATAATTCATAAAAAGCAACAACTCAGTTAAATAAACACTACCGGACCCAAGCGAGAAATCTCGCATGTTCATAAACGACCCTTCCCTGATAGGTTTATAACGAGAGAATTAATTGCAGCATGTTAGAGCTCCAGTATTTGCAAATCGCACACTTCTAACAAAAATTGATATTTATGAAATTAGAATGGAATTCGTCACTGCTAATGTCATTTGTGTGCTGAGTCCATTGATTTATCTTAGCTGTAACACTCACCAGTTATTCGATATTTTTGAAATTATGCGATTTGAGTACTCATTCCTATGACTTACTGTTTCTGAAATCCATGCAAAATGATAAAGGAAAGACCTCATAATGTTAAAATGACACGAAACAGGCGTCACTGCGTCCAAAATGTGAAGTGGACAGCAATTACGGAGCATATTTTCCTACAGCAACAGTATCGACTAATCTCACACTTCGTACATTTTTTAAGTCATTTTTAAAGAAATTATTGATATTTATGTAATTAGAGTGCAATTCGTCACTGCTAATGTCTATTCTCTTTCATTTGAATGCTCATTTGGCACGATCGGTCGCTTGTGAGCGCCACAGGAGGGATCTATACTAATGAAAGAATATATATATGATGATTCTCTTTGCATGAAACTATTTTAACTATATTTTTCAGCACTTTAAACAATATTACAAACACAATTGAAAACATAAAATATTAATAAAAATACGGAAAAGAGTTTAGCCCAATATAGATATTGCACTAGATACAAACGGACAAAAAGAAATGTCTAAATTGTCAATCGGGCTAAACCAAAGATTCTGATTAAGTAGATATTTGCCCTGGAATTTGTTAAAGGACTTAGACAAGTCTACTTCAATCGTATATCAAGCCTTCTAGGTTTGACAGACAAGTCATTCAGTACTTCCTCAATTGAAACATCAACAGTATCATGAATGAACATCAAAGCTAATCCATTAAGGCGTTCTTCACTAGTTGAATTCCTTAAATAGTTCTTCAAGAATTTTAAGGACGAAAACGATCTTTCACACGAGCAGGTTGTGACAGGTAAGGTAGCCATGATGACAAGCAGGTTATACACAACTGGAAACATGTTCTTATTGCATATTGACAAAGCATCTATAGCACTCTTGGGCTTCTTTTCAATAGATTTCAGAGTTTGTTTCCAGAGAAGTAGCTCGCCTCTAATATTAAGGGGAAGTCCATAAAATTCAGCTACATTTTCTACTTCAGCTATGCTTTGGTTGGATAGTTCGTCTTCAGTTGTGGTAACTAGCGTTTGCAATGGCTGAAGAGTTTCTTTATGGGAGACAAATTTATCATCAAGTGATGAAATAGTTTCTTCAAGAAATGGGATGAAAATAACCCGCCTATAATATTCTTCCGGATCGTTAGATGAAACGTTGTTCCTCATCGTTTGTCGAACAACAGTTCGAGGCTGAACTACAGGCACTCCAAATTCTTTGCAGAACTCTAAAACCGAATTATATGCACACAAAAACCTTGCGTCTGCATCTGCCCTCATTTCTTCAAGAGACCTCTTAACATTCATGGAGTCGTTGATTGCTTGACTGAGATCCAAATTTTCAGTTTGAAGGTATTTGCTGAGAGGAAGTGTGATTTGAAATGCTTCATGAATGACAAATACACTTATCAAGAACTCAAATTTGCTGATAGAGCACAGAAGAAGTTGCGCATCTGTAGCTGCCTTCTTATCAACCCATGCTGCTATTTTTAGCCTACTTTTCACATTTTGCAAAAATGAGGAAAAAGTAGACTTATGAGATCGATCCGGGAAAATGTGTGTCTGTCTGTCTGTCCTTCTGTCTGTCGGTCTGTCTGGCTGTGTGTGTGTGTGTGTCCCCCCCCCCTATCAACTCCTAAACGGCTGCAGCAATCAAAACCAAATTTAGTATGAGTAAAGATGTGCACCGGAATATCTCACGTCCATATTTGAAAATGATGTCAGTGCTACCAACTGCTGAAAAAACGCACTGGAAATTTGAGCTCCATGTTGGATATCTTGCAAGGTATGCATGGGAGCTATTCCAAAATTGGCACACATGGAGATAATACTATTTCAGTTCAATTTCCAGGAGGCCAACCATGACAGTGTTGCCAAAATAATTTTAAGCCTTCTGATAGGTCCAATGTTTAAATGCATTTAACTTCTACACTATCAATTGGATTTAAACCAAATTTAGTATGAGTAAAGATGTGCACCGGAATATCTCACGTCCATATTTGAAAATGATCTCAGTGCTACCAACTGCTGAAAAAACGCACTAGAAATTTGAGCTCCATGTTGTATATCTTGCAAGGTATGCATGGGAGCTATTCCAAAATTGGCACACATGTAGATAATACTATTTCAGTTTAATTTCCAGGAGGCCAACCATGACAGTGTTGCCAAAATAATTTTAAGCCTTCTGATATGTCCAATGTTTAAATGTATATAACTTCTACACTATCAATTGGATTTCAACCAAATTTTGTATGTAATATCTGTACATAAATAGATATGACTGAGCGTATTCTTAAGTCCACCAGGGCTGCCAACTGTTAATAATTGCTCTCTTTATTTTTTTTTATCCAAATACCAATATATCAGAAAGTATGCAAGCCAACAGCTTTAAACTATGCACACGTATATTCTGACATTTTAGATTAATTTCGAGTAACTTATATACGTCAGTTCTGCCAACATGATTATAAGCCTGCTGATAGACCAATTTTTAAATACATGTAACTTCTATACTATCAGTTGGATTTCAACCAAATTTCGTATGTGCTATGTGTACCATAACAGATATGACTATAAGTATTGTCAAGAGCAATCAGAGCTGCCAACTGTTAATAAATGCTGTCTATATTTATTTTACACTAATATCAATATACCAGAAAGTATGCAAGCCAACAGCTCTATACTTTGCACATGTATAGCACCTGACATTCTAGATTAATTTGGAGTAATTAATACAAGGCAGTGCTGCCAACATGATTCTATGCCTGCTGATATGTCCAATTTTAAAATACATGTAACTTCTATACTAACAAATGGATTTCATCCAAAATTGGCACAACAAGATATCATAATATTTCAGATTATTTCTGACCAGCACACGCATGACATTGTTGGCAACATGCTTTTACGTGTGCTGATATATCCAATGTCTAACTGCATGTAACGTCCATTGGACTTCAATCAAATTTTGTATTCTGTACCTTAAGAAATTGAACTAAGAATATATTCAGTCGCCAGGGCTGCCAACTGTAGTGCTCTATTAGGCTACATTATACCAGATATATTTTGAACTAATTAGATATTTCGATATTACCAACTTAATTTCGTCATTATTCTAGATAGGTTCATATACTGTAGAATAATCATTGGCATGAAAAGTAGGCTGTATAGTTCTTCACGGAACTTCTTGTTTCTAATGCCAACAATAACGGTTTCAGAAGTTCAATGAATGAACGAACAGACTCGTGCTTTTCAATCCATCTCGTTGCACATAACTTCTTGAGTTTACTCACTCGGGGTTTCTCTTCCATACTTTCAACTTCATTTGTCAACACAGCCTGCCTCTTTGGTGAAGTACTAAAAAGGCATAAGCTCTTTCAATTGTACCCATACAGTTCCTAATCTCTGCAACACTACACCCTTCAGAAATGGCCAGGTTTAAACAGTGAGCACTACAGTGAACATACTGGGCTTTGGGAAACTGTTTTCGTACAATGGCCTGAGCACCTCTGTAGGATCCACTCATGGCACTAGCTCCATCATAACCTTGGCCTACGAGATATTCTGCATCCAGTCCCACACTTTTCAAACCAGAAAATATGCTATTCGCAAGGCCTAACCCAGAAGCATCATTGATAGCAATAAATTGCAGAAACTCCTCATGTACGGAATTATCTTGAACCAAACGGACACATAGTGACATTTGCTGTACACCGCTGATGTCTGTGGTCTCGTCAGCAAGAACAGAAAAGTATTTAGATTTTTTCACCTGATCGACTAACCTTTTCAATATAAGTCATTCAAAGATGAAATAATTTCATTCTGAATCCGTGGGCTTACGTATTTTGCATTTAAGGATGATGTCATCAAATGTTCCTTTAGTATTGTATCACCAGCTTCTGCTCGAAACTTGAGAAGAGACCTGAAATTTCCCTCCCCTTTCTTGAGAGGCTCATCTAAATTTACAGGTCCCGAATCCCTGTGACCACGGAAAGCAATGCCCATTCGAGCAAGGAAAATCACAGATTTAATTATTGGTATGAGTTTCTCCCTGTTGCATAATATGTTGGATTGAACACCCCTATCCAAGCTTACGTCAACAGCAGGTTTTGTACTTTTGTATATGACGAGAAAGTTCGCAGCCTTTTCCGTACATGCCATATGATACTTGGTTTCTTGGTGTTTTTTGAAATCCTCCTTCGCATTTTTCCAGTTCATGTAAGGAAATTTTACTAGTCTACCTGGCGATGAAGATTGTTTCCCAACAACGGTGCAAAACAACGAACAATATTTACAAAAGGCTCCGTTCTTTGAAGGAGAATAAACTAGCCATTTCCACTCTGATAACCAGTTCAACTGAAATTTCAAATTCCTTAGACCCGATAAAGGGAAATTAAAATTGCTTCCAGGTGTCCAGGCATTTTCCAACAGTTCATTTTTCAGATAATCATCAATCTAAAGAAAAAAGTAAATCACAACATTGAAATAATTAACATGTACCGACACATACGTAGGCCAAGGCCATACAAATACCGGTATAACATAATAGGTAAAGCATCGAAATGCAAATCAGTCAGGGGCGTGGTGGCTCAGCGGTCTAGCTGTATGCCTCTTACCAAGGCGGTCCGGGTTCGATTCCCGGTCAATGCATGTGAGATTTTCGAAGTGAAATGCCACGTCCTGTGGTTCGGATTCCACGTAAAAAGGAGGTCCCGTGGCTCATGATCTCTAGATTAACGGTCACGTTAAACTACAGTTACAGAAATAGCGATGATCATGAATCATATTGTAAACTCACCTGTTGGCCAGCATAACCTCCTAAGTCTGTTCGATGTATTTGGTCGGTAGCCGGCTTTGTAGTAGCCGATAATTCTTCAAGTTCATTTTCAATTCTTAAAGATGAAATACTTGCAATGGCAGTGTTGCATGTAACATCTACTCTTGTTTTTTCTAATAATAAATCGATCCATTACGCATTACAAATAAACTCGGAAAAAAGTGCGACTCACGATCTGGCAGTTCACAGATATGCACGTTTAAAGCAGCACGAAGCTGCGTTACGATAGTTACCAATAGCACACTTTAACAGTAAAACGACAATTTTGATATTTCGCCTAGTGTAGTTAGTTATTATTGCTTTAAGTGGAAGAACAGCGAGGTCATCTGCCCCTCTTGCTCCGTTTAACATGTAGTTTAAGGGTGTTTACCCCAGGCAATAACCAGTAGCTAGCGCCAAAGCTGGAGAAGTCTCGTTGCGAGTTGAGTGGAGGTCATTTACCATGTGAAGAACGTGTTCATATTAAAAACATATTACAAAGGAGTAGCCTAAAGAAGCCTCACTGGCAGCAATTCAAAACATTTTCCAGGTGATAGATGGGACAATATAAGGAGTCATGTAAACTAATGTCTCTGGGGGGGGGGGGGGGGGGTTAAACCCTAACCCCCCCGTCGGTACGCCACTGTGTACTACCGAGTTGAAATGACGGCACTACGCGATGTTTCATCAGAGGGTTCAGTTTAGTGAGTTCCTGGAAAAGTTAATGGCTTGCACAAACTTACAGTAACAGATGACATTAATAAAAAAAGAAGGAAGGGTAACAGAGTAGTTGAGAGCGCTTGGCAACGTTGCGCGTAGTTTGCGTGGGAGGCAGACAGCGCGCGACTTTATGCGGAAATGCTGACATGTTTGGCACCAAGTCCTTTTGTAGATCTAAAACAAAGCTCCGCTAAGTACTGGAACCAGCCTGGCTCAACTCTTTCAATACCACTGGCGTATTCCCACACTACTGGACGGAAGTGGGGAACTACAAATTCGGACATCCAAGATTTGAATCCTGGTGCTGGCTGCTGACAGAGGTCATTCATTCCTGGGAGTGAAATTCCCTTAGGTTTCATCCCACATTCACAACAAATACTGGAAAGATTATGTTTGTTCAATTCCCAGGACACCTACCCCAATTCTAAAACGCTCTGCTTATTTACACCCTACCACATCAGTACTACATGGGAGAGACTAACAAACTTGCGTAGCAGAATGGGCAGTATTACATAGTATTTGTTTAATAACTATAACCAGGATTCTGGTGTATGGCTAGGTTAAATGGAGTCCACCATGCCCATAGTTATCGGGAAACGAGAAGCAAAGATCATCCATGAGATATAAATAAATAAATAAATAAATAAATAAATAAATAAATAAATAAATTAATTAATTAATTAATTAATAAATATGGACAACTGAGAAACTTGGCACGGTAAATGTTTATACACATTAAATGCATTGGCGACCAATTTAGTACAATTGTTTTCATCACCTCAAGATGGTGGCTGTGCGCAGTTTTAAAATTAAGTTTTTATTTCTTGTGTCCTAATTATGCGATCGAAGTGAAAATTTGAATAATGAACCTACCTAATAATCTTCATTCAATCCCAATAGTACCGTACATAAATCTATAGCCTACATATAATAATCCAACATGGCGACCATCCGAACATTTTCGACGCTTTCGTGGTGTGGCGGCTAGCACTCTTGGCTGCCGGGTTCGATTCCCAGCTCTATCAAGAAATGTAATTCGGGTTTGAGGGATGGAACGGGGCACACTCAGTCACGTAAGGCAGAAATGAGAAGAGGTGGGTTTGATTCCCATCTTGGTCATCCTAGAAGTGGTTTTCCGTGGTTCCCCACTTTTACTCGAGGCAAATGCCGAGATGGTTCCTAACTTAAGGCCATGACCACCTCAATTATAATCCTCACCTGAATTACAAGTACACACCACAACTACAGACACCATAATAACACTGGTTGTCAGACAAGCTCTATACACAGCCAAGTACACGGGACTACATGACCTCGATGTCGCAACGCCACTGAATGAATTAACAACAACTACACTAAGACTAGACGGCTGTTTTTAAAGGATTTTCTAATTTTTAGCAAATGCGTTTCTTACATAATCGAACATAATGGTTTCTATTTTATCAGATCTACAAATGTTTTCAAAATCATGATTAATTGCAAAATGAGCAGAGCATTGGATTTTACTTGAGTTCATTCAAAAAGGAATTGCCTGCAACCTTTTGGAGTAGCCTAAATACTTCGAAGTTGGCAAGGGTTGTGCTGTTGTTAATTCATTTGAGGAGCTTAGGACATCTTGGTCATCAGCCCCGTGTGTATTTAACTTGTCTGATAACCTACATTCCTGTGATGACTGTAGTAGTGTGTGTAGCTGTATTAGGGACAGAGAAGGGGTGGGCGCCTCGGGACTTGAATTAGGTACTATCTCGGCATTTGTCTGGAGGGAGTGTGGAAAAATCCGGGGAATAGCCGCTGTCTGTGCCAGGATTCAAAGTTATGATCTTTGGACTTGCTTCAGCTGACCTCGTGGCAGTGGTGTACGCTTTAACGAAAACGGCTACGCCGCGGGAAATAATTTTTTATTTGCTGTCAAGTTTAAGGGTAGAAACTGTCACTAAAACATGTCTGCAGAAGAAATGTAATCAGAATTTCCCTTTTGTATTTTTTTTTAATTTAAAATATCTGAAAGTATATTAAGATGTCTTCAGTTTCATCATGTTTGTTTCGCACATCATTTCTCACTTGTGTAGTGGTTAGCATAGTTGGATGCCACTCCAGAAGCCTGGGTTTGAATCCCGGCTCTACCAGGAAATTTAAATCTGGTTTGTGGCACTGGAACGGTATCGTTGAAATGCAAGTCCCTCATGTGGGGTGTTGGTTTCAAAGACTTGCACCAGGCTAGTGGGCCATACGAGTTTAATTTTACCTTATTTGTGTAAAGACTTCCAACTGAATATAGCGATATTTCACGTGTTCTGTAGGGACAACAAGTTTGGCACCACTGCACATAACTCTACTAACTTGGTTAGTACGAGAGCACCAGCGAAGGCAGAATAATTTGCTCCGAAGACTGGACCTGAATTTAGAATCTATTTTTTTAAATGATTTTTGACGGTTTTGGTTTGGTATTGAGAAAAGCAAGACCATGGTGATGACAAGAGGGGAAAGACAAGGAAAGGGCACTGTGAAAATTGGAAGTCAGAGTTTGGAAATTGTGGACACGTTCAAATACCTAGGAAGTGAATTGATGCAAACTGGTAGGTTGGACATGGAGATTGGCAGGAGAGTACAGCAGAGCAATGCATTCTATCAAAGTGTAAGAAAACTTGTTTGGGATAAGGAAGTACCAAGGAAAAGCAAGGAGGTAATGTATAAAGTGTACTATGTTCCCATATTAACTTATGCAGCTGAGACTTGGACCCTGACAAGCAGGCAAGAGAGCAGAATCCAAGCCAGTGAAATGAAATTCCTAAGAAGTATGATAGGAAAGACAAGGAACGACAGAGTGAGGAATGAAGATGTTAGGAAGGAAGTTGGGATGGGGAAACTAAATGAGAGAATTGAGAAGAATAAACTAAGGTGGTCATTGTGGTGTTTGAAGCCATATTTTCAGTGTTGCCTTAGTAAACAAGAGTTTAGTGCTTTTCAGTCGGTCAACACGAATGTACCCAAAAGAGATGGGTTATGTCCTAATCCTGAAATAAATTACATGAGATTAATAAAACACTAGGATGACCAGTTTCGATCGTCAAGCGATCATCATCAGATCCAATACACTTAGGCTATAAAATCTATGTTTGAAATACAGGTGAAAATATTTACAATATGTACAATTATTTAGTTGCAGTATTGGTACTGCAACTGTCAGTGTATGCTAAATGCAGTATATATGTTAGGTGAAATGCTAAATGGTGATGGCTATCCGGAGATTGTACTTTAGAGAGATTATATGGTTGTAAACTATGGTTAAACTATAAAATTTTAGGCTAACTACTTATCTGATTGTCTTCCGTACTACAGCTATTCGCAGTTTCCGTGCTCACTTGAACTCGCTGTGCGGTCGACTGCGGTGGTTATCTTAACGACTGGTTTTTCCCTGCCTTCCCCCCTGTCCCTACGTGCTGTGGGGAGTGATCGCGATGTGTTTATGTGAGGTGTTGCCAACCTAGATAAGATGTATGTTATTGAATGAGGTGGATCTACAACTATTAAAGACCGTGGATTAGTCCTCGCCACGCGTGGAGCATAACCCATTCGAACTAAGCGTTGACGGTCTTATGAGGACGTCCCGGCACCTTTAATACTGCCTCTAATATGGGCCTTGGTTTATTGCAGAAGAAAAGTACATCGTACACCTGTTCCAGATAACATTTACCTATTAAAAACCCCCTAATTTCCCCCCTTTTTTTATCTAGCTTGGCTGTGTCGCTAAATTGTGTTTTGTTTCCGACAGGGTGTGTTTTTTTAGTAGCGTGAAGAGGGGTGAGCTCTCCATGAACGTGTGTTCATTTAGATTGTTGGGATTGTTTCGTTTGGCTAGGTGTATCTCGATTGCTTCCTTTATGTCAAGAGCTCTGCCTGTCGGAAACAAAACACAATTTAGCGACACAGCCAAGCTAGATAAAAAAGGGGGAAAAAAGGGGGGGGAAATTAGGGGTTTTTTAATAGGTAAATGTTATCTGGATCAGGTGTACGATGTACTTTTCTTCTGCAATAAACCAAGGCCCATATTAGAGGCAGTATTAAAGGTGCCGGGACGTCCTCATAAGACCGTCAACGCTTAGTTCGAATGGGTTATGCTCCACGCGTGGCGAGGACTAATCCACGGTCTTTAATAGTTGTAGATCCACCTCATTCAATAACATACATCTTATCTAGGTTGGCAACACCTCACATAAACACATCGCGATCACTCCCCACAGCACGTAGGGACAGGGGGGGAAGGCAGGGAAAAACCAGTCGTTAAGATAACCACCGCAGTCGACCGCACAGCGAGTTCAAGTGAGCACGGAAACTGCGAATAGCTGTAGTACGGAAGACAATCAGATAAGTAGTTAGCCTAAAATTTTATAGTTTAACCATAGTTTACAACCATATAATCTCTCTAAAGTACAATCTCCGGATAGCCATCACCATTTAGCATTTCACCTAACATATATACTGCATTTAGCATACACTGACAGTTGCAGTACCAATACTGCAACTAAATAATTGTACATATTGTAAATATTTTCACCTGTATTTCAAACATAGATTTTATAGCCTAAGTGTATTGGATCTGATGATGATCGCTTGACGATCGAAACTGGTCATCCTAGTGTTTTATTAATCTCATGTAATTTATTTCAGGATTAGGGCATAACCCATCTCTTTTGGGTACATTCGTGTTGACCGACTGAAAAGCACTAAACTCTTGAAACTAAGGTGGTTTGGACATGTAAAGAGGATGGAGGAAAATAGAATACCAAGACAGATGCTGTAGGCAAAGTGCAAGGGTAAGAGAGCAAGAGAAAGACCTAGAAAAAGGTGGATTGATTCAGTGAAGAACAGAATAAGAAAAAGAAATCTGGACTGGGACAAGATCGTGGAAGAAGAATGGTGGAAGGAAAGAGGAAAGTGGAGAAGTGCCATAAATACCCCGACCCGGCAGGAGCTGGATAAGGGGAAATGATGATGATGATGATGATGATGATGATGATCTTAATCTATTAGTTAATGATTATTATTGAACCCTCAGGGATAATGTAGAAAGAAGAGAAGACAGTAATTTTTAAATTTTACGCCGACCACTGCATCTGTGATTGGCACATATAACCTTGTCTATATACGACTCAGTCACGGTTTAACACCTTGCGTGGGATGAACCCATCACCTCATCTTCCAGTAACTGCTTCCTGTACATGTGAACAATATACACATGCGCTCATAGTCACTTTACGACTGATTCTCATGTTATTGCATTACTTATTATTCAAGACCTTGAAATATTGTATACGCTCACGACATACAATGCTTATAGCTTGAAGTTCTGAGCTGAATGTCATCATTGAAGTATTCTAAACAAGTCCTTCATCCTTTAGACCACGAATATTCATTTTTAATTGTTGTCTATCTGCGATATTATAGAAGACGTGGGTTCAGCCCTCAGTAAGTCACACAGCGCCGCGTAAGAGAGAATTGTGCTCATATTCTTGGCACCTGAAAGTTAATATTAGTAAATAAAGCCATAAAGTTGTTGAAGGAGATGAAATAATGACTTGTCGGTCTCTGATCGGTTGGTACTGGGGCACCACAAATCCATGCCTCTCAAGGGCACTCCTGATGAATCTCGACCGACGGTGCACAATGCCATGCCCAGAATGACGAAAATGTGCACGCGTGCCCTCTAGCGACGGGCTGTGACCTTCCACGCTCTGGTCGGAACCACACCTCGTTACACACACCACGATTAGCCGATGTAGTCACCGGTTTGCGCATTCTAGCCTCCGGCTCGTTACTTTTTGAACGCACCTTATAGTTTTACGGGTCCGTTAATCTCGCGATCATGAGCCACGGTACCTCTTTAAAACGTGGCATCCAAACCACCGTACATGACATTTTGTCGAATCTTCAATGTACATTGACTGGGAATCGAACCCACTCCACCTTTATGTGAAGCAAGCAGCTTGACCGCTCTACCATCACGCCCTACACCAGTGGTATTGTGGTGTGTTCCTAGAAAGAGTGGAATACAAAGGTAGGGGAGGGGTTAATGAGTGTGTGGCACGTCTCCTTCACTTTAGACGTTCTTTTAATGCTTACCTACCATACTACAACCTTCAGTTCCTATCGCCATGACAAAAACTAACTACTCTATTTCATTTTTAGCCTATTTTCTTTTATATAATATAAATTATATATTAAAAAAAGGCTTCTGAGATCACTTTTTGTCCGTGTATGTGTCCTAATAAAATCTAAACAGCTGGAGTGATTTCAATGAAACTCGGTAAGGACATAGTACTAATTTGTCCGACCCCGACCGTGCCATTTACATTTTATTACGTCTCACTAATCCAACATGGCGGCTGTGCGAAATATTTCACCGGCATGCTATATCTCCGGAACTGTTACCGATATCACCCTGAAATTTTGTACGGTAATAAAGGGTACTAACTTACTAGAAGTTCACCTATGTGACTTTCATAAACCTGGTAAGTACAAAACGAACATGGCGGCCAAGCGAGTTTGACACATTTAAATAAACATTTATCGCGATTTAACCATCCGAGCGCAGTTAAACATGGTACAGCAAATGTTTATACACATTGTAATGCTCCCTCAGCTTTTCTAGCTATGGTGCTTCCAAGTACAGCCTCAGCTCCGTGCCACTTGGTCAACGAACGTCCCACGACTCAACTTCGCTGATCTCCCGATCGAAGGCAATCCACCTCTCGATTGAATGGCATCCACCAATACAGTAACTGACTCACCTCGTATGACCTGAGCCCACAGCATTTTATTAGTGAGGAAGCACGGTTTTTGCCGACCAGGTTTCGTCTTGAACCGACATCGGGGCATAATATTCTGTCAGCCTTCTCTATAAAACCACCTCGCTCCGGAAGTCCGGGCTGGATTCCCGGCTCTGCTGAAGAGTTTAATTCTTGCCTGAGGGCTGGAACGGTGTACACTAAGTCTCGTGAGTCAAAACAGAGAAGAGGTGGATTCCATTCCCAACTCAGTCATCTTGGAAGTGGTGTACCGTGGTTTCCCACTTCTACTCCAGGCAAATGCCAGAATGGTTCTTAACTAAAGGCCACGGCTGTCTCCTTCCCAATCATCACTTAACTTACAAATACACACACTAATGCAGCCATCACAATAACATGGGTTATCAGACAATTCCACACACACCCTATTACACGGGGCTATATGACCACGATGTCGCAAAGCCCCTAAATAAATCAACATAATCTATATATATATAAAGCTCAATGTTTGTCTGTCTGTCTGTCTGTCTGTTTGTCTGTTATGTATACAAATCCACACTGTTTCACCGATCTGAACCAAAATTTGTATACTTACCCTTCGGAACCCTGCGGGTAACCCTGTCCACTTGAAATTTCCGACAGACCACCCCATTCCCTGCTTTTAGGCCCTTTGTCCCAAATCTACACCGTTTCACCGATCTCAACCAAAATTTGTATACTTACCCTATGTAACCCTGTGAATAACACTGTCCACTTAAAATTTTGGACAGACTACCCTATTTCCTGCATTTAGGCCCTTTGGCAAACATCTACACCGTTTGACCGATCCGAACCAAAATTTGTATACTTACCCTTTCGAACCCTGCGGGTAACCCTGTCCACTTGAAATTGCGGACAGATCACCCCATTCCCTGCATTTAGGCCCTTTGGCACAAATCTACACCGTTTCACCGTTCAGAACCAAAATTTGTATACTTACCCTTTGGTACCCTGCGAGTAACATTGTCTGCTTGAAATTGCGGACAGACCACTCCATTCCCGGAAAGAGGACAGGGTCCGTCCCAAAGGCAATGGAAAAAAAAGGGGTAAAACCGGACCCGCTCAGGAAACCCTCAGGATTGCCATCTCCCGAACTCACCAGCCATGAGCCCTTGAGGATGTAGCACTATCCAGGGTGCACCAGAAGTGGTGGGGCTACACACACCCTGCCTCCTTGAGGGTCTTGAGCAGAAGACATGAGATATTAAGAAAAGAAAAAGAAGGCTGACACCTCGAAGAATGAGGCTATCAGGAATGATTAGAGAAGGGCCAATTAAGGCGGGAAATTGAAAGAGTCGCTAGGCCTCGGAAAGCCTGATACCATCGGGGTCGGAAGAGAACAAGAGTTTGACCAAGGGAGGCTGACAGGAAAGAGAACTGAATGGAGCCCGGCACCAGTAAGTAGAAGCAATGCCGGACTCAGTTGGGGTCCCGTGGTCGCAAACCCACGTCCCACAAGTTGAGAGACCCTGGTGGGTGGAGGGGGGAGGAGGGGGCCAGGTGTGAGAATAGCTTGCTGATTCATCGCGAGTTGACATGAGAGAAATGTCCAGACCCCGCCGTGTTACCTGGTATTGCTGACTATGCTGATGTTCATACAGGGTCTTTGCTCAAACCACTGTAGTGTTACGAAAGAATGAGTGATTCACCGGTCAATGTGAATAGGACCGGGAACCCCCCCCCCCCCCCCCCAACGTCTGTCATCATATATCGTCATCATCTGCGATTCGTGCAGCTTGGACCCGGGCAGTACTCGATAAGCTCTTTCACTACACGCATCGAGTATAGGCCTAAGCCAGAAAATAACGTTCAGACTTTGGAAGACATCGAAGGTAGAAATCTAAATTGCCTATATCAGATTTAAAATTACACCATGTTCGTTTAGTAGTCATTTTTAATTACCTTATTATTATCATAAGGGCAAATGACCTAGATGTTACGCCCATTATACCACTAATCACCACACACAATAAGTCTTCATCGCCTGTGAATTTTGAAATATTTCTTTCTATCACGGTAGTTTGTAAGTTTGTCGTGTCAATTCAACAGTAGTTTTCATTATCATCCTCATCAAAAGGGCAAATGGCCTAAATGTTACGTCCATTATACTACTAAGTAACACCACAGTCTCCATGGCCTGTGATTTTAAAATGTGTATTTCCATTAGTTTGTAAGTTTGATATACCCGTTCAGTAGTAGTCGTCTTCATTATCATCCTCATCAAAAGGGCAAATGACCTAGATGTTACGTCCATTATACTACTAAACAACACCAGAGTCTACCTAGCCTGTGATTTTAAAAATATGTATTTGCATTAATTTGTAAGGTTGATATACCCGTTCAGTAGTAGTCGTCTTCATTATCATCCTCATCAAAAGGACAAATGACCTAGATGTTACGTCCATTATACAGTACTACTAAGCAACATCACAGTCTTCATTGCCTGTGATTTATAAAATGTGTATTTCCATTAGTTTGTAAGTTTAATATACCCGTTCAGTAGTAGTAGTCTTCATTGTCATCCTCATCAAAAGGGAAAATGACCTAGATGTTACGCCCATTATACTACTAGGCAACACCACAGTCTTACTCGCCGGTAATTTAAAAATATGTATTTCTATTAGAGTGTAAGTTTATTATACCCGTTCAATAGCAGTCGTCGTCAGTATCATCTTCATCAATGACGTTGAGTGTTAAGGAGACTGAAATATTATCATCATTCCACCGGGCGAAGCCGGGTACTACTGCTAGTCTTCTCTATTAATAAAGTAAGCTTTCTGTTTGAACAGATTGAATGTTCGGCTCAAACTTTGTATTTATCCCGGATGATGTGCACAATGACCAAATACAGTACAGGCTAGCCTACCTTCCGTTTGATGTTTGTTTGTTTGCTTGTTATGAATTGGCGTCAAAAGTACCGGAGTGATTCGCATGAAAATTCGTATGCAAGTAGAAGACATCCCTAAAATGAAACTGGGCTACAAATTATTCACGTAATGCAAATGGTGAAGGGTGTTAGGAGGGAGCCTCAAATTTTGCCAGTAGTGCAATTGCACAATTCATATTCACCTCATAACATGCAGCTGTAGGTCAGTCATGATTTTGTGGAATGCGCTCAAGATGGCTGCAAATCACTCACTGCCTCCGTGGTGAGACGCGAAACAATGCTGCTGACAATCGTCTGTCTCATCCTCTATTTAAGAGGTGATATTTTGGGTTGGTGCATAAGTCCGTAGCGTTTTCCATAAGTTTATCCACATCAAGTTTATACGTTTATTAAACACATCATATATACATAAGAGCGTAATTAATTACCAGTAACATATTCTCCTTCACTATCTACAACAGTCTGCCAACGCTGTGGTAATTTTTCGATTCCGCGCCAGTAGAAATCTCGTGGTTTTTAGTTGAAGAATTCATCATGCCGTGTTCGGAGCGCATCTTCATCCGGGAAGGAAGTTCCTTGAAAGTTGAGGTAGAGAGCGGAAATGGTGAAAAGCTGAGGGCGCAAGATCGGGCGAATAAGGTGCGTGTGGAATGATTCCCCAGCCCAACTCCTGTATAGTGTTATTTTTGTCAAGTTAACAGAGAGCGGCGGGCGTTATCATGGAGGAGCATCACTTAACGCAGTCTTGCTGGTCGTTTTTCTTGGAATGTATCTGAAAGACGTCTCATTTGTTGGCAATAAATGTCAGCAGTGATGGTTTCACCTCGAGGAAGCAATTCGTAGTATAGCACACCGTCGGTGTTCCACCAGATGCATAACATTATCTTTAGGGGATGCGCGCAGGTCTTTGTACGGGGAGTTGCTTGTTTGTTTGGGCTTAACCATTCCTTTCTTCTCCTTACGTTAACGTAAATACACCATTTCTCGTCACCAGTAACGATACATGATAGGAATGGTCGATGTTGTTCACGAGCCAATCGATAACGGGCAAGCAGAGATGCACGTATGGCCACCCGCTGAATTTGTGATTTTGGCTTAGAGAAAGCGGTACCCTACACCGGTTTTTTGAACCTTACCATTGAATGCAAATGTCGCACAATGGTGGAATGATCACAGTTCATCATATTTACCAGTTCCCGTGTACACTTACATGGATCATTGTGAATTAATGCGTTTAAACGATCTTCATCAAATTCCGACGGCCTCCCTGAACGTGGGGAGTCACTAAGGTCAAAACGACCCACCTTACAACGAGAAAACCAGTTTCTTGCCATGATCTCTAATAGCATTGTCCCTATCCAGGCTGTTCCAAATCCATGAGTTTGAGTATGCGTACACGCGAGTACTCAGCAGTAATGCTTTGAGCACGATTGGATAGGGACTGGGGGTGAGAGCCAATGCGTCACTGGGCGAAGGTCATAACACAAGTTCATGCACTCCATGCCAGTCACGATGTATCCACCCCGAAGTGACGGCAGCCCCCCACAGCAGAGCTGTATTGCATGTTGCAGGTTTACTCACGGAAGGCGGCGAGTACTCCGCTGCTCACGAGCGAGTTGCTCGGCTGGAACAGCCTGCGGGACACGGTGCAAATGTTTCTGTCCGCCTCCGCTGCTTTCGTCCCTCCATTGAATTCAAAGAGAAGAATATGTCGGAAATTTTCCAATTTCTCCAATTGGCACCCACTTTTCTAGCGTCCACGGCTCCACTCACTATCAGCAAATGACAACACTTCAATATGTAAACTCAAGAACAAACATTGAACTACAAAGCAACAATAGCAGTCGATAAATAAAACCATAGCAACCGGAATACCAACAAGCAAAACAAAAACGCTACGGACTTATGCACCAACCTAATATATCGTAGGGTGGTCCACGTTCTACAGAGTGAATACATCAGTACAAGCTATATTATACTAAAACTGCCTATAGACTGGCCGCGTAGCTCAGTGGTAACGTTCTCGCCTGTTGTTCCCAAGGTTGCAGGATCGAATACTGGCGCAGTCAGTTGTCTTTTGGCGGTGATCAAATGCGAGGGAGCCGTGTCAGTAGATTTACTGGCCCCTCCGGGGTAAAACTCCAGCTCCCCGGCGTCACTTAACTCCTCAGTAGACAAAAGGGCCGTAAGACCAATAACATTATTTTTAGCCTATATTCATTTATGAAAAAAAAATGAAAAAAAGGCTTATGAGATCACTATTTATCCGTGTGTGTGTGTGTGTATGTATGTATGTATGTATGTATGTGGGTGTCCCCATAATAACTTCTAAACGGCTGGAGCGAGTTCAATGAAACTCGGTAAGGTCATAGTACTATTTCGGCCGACCCCAACCGTGCCCTTCAAATGTTATTACGTCCGACCAATCCAACATGGCGGTTGTGCTAAATGTATAACCGGCATTCTATATCTCCGAAACTATTACTTACATCACCCTGATATTTTGTACGGTGATAAAGGCCACTACTAGACGTTCGCCTATGAGACAATCAAAAACCTGTTAACTACAAAACGAACATAGCAGCGAAGCGACGTTGAAGTATTTAAATAGTTTTTTTCTCGCGATTTAAACATCCAAACGCAATGAAACTTGGTACAGCAAATGTTTATGCACATTGTAATGCACTGGCATGTAATTTAGCTCATTTTTTTACATAAACTCAAGATGGCGGCTGTGCGAAATATTTCACCGGCATTCTATATTTCCAAAACTATTACTGATATCACCCTGAAATTTTGTACGGTGATAAAGGGCACTGCTAGAAGTTCATCTATGATACTTCCAATAACCTGCAGGATACTACTAAACGAACATGGCGGCCAAGCGAAGGTGAAACATTTTAAAAGATGTTTCTCGCGATTTAACCATCTGAGCGCAGTGAAATATGGTACAGTAAATGTTTATACACATTGCAATGCACTGGCATGTAATTGAGTTCAATTGGACACAAACCTCAAGATGGCGGCTGAAATAAACTTTTTTTCTTGTGTATTAATCATGCGTTCGAAGTGAACGTTGGAATAATGAACCTACGCAAAAATCGTCATCTAATAGTACATAACTCTATGGCCTACATATATAAAAATCCAAACATGGCGACCATCCGAAATATTTAGACGGTTCTCAATATCTATTAATCTATGATAGCAATTAAACTGAAATTTTGTGTGTTGATGGAGGCTATGAACATAAGTCCACCTATGGGGCTTTCAATAACCTGGTGAGCACAAATCCAACATGGCGATGACGCGAATTATAAATATTTAAATGAACGTTTCTCGCGATTTAACCATCCAAGCGCAGTAAAACTGGGTACGGTAAATGCTTACACAAGTTTTAATCCACTGGCATCTAATTTATTACAATTGTTTTCATAACCACAAGATGGCAGCTGTGCGAAATTTTAAAATCTGTTTTTCATTTCTTGTGTCCTAATCATGCGATTAAAGTCTGAATACAACACCTACACATTCATTTTTTTTCGTGTGACCTCCTGAGAGGCCGAGTGCAGGTCTTTCTAGTCGACGCCCGTGGGCGACCTGCGCGTCGGGATGAGAGATGGAATGGATGAAGGCGAATGAAACTGGGGAAGGATGTGGAAGGAAGCGGCCGTTGCCTGTCAGAAGGTACCGTCGCAGCATTTTCCTGGTGTTGAAAATGGGAAACCACAGAAAACCATTTCAAGGACGGCCGACGGTGGGGCTCGAACCCACGCCTCTATCGAGTCAGCAGAGTGCTTGGCCCCATGACCTAACACTGCGTTTTAGCCAGCGTAGCCACTGCTGTCGGTCACACAATCATGTAATAGTACATAACTGTAAGGCCTACATATTTAAAAAATCTAATATGGCGACCATCCGAAATATTTAGATGGTTTTGAATGTCCATGAATCTATTTCAGCAATAAAACTGAAATTTTGTATGTTGATAGAGGCAATTAACATAAGTTGGATAAATGAAAATAGGCTGTATAGCTCTTCACAGATCTACTTGTTTTATATGTCTACGGTCAGAAGTAAGAATAATAGTTTCTCTTCACAGCTGCTTTATGATTATTAGACTGGTTTTTTTCCCTCAACGAAGGGTGTGCTAATACTGACTTCTTGATATAGATTCCAATGTTAGTTAGTACTTAACCCTCCATGGAACATCGTGTTAGTGTAATTTACTCCACCATTAGCTATTTAGAGGCTGGCTGCATGGCTTAGTGTTACCGTTCCCGCCTGCTGTTCCCAAGGTTGCAGGATCAAATCATGGCGTAGCCAGTGGGAATTTGAGGTGCGCAAATGCGAGGGAGCCGTGTCAGTAGATTTACTGGCACCTTAAGATCCCCATTCGGGGCAAAATTGCGACACCCTGTCGTCTCTAAAAGCCGCAGTTGTTAAAAGGGACGTAAAACCAATAACATTATTATTATTAGCCAGGGGCGTATATAGAGTTTTATTTTGGAGGGTGCCCAACCAGGGGTTAGGGGGCATGTAATAGGTCCCAAAGATAAGGGGATCCGGGGTTCCTCCCCGGGATACATTTGTATAATTTGGTGCAAAATGATGAATTTTAAGGTTATCTGGCACCACTTTTTCAATCAATTTATTGTGATGTTTTATGTTTGGTTAATGTCAAACACAACTAAGACCAATTTATGTTACTTTTTATTAATACAATCATCTTGCTCACTGAATAGCATACTGTGGAAGTTGACAGGTTCAACATGGGGAGCGAACCCTCAGGTTCTACGTTCAACAGCTTTGGGACTTTTCTTCGCAGCAGGAGAGTATGGATCATCAGTGTGGGGAGCATCTGCCCATACCAAGCAAGTGGACACAGCTCTTAACGAGTCCACTCGTATTGTCATTGGATGTCTGAGACCTACTCCAGTGCAGAAGATCTACCCTCTCGCTGGCATTGGGTCTCCAGACACGACGCGTGGTGGCAGCAGAGAAAGAGAGCAGATCCCAGATATTCAATGTTCACTCCTCACCTAAGATCCATGAAGAGTTTTATTAAGAGAACAGTACCCCTCCAAACCAAACCAGACGCCCGGCTTGTGTCTCTCTGGAAACAAATAGTACCAGAGGGGTTTACCCCTAAAGAAGAACTGAACAGTGGTAGTCATTTGCCTTATACCACCTGGAGGTCCTTAAACAGGACGAGAACAGGAGGGCCTAAGTGTCGTAGTAACCTTGTGAAGTGGTGTTATGCCGCAGATCCAAAATGTGACTGTGGAGAAATCCAGACTCTACAACACCTGCTCACGTGCCAAGATCTGAATGGCACCTGCAGCCAGAAAGACGTTTGTTGGCCACAGACTGAGGGATAAGAACTGCAGAGTTCTGGACAGGAAGAATTTAGTGTGTCTCCCGGACACGGAAATATAAATATATATATCTTGCCCACTTGATACTGTTTACATAAAAAAAACATTAATGTTTTGATTACAACACATTATAATATAAAGTCAAGGTTTCTTGAGGCATTACCAAATTGGTTTATAACTTCATCGTCAGTGATGTATGTCTCTGTGAATAGATAACAATGCTACACCGTTGAGTCTGTTTTCAGAAGTAGAATTTCTTAAGTATGTTTTCAACCAACTCTGTTCGGCGGTACTGGTACCTACAGAGAGAGGCAAATTTGCGAATAATTTGATAAGGATATTGAGCCCGTATGTGCTCATGCTGGTGATAATTTCTTAGGAAGCATATTCAATTACACCGATCATGTGTAGAACGCACTCCGGAAGCCAGCTCGAGCTTCAGATACTCTTTTGACTTTGTAGAGTTATTCCAATGTTATTCCCGGATGCATTTATTCATATCTTTATTCTGCACATCATGGGAATTTATTATTCGTCATTCTGCATAATTTACCACGTTACAGTGGCTTTTCAAACGATTTTAAATCATTGGCGAAGGTATTTTCCTCGCTGATATGCGAAGCGGATTTAAGTAGTCGTTGCACGACTTTGGAAGTTCCCTTGAACCTGGAACGCTGTTCCGAGAGAAGATACACCACGTTTTCCGACCGTCGAGACGAGTCGTCTTTTTGGGAGGATCACCCATAAAATCCAAGTAATTGAGAATCAGTGAGCATCGAGTCTGATACGCACATCAAGGTGCACGATATCAAGTAAAACGCCGTGTTGAGCGTATGAGAGTAAAATTAGTATCAAATTCATATCAGATTCGTGAAATATATATTTCTCTGTCTTGCACGTGGTCCTATATCGCGATACCACGTCGCCGACATCTTCGATCCACGAGGTATGGAAAACATTGTAAAAGATACTGTAAGCAACTAGCGTAAACCACGCAATTCTGTATTATTCATCAGTGTCAATTTTGTGCCGTGATTTTTGCAACACGATTCCTACGATATTGAGCGATAGTGTTGGAAGTATTAGATTCAGTGTGAAGGATACCATCTGCTGTATCTCTAGAATCTGTTGCAGACGCCATGGGCCATTTTTGCATTTGTCTGCACTTGAATGTAAAATCAGTGTTGGAAATTAAAACCAGTCGAAAATCTGTAAATTCAGTGAGAACATCCATATTTTTCTACTCAACATGGATCCTATCCCAACCCACGTGGGCCACATGTTTCAACTAGTCTACAAGATGTCCATGATGGCTTAAATTATCCCATGAGGGGGATGGCCGAGGAATAGCCACACTATGGAGAGGAAAAGGAAAAAAGGGCAGGATTTTAAACCCAGGATGGATAATGAGAAACCCTCCTATCTATGGGAGATGACTAACCCCTCACCTCCATGGTAAACTGAGGTGAAATACGAATTCCACAGTGAGTCCTGTACTTTGTTTTATATAAAGGTTATGTCTCGGTAGAGTAGTATAGAAACCGTACTCTGATAGCAACCGCCTAGGCAGGTTTATGTAATATTGTATTTTTCTGGTGTATTTTTCTTTCATTCAGCTTTGCAAACTGGTCAATTTACTTGTGAGACACCCTGTGGCGGTTAACACGCCGGTGCACCTACGCTAACTCGAATACCAATACCTTGATATTGCCCATTAATTTGTCTTAGCTCTGAGAGCTGTTTTCCATTCAGCATGTGCTGAGCATAATTATCATCCTGGTGATAACTTTATAGGCACCCTGTTTAGTTTTTGAGTTATTTTTACCACATTTTTGGGGAAGTAGGCACAACCACCGCCTTTAGGAAGGCTTTATTTCAGGTTTGTGTGGAACTCTGACGCCACAAATTCCGAGTAGGAATATTCAACGAGTGTAGTGACAGTGGATATCTGACCCTGTTACGAACCCAAGTACACCAGCGTATCATTTCATACAGCACGGGGAGTGCACGTGCTGTCAGTTTATATTTTAGTTGTGTCAGGAGGCGACACGCACATTTTCCCCAAGAACTTGTAAATATGAGAAGTGGTGTAGGAATATATTCGTACAAAGCAAAGCAGTTAGGACGAGAGTAAATACTCTGTCATATAGTATTCATTGGTTTTGAGAACAAGTTATATTTTTATGGTGTACAATTCTTGGTACAGATCAGTGGTATGGGCACGTAACTTAATTATCTGTATTGAAAGGGTCACAATCAGGACTTTAATATGTGAACCCAGCATTGTGTAGGACATGTATTTTAACTTGCTAAAGCAAGAGATTTTTCACGTGCCATGTGAAGCACGATGAATGCAGTCGTGACATGTCGACTCACTCAAGGTCAAGCTAACCCCAGAACTTACGGTTACCCAGAATACCAGTGCTCTCTCAATATGCGAGACTTGACGGCAATTGACGACTCAGACGTCACATTTCCTTGTGGAATGCTTTGAACAATGTTAAATGAAGGCTACGGAATATAGGTCAACAGCTGTTTAGCTGTCCTTGATAGGGCGACAGAGAAGTCACGTTTGAAAGTCTGCTATTTGCAAGCGACTATTTTGTATTGAAATGTCATGGTTTACATAACTTGATGAGAGGTTTATCCCAGTTTATTTAATGTCCAGTCATCCATTGTATGAGGCTAGTTATTCATGTTATTGTTGTGTCTGTTGAGACAAGTTGAAGGGTGGATGAATACCTTCAACCATTGGTAATTCCGGCAGTATTGAGCCTTGTTGCCAGACTGAACCGATGAAAATTTTTCGCTTGCCTTTAGAGCCTCTGAGTGTTTGTTATTATTGGAGGGTATTGTTAGCTCATGGTGTTATGGTAACTGCTAGAGTCACGTGCTTTGTAAACATATGTTTGGTAGAGACTTACAGTTGTTATTCAGCCTGTGTCATGATGGGCATCTACAAATCGACATAATAAACAACTAGGGAGCTAAACCGACGAATTAAACATGCCTTAAAACATGAAACCTAATTACTTTAAACCTACGTCATTAATATGATTGATTAATTTATTATCAACTAAATTTGGACCTACTTTTTGCTTGCTAACCGACGCATTGAGCTGAACATTTCCTGATGGAAATAACCTTAGAACAGCTGACACTATTTAACTGACGAGAATTACTGGCACCAATATTTCGCCGCTGTGATTCTATGTGATGTCAGTCGCAGTTATTACTGCGCTATCGCCAACCTAATTACATGCTTGAGATGACGATTAAGAGCAAAGAGCTTCTTAATTAGCGTATGCAGGTTGTGTAAATAATAAGATTTGTGTGTTATTCATTTATGTGATTTACCTGATTGTCCTGTACCATGTGTATATTTATTGAAAGTTGTTATTGTCTTTTTTTATCAGTTAGGATTGGTTGCTACCCTAGACTTGTATTAATTGTTTGTTTACGGACGCTTCTCGCCGTAATTTGTTGTAATATCAGGATTTAGCCAGATAATGTAAATTTAAATGAGTAAATGCGAAAGTGGTACCAACATAACTTAGAACTTGCTGATTATTTGATTGTGCTGTTTAATGTTAATTCTGTTTACGATTCATCATCTTCCCCTGTGTTTGTGCAGGGTTTTCTTTACGTACCACCTTCCAAGCTTTGTTGTTGTTGCTTTGTTTTCTGTATGAAGGACTTTCGAGAGGGTCAACTTAGCTTCAGTTAGGACTTGATTCCTTAAAAAGAAAATTATTATTAACTTTGTGGAATAGCCGATTTCAAACCCTCCGAAGTAGGTTAGGGGTTTGATTTTACTGAATAAATGTTTTACGAATTTTACTTAAGCCTGGATCTTGTAATTTTCTAGCTTTGTGCGTTGAGGGTTTATTTATTTGGGCGTCTATGACCTTACCCCGTGTAACAGCCCGATCCCCTGGGTGAACAGATCTCGTGCCGGCGCTAGCCTATAAGTGCATCCGAGCCTCTCAGGCTGTGTGTTCGATAGATGGGGTTGTCTGGAATGCCACTTACGGTTGGTGGTACCCCGGCAATCTCCTCTAACGCACACAGTATAAACGTTAGGGAAAACACTTTTGTCACACGCTTCAAGGACACTTGTTGCTGTTCTTGGTACGTTCATAAGAGCGAAGGCACCGGAGAGTGATAAGAGGTTATGTTGTTATCCATAAGATCAGAACAAACTGAATGTCACACTGTTTCCATCGCTCTACTGTGGCCTTGCTTTGCAACGTTGCCATACGTCGCTTAGTAACAATAGTACATTAAAGTATATTGGTTTTTAATGTTTTAATACATAAAAGAAAATTGTATATGAACAACATTTTGGTAGTCGGGGATCCCCCGGACACCCCCCTTATATACGCCCCTGTTATTAGCTATTTAGAGGGCAAGGCTGTCCTCCGTTTTCCTGTCATAGGACTCTTATTTCTTTTCTTCGGGGACGGTGACGGTCACGGTGACGGGGCCGATAGCCCATGCTACCACTAACTTGGGCCTAATTAAGGAAGGGTCAGGGAAAGGATTTTGGAAGGAAACCGGCCGTGGACCTGTTGAAAGGAGCTGTCACGGCATTTGCCTGGTGTTCTTTTTTGTCGTTAGGCCTCCTGAGAGACCAGGTGCAAAAATGGGAATCCACGAAAACCATTTTCAAGACGATCGAGGAGGGATTCGAATCCACGGTATCCCGATGCTGGCGAGGCACGAGGATGTGCATGAGCTATCTCGGTCACCGCAGCCGTTTAGTTAACAACAACAACAACAATAATAATAATAATAATAATAATAATAATAATAATAATAATGTATGGCTTCACGTCCTTTCAAACTAGTGTGGCTATTGTGGTGTTTGAAGCCATATTTTCAGTGTTGCCTTAGTAAACAAGAGTTTAGTGCTTTTCAGTCGGTCAACACGAATGTACCCAAAAGAGATGGGTTATGCCCTAATCCTGAAATAAATTACATGAGATTAATAAAACACTAGGATGACCAGTTTCGATCGTCAAGCGATCATCATCAGATCCAATACACTTAGGCTATAAAATCTATGTTTGAAATACAGGTGAAAATATTTACAATATGTCTCTATGCGAATAGCTGTAGTACGGAAGACAATCAGATAAGTAGTTAGCCTAAAATTTTATAGTTTAACCATAGTTTACAACCATATAATCTCTCTAAAGTACAATCTCCGGATAGCCATCACCATTTAGCATTTCACCTAACATATATACTGCATTTAGCATACACTGACAGTTGCAGTACCAATACTGCAACTAAATAATTGTACATATTGTAAATATTTTCACCTGTATTTCAAACATAGATTTTATAGCCTAAGTGTATTGGATCTGATGATGATCGCTTGACGATCGAAACTGGTCATCCTAGTGTTTTATTAATCTCATGTAATTTATTTCAGGATTAGGGCATAACCCATCTCTTTTGGGTACATTCGTATTGACCGACTGAAAAGCACTAAACTCTTGTCTAGTGTGGCTATTAGAGTTAAAATTTTCAGCATATCGGCAAACCTGATTTTTAGCCTATTTTCATTTTATGAAAAAAATAGGCTTATGAGATCACCTTTTGTCCGTGTGTGTCCCTATAATAACTTCTAAATAGCTGGAACGATTTTAATGAAACTCGGTAAGGTCATAGCACCATTTTGGCCGACCCCGACCGTGCCCTTTATTTCTTTTTACGACTCACCCATCCAACATGGTGGCTGTGCGAAATATTTCACCAGCATTCAATATTTCCGAAGCTATTACCGATATCACCATGACATTTTGTACGGTGATAAAGGGGACTACTAGAAGTTCACCTATGTAACGTTCAAAAACCTGGTAACTACAAAACCAACATGGCGGCCAAGCGAAGTTGCGACTTTTAAATAGACGTTTCTCGCGATTTAACCAACCAAACGCAATGAAACTTGGTACAGTATATGTTTCTACACATTGTAATGCACCGACACCTAACTTCGTACAATTGTTTACATAACCTCAAGATGGCGGCTGTGTGAAATACTTCACCGGCATTCTATATCTCCGAAACTATTACTGATATCACCCTGACATTTTGTACGGAGATAAAGGGCACTACTGGAAGTTCATCTATGAGACTTTCAAAAACATGTTAACTAAAAAACGAACATGGCGGCCAAGCGAATTTGAAAGTTTAAATAGACTTTTCTTGCGATTTAACCATCCAAACGCAATGAAACTTGGTACAGCAAATGTTTATACACATTGTAATGCACTGGCATGTAATTTAGCTCAATTGTTGACATAATCTCATGATGGCGGTTGTGCGAATTTCGAAATTAAGTTTTTATTTCTTGTGTCGTAATCATGCGATCGAAGTGAAAGTTTGAATAATGAACCTACGCAATAATTTTCCTTTAATGGTACATAACTCTCTGGCCTATACATATAACAATCCAACCGACGCGCAGGTCGCCCACGGGCGTCGACTAGCAAGATCTGCACTCGGCCTCTCAGGAGGCCACACGACAAACAAAAAAAACAATCCAACATGGCGATCATCTGAGATATTTAGACGGTTCTCAATATCTACGAATCTATTACAGCAATCAAACTGAATTTTTTTAATGTTCATAAGGGCTATGAACATAAGGTCACCTATAGACTTTCAATAACCTGGTGATCACAAATGCAACATGGCGGCGACGCGAAGTATAAATATTTAAATGGACGTTTCTCGCAATTTAACCATCCAAGTGCTGTGAAACTTGGTACAGTAAATGCTTATACAAATGTTAATACACTGGCATCTAATTTATTTCAATTGCTTCCATAACCACAAATGGCAGCTGAGCGAAATTTTAAAATCTCGTTTTTACTTCTTGTGTCCTAATCATTCGATTGAAGTTTGTATACTACACTTACACAATAATCTTCATGTAACAGTACATAACTCTAAGACCGACATATATAAAAATCCAACATGGCGACCATCCGAAATATTTAGTCGGTTCTCAATATCTACGAATCTATTACAGCAATCAAACTGAAATTTTGTATGTTGATAGTGGCAATTAACATAAGTAGTATATATGAAAATAGGCTTTAGTTCTTCACGGAACTACTTGTTGAGTTATCACGCACTGTCCACTACAAATTCTGAATTCATTGATTTCTTCAGAAAAATCGGAGGATAGTGGGCAATGTTATTAAGAATTAATTTTTAGAGGCTTACGACATCTTGATTAACGGTCCCGTGTGTTGAACTTGTCTGATAACCTGTCATTCTGTGATGACTGTAGTAGTGTGCGTAACTGTATCAGGGACAGGGATGAGATAGATGCCCCGGGTCTCTAAGTAGGGTACTATCCCAGCATTTACCTGCACGGAATGTGGATAAACCCGGGGAAAAGTCACACTCAGGACAGCCACTGTCAGCGCCGAGATTCGAAACTGATCTCCGGACTTGTTGCAACTACCCTCCCAGCCGTGGTGCACGTTTTAACGAGCACGGCTTTGGTGCGGGGCTAATACAGTATGAATTGCATTAACGATGAAACTATAATTATTGGAAATCCAGAATAACTTTCAGGAATCTAGTGTAATTTACTCTCTGATTTATCATTTTTGGCTGTCACTTCGGAGGCCTGGGTTCGATTCCCGGCTCTTCCAAGAAATCTAATTCTGACCTGAGGGCTGGAACGGGGTACACTGAGCCTCGCGAGGCAAAACTGAGAAGAGAAGGGTCGATTTTCATCTTGGCCATCTTGGAAATGGTTTTCCGTGGTTTCCCACTTCTACTCCAGGCAAATGCCGGGATGATTCCTTACGTAAGGCCATGGCCACCTCCTTCCCAATCCTCACCTGAATTACAAATACACACACTAATACAACCAGGTTATCAGACAAATTCCAAACACACCCAAGTACACGGGGATGCATTACCACGATGTCGCAAAGCCTCTAAATCAATCAATCAATCAATCAATCAATCAACAATCTACCTTATTAGCGTTACGCGGCTCGTGGGCGGCAGTTATGGCTCATATGGCCCCGCACGTGATTTGTACTCCTATCGGCCTAACTCATTAGCGTATTTAACGAGTCTGGAGTAGTCAACCATTTGGACATCTTTGCACATTTTCGTATCAACGTTTGAGTGATTCCTTATTGCAGCATATATTGACGACTCATTGGGCCTTCTTGATCTCATTGAGAACCGACTATTCAACGTGATTCCTTCATAACCTTTTATTGCCCTCCAGAATCAATATGTGTATCCCTGAGGTAACAATTAATTTGCCATTACCATACACTTTTTTCCAGCCTAGAACTACATTATGTTAGTCTCTGTGGAACACCCGTGGAAATATTATATCTGTAGAAGAACTTCAGTGAAAGTATCAAGAACCTGAGGCAATTTTCGGTCATAATCGTATTAAATACGTGGCAATCAATGTGATTTTCAATCCACATGCATGCAAGATTTATTTATTGGTGACCATAACACTACCGGCCACAGTGACTGAGTGCACTAACGCGCTACCTCATGTCTCGCTTGCATCGGGAGAGCCAGGGTTTGAATCCCACCTCGGCTGTCTTGAAAATAGTTTTCATGGTTTTCCAGGAAAATGCCGGGACGGTTCCTTTCAACAGGTCCATGGCCGACTGACTTCCAAAATCCCTTCCCTGACCCTTTCTTAATTAGACCCAAGTTAGCGGTCACCAGGGCGATCGGCCTGTCTCCATCCCCATTTGTATCTCTGTCACCGTCCTTGCGACGGTAGAAGAATGATCCCTCGCCGAGTCCGTGGGTGAAGCCGAGCTAGGAGGACAAGCGATTTAAGAAAGAAAAGCAATAACACTGCCGATGTTGTGAAATGTTCCTAGGTTCATTGGTTCAAAGTCTGTCCCTATACCAAACGTCAGGAAAATATCCCTCTGCGCATTTCCTCTCTCTCTCTCTCTGTGTTTCCGCCATTGAGCACAGTATTTGAAACTTAATAGCGTGCGGACCTTTATTTTAAATGAAATGGCAGGCGTTCTCAACCTTCTGTGAGTACCAGCCTCATGCCATACCAAGTACCCGGACACCATTAACTCTAATATAATGCAAATAATAATAATAATAATAATAATAATAATAATAATAATAATAATAATAATAATAATAATAATAATGTAATAATTATTATAATAATAATAATGATAATAGACTAATAATAATAAAAATAATAACAATAATTATAACGACTAGTCAACCCGTGAAAACATGACGGTTAATGGGAAAATAATTACTGAAGATTTTTCTAATGTACTGTACATTCCTTGTACGATTACCTTTTGGCACTATTGCAAGTTTACATTGTAAACTTAATGATAATTCCTACTCAATCCGGCCAGTTCAATGCACATAATGCAGCTGAGAAAATCGAATATGATAAGCATCAATAATAATTGTTGTTGTTGATTGATTTAGGGAAATTGTGGCATCGTCGTAGGACTACTTGGGTGAAATCTGTCGGATAACTTGTGCCATTGTGATGGATGTAGAATTGTGAATATTTGTACTGTAACTGAGGCTAGGATTTCCGTGGCCATCAAAACATGACGTTCAATGGGAAAACATTTACTGAAGAATTTTCTTATATAAATTCTTTGTACGATTACATTTTGACACCATTGCAACTTTAAGGGCGTTGAAAGATCGTACTCTCGACACTGCAACATACTGTTGGCCATGACTGAAAACTTGATCAGGCGTTCCAGAGTTCCCCTTAAACTTTATTGATTGTGATAAAGTATACCAAGAAAATTGGTAATTGGTGCCTCTAAAAAGAAAATGGAAGTGATTTATCGGATGGTGTTAAATCAATTCGAAGGATGAGACCTCTCTGCCTAATTTTAACTGCACTCATTATTTCCAGATCCAAGCAATCTGCTAACGCTGGTGCATGTTTCTGAATTACTGGATATACTGTAAATTCAATGACTTGAATTAATTTCATTACAGTGTTCATTTTTTGGTGTAACAATGCATACTTTCGAGAAATGTATTATATCCTTTGCAGACGTGAATGTTTTACCATAAATCTCAGTCACAATATCCTCATGCGTTGAAAGTCTGGCTGGTAATTCAATAACATTTGATTCCTCAGATCCTCACCATCTACAGATGGGTAGTCACCGTTAACTTCTAGCAAACAATCACAAAATTCCATTTCATCTGGTTTCGATCGCGTATTTTCATGTAAGCGGCGTATTTTGGAGAAGGGCCAGAGAGAAGAGTATTTAATACAATTATGAATAACTGTTTGGGGAGAAGCGCACAGCACAACAGGAAAACTCTACCTGAAGCTTCCTTCAAGAACAATAACTTTCCTACAAAAAGGAATATTGTCGTTACGTATAATATATTTTAGAAGTCAATTCACACACATTAAAGAATGAATATTTGCCATTGGGGCTTCATCCCATATTATGAGCCAAGCAAATCGAATATCCTCAGTTTCATGGCAATTTAATTTAGAGGTGTTTTGAATATTGAATGTAGGGGAAATGCTCTTGCAAAATATTCTTTGAAATATGAAGTGTGCCCTCCTGATGCAAGAATTCGCATGATTTGCAGAAGTGATTTGATTAGCTTCTGGCCGTAAGAACCGTCGCTTATATTTTTGGAATATAAGGAAGAAATGCGATGATGTGCAATTTCATACATTTTAAAACAATATGGACCGTATTCATGTGGCACGGTAACATTTGCACCTAAGGAAACGAAGGACATAACATTGTTGTACAGCCGAATATTCTCTCTGATATTCTTTGAGATATCATTTCCAGTGAAAAATAGTTGCCGGCCCCGTGGTGTTGGGGTAGCGTGCCTGCCTCTCACCCGGAGGCCCCGGGTTCGACCCCCGGCTCCGTCAGGGATTTTAAAACTGACGTGAGGGTTGGAACGGAGTGCACTCAGCCTCGTGAGGACAATTAAGTAGCTGTCTGACAGTGAGACAGCGCCCCGATCACGAATACCAAGATTAACGGCCGAGGGGACCCGACGCGCTGATCACGCGTCACCCCAATATCTGCAGGCCAAATGGCTGGGCAGCGGTCGCTTGGTCGCGGCCTTAGCCCGTCATGGGCTGTATAGTGCCAGGGGTTGACTTTTTTGTTGTTGTGAAAAATAGTTGCAGCCTGTGAAATATTTTATATTCCATCAGATCAATTTTACCATTACAACAGCAAAGGCCAAAGTAACCAAGCGTAGATTTCTCGCAAGAGAAATACACTGCAGAACAATGTTTACATTTGTTCGTCAAGGACCCTACACCGTGCGGCATTATATCTAGCTACACTAGCCGCGTCTATCTCTTCTTTAGCATTTTTCGAGAGGCTTTCATACCATTCACATTCGAGAAAACTCAAGTCCTTGGCAAGGCGTTCTAATGTGTAGTACTTAACCTTAACAGTTTCCGGCGACGGCTCTCTTTTCGTCTAGCATTTGCATAATTGTATGCTATGTTTTCGTGAACGTCATACGAGTTGTCTTTCGCTTTCTAGCTAGAAGTCCCATTTTTGTTCGCGTATAATAATAATTTCAATGATAACCAATAATTATGTTAGAGTTTACCACGAGTGCAATTCCTACAACGTGGTCCGAATTACTTTTATCACTTTGGTACTTGCCACTAACACGTCGGAGCTTATTATCACGTCGGGGTCACCACGATATTGGGAACCATTCAATTTACCCAACTGCATATCCCGAAGTAGAACATTATATTGTATTTATTTCCAAACAAGCACAACTACATATTTTAACACAAGATTTCACAGTCGCCATACTTTCGACCCTTCAACATTTTTTTATACGATAGTGCTTTCAAATATACTAAGCAGTCATACAGTATAGCCAATCAAAAGAAAATTATTTATGATAGAGCTTTTTGAGCTACTATAACTCTAAGTGATAAACAAAAGGAGTAAATACTATGGAGTTCTCCACAGGCATTGTGCGCACGCGTGAGAGCCACAAATATTAAATTTTTCTTCAATAATTTAACAAGTAGTTCCGTGAAGAACTAAACAGCCTATTTTCATATATCCTACTTATATCAATTGCCTCTATCAACATACAAATTTTCAGTTTGATTGCTGTAATAGATTCGTAGATATTGAGAACCGTCTAAATATTTCGTATGGTCACCATGTTGGATTTTTATACATACGCCTTAGAGTTATGTACTAGTACATGAAGATTATTGTTTAGGTGTATCATTCAAACTTAATCGCATGATTAGGACACAAGGAAAAAGAAAACCAGATTTTAAAATTTCGCTCAGCCGCCATCTTTTGGTTATTAAAATAATTTAAATGAATTAGATGCCAGTGGATTAAAACCGACAGTAGTGGCTACGCTGGCTAAAGCGCAGTATTAGGTCATGGGGCCAAGCTCTCTGCTGACTCGGTAGACGCGTGGGTTCGAGCCCCACCGTCGGCTGTCCTTGAAATGGTTTTCCGTGGTTTCCCATTTTCAACACCAGGCAAATGCTGGGACGGTACCTTCTGACAGGCCACGGCCGCTTCCTTCCACATCCTTGCCCAGTTTCATTCACCATCATTCATTTAATCTCTCATTAACTCCTCTCATGAGGTTGGCGTAAGAAAGGGCATCCGGCCGTAAAATCCATCGCCACGAAGACTTCCATCCCATCTCATCCCCGACCCCGTTGGAAAACGGGAATAATAAGGGGTAGACATACAAGATGCCAGTGGATTAAAATGTATATAAGCATATACCGTACCGAGTTTCACTGCGCTCGGATGGTTAAACCGCGAGAAACGTCCATTTGTGTAATTAAATTTCACGTCGCCACCATGTTGCATTTGTGCTCACCAGGTTATTGAACGTCCCATAGGTGAACTTACTGTATGTTTATAGCCTCTATACACATACAAAATTTCAGTGTGATTGCTGTCATAGATTAATAGATATTGAGAACCATCTAAATATTTCGGATGGTCGCCATGTTGGATTTTAATATATGTAGGCCATAGAGTTATGTACTATTAGATGAGGACTATTGTGTACGTTCATTATTTCAAAGTTGATTTCAATCGCATGATTAGAACACAAGAAATAAAAACATAAGCATAGAATTTCGCACAGCCACCATCTTGAGGTTATGTAAACAATTGAACTAAATTATACGTCAGTGCATTGCAATTTGTATAGTCATTTGCTGTGCCATGTTTTACTGCGTTCGGATTGTTAAATCGCGAGAAAGTCAATTTAAATTTAAATGGCTTGGCCGCCATGTTCGTTTTGTAGTTAACAGGTTTTTGAAAGACACATAGGTGAACGTCTAGTAGTGCCCTTTATCACCGTACAAAATTTCAGGGCGATAAGAGTAATAGGTTGGGAGATATAGAATGCCGGTGAAATATTTCGCATAGCCGCCATGTTGGATTGGTGAAACGTAATAAAATTTGAAGGGCACGGTCGGGGTCGGCCAAAATAGTACTATGACCTTAGCGAGTTTCATTGAAATCGCTCCAGCCGTTTATAAGTTATTAGGGGGGACACACTCACACGGACGCCCACACACACACACACACGGACAGCGTCTCTAAAAGCCGCAGTAGTTAAAAAGGAAAGGAAGCTTGTAGTTTAACGTGACCGTTAATCTTGAGATCATGAGCCACAGGACCTCCTTTTTACGTGGAATCCGAACCACAGGACATGGCATTTCACTTCGAAAATCTCACATGCATTGACCGGGAATCCGCAGTGTAGATAATCATTATTACTATAATTATAATATTAATAATAATATAACAAGCGTGCGTCTCTCATTAATTTTCCTATTTCTCTCTCCCCCGCCCCCCCCCGGTCAGAAGTGCTCACCTGGCATGCTGCAACTGCTTGCATAACTCATGCAGGTAAGATACATTTACGCTTGGACGTTCGAACGTTCGAGCGCAACCAGCATCTTTCGTGTTAGTCATAAAATAGGGATGTCTAATTATTTATATTTCACAAAATGATAAACTTTCTGACTATCAATCTTGTAATAAAAACTTGAGGTGAAGAAATCTCAGAGGACCATGTGCTCGTGTGACGAGAGCACCAAATTTTATTAAGAGCACCGTGGTGCTCGCGACCACCAGGTTGAGAACGCCTGTTCTATGTTATATTCACTGAACCAGGTATTTGTTCCTATCATGTGATCACCCCTATCGAATGTTGAGGTGCTGAGATTATTAAAAACGAACTCTCTTTTCAGAGCGAGACACTAATCTTATCTTCCTTATTACTAGGGTTCGGAAGTTTAAGACCTAAAGAAGTACAAAATATGCAAGCAAATATGCCCTAAAAACTAGCTAAATATGACCTGAAACTATAAAATATGACCTAAAAACTAGCTAAATATGACCTGAAACTATAAAATATGACCTAAAAACTAGCTAAATATGACCTGAAACTATAAAATATGACCTAAAAACTAGCTAAATATGACCTGAAACTATAAAATATGACCTAAAAACTAGCTAAATATGACCTGAAACTATAAAATATGACCTAAAAACTAGCTAAATATGACCTGAAACTATAAAATATGACCTAAAAACTATGAAATATGACATGAATTTTTGGGATAGGTAGAGTATCACTAACATACAGTAAACATCTTAAGTGCCAAAACAATTTTCCAGTGTATTGGACATGTGATATTTTGATTTTACAAGTGACTTTTTTAATGAACTATGTGTATTTGCAATGTATTTTATGCCCATAAGTGTTTATAATGTGTGTATCTGGCTGATGAAGAACAACATTATTGTTCGAAACATGTACCAGTACTAAACAGTGCTCATAATATTACAAGTATTGAAAAGACGGAAATAAGAGTAAGTTTTAGAGGAATTTAAATTCAATACGGACCATTATGGATAAAAACAATTTCCTTGTTAGCTAATTGCTTCTGAGCTAAATATATCTACTGGAGTGACATCCTGTTGAAAGGCCGAAGGACACTATCGTCATGTTCCGTGACCTCATGCGTACAGTGTCGCAACCCAACTTGTCCAGAAAGATGTGCTAAAAGACGTCCGTAGAGGAGCGCCTTCTTGGAATGAGATCTTCTAAACCTGCTATCTGCCTGTTCCGGGAAAGGAAAGAAAAATATATCTACTACACTATTCGGAAATCCTGTGTTTGAAACTCGACGCAGATAACACGTACCTTGTTAACGACGCCTCAATTTAAACAAAAATGCTGAAATTATAACCAAATATGACCTTATATCACTAAAATATGACCGAATATGACCAAACAAATAAAAATGGCTGAAATGTGCATTTATATGCAACATCAAATTGCTTTAAACGTGGTCAGGGACCCGTCATTCAAACTTATTCTTCAGATTTTGGGTAAAATGAGCTCAGGAAAAAAATATGACTTTTCCTTAACATCCGAACCTTACTTATTACCATTACAAGTTTTGTGTTATGCGACGTATGACATAAATGGTGAGTAAGAAAACGAAATTACGCGTGTCCTTGAATCCCATCAACCAACTACCTATGCTTATCTGTCAGCCGTATTTCATCTTAAATCTTCGGTAAAATCGAAAGTAGAGTAGGAGAAAGAGGCAGCTTTGATCTTTCTGATTCAGAAGGTAAACTCGATCTACTGACAGTACAAATCCAAGCTAAGCTGAAGATAGTCTTTTCCGTCGCTAGAATAAGAACCATAAGTCCTTCATCTACCTGCGAACAGTACTCTCACTGGAATTAGGCAAACCCTCATAACTAGGGCTCGGATTCGAGCATATTTGCATATTTTTTTCCTGAATAGTACACATTGAAAGAAGCCTTTCGGTGGTATTTTCACCTCTCTGGGACCAACAGAATTGAAATTTATCGAGCATATAAATGCATAAAACTGCGGTTTTCAGAATAGAAGCATATAAATGCATATTATTGTGGTTTTCGTCTAAATAGTTTGTTTTTCTTCGAATTCCCCCCCGAATTCGGGCCCTGACCATCCTTAAGGTTCGAAAACAGAAATAATTAATGGAAAGCCTATCTGGTGAGAATAATAGAACCGCAAGTTTTTAACCTTTAGTGAGGTCATTCACACACCCTAATTGGCCTCTGCCGGATAAGAGTGCGACTCGTCAGATAAGCTCTGGAAGCCCCAAGCATCCTTTTACTTTGAAATGGGGTTGTGAGGTATTGTAGTGGTGTGCCTATTTTGGGAATCAGTATTGTTTAGGTGGCTTTTCCCATGAAGTGATGGAAGTTCCGACCCGGTCAAGTGAAGTTTCTGCATTCTACTCTCAGTTCTCAGTTCGTAATCGTATCCATACGTACCTATCGAGTTCTTGTGATTTCTAAGTACGCGAAGCCTAAAGTTAAGGAATCTCTCGAGTGTTTTACATGAGTCTACATGAGTGTCATTCCTGAGGCCATTCTAAAGTTGGAATCGCGAGGGATGGAGTTGGTTGAAGTGGTCGCTACAATACAAGAGTCATCCAAGAAGCCGACTCGTGGTCTGGAGAGACTGGGAAAACCGTGAAACAAAAGTTGGAGTTCGTGCTGGCTCGAAATCCCGGATGGAGTGCAGCGTTGGACTTGGAGAGGATGCTGCGTGGCAAGTCTGCAACGTCCGAGGATTTTACGAACTACTCTGCACAAGAAGCAGCATCATTCAAGTATTTACCTCTCGTGCTAGTTGACGTCGAAAGATCGTTCTCGTCATTGAAACTCTTATTGACTGATTTAGGAAAAATCATTCAAAACTGAAAACATAGAAAAAAAAAATCTTGTTGTACAGACCAATGCAGATCTGCTTCACTGACTGGCCTAATTCTGAATACTTTATAAATTAACTTTTAAACTGTGACTTTTATAAGAAAACTTTAAATTCAGCACGGGCCGAGTGAATACTGTACAACAGGGATTCTCAACCTGTGGTACGCGTACCCCTTAGGCGTACGCAAAACATTTCGGGGGGTACGCGGCAGGCCATCCTTCTACTCGATCCACATGCGCAGTGAGCTTCGTGTCGTTACTACTGTGTGAGTTATTTACGGCGCGTGTATTTGAACTCCACAAATAATTGCATCTTTTCTTTACCGAGCACAATTCTAATTTATCATCAGTACTCAATGACTTTGGTTGGCTTTTAAAATTGGCCTATTTAAGTGATACTTTTGAAAAACTGAACATTTGGAATAAGTGTATGCAAGGTAGTGTTTCTGATATGTTCTATGTTGAAATGAAAACTAACGCAATGATTGCAAAAATCGCTCTTTGGGAAAAGGAACTGAAAAACATCAACTATATTTTGTTTTATTAAAATATCTTTCTTTATAAAACTACAAAGGTTAAACCATACCATAAAGTTAGTTTTACATTTTTAATAACCATTATTACTACCTAAGAAAGGTTAGTAGGGGGTACGCAGGATATTTAATTTTTTTTAAGCGGTACGATGGTTGAAAACGGTTGAGAACCCCTGCTGTACAATACAAGTACGCAATTCGTCACCACCTCTTCCACTGTCCACTCTAAATCGTCACCCCTCAACTTATTATATGCACTTAAAATTATTTGTTTGCCCTCTTACCTAAATTCCCTTCACTTTCATTACCAATTAAGTATTTTATTGGTGATTTAAGCTTCACACCTGCAATATAAACACGTTGTGTCCTCTTAGAAGACATGTTGGACTTTCTTCCATAGTAACAGTGTTGCCAACCTTTGGGCCAACTTTGCCATAAAATCGAATCACTCAGCAGCTCTTTTGCAACAGTGGTATGAACTCAAACAAGGTTTATACCGAATGAAATGTAATTTAATATCAAATTCGTACTGAATTACTCTGCCTATCGTTTCAGATACCACTAAAAATTGTAATAATAATAACAATGTTGTTGGTTTTACGTCCCTTTAATTACCGCGGCTTTTAAAGGCGCCAGGGTGCCGTATTTTGCCCTGAAGGGGCTCTTAAACGTGTCATGGCATGGCTCCCTCGCATTAGTGCACCCTCAACATTGACTGCGCCAGGATTCAATCCTGCAACCTTGGGCACAGCAGGCGTTCCCGCGGACCCACACAGCCAGTCACTGTGTTCAGCACATAGAACATCACATGGAAGACCAAGTCAGTAGCACTGCCAATTAACATGAATATGAAACATTTATTCATAGATTAATACTGATTCTGGAAAGAAATCATGCCAGCTTAAGGAAACATAGCAACATGCACTGGAAAATCTTGTACTGCTCGGGTCCAAGCTCTGTGAACTTGTGGGGTGAGGTGAAAGAGCAGGGAAGGGTCAGGCGAGAAGAGAAAGATCTGTCAACAGCCCGCCGTGATATCTGGTATTCCTTTCTATTCCAATACTGCTAACATAGGGCCGTTGCTCAAACCACTGTGGTTTTACGAATGAGTGAGTGCGTCATCGACCAATGTATTTGGTTCTGTACTATGTACGGACCGAGAAACCTCATCACTTGTCAACACCACTTCTCATAGTCCGTGATGCACATTCCCCTCATGTTTTCGCAGCTTGGACCCGAGCAGTACGTGAACTGCGTTCTGGCACGTTAGCCTCTTCCCAGACCAGATCATCAAAAATATCGCTTAATAAACTGCAAGCTATGATCCCACTACAATAGTTATAATAAATATGTATTATTGCTCCTGGCGTAGTGGATAGCATTCTTGGCTGTCACCGCGGAGGTCCGGGTTCGATTCCCATCTTTGCCACGAAGTTTAATTTTGGTCTTAGAGCTGGAGCGGGGCTCTCAGCCTCGTGAAGCAGAACTGAGAAGAGGTGGGTTCAGTTACCACCTCGGCCATTTTGGATGTTTCCCCACTTCAATTCCATGAAAATGCTGGGATGGTCCTAACTTAAGGCCACGGCCGCCTCCTACGCAAATCCTAGCCCAATTACAAGTACACACACTTATGCAGCCATCACAATGACGCAGGTTACCGGACAGATTCAACATAACCCCAAGTACACGGGGTTACATGACCACGATGTCGCAAAGCTCCTAAATCAATCACCATAAAATCAACATGAAGAATATGTCGTAAGTTTACGAAATGTCAAGCGTCAGTTTGAGATCTGAATATCTTTCACATATTAAAGACGGCGGGAGGGAGCTGGGAGGACAAGCAATAAAAAAATATTGACATAAATTCGTGTTCTTTGTACAGAAACACACTTAGATGTTTGTATTTATTTTGTACTTTATTGTTGATATGGGGAACAACAGCAAGGATGGAGGGATATGAAACTTGCCCGAAATAAAGGATAGAACCAAAGCGACGGGCGAGTAGAGAGCCCTAGTAATGGCCTAGTTAACCGGTGCTCGTCTAAAGCAGGCATTTTCAACCTTTTTAACTCTGAGCATCATCTCCATGCCATACCAAGTACCCGAGCTCCATTAAATCAAATATACAGTAATACTAATTCTAGTTTTTTTTTTCCGTAGTCAGTTTACCCTCTAGGTAGGCTTTTCCCACGGACTCAGCGAGGGATTCCACCTTAACCGCCTCTACGTGCAGTGTCCTGGAGCTGGACATCGGGTCGGGGGATAGGTTACAACTGGGGAGGCAGGACTAGTGCCTCGCCCAGGCGGCCTCACCTGCAAAGCGAACAGGAGGCCACATGAGGAATGGGATGGAATGGGAAGAATGGGAAGGATAGACAAGTAAGAGGGGAGGAGGCGGCCGTGGCCTGACGGTAGGGACCATCCCGGCATTTACCCGAAGATGATGTGGGAAACCACGGAAAACCACTTCGAGGATGGCTGAGGTGGGAATCGAACCCCTTTACTCATTTGGACCACCCGAGGCTGAGTAGACCTAGTTCCAGTCCTCATACCACTGTTCAAATTTCGTGGCAGAGCCGGGAATCGAACTTCGAACCTCCGGGGTGGCAGCTGAGCACGCTGACCACTACACCACGGAGGTAACATATAATAATAATAATAATAATAATAATAATAATAATAATAATAATAATAATAATATTGTAATGCACTGAGCATGCACCTCTCTTTCCGTTTTTTATATACCTCCCACCTCTCAGATGTGTTGAAAGGGCTAGGGATTCACCGCTCACCAGGCATGCTGCAACTGCTTGCATGACTCATGCAGATAAGATACATTTATTTACGTATGAACAGTCGAGTTGAATCAGCATATTTCGTGTTACTCTTAAAACAGGGATGACCAATGATATTAACAGTAGTTTAAAACTACTATTTCACAAAATGGTGCAATTTTTGACAGTCAAAACTTGTAATGAAGACACTTTTATTCCGGTTCGTGCAACAGAATTTGAATGGAAGAAAGGATCCCAGGGGAGCTTCTGCTCGCGAGCACTTTTTGCCTCGTATGACGAGAGTACAGTAATGCTCGCGAAGTTCGTTTACTGTAACTTTGCACATACTGGGTCTTTCACTCAAGGTGCGGCCAGCCCAGCGCTCCAGGTAGAACGTGGGGCTATTGTTTTAATCCCTTGGTTGGGGGGTAGTTTGGGATAAGACACGTTGTGTCACTGTGCTAATTTGGAAGGTTGTTCCTAAATGAGAGTAGCTCCCCGTAGTTGGGAGAAACTACTAGTGTAGTGTGTTGGTATATTAGTGTCTAATCTATTGGGGGTATCCCTGCAAGATGTAGGTATTTGCTAGGGGATGGATCTCTAAATACAGGCTACTATACTGGCCTGCCAGCTGGGCGGAATGAGTAATACAATAAACGTGCTAAGTCAGCGGCTCGACGCTAGGCAGTCAAGTCACGTGCTGGGAGCACAATGGGGCCTGACGAAGCAATTACCGACTTCGGCTGTCACGGGCAATCGTGACGAAGGTCAGGTAGGGTATGAGGACGTGAAGAGGAGTGTAATTAGTAATGCAAGTGTAGCTTACTGACCATGTGTTTATTTGGTCAGTAGATGTAGATTAGTATGTCCCTCTTGGGTAGTTTAGACAGGTGTTAAATACAATTTATGTGTACAAGTTTGGGGTAGGTGTATACAAGATTTAAAGGAATCTGAGCACTACTGAATCTCACCTGATGATGAACGGACGTCTGGCAGGGCCGTCGGCGACGCACAGAGTATAACAGATAATGGCTCCAGTTAGGACTCCATTCTTATACTTCCCGGCGCTGCGTGGTCAGCATTGCGTAAATGTAGCTGCCCTAGATAGTTGTTAGTGTAGGTGTTTGTGTATGTTTTGCAAGTATTTGGCTAACCTCGCAGGCTGGGTGGCCGCCGCTTGCTGTGTATGGATAATGTTCTGGTCTAATGGTGTTGCCAGTTGGGGTGGTTTTGGTAAAAGATGGGGGGTGGCTCTCAGGGGGTGCTGCCCCCCGGGCTGTACAAGTTCCCCTCATCGATTAGTTCGCGTCCCCGCGAACTGGAAGTAGAGTGGGCGCGTCGATGTGATGTTCTCTTCTTGGTTTCCCCTCGTACCTCTTCTTCTTTGTCTTCCGTGTCGGTGTAGGTGTGTCGATGTTGTGTTGATGTGAGTCCAGCGTGTGCTCAGAGGGGTAGGTTTTGGGAATACATGTTATACATAGTTGATCTATAGTTGCTTATTTTTAAAAGTGGACATTTGAAATAAAGGTACAACAAAAAAAAAAAACGTGATCGTGGCATTAAATATATATATTGGTGTTATCCAGGGAGGAAAAAACCCATGGCTGGACGGGTGGTTGTGCCGTCCGGCGCTGTGTGGAGGAAAAAAATTGCTCCCTGCAGTGTATTGTGTAAAAGATGGAAGAAAATAGCAAAAATAGGTGCCCCGGGGTATAAGTTAAAGGAATATATCAGAATGATTTATTGTTAGGATGAAACGGGACACCTTTACAAATTTTATCGTTATTGGAAAGGAAATGAAAGAAACAAAAGCATAATCAGTGTGCGTGTGTATGTGTACATTGGTGGTCATGATGATGATAACCGGTATGACCTGATAATAATAATAATAATAATCAAGACATTTATAATATTTATGATAACTTATAAGTAAACATAATAAACATAGTAATAATAATGAACATAGTAAAAGTGATGGTTGTCATGTTGGTACTCTATGTATAGGTATGTTGGCCAACCATGTGGAACCTTTTAATTGCATAACGTTATCATGATATGCCGACAAAATACAAAATAAGTTACAACTCTTATGTATACCTTGTAGAGCTCTTTTAAATGGCCAGTATGATATACTAATTTTTGTGTAAGGTGCCTCTTATCAAATAATACATCATTTTCTACATCACTTTCTATGTACGCTACTCACTATAGTCTAACTTAATTATCTTACTCTTAGACGGCCGTATTTACTATGCCTGGCGTGCACGCTACTCTCTGCACTCATGTGCCATCTCATGGTCATGTACTATCCGGCCATTTTCCGGTGCAGTTTACTGGTCACGCTGCTAGTCCACTTTCCACCTGCTGTGTGTTTTAATGGTCTTCCTGCCGTGAGTAGGAGTTCCATCTTGATGATGAGGTACGGCACTTACAAAGGCCGTGCCGTCCCTGATCATCGCATATTGCTCTTTATTTGAGCGTTGTGTACTCAGGTCAACAGCCTTCAGCATCTCACGGCTGCTGATTGCCATTGCCTGCTGGCGTCATCACCTTTAAAGGTGTGACTGAAAAACGACGAAGATCAGTGTGTTGGTGTGTTAGAGATAAGTAGTGTAATGTGGTGTTGGAAATATATTTACAATAGACATCATCTGTAAAATAAATTCATTATTAATTCCCCTTTGCGGTGGAAACATATGTATAATGGCGCCTCCGGGTTTTAAATAAATAAATGCCTGAAATACATTTCAATATTATAGTCACATATATTACGTTCATTGTTATGCGCCATCTAAATCTACTTAATCTAGGTTAGCCTATGCTAGTCTAGCTTAGCCTATGTATTATCTACCTTAGTCTATGTATTGTCTAGCTTATTCTATGTGTTGTCGGGCTTACCCTGGTAACGGATTTTGGTTACCAGGTGCCGAACGGTTTAACCTTAATGTAATTTATTTTAAAATATTGTCGGGCTTACCCTGGCAACGGATTTTAGTTACCAGGTGCCGAATGGTTTTATCTTAGTGTAATTTATTTTAACATATTGTCGGGCTTACCCTGGCAACGGATTTTAGTTACCAGGTGCCGAATGGTTTTATCTTAGTGTAATTTATTTTAACATATTGTCGGGCTTACCCTGGCAACGGATTTTAGTAACCAGGTGCCGAATGGTTTTATCTTAGTGTAATTTATTTTAACATATTGTCGGGCTTACCCTGGTGACGGATTTTAGTCACCAGGTGCCGAATGGTTTTACTGTAAAAAGAAGTTTGCCTTAAATTATATTAATTGGTACTAAATGTAAAAATAACCTGTATATACATGCCGAGTGGACCTTAACCTAATGCCGAAATGTGCTGTGGCTATTGTTTTGCGACAGCGCTTATTAAATTTGCTTAAATCTAAGTGGCCTTTGAAATGGCACTGTAACTTATGCACTAGAATTTTGATGGAGGCTCGTCCGCTCGATTTCTCTAACGGGGGCCCTTGTAGAACATTGTTGAGACCGGAACCCAACAATGTATCGTAGTCCCCTCCGTCTTAATCCTAATTGTCGACATTCTTATTAGAAATTAATAAATAGTAATTAATAAAGTCCCGGGCGACTGCGCTGCTTACGAGCAAACGCCTCGCCCGGCTATCCTGTTCATCGCTGCTGTACTTGCCTGTTTCGGCATCATTCTCCATTTGTCATTTATTGATATATTTATCATTGCTGGGTTTGCCCACGAAACCCCTCTTGGCAGCCCGCTGCATACCTATTTCATATCTCTGGCCACCCGGTGCGTGACCATTTAAGCTCTGGCGACCCGGTGTCATCCATTTATGTGGGCACGGGTTCGAATGATCGCATTCATTCCATATATATTGTTCATTATTTGTTTATTATCATTTGCTTGGATGTCTTCACCCCGTCTCGCGGGACGAGGACTTGGCGGATCTAGGATTGATCCCGCTGAATCCTGAGATCCTTTTTCACTTCACGCGATCGGAAGACTAGCTTCCCGCCATAGAAGCTCTACTTAAATTAGATACTTAACTAGAAGTCTAGTCCTAGTGTGGTCGTCTCTAGGTTTGTCTCCTGAGTCTAGTGTGGAGTTGGTTAATTCTCTCACCAGCCGTCAAAAGTCTCCCCTGCAGGTTTTGGCTTCGATGACCGTGGCGCATAGTGGGTATAACTGTCTCCGACAAGGGGGGGTAGGCTAGACGCATCCCCTAGATCTTGACGTTTGCCCGCGCCAAGTCATCGATGCTTCAACCTTACGTAGTTCCGTCCTTTTGGTCTGGGTCAGGATCTGGCGGCGGCTTGCCCCGTCCTTGCCCTTCTGTGGAGCTTCCGCTCACTCCATTCACATCTCATCACCATTCAGTGTGATATCAGATTCCTTTTATTTTCCAAAAAAAAAGTGTGATTTGTAATAAATTTTGTGTATGTATCATGTAATTATGTAAGATTTTTATAGTGTTCTGGGGTTGTAGAATCTTCTAAATGCATAGTCTACTTTAGGCCTCTAATTGCACTGTTGGATTTCCAGCGGTAATGCCTTGGTAATTTCCTGGAGGCGTTAGTAGGTTTTTATGGCGTTGGGTCCCTTGTTATTGGGATCCAGGGGTGTTATCTGCTGAATGGGCTTAAAGCGTGGTAGGAGAGGGTTGCGCATCGTTGGACACCATGTTAATGGTGGCCGGGAGCCGGCGATGCTGCTAGGATGTTTTTACAGTGAGTGGATGGGGTAGGTTTTACCCAAGTGTGCAAAAAATTTTCAAAAGTGCCATGCAGGTTCAGTAATAATAAACCCTGGTGTTTGGTTGGGATATTCCATGCATGGGGATGGATATGAGGCGTATCCGCTCTCATTTGAGGATAAAGTATGGGTCGAGGTATAATAATTCTATGTCCCTTGCATGCGGGATTATTTAGTAAGAAAATATTTATTAGTGTGAATGCGGCCTCATCTCTTTATACAGAGATGTGCATTACGCTTAATTTTGTTTCCGACTCACCCCTAATACTCGGGTGTAGGCATTTGTGACCAGGGTGTAGTATACCCGAATTTTGGGTAGACGCATGAAGTCTATCAACCCCGATGTGTATTTTGGAATGTAGTCTAGGTGTTTTTATGTGTTTGCGTTGGATAGTGTTGCACGTGAGAGGTTATGTAGGGAGAGGGGTGCTAGGATGGTATTCCGTAGTTGGTGTCTTGGCCACCCTGATGGCACTATCCATCTCTGCTCCTGTCATTCTCACTTGGTCACTATTTGTTTTCTATCCGCTCCTTGGGATGTGCAAGTGCGGTGGTGCTGTGACGTCACGGCCTAATCTGGTCTCTTATTTATAATGTTATGGTGGCAAGTGATTGTGAGTGTAAATGGTCATGTCCTCAGCGCCTATGATGGTTGTTTAAAGATTTAAAAAACCACGAGAAGAAATTATTAGGGGGGTTTCTTCCCTCAGGGAATCTGTCTATATCCGCCCCTGATTGGTGGGCGCGTGTGGGAAGGACGTGGCCGTGTCTGTAATCAGCGCGGCTGCGTGTGTGTGGTTGCGTGCCGCTACCGCATGCTGGCGCGCGGGCCGTTATCGGATAAGTCTTATCGTATGTCGTGTGGCTAATTGTCAGGCAGCGCGTGTAACTTGTTATCGCCCTTGTAAATATGCTCCTGTGTTCCTAAGATAAATCCGGCCTATAGTATCTGTACATTGCTAAATACCCGGCCTATTGTGAGAGCACTGAATCCTGCGTCAACTGTATGCTATTATTATTGTTTGTTTTGTATGATCGTGTCATCATGGTCGCGTGTCATAGTCACTTCCGTTATAACAAGAGTGTCTGCCGACGGCAGTGTTACAACGGGCTGGAATTCGCAACTCAGTGTTTTGTTGTGTTTGTTTTTACGTCCTTGTATACGGGAAGTGTCTGATGTTACGTATGGCGGCTGACGGAACGTGACTTTTGCCAGTGTCCGTGTGTTGACATTGTTTGACATTCTGGGAGGGCCAATGTGTTAATCTGTCCTGTTTTTGTTACCGATGTTGTGTGGACATTTCTTCCGCAAGACCTTTGCCTTGTGTAATTATCTGTAATTCATGTCTGGGAAGTCTATTGCCCATATTCGGGGTAATCCAAATTTGTCATGATTTTAGGTCTTAGAAATGTGGTGTTACCTGTTTTGTGTCTGTGAGAGTGGCGTCCCCCGTATTTTATGTGTTGGGCGCTATGGTTCAAAGAAAAGTGTGTTGTGGTCTCCGTAGAAGTCTGGCGCTTTCGGTACGGCCCCTATTGGTAGTCCCGGGGTCGCTAATGCCCTAAGTAGGCTGTTGTAGCGAGTACCTTGGCACGAATCTATGCTCCTGTAGGTACGTTAAAGAACCTCCCTGTGTTCATGATTGTGTGGCTCAACCGTTTATGTGCTGGTGTATGGCACTATTGCAATGCCTTTGCCAACTCTAGTGCATGTTTAAGGCGTATACAATAATAGTATGTCATTCATATGGATATAATTTAAACGTTCTAATGCCTATTTTCATTCTTGGCTGTACTCTATGGGGCACGGTGTCTGTATGGGACCCTATGGTCTTTTCTGTAGGGGATGGTGTATGGATGCTATTTGTGCGATGCTACTCGTGTAATTGTCTGTAAGTGATCTTTCGTCGGTCGACAATTCTTGTTTTCCATGGTGTCCGCTTTTATTGGGCATTCGGACCCGCGATCCCGTGTGATGCTCCGTGTCTTATGTCTGCGTTGTCTGTTGGGATTTGTGCGTCCCTAGTGTGGCCTTTGATTGTGTTTTTGCGCCAAAAGTGCCATTGGTTAGGTTTCTTTTTGGCACGTTTGTATTGTGTTTCTGTGTGTTTGTTCACGCCTTGGTCTAAGGCCTCGGTACTACAATTTTTGTGCTTTATGTACCATGGCGCGTGTACTGTGTGTTTGAGACCCGCGTGCGAAAATATATGTTAGTGTGAGCGTTTTGCGCTATTCGGGACGACCCTCGTATTTTAACTCTGGGAGTTATCGTTCTTTGAAATTGGCGTGAATGATCGTGTCTACTACGCCGGGGTAGAGCGCTGTTAGTTTGCCTGGCGCACGCGAAGGTCGGCTGCTCATGTATGTGTTATCGCTGAGCTGGCTATAGTATTAGGTTTCAAGTGCTTGCTTTCTTGTCAGGCGGCTCGCTTCCCACATGTGCCGAGACAATGTGTGTAGGTTTTGCTTGATGCGCCTTTCTAATGTCTGCATATACAGCGTGTCTTGGGTTCCCCATAATGTAAAAGACCCTACCTCTGTCATATATTGTGTCCCCAAATTTTGTGTTGTTGTAAGCGTGGGGCGAATATATTCCCGTTAGTGGTAGTTAGATGTCTGTATGTGCGTGTGTCTTTGGGCCTCTAGTCGCGTGTTTGGTGACTAGGTGTCGGAGGTGGTTTTATTAATTTGTGCATATTAATTCCTGTTTGTGTGACTGTCCTTGATTTCTCTATCCTCCAATTGGATAGTTACCCGACCTTGCATTCCTGGTATTCAGAAGGTTGCGGGTTCGAGACCGTCTTTGTCCAGGGTAATTATCCCTGGTGCCTTTTAGGTCTGTGTCTCCGGGACAGTTTTGCTAGTGTTAGGTTCGTATCCCGGTGAGGTCATCGGTGTTCGAAGGCTATTTCTTGGCTTTCTTTTCACGTCTGCCAGTGGAATCATTTCCCTTCCTTTTGACAGTGTTCCCGCCTTTACGTGTAGGTGTTGTTTTTCGGGTGTGATATGCCTTCATACGGCGGGCGTGTATAGTGTCCTTGATGAGTTTGCGTCCATGGCGCACGTTTACTACGTAGTTCAGGTCAGATACCTTCCTACAGACTTTGAAGGGACCTGTCCAACGTGGCAGGAGGAACTCGGACACATTTTTCTTACGGGCGGAATTGGAAACCATAACCAATTGCCCGGGTGTGTATTCCACGGTCTTCCTTTGCCGATCGTACCGTTCTTTTTGTTTTTTCTGTGCTGTGGCTATGTTCTTTCTGGCGTCCATGCGAGCTATCTGCAAGTGCTCTAGCCGGGCTGCATTGTCTGGGAGAGTGTCCTGTGGGATGCATATGTTGTCTATGGGACTTCTAGGTGTATATCCGTGCAACAGGAAGTGTGGAGAGTGTTTTGTGGCCGTGGATATGGAAGTATTGTAGCTAAATGTAATGGGCTGCAAATAATTATCCCAGTCTGTCCCTGTGTCCCCCGTGAATTTGGCTAACGCTATTCCAATTATTTTATTCATACTCTCCGTGAGTCCATTGGTTTGTGGGGAAAAACTCGTGGTCGTGTATGCCCTTATCCTGAGTACCTCCAAAAACTGTTGGAGCACTCTCGAGGTGAAAATAGTCCCTCTATCGGATAGTAGGGTTTGGAATAGGCCATATCGTGTGACTATGTCAAATAGGAACTCGACTATGCTGTTTGTGTCTGCTTTGGGAACAGCCTTTGTAATCATATACCGGGTGAGATACTCTGTGGCCACAAGTATATATTTATTGCCTCTTTCAGATGTGGTGATGGGGCCTTTCACATCTATCCCGACTCTATGGAATAGCTCTCCTACGGGAATAGGGTTGAGTAATCCATGAGGCTTGCCAGGCCTTCTTTTAAATCGCTGGCAAGTGTGACACGTCTTTACGAAGGTGTCTATGTCGGCCTTCAAGTTTACCCAGTAATACTTGTCCCGGATTCTATGGTATGTTTTATGCGTACCCAAATGGGCCCCTGCCATTGGGCTATTGTGGTGTCCGGTCATGATACTCTCTTTCAATGACTCCGGAACCGCTATAGGTGCATTATCGTGCATGGCTGTGGGTTTAAATTTCAGTACCCTGTCTTTGTCTAGAAAAAATCGCCTAGACACTCAATATAAACCTATTGAGCCGCGAATTTGGGTTTTTGAATCCACCTTATCCAAGTTTTCTAGTGCCATTAGAATCTGTTTCAAGTATGGATCACGTCCTTGCTCCTGCTTTATGTTAACCACCGTCAGGGCAAAAGTGGGCATATCGTCCCATTCGTGGTCCTTACTGTCATCTGGGGGATCGGCTACTGGCAGCCTAGACAACCCATCTGCATCTGGGTGTGTAGCGCCTTTCTTGTGCTTGACCACGAAGTTATATTCATACAGGCGGAATATAAACCTATTGAGCCTCGAATTTGGGTTTTTGAATTTGTCCCAGAAAAGCAGGCTCGCGTGGTCAGTCACTACCGTGAACTGGATACCATAGAGGTATACCCGGAAATAGTTCACTCCCCATGAAAATGCCAGCATTTCCCGCTCTGTGGCAGAGTATCTAGTCTCGACGACCGTTAATTTTCTGCTAGCATAAGCTATTGGCCGTATGTGCCCTTCTGCATCTTCCTGTAGCAGGGCCGCTCCCAGCCCGTAGTGGCTGGCATCCACGTGTAAAAAGGTGGGCCTATCACTATGGAAATGTTGCAGTAATGGTGGTGTGGTCAATAGTTGCTTCAGTGCTATATGTTCCTGTTTAATGTTGAAGGGCGTCTTCTCACGTGTGAGTTCGGTTAGGGGATGGGCACTTGGCGAGGAAATCCATGCTAATTATGGCTGACGCAGAAGGATGTTCTATAACGAACATGGGGTGTGTTGTGGCAAAATGGTCTAGCCTGAGGTGTATATTTGCCACCCCCGTGTTTTCTAGCGTCTGAGCATTGGCTGCTACCAGCCGGATGTCACCCATGACACCGTGTATCTGCCCTTCGGTAACGTGTTTTCTGTTGACACAGCTTACCTCGGCGCCAGTGTCAATTAGGGCTTGCACCCTGTGGCCATTTATGCTGGCATGTACCGTCAGTGCCGATACCTGGAGTCCTTTGCCCTGCAAAGATGTGTTGTATAGGGTGTATGTTGTTGTTGTTGCTACTGGCGTAATGTCCTTGTCACTGTGTGCGCCAGTGTTGATGCCCTGCGTAACATTTGTGCTGGGCAGGCATGGAGCTGGCCGCTTATTGTACTTGGCACGCTTGGCCTCTCGGCTTACTTCCTGGCTCGAGTTCTTTGCCTTGGTCAGCGAAATGTGTCCATTCAGTACACTGCCTGCTCTCTTTACTGCCCGCGCTGTGAAAATACAGGGATTCTGGCGAACGTTTAATGTATTGACAGTTCCCAGTTTTTGTGTAGGTGTGTTGTTCCTTTCTCCCTCCTGGGAAGGTGTGTCTGCAAACCTGACTCTACGTTTGCACTTGTGACCTCGTTTTTTGTTCCAGGCGGTCGCGAGTTCGACTCCTGTTGCTGGCTTCCCTATGCCGAGTGAGCTCGCGCCCTGCGCCTGTGTGGGGTCGCTTCCCGCCCCGTGTTGTGGTGTAGGGGGTATGGTTTCCTGTTTGGAGGGTGTGGGTTTGCCTTTGGTTTGTTCGCGCGTGATTGTGAGGGGCGTATAGTGTTCCGCCCTAGGGTTCCCCGTAAATAGTATGTGCAGGTCCCTGTCAAATCCCGCGGTCGTGAATAGCAGGGGCGAGTGCACGTCAGTGTATACTTGTTTGTTTGTTTCAAGTACCTTGCCGAGAGCGGTCACCTCTACGGCGCCGGCATAGGTACCGTCCCTACCCATGTATTTATGGTAGTCCGCCCTGGTCTGGAATGGGTTTTCCCGCTCGTCCGATACAAAATCCCGGTACTCTTTCCAGTTGGCCAGGATATGTTGGACCGTTTTCTGTCTGTATTCCCTGTGATGATCCTCGGTATGCCGGACTAGAAAGCTAATGGCCCTGAACAGACAGTTGCCGTCTCCTTGTACGGGGTGTGTTTGGAAACGGTCCGGGGGCGGATCGTCAGCCTTGGCTTTAGTTGGCTGCTTCTTCCCCTTGCTCTTACGAGTCTGTTTAGGTGAAGGGCCTCTCTGGTGTTGTGTTAGGGGAGGAACCTCTGCCGCTTTGTCAGCTGGCCGAACCTCCCCGTCTAAGCGTTTTTTGGAAACGCGGGCGTTCGTCTCCCTGTACTGTATGTACGCCCCCCCCCTCGGGGTGGCTGCGCCAACTCCCCGCTTGCGGTGGGTAACTAGGTGTGGGAAGTATTGCCCCCTGTCTGCCCGGCGGGGTGCCTCATCCCTAAACTCCCTCGGGTGTTCGTCGGGGGAGGGGATAGTGTTCTGGGCCCTTTGTGTATGTGTTTCTGGTTTCCCGTCCTTTTTGTGGGTTTTTTGTCTTGCGGTTATTGCCCGGTGGTCCGTTTTCTTGTCTCCGCCAGGGTGGGGTGTATGTCTGCTGCTGCGGGGGCGGGTTTTCCCGGCGATTCCCCTTTTCCCTGTACTGGGAGGGTGCATATCCCTGTCTGCCTGGGGGTGGGTTCTCCCGGTACTCTCCGTTTCCCCTGTGTTGTGGGGATGCATACTCTTGCCTGATCGGGGGTGGGTTTCCCCGATAGTACCCATTTCCCCTATACTGTGGGGGTGCATAGCCTTGCCTGCTTGGGGGCGGGTTCTCCCGATAATCCCCATTTCCCCTATATTGCGGGGCTGCATAGCCTTGCCTGCTTGGGGGCGGGTTTTCCTGATACTCCCCGCTTGCCCTGTATTGTGGGGCAGCATAGCCCTGTCTGCTTGGTGGCGGGCTGCTTCGCCGGGGGATGCTGTGTTCGTACTCTTCAGGGTAGTACTCCGGTGTGTACGGGGGTGATGGTCGCCGTGAGGGGTATGTTGGCTCTACGTCCGCGTATGATACCGGTGAGTACCGCGGAGGGTAGTGTGGCCTGTCCTGTGTATGTGGTGTTGTTGGCCGCTGTGGAGGGTAGTATATTTTCTCCCTCTCGTAATGTCTCCTCTCCGTGTACCCCCTGCCCTTTTCAGGATAATAGAGCTCTTCCGTGTCCGTGTGTTCATTCCTAGGCGGTATGCCGCCTGCTTGGATGGCAGCTATCGTTAGCTTCTCCATCCTGTCCACTAATTCATCCATTTTCTGACTAGTATCGTCCTTTTGTGGATGAAAGTGCTGATTCACGGCTTTCTCCGTAGCTTTTTCCGTGATCTTTTTCCCTGCCTCTATTGTTTTAATGTTGTTTAGCATGTGTTGGACCGTGGGGTTGTTCATGATGCATAACTTGTCCACGATGGATGGTCTAAGGCCCTGCATTAGCAGCTTAACTTTCTGCTTATTCGTTATAGCTGCGTTATATTTGTCGCACATCAGCAATTTTGCGTTGACGTATGACTGTGCGCTCTCTTTAGGTCCCTGTGACCTCTGTCGAATTTGGTCATACAGGTCCTCATCATCTGGTATGAGCTGGAATTCACTTTTCAACAACAAAGTGATTTCCTCCCATGTGGCATCTTCTAGGTTGTCCTCATGGAGCTCATACCATGTCATGGCCGCCTTCGTGAGGTATGCAGGGAGGAGCCGTTTTCTGACTTCATCGCTCCAGCCATTGATCCGAGCCGTTCTATTGAAGGCCTTGAGGTATTCCTCGGGATCCTGGCCTTCCCCCGTGAACTTTGTAGGGTGGATCATGGGATATTCTGTGTGCCTGTTCATTTCCTGTTCGTCTGTCTCTCGTTGGCCCTGTAAGGATTCTAATCTGTTTACGCTATCGCGTGACAAGGTGTTTGTGTTGTTCTGAGGGGAATTAGCCTCACTCCCCGTGTACGACACGTGTGTTACGTTACCAGGTGGCTCGTCACCTGATATATCGTCACTGACCGAAGGTGTGTTGTCGTACTGTGTGGATTTGACTACTTCCACTGTCCTGTCTAGATCCTGTTTCACAGTTTCCAAAATAGTGTGTATATCGAGGACCGCCTCTGTCGTGTGATTGTCTGCCTTAACAGTGTCTGTATCTAGTAACTGTGTGATGCGCGCGAGCAGATTATTAGTCTTCTGCTCTGTGATTTGCAGTTGCTGCAGCAATAGGGGGTGGAGTGTTGGCAAGCAATCTGCTTCACTAGCGCTAGATATTGGTGATTCTTGTCCGTGCGCACTGGCCTGGGATCGTGTAAAATGTGTGACTTGTGCTGCCGCTGCAGGGTGTTGAGCGCGGATCTCTGATGCCTTTAATTCGAGTTCCCTAAGGAGTTGTACTGCAGTCTGTTCAGTTATCAAGTCACTATTCTTAATTTTTAACTTCGGCAGGAGTGGAGTTGTGCTAGCCGACAAATGGTGCGCAAAGTCCCTTAGTGTGGTTCTAAACGTGGTCATTTAATTTCCACCGACCTTGTACTATGGGGAGGATGGGGGTGGGTGTAATAATACCAATCCCCGTGTAATAAAGAAAAAGTGTGGGACGTAATGTAGGAAAAAAAATTAGTCTCGCTTGGCTGCTTGTGGTACGGCTCGTTCTACCACGAGGGCTCGTTGTTTGAGTCCTACCCTTATTGTGCATGGTAGCAGCTCCTCCACCAATATGTTTTAATCCCTTGGTTGGGGGGGTAGTTTGGGATAAAACACGTTGTGTCACTGTGCTAATTTGGAAGGTTGTTCCTAAATGAGAGTAGCTCCCCGTAGTTGGGAGAAACTACTAGTGTAGTGTGTTGGTATATTAGTGTCTTATCTATTGGGGGTATCCCTGCAAGATGTAAGTATTTGCTAGGGGATGGATCTCTAAATACAGGCTACTATACTGGCCTGCCAGCTGGGCGGAATGAGTAATACAATAAACGTGCTAAGTCAGCGGCTCGACGCTAGGCAGTCGAGTCACGTGCTGGGAGCACAATGGGGCCTGACGAAGCAATTACCGACTTCGGCTGTCACGGGCAATCGTGACGAAGGTCAGGTAGGGTATGAGGACGTGAAGAGGAGTGTAATTAGTAATGCAAGTGTAGCTTACTGACCATGTGTTTATTTGGTCAGTAGATGTAGATTAGTATGTCCCTCTTGGGAAGTTTAGACAGGTGTTAAATACAATTTATGTGTACAAGTTTGGGGTAGGTGTATACAAGATTTAAAGGAATCTGAGCACTACTGAATCTCACCTGATGATGAACGGACGTCTGGCAGGGCCGTCGGCGACGCACAGAGTATAACAGATAATGGCTCCAGTTAGGACTCCATTCTTATACTTCCCGGCGCTGCGTGGTCAGCATTGCGTAAATGTAGCTGCCCTAGATAGTTGTTAGTGTAGGTGTTTGTGTATGTTTTGCAAGTACTTGGCTAACCTCCCAGGCTGGGTGGCCGCCGCTTGCTGTGTATGGATAATGTTCTGGTCTTATGGTGTTGCCAGTTGGGGTGGTTTTGGTAAAAGATGGGGGGTGGCTCTCAGGGGGTGCTGCCCCCCCGGGCTGTACACTATAAAGGTCAGACGAGCATATCGCAGCGCGCTGCTGTCACAGCATATGTCATAATTAAGATAAGGAAGAAGTGCTGTTGGATTGATGTTTCGGAGCAGCGTGGGACTTCGTAGTGCTGGAACAGTTGCAATGCAGGGTTTACCGAGTAAAGTTGACTTTGTTATTTCGTTTATAGCCTATTTAATGTTATAAGTGTTATAAGTTTATAACGTGTGTACGTGTTAGTGGTTTTTTTTAGCGTATGGCTTTTAGTGCCGGGAGTGTCCGAGGACATGTTCGGCTCGCCAGTTTTGTAGCTGCTTCGAGACGGACACCCAATGGGTGAGCTACAAGTACCGTTGGGGAGGAAAGTTGGAAGGGAAGGGCGAGGAGTTGGAAGGTAGCGGCTGTGGCCTATAGTGAGGGACCAACCCCGGCATTTGCCTGGAAGGAAGATGGGAAACCACAGAAGACCATCTTCAAGGTTGCCGGCGGGAGGATTCGAACCTCCTCGCCTCCCGGATGTGAGCGACTGCCATTAGTCATGCCGTAACCACCACGGCTAACTCACCCGGTAGTGGTTATTGATTAATTGTTATTGTGTTCCAAAATTTTATAACGTGTTATTGCTAAGTGTTAAAGCCTATTGGTTCAATAATGCCTCAACCTGTGTACACATTAGAACAAAAGATTTTCATGTACGACACTTATGTATTGACGAATTCCTGTAGAGAAGTTAGAAGGCGGTATATAGGAAAATTCCCAGGTGCGACCATTCCAAATAGAGAAACTGTTAGAAGACTTGTCAACAAATTTAGAAGTACAGGTTCGTTTCTGGTTGGAAAACGAAGAGTAAAAAAGCGAGTGCTTACTGAGGAGAAATTAGGCGAGGTAGGGGAAATGTTACAACGTACTCCTACAAAATCGCTCAAAAAACTTTCGCAGCAAACACAAATTTCGATCACCTCAGCGTGGCGGGCTACAAAAATGTTAAAATTGAAACCATACAGGATTACTGTTGTTCAAAAGTTGCTTCCACGTGATAATGAGAGCAGGGTAAATTTTTGTAACTGGCTTTTAAGGGGTGTGGATGATGGGGTACTTGATCCGAAATTAATAATATTCTCTGATGAAGCATGGTTCCATTTAAGGGGACATGTTTCAAGTCAGAATAACAGGTACTGGTCTTCAGAAAAACCTGTTAATTTCATACATCAAACACCCCTACATGATGTGAAAATGGGAGTGTGGGCGGCAGTAACTGCAGACAAGATAATAAGGCCTATATTTTTTGAAACCACAATCACTGGGCAGAGATATAAGGATGACATTCTCGTGCCATTTTTTGAACAATTGACGGACACTGAATGCCAATCTGGATATTTCCAGCAGGACTCTGCAACTGCGCATACGGCTAACGAGTCATTAGATTTAATTGAGGAAATTTTCGACAACAGGGTAGTTAGTAAACCATTGTGGCCCGCAAGATCCCCAGATCTTACGGTTTGCGATTTTTATTTATGGGGAAAACTGAAAAATAATGTTTATGCAATAAACCCTCACACTCTAGATGAACTCAAACAGAATATAACCAAAGAAATTGAGGCTATCTCGGTAGACGAACTGAAGCGTGTAAATGAAAATTTCCTTAGACGATGCCAGAAATGTGTAGATGCAGGTGGAGGACATTTTCAACATCTTCTGTGACAAGGTGGGTAATTATTTTACTTTGATTATGTGTTATTATGTGTACTCGTTATTTACATGTGTTTTGTACGGGTGCTCTCTTGACCCTAAGCTCAGCGAGCTGCCTCTACGCGCCGCCGGCAGCTCACTGAGCTTAGGGTTGAGAGTCCGAAGCATCAATCCACAGCACTTCCTTCCTTATCTTAATTATGACATATGCTCTGACAGCAGCGCGCTGCGATATGCTCGTCTGACCTTTATAGCTGCACGTTCTACCTAGAGCGCTGGGCTGGTCGCACCTTGAGTGAAAGACCCTGTATTTGACAGTCCTCGCGGGAGCAAATAATAGTCTTACTGGACAGATCTATCCGCCTCTGTCACGTGCCTTGCAGCCAATGAGCCATCAACCACATGACAGCCAGCAATGGCCGCGTGTATTCCGTCAAGAGGTAAACAGCTGTTATGAGTTGTCTAAACCTACACTCATCTCTCAATATCAATTCATTCCCCTTTTTAAAGGAAACTAGCATTTCTTCGTGGCATTTATCAAATAATCGTTCTATTAATAACAGCACACCTGAAACGCACTGACGACTCGCTGACAGAATGTTATATCATTGGGCAATGTTACACGAGTGGAATTATTTTTAGGCTCAACATTTGACAGCTCCAGGAAAATGCTCACTAATAATAAGGTATGATGTAAGATGTCCTTAAGACGATAAGGCGATAAGACTTGAACTGTTGGCTTCATATTAAAATAAAACGTATGAAAAATTTCACCATGTAAGTTAACATCTAGGCCTACACAACAACTTATATTTTAGGCCTAATTTTTTGCACAAATCATGCCATGGGAAAATAATTCACCTGGCCACTGTCCTTAGGGAAATCAAGAGTTCTGTTACCTTTTCTTTTGCCTTCAAAGAGAGAGAAATAAAATAAATAATTTGAACAAGAAATTCCACATGTGCTTCCGACTCGATAGTCAAAACAAAAATGTATCACCTGGAGACGGACACATGTGCCTGCTCAGGCTACATATTTACTCAACATGTAAGATAACCACCATTTATCTGAAAAGTCAACACACTTTCAAATTGCAATAATACTTTCAGACGACTTTGCTCAATATCATCAATTATAATTATTATAATTTAATATAATAATCACGTTATTTGCACGGGCTGATGAATGGCAGATGACCTCGTAGTTCCGCCGTCCGGGTGAAAGACGAGCAACTAAGTCACTGCGCCATCACGCTTCCCATGTGATTAAAACATGAAGATATTTGTTATGGACCACAGGTTATAAATTGAGTCTTTCCTTATGAAAGTTGGCAACCCTAGCTGTCAAAAAAGTGCAAAGTTACAGTAAACGAACTAGGTTGAGAACGCCTGGTCTAAAGCATATCGTTGAAACTTCTTTTTGTGACATATGTATGCAAGCAGGCAAGAGAATGGAATGTGTACCGGAACTAACACGTCACGAGAGACGAGCTGGCGCTGCGGTTGGGACTGCAACTCCATATAAAAATATACGAGCTGGCCTCAAGGCGCTTTCAACTGTAACAAAGGTGGGTTAGCATGACAGCGTGGGAGATATCGTTAGGGCTTACGTAGTTGTTGTTGTTTCATTTAAAGCCTGGAGACATTGCGGTCATCAGCCCCGTGTACTTGAGTGTCGGTGGAATCTGTTTGTGGTCACTACTACAGTAAGTGTGCGTAATTGCAATTGGGACTGGGAGAGAGGCAGTCGTGGCCTGAAGTTAGATACCATCCCGAAATTTGGCTAAAAAAAAAAAAGAAGGCAAAGCATGGAAAACCACTTCTTAAAGTTAATCCTCCAAGTGCTGAACGTTTCACTCTTAAGTGCTAAGCATTCTTAAAGGCAGCGTGCAGATAAATATTTTTATAAAATTAGAATAAATACAAATTTGTAATTAAATATTGCAAATTACAGTATATATCGATGTGTTCAGGAAAAAATAGAGAATAAGATAATAATAGGTTTTTTGACTTGCAAGTATCCAGTAGAAGTATAATGGGTGATTAGTCAGATTTTAAAAAAATCAATTTTAGAGCTTGGTCACAAGCACTACTTTATCTGAAATAAGATTCGATGATATACAAAATGTGCCCATTTTAATTACAAGCGCAATGATATATAATAATAGAAACTCTGATGAATAATGAATAATAAAAACGTCACAGGTAAAATGTCTAACCATATCTCTTACACAGAATTTCAATCACATATACATAGGCTTGCCGTACGTCCCGGTTTGACCGGGACAGTCCCGGTATTTTGCTCTTGTCCCGGTGTCCCGCCCGGTTTTATCAATGTCCCGGATAAAGGCTGTAAGATGTAAAAAGGGAAAGGGTGTTTTCTCTAATGAATAATGCCTGAGCATTAATGAAAGAGTCCACTGCTAGAACATTGATTGTTTGTAAAACCAACTTTGGCCTTTTTTGCTATGATTATTATGAAAAGGTCAAGCTTAAGAAATACATTTTGAAAAAAGTACATTCAAGTCAAAAATATGAGTGGTTTGAAAACAAAGATTAACATTGTTAACTTATTGATTGTTTTTGTAGTTAGACAACAAGTTGTAGTTTTTTTTTAAATAATAAAACTTAGTAATTGTTCAATTAAACAATTTTAGTATTTTACTAACACGTCTTTCTAGATGGAAGGCCAGAAAAAAATTATCATTAAAAAGGAAAAGTTATATAATTTTATGTAGCAAAAATTCCTTTTTTATTTTTAAAAGGTGTGTAGAATTAACAATTTAGGATGTCAAATTCCCCCCTCCCGTCACTTTCGAGGCTTAAAACTAACCATTTTGCTTCTAACTTTTAAAGAAATTCCCGGGGAAATCCCCCGGACCCCCCAGACCCCCGGTAAGGCCATCCCCTATTAATGTGTCCCGGTTTCACTCACAAAAAATATGGCAAGCCTACATATACATAAGTAGAAAGTCATCATTCTTTTTTTTTCTTCAGAAGATCAAAATCCAACTTGCATTGCCTACCAGATTGAGAATTTCATTTCGCAGCGAGACTATTCGTAAAATCGATTGTGTTATAGATTTTACGAGTTGTTATATCGATTTTTCGTATAGTCTCACTGCCAGACGATAGCACTTCAGCGGGGGTCCGAATCATCTCGTAGTGAGACGATAGCACTTTGTGGGTTAGGGGCCGACCGCAGCGTACATATTATGAGAAATATTCTTTCATTAATCGTGGTATTGATAATTGGTACTCATTACCTGCCACAGTCTTAGAGCCTTTCCCCAAACATATTGATGTGTTTAAGAGAAAACTGAAATTTTGTGTAAATAATACGATGTAATTACTATAGTTCCCAAATCACAACTGTTTATATTAACTATGTTTGATATTATTGTTGATAATTGTCTGTAATTGTACAATTTGCACCGGGGAACTACCCCCATTTGCAAATAAAGTAAATGAATGAATGGCTGAGGTGCGAATCGAACCCACCTCATTTTAGTTCTGCCTCAAGAGGCTGAGTTTACCTAATTCCAGCACGCAGACCAGAATTAAAAGTCTTGGTAGAACCGGGAATCGAACCTAGGACCTCTGGATCTGGAGTCAAAATACGTACCCCGAGATCACAGAAGGCGGCCAGCGGAAGATGATCCCCTATAGACTAGTAATATTCACAGTAAAGCAAAGCAATCTCTTTTAGCCCATTGGCCTGTTGCAAGCCTTCGAAATTGACACCACTTTGGTGACTTGCATGCCAACGACACCAATCCAGAGCCTCAAAGCAAAATTAAATTTCTTGGCAGAGCTGGAAATCGAACACGGGCCTCCATGATGACAGTCAACAACGCTGCTACATCATCACGAGGTGTTCAATGTTCACAGTTATAAATTATAACTGCATAATTATGCTGTTTTTAGTTGGTTATTCAAATTTGATTGTTATCCTACCATCAATGCGAACTTTATATTCTTTTCCTGGTGATGCAGAAGTGGGTAATAGCTGCTTGCCTCACCTGGTTTGATTCCAGGTTAATTCATGTGGGATTTTCGAAGTGAAATATCACGTCTGGTGGTTCGGATTCAACGTAAAAAAGAGGTCTGTAGCTTATGATCGCGAGGTTAACGGTCACGGAAAACTACAAGCTTCCTTTCTTTTCAATTTAAGGAATTAAAATGTTTCACCATTTTCGGACCATGCCGCGTTAATTTCTATATTCTTCTGGGGACAAGAATAGAGCCTCCTCGTGCAATCGGACATATCCTGCGCCCCCGACCCTCCCCATTTCAGGGTGCGTAAATGTGAGGGAGCCATGTCAGTAGATTTACTGGCACGTTAAAGATCCCCTTCGAGGAAAAATTCTGGCACCCCGGTGCCTCTAAGAGACTCAATAGTTAAAAGGGACGTACTAACAAGAACATTATTATTATTATTATTATTATTATTATTATCTTTTTAAACCATCTTTTTTCTGCAGGTGGGGGATGAAATACTCACTACAGTAACACAGGTTTTCATACGCACACAAGCATTCGGTGATGATGACCGAGGATGTTCCCAGCTCTTAATTGGTACAAATCTTGTGCTCTATTTGGGACCACCTCATGGTGTAGCGGCTAGCATTCTTGGCTGTCACCAAAAAATTTAATTCTCGTCTGAGGGTTGGAACGGGGTATACTCACTCAGCCTCGTGAGATAAAACTGAGCAGAGGTGAGTTCGAATCTGACCTCAGCCTTCCTGGAAGTGGTTTTCTGTGGTTTCCTACTTCTACCTAAAAAAAAAAAAAAAAAAAAAAAACGAGATGTTAGTTATTGTTGTTTTAAGGGGTGGAACAGCGATTTCATCTGCCCCATGCCAGGATGGGTTCTAACATAAGGAAAAGGTTGCCTCCTTCTCAATCCTAGCGTCAACATGATATCAACGATATGGCTACGACCGAAGTTCATGAGGTTTGGTTAGTCATCGTTAGTGTTTTATAACTTAGCTGTGATTCATTCAAGTTATTATCCTCACAAAATTTGAATTGTGTGCCTAATCAAGAACATGACACCCGTGGAGTTATGCTATCGAACTACCGTATTTGCTCTGAGTCATCGACTGGATGTTTTACAAGAGTTCTTAAACATTGCCCCTGACCACCACTGTTCCAGATTTGTATTCCAGAGAGTAGTGGTATGTTAAGGGCTGTACAAATCCTCTCCACGTCGCAGAAGAGTAATATACGGAGAGGTTTATGGAATGAACAGTATTTCATACAATGTTTGTTGATCCATGAATATCTTGGTCATCATCCCCACGCACTTGGGTGTTTGTTGAACTTCGTCTAATAACCACTGTTTTCTTAGGGGTTGCAACAGGGTGTGTAACTAATTAATATGGTAAGGAATTGGGTTAGGCGCCCCGGGACTTGAAATATGGTACTTGACCAACAACGTATTTGCCTGGAGGGAGCGTGGTATGGGGTGGTAAAACCCGGGAAATCCATTTTCAAGATGGCCGCTGTCCTAGCGTGAAAATCCGTTTTATTGTGGTGTCTATGTAGTAGTGTGTGTATATTTAACTGAGTCTAGCATTGGGAAGGAAGTGGCCGTGGCCTTGAGTTAGGAACTGTCCCGGTTTTTGCCAGGAGTAGAAGTGGGGAACCACTGGAAAGCACTTCCAGGATTGCTGAGGTGGGAATCGAACTTACCTCTTCTTACTTTTGCCTCACGAGACTGAATGTGTCCCGTTCCAGCCTTTAGGCCAGAATTGAATTTCTTGGCAAAGCCGGGAACCGAACCCGGACCTCCGGGGTGACAGCCAAGAGATGTCCGTGTATCCTTGGAAATGTATATAATTGTTGTGCATTATCCGTGACAAAAACAGCCATTAATTAATATTGCTACCTTGTGGACTCATTAAGCTACTCGTATTTCTCCGCTCGCACCTCCTGTAAGTAAGCTGCAACCGGCCACTAATTCCCACTCCTGCTTAACCACGGAGATCCTACGGGACCTACTGTTCCAACGAAGGGGCTTGATGGTGCAGTGGTTAAGCTGCTTGCCTCTCACCAAGGCGAACCGGGTTCGATTCCTGGTCAATGCAAGTGAGATTTTAGTGAGATTCTACGTAAGAATGAAAGTCCCGTGGCTCGTAATCGCGAGATAAACGACCACGTAGACCTACAAGCTGTTCCAACGTAGCTAGCTCATCAAGTCGAAATGAATACTTGTGTCTACTCGTCATGAAAGCAGGGAAATACTGATGATGTCAGAACACAAGAGTTAAAACAGGTAGTGTTTTGAGTATTTCTGATCACCTCTCTGATGTTACACGCCTCCTGGCAAAGTGCCCTCAAGCAGTGGGATACTTGACATTCACTCTCTGACTTATTGCCGACTTCCTGGTCGTCATAAAGTTGCAGCATTCTCTTGAAAGGGAATCCGTCAACTATCTTTCGTTCAGCTCTCGCATCTATCAACATCATAACTTTGGCTTGCGATACATCGCTCTCAATAAGCCCCATACAACATCTCTACGAGGAAAGTAACACTAGTTACGAAACTATTATTAACAACACTTAATGCAAATTTGGTATCAGAATCATTTACATTCTGAACTAGAACAACATAGGGCTGCTACTACAGATTAAGTACTGAATGCCATGCATTTATTTTACGTACAAAACAAGTAACTCCGTGAAGAATTAAATAGCTTATTTTAATATATTCTACTGGACGTTACCATTTAATAATTCAATATTTATGATAATAAACGTTAAATAATATTCTAAGATATCAAAATGTTCTTACTGTCTTAAACCAAAGCTTTCATTGTTACTTAAGGTAATTGGCATACTCACATCTCCAGCATTGGAAAATATCTGTCCAAAGTCACATGATGAGTTGCTAATTACAAAACATGAATACAACTCTAAAATATCGTGTACTAAAACATTTAGTTCATGGTACTCGTTTATAACTTTCTGAAAGACCGCTTCAATAGAAGCAGATGACCTCGATATTCGACTTCTTAAAACAACCATCACCACCACCAATACAACAAAATTTACTTGCTGAAATATATAACGTTCAGTATCGGTTAATTACGATTCCTTCCATAGAGGTGGCATCTTTATGTAACGAGTCACAGGAGTTCATTTTAAGAAAGGAATACAGTGCCAGTAGATGAAGATTTTTATGGTGGTTCATCATATGAAGCATATGATTCGAGATTTTTTTAAAAATGTTCTTGAAATTTCGCACTGCCTTAATCTTTAATTTTTGAAAACAATTGAACAAATTAGATGTCTATATACTCAAATTAAAAATTAAGATTCGCTGTGCCATGTTTCACTGTGCTGGGATGATTAAATTGCCAGAAAGGTTACTTCAATATTTTAAAATCGTATGGCCGCCAAGTTGTTTTGTGTTTATCAGGATTTTGAAAGTAAAATATGTGTAGCCTGCTTACTTAATATTCGCCCATTGGGATACAAAATTTCAGTTTGGTTGCTGCAAATTTACAGAGATACTGAGTACTGGTAAAATATATCGCGTGGCTACCATGTTCGATTGGTTAAAATGTAAGCCACAGAGTTTTGTACCATTAAATAAATATATTTTATGTTTGACCATGCCGAAATATAAATATTATATTCCAGAAAACTACATCTTTATGAGACTCATTATAGTTCAAGTTTCATTATGATACAGGTTCTCCACCAATTAGAGCTCAAGATTTTCATTACGATGAGAGCTGTTTGACCAATTAGGTAAGAAGAGCATCATGTCGGACACAAGTGACAACATTGAACTTACACCACCGGAAATTTCCGTAAAGGCTTTGAATGTGACTAATAAATTATTTCCACATAGTCACTAAAAATCTACGACAAATTATATGGGCAGTTCATGGATTGGATACGAATTTTAAAAACGTAAAATCTTTTTCAGAAAATGTATTTCGGGTCTACTTCGAAGAACTGTCACTAAAGGTGAAATAATCTACCTTGTGGACCCACTACTCGATTTTGAAATCAACACTAAATATTAAGAACCAAATTGACATATCAAAGTGCTCAAAATTAAATGCCCTACTAAAACGTAAATCGGAGTGATAGACCTATAGAGCGAAAAAATCCAAAGCATTTTCACCTGGGGAATTGAAGGCATTCTTAAACGACGCATCAGATATTGAATACCTCATGATAAAAGTAAGTAAAGTTTGGTTTAACTTTAGCAGATTTACAATTATCATACAAGTAGAAACAGATTAGGCAAAAATATAACGTTATTGATATTGTTACAGGTAGCAACAATTTTTGGCATTACGGGACCATGCCGAAGACATGAATGACGAGATTTGAGAGTTGATAATGTAAAGGATATCGGAACAACCATTGTAGTTACAATCCCGAACACAAATAAAAAATCAGCACGAACCTTTGCGGTAACAGGGAAGTACTATGAAACAGCAAGAAATTTATGAATCTACGTCCAGAAGTTTGCAACACTTCATCCTTCCTGGCTCGTGAAATCTCTCACCCAATTGGAGCATTCGAGTGTGGCGACAAGTGGGTGAGAGATTTCAAGAGCCCTTCATCCAGGAACGCCACCAACAGCAAAAAGGTTCAGTCATGTTTTGGGGTTGAATCATGTTTTATTCGACGTACGCCTCTATTTCCTATTCACGGTAACATAACTGGTCTGGTATACAGAGACAACATCCTTGAACCTGCTGTTACAGTATTTGCTGCCACAATGGGCGAGGGCTTTACATAGTGGACGATAATGCTCGTGCCCATCGAGCTAGGGTGTTCAATCAGTTCCTTCAGATGCATGGCATACAGAGAATGGAATGGCCTGCCTATTCTGCGGACGTGAACTGTATTGAACATGCATGGAAAGAGCTCAAGAGGGCAATTTCGCACCGTCCCAATCCTCCAGCACACAAACAGCAACTGATTGAAGCTGCTGTCCAAGAGTGGGGTAATTTGCCCCAAACCACGTTTGATTCGTTGGTGCTCAGTATGCCTCATCATCTGCAAGCATGCCTTAGAAATCGTGGTGGTCATTCACGGTATTGATATGCCCCAACATGAAAAGGACTTTTGTGTGCTCAGTCCCACATTAGACCTATCACTTTTGTTATTCATTGTGTGTTTCTGTCTCGTTTGCAGAGCAGATTGTGTGTTGTTTTTCTTTGTATGTACCATATATTGTGTATAATGTGATTACATTCACATTGCAAAATAAACAAGCCACTAAATATCAATATGCAAAACTCTTTTTGAGCACTGTAATAAAATTCCAAATGTTTTACGTTTGCATTTAATTATGACGAAAGTATTGGTAATGTGAAAATATGTTTCGGGCCACTTTTGCAGTTCATAATTTGGGAAGAAAAACGAAACAGGATTCACATCACTACAACCATTAGCTATGGAGATGCAAGCACGTTTCTCAGTTATTTTCAACGTAAACCCTTTATTCCTGGGCTATCTGGAGTGACGGTTACAATCATTACTCCCATAAATATTCAGCTGTGATATATTAGAATATATTAAAATAATGTCTTACATACATGATGGCCAATCTACATTAAGCTGTAAATATAGTATGCAAAGAACAATGCTTACAACTTCGATCAAATATCAAGAACAAAAAAGTTCACAAATCTCTGATTTCATGGAGTCCCATACCAAATGTATTTTATACTAACCTAATAATGTTCACAAATTATGTAGTAACACTGAACTACTGTAGCACTGAGTGACCAAGATTATGGAATCTCTACCTAACGGGATATCCACGCATTCAGGTTGAAATTACCAAGTCGCAGGGAGAGACCAATGTAAAGTATAATAGGTTGGCCTACAGCGTATTTTTCTGAACTAAAATTCTTTTCGAATTGGGGTTAGCTTCAAACTTTCTTCTCCAACTTTGTCGAGACTTCTTTCTTTCGGACAACAATAGTCTATAGGATGTTAAAATAATCTTACCGAAAATTTCACTGAATGCTTTCCAGACAATTTTTAACCAATTAACACTCCGATTTTGTACTTCAGATAATATCAATAGTGGCATGGCAAATCTGCAAATCTTTCCTATTCATGACAGGTTGAGTGTTTCGAGAGCGAGCTGTTAAACGGCTGGCTACATTGGCCTGGGAAAATGTATTAATAATAAATAATAATAATGTTATTTGTTTTACGTCCCTTTTAACATATGTGGCTTTTAGAGACGCCGGGGTGCCAGAATTATGCCCCAAAGGGGATCTTTAACGTGCCAGTAATTCTACTGACATGGCTCCCTCACATATGCGCACCCTTACCAACTGGCTGCGTCAGGATTGGAAAATTTATTGTGGCTTATTTTAGGGGCTACGACATCGTGCTCATATAGTGCCGTGTATTTGGGTGTGTATGTGTGGAATTTGTATGATAACCTGTGTTACTGTGATATCTGCACTAGTGTGTGTATTTGTAAATTGGGAATAGGATTGGTAAGGAGGTGGCCGTGGTCTTAAGTTAGGTACCATCCCAGCATTTTACAGGGGTCGAAGTGTGGAAACCACGGAAAACCACTTCCAGGATGGTTGTGGTGGGATTCAAACCCTCCTCTTCTCGGTTTTGCATCACGAGGCTGACTGTACCCTGTTGGGCTGAGAACAGCAGCATAGGAGAGGTCATTAGTCTAACTCTAGCGGAAGTGAGTACTGTAAGTCACCTACAGTCTTGGTGCCTATTTGATTACCTTCTATTTCTTTTAAGGAGCGTACACACTAGAGGACTAGGTCAACGGAGGCCAACTCATTGGTGTTCGGCCTCTCATCCTCACCAAACCAAGGGGTTTGGGCGAAGGGATTCGGCCATGTGGAATCACAGGTGGCTCTGAAAACTCGTCGAAGTTGTCGCCGTTTGTTATCATAAATTGATAAGTATTATTATTATTATGAAGTATCGTCTTAATTACAATTCAGGAGCCGGGAGGAGAACGGGCGAATGGTGTATGGAATCTTATTGCTGATTCCCCTTTCTCCTCCCAACTGAAAGGGCTATTATATGTAATCTTATTGCAGATTCGCCCTTTCTCCTCCCAGCTGAAAGGGTGACTATTGTATGTAATCTTATTGCAGATTCGCCCTTTCTCCTCCCAGCTGAAAGGGCGACTATTGTATGTAATCTTATTGCTGATTCGCCCTGTCTCCTCCCAGCTGCAAGGGCGACTATTGTATGTAATCTTATTGCTGATTCCCCTTTCTCATCCCAGCTGAAAGGGCTATTATATGTAATCTTATTGCAGATTCGCCCTTTATCCTCACAGCTGAAAGGGCGACTATTGTATGTAATCTTATTGCTGATTCGCCCTGTCTCCTCTCAGCTCCTGAATTTAACTGACCGATATTGAGGGAAAAAGAGGATTTATCAGTCGCCCCATGTGCAGCATTTATTTTACTGCAAGGAGCTGATCAGAAAAAGAAGAAAGAATGATGCTGGTGGATGACCTCTCTTTTCAAAAGTAGGGAGCAGTGAGGTGGGACAAAATTAATGTCTGACCTTAAAGCTGAATTGGAATATGGGCTATTTCATTATTATTTTTTTCGAATGAAAGCTACAGATTTCAAATGTTTATTACATGATTTATTGCAGCCAATGGCCATAGAATAATAAGAACAGCAATTCAATGGAAGCGTAATAACAACATAGTATCATACAGAACACACAGAAGTGATAGTTAACACTCAGTCAATGCACAGTTTTGCTAGGGAGCAAGGTCTCTTCGAGCTCTGTAGGGCGTGGTATCAGTAACTGAACTTTCAACACCACTGGCAGACACACTTGTCGTTCGGGTCGTGGTAACGATGTATGATACACGCCTTATGGTGGAATACATGAACAACTGCACGTGTCACCATGTGGCGGAGATCGTAGCCACGTCCACTCCATTTGTTTTCCGTCATCGCATCGGTGGTGTAAAAGTCGCTCCAAGCAGGCGCTATGAACCAACGAACGGTCGACCCGGCGTTTATACCAGGTGAAGGATCCCAAGGCCAACCCTTTGATGTTATTTACCCTTTCACGAATTGATTGCCGGCGGTCGAGATGGGAATTATTCTCTATTTACTTGTGTCACACGTCACTCTGCTTTGTTGACAGGTACAGTTGCGCGAGTAGTATATGACTCATTGTCAGCTCCAGTAGCTGTCCGTACATGAGCTCCTGTGACGCTTATCTGCGCTTCTAAGACAGGGAGCGCGCGCAATGCTGCTTGACTTATGTGCAGACTGCACTGTGTTATCACTGTGTCCTCCTCTTTACCCCGCGGAGCTCCTGCTACAATAATCAACAAACGGTGGCGCAGCCATGCTCAGCGGCAATCAAATCTTAAATGGGTAATACCGCCAGAAGTCCGAACTTCAACCAAGGCGAGCCCTTTGATGTTACCGCCTGATGTCCGAACCTTAATCAAGGCCAACCGATCCTTTGGCTCTGATTTTTCTCCCGTACACACTAAGCAAATTTCGGCCAACGAAGCGATTAGGCCTAGTTACCGTTCGTTGGCCTAGTGAGTACGCGCTTTTAAGGCAACGCTCATACAGACCAATTTACTTAATTCTTGGGACCATGATGGCACTGTGGTCAACCTTATTACCTCTTACTGAAGAGGCCTGGGTTCGATGCATGTGAGATTTTCGAAGTGAAAAGTCATGTCCAGTGGTTCGGATTGCACGTGTAAAGTGGAGATCCCGTGGCTTATGATCATACAAACTTGCTATTTTCTTTTACCTCAATCCCAATCAACGCAGACGGGGATAAGAAAGAGCAGAAATACATGATTGTTGTGTACGATGACAGGGAAGGGGAGTACAGTATGTAGGGTGAAGGCTCCCCTCGCCGCGAGGCGTGGTGCGTGGGGCGTGGGGCACAGGGCCAGCCTGACTGGAGCCCTCCTTCCATTGATCACGGAGCCGAGGGGTCTACTGTCTCTCTGACCCAGACTTCCACAACCCTCCCGCCTCCCGGTCCCGGTACAGTCTTACCACAACAAAACTGTCCGTACTAACAAAGCGCAGCAGAGTTGCTCCAAGTCAATTGTTTAGTTTATCGGCAAAATGAAAGCGTTATAGTATCTGGAGCGCCAGATCGATTTCCGGCCAATACGTTTTCCCTCTGATGCACAATCAGAATCCTCCTACGGCATGTACCGACGTAAAGACTTGTGAGGGTTATTGTATTAAAAATACATTACTTAGCAAGTTATAAACTTACTTCTACGAGTATATTTAAAAGTATTTCCTCAATTTTTTTTGTAAGTGTATTTTTATAAATAATATGTTCATATCCATTGCTTTAACCGAGTTTAGAAGACATCACGACACGAAGTGAGGAACACATTAGCTTCATCCCTAATATGATCATCAGGTTGTTCACTGTGAGTCTTCTATTGGTCGCAGTCAACTGGCGCACTGGGAAAGCAGATTTACTGGATCCAACAATTCGCTTTGAAAAGGCATCTGAAGTCAACCCAGTCTCCCATTCCTCTCTATTCGCTGCTGTGTATCATTGAAGAATTGGTGGGGCGCTGTGCCACGATTGACCTGCAAACTTCAAACACCTTGGACTGTATCTAAATTGTTTGATTGACATTGTCATAAACCTTGTCATGGATTCACTAATAATTCCACATCACAGTTTGTACTTCACAGGATAGGAAGTCAATACTGTACTATAATACCATTGCTCGAAAAAGTAATAAAAAAAACCTCAATTAACTTTTCATTGTCTGGGGCCGTGCTATGAGTGTGCAGCCAACCGTCTTCTACTTTTTCTGGTTTGAGGAATGCAAGTGCAGCACACTGCATGATGGTGTTTGTGATTTCCTGGCTAGTTTTATACATACCCGAAAGCATGTTTTCTCACTTTTCTCCAAATACTTTGGCTTAAGTGGAAGAAACAGCCTTGCACTTGGGCTCTTGAAAATACTTCTTCTACCGCCCTGATAGCTCCAACCTCAACCTCAAAATCCATGTTTACTATTATTAGCCGGGCAAACCTCAGAACTGACAGCTGGGTTTTCCAGAGACATTCGGAACTAGTGGGACTCATTAGCTTATTTACTCAGGCGTGAATACGTGGTCGGAACTCATGGGACGTTTTTCCTAAGATTTTTTTTTTTCGGAACTCTCGGGAATGGAACTCGTGGGACGGAACCTTTCTTGCGTGTCATGGTTTTGAAAGTAATATAGGGCCTATGAAATGAAAATCCACAACCTGCTTTCAGTCTCCGACCAGGTCAGGAATGGAATGAATGAAGCCCCCATCTAGCGGCGAGGATATGGACTGTGCCGGCTGCCGAGGCCTGACGTACTCCTCTGAGGCAATGATTAAATGAATGGCAGATGAAATGAAATGATAGTGGAGAGTGTTGCTGGAATGCAATTTTGACAGGGAAAACTGGAGTACCCGGAGAAAAACCTGTCTGCCTCCGTTTTGTCCAACACAGATCTCACATGGAGTGACCGGGATTTGAACCACGGACCCAGCGGTGAGAGGTCGGCGTGCTGCCGCCTAAGCCACGGAGGCTTTCAATATAGGGCCTATAAGAACTTGTATTATGTTCCTCTATCATGATAGGAAATCTCAAGTTTATTGCTCTTATGCGTACCGAGATATTGAATACTGGTGAAATATTTCGCGAGGCTGCCATGTTGAATTGGTGATTATCATTGAAATGTAAAATGCACGGGTTAGGTGCTCGGAGATGGAACCAACTTACTACCAAATTTCATTAACATTGATCCAGCCGATCAAAGGTTATTTGTGGGGACGTACAAACGAACATCTACACGGACAAAAGTCGATCTCATAAGCCTACATTTCATATGTTGAAAATAGACTTATAATACATGTGGCTAAGAAATGCCCGCCCTTGTTAAGCAGGAGAGACGTTCTTTCGGACAAACTTTTGTTTGAGTTTCGTGTTGAAGACCATAGTAGACATTAGAACACTTGGTCACGACATGTGTTATTGATATTCGAGGCAGATTTGTGCTAATAAATAAATAAATAAATAAATAAATAAATAAATAAATAAATAAATAAAACCAACCACTGTCACCAACTTGACGTTACAGGTCATTTAAGGGCTTGGACATCGTAGTCATTTCAGTCCCGTGTACTTGGGTGTATGTAAAATTCGTCTAATAACCTGTGTTTTGGGGGCGTATGTACTAGTGTGTGTACTTCTAACTGGGACTAGTATTGAAAAGTGAAGTCAGGTACCATCCCAGTATTTAGTGAATTAGAAGTGGGAAATCACGGAAAAACATTTCTAGGATAGGTGAGGTTGGAATTGACGTCACCTCTTCTCAGTTGTCTTCAAGATGCTCAGTGGATCCCGTTGCAGCCCTCAAATTAGAATTAAATTTCTTCGTAGAACCGGGAATCGAACCCAAGATCTTTGAACAGGAGCCTCAATTCGTTCCCTAGACCACAAAAGAAGTTGTGGTAATGCGATAATGTTTATTAGACTTAGGCAGTTATCAGAATTATGTGTAAGTGTAAATATGTTTTTAATTAATTTTATTAATGCAGCCAATGGACATCCATTTCCTTTTCAGGACGGGTCAGGGAAGGGATTTTGAAAGAAAATCGGCCGTAGATCTATTGAAAGGAACCATCCCGGCATTTGCCTGGTGATGGAAATGGGAAACTACGAAAACCATTTTCATGAAGGCCGAGGTGGGATTCGAACCCACGCTCTCCTGATGCCAGCGACACACATTTAATTAATGTATACTATAACTTACGGCAGTATTTTACGTTCAGGAATTAAGATAATCAGTTAACATAGTCCCAGGAAATAATCCTTGGCCAAACTTGCTGCTCCAAATTAGTTTAGATCAGGAGTTTCCAACTGATGAATCATGATGCCATTTACTGCGGCCTGCGAAGTTATGTCCCTCCACAGTAGCAGCTTAGCCACCGACACTTATACCCAGGTGGCCACAGAGGGTAGCCTACTTCACGAGTATAAGATGAACAACAAGAAGCTTGTATTATTATGTGACTGTTAATCTTGCAATCATAAGCCACTGGACCTTCTTTTTACGTGGAGTCCGAACCACCGAATGTGGCATTTCACCTCGACTGTCTTACATGCATTGACCTGGAACCGAATTCGGTTTAGCTTGGAGAGTGGCAAACAGCTTGATCGCTGTACCATCACGTTTCTATATAAAATGAACAATTCGTCAATGTAGCACAGCACTAACAACACACCACCGTCGACCCTCCGTATGAAGGATAGGTCTACTGCAAGCAGCAGCCAAGCCCACCCACTCATCTGCCTGCATGCTTCAGCAAGGACACCTTCAAGGATCGGGGTGTTCTAGTTCGACGCTGAGGGGAAAGGAAATCATGAAAGGTCTAATTGATTTATCAGGCAATAATAAAATACAGGAACCGTGTGCTTGTACAACCTAATGAATGTGGGAGAGTTGAAAATCAGTTTTGAGTGTGTACCGATCCCGTTGGTAATTATATAAAAACAATAAGCTTCTCTTCGACCTGAGTCATGTGATGTGCACATCGTTGCATTTCTTCATACTAGAAAATGGAGGGAACAGAATTTTCATCCTTCAAAATGTTTGGTTTCCAAATATGTGTATTTTGGACGAAACATTAGATCGACGTTTTATAGCACATTCACATGTCGGATCGCGTTTATCACAATGGCATTTATAAAAAGCCACTACAAAAGCCTGATTTAAGACACCTGGCCCAGGCTATTAAAGATAACTTATCTTGAACAAATCCTTTTTTGACTTACGTGCTACATGATGAGTTACTATCCATTCTGAGGTTTGATAGTATACAAGAGTTTAGTGCTTTTCAGTCGGTCAACACGAATGTACCCAAAAGAGATGGGTTATACCCTAATCCTGAAATAAATTACATGAGATTAATAAATGTAATTTATTTCAGGATTAGGGTATAACCCATCTCTTTTGGGTACATTCGTGTTGACCGACTGAAAAGCACTAAACTCTTGTTTACTAAGGCAACACTGAAAATATGGCTTCAAACACCACAATGTTTGATAGTATAGTTGAATCTGGAGTACACGCATTATATAACATGTGTCCTTCTCTCAACGCTGACTGTACTTTCATCTCAATAGACTATCTAAAAATTCTGCCCGGTCAGTGATGCAGTGTCTCAATAAAACTTGTTCTGTGCGTTGGATTAGTCACGGCTGTGGAGTGCCGTTTCTTGGCCACCGAGATCATCCGATCTTACTCCTTTAGATTATTATCTGTGGAGTTGGTAAAAGAGCGAGGTCCACGAGCGCCAAATGGGTATAAGAGAGAAACTGCTCGCTCGCGTTTTAAATACTTGTGGGTACGTAAGGAAACGCCCTAATCAGCTCTGATAACAACACAGCGGCTGCCTGCATCATTTATTGTACAAAGTGCCTCGACGTTGTTGATGGGATTTCTGAACATATTTGTGAAGATAAACGAACAAATAATAATAATAATAATAATAATAATAATAATAATAATAATAATAATAATAATAATAATAATAATAATAATAATAGCCAGCTTTTCATATCTGTCGTTAACGGGTTTGTGCTAAAGGTGTAACAAAAGTACGGTAGTATATTTATTGGCCTCAGTGCTAGTGAAGCTCGTGACTGCTAGTGAAAGCAAAAAATACTCGCCATTCAAAGCACACTTGCTAGTGCAGTGTGATGAGCAGTACGGCGTGAGCAACGCAACTGCTGGCAGTCGAAAGAATGAGAGTGAGCTATTGGTGAGAACAAAAACCAATAGCGAATATAAGTTACCTGCTCTTGGAATCGTTTGTAAATGTAGACAACATAATAATAGCCAGCTTTTCATATCTGTCGTTAACGGGTTTGTGCTAAAGGTGTAACAAAAGTTTTCATTGCTGACGTTCTACTCGACAGAATTCAATGATATTTGCAGAAATAGAATCCTTCCGTTGTGTGTGGGTTTTTCAATTAACTCCTTAAGTGGCGGGAAACTTTGCCTGTTTTGCATTAATTTTTAAACTAAGCCTCTTGAAGAAATTGCTATTTCTGACGTTCTAGCCGACCGATTTCAATTATTCTTGCCTGCTTCCAGTCTCCGACCGGGTCAGGAATGAAATGAATGGAGCCCCCATCTAGCGGCGAGGATATGAACTGTGCCGGCTGCCGAGGCCTGACGCACTCCTCTTGGGCAATGATTAAATGAATGGAATAACAGATGAAATGAAATGATAGTGGAGAGTGTTGCTGGAATGAAATTTTGACAGGGAAAACCGGAGTACCCGGAGAAAAACCTGTCTGCCTCCGTTTTATCCAGCACAGATCTCACATGGAGTGACCGGGATTCGAACCACGGACCCAGCGGTGAGAGGCCGGCGTGCAGCCGCCTAAGCCACAGAGGCTTAGAACGTCAGCAATAGTGGTTACAAATGTTAAAAAGGTTTAGGGCTTTAAATACCGGTATGTAGAAAACAAAAAAAAAAAGGAATAATAATAACAATAATATATTTCTAATAATAATATTATTCCCCTTTTATATAGGGTCGGGAATGAGCCTCTATATATTGAACATATTTTACGGCTGGATGCCCTTTCTGACGCCATCCTGATCAGACGAGTTAATGAAAGATGAAATGAATGATGGCGAATGAGATTGGCAAGGACCAGGGCCCGATTTCCCAACAGGCCAACTAGGTCATGATTTAGGGCGCCGCCGCCGCACACGAAACTCACGCACTGTGGAGAAGTTTACCTAAGGCCGGAAAAACATTCATATCCAGCTCTGGTTGGAAGTAAGCAGCAATGACCTATTAGAAGGTACAGTCCTGGCATTTGACTGTTGTTGAAAATGGGAAGCCCAAGAAAACCATTTAGAGGACAATCGGTGGTGGTGTTTGAGCCCACTCGCCACCCAAATCCGGACATAGCCTAGCTCCATGGCTTTGCGCATGACCACAAAAGCCACCTGCTCTATAATAATAATAATTATTATTATTATAATTATAATAATAATTATTATCATTATTAAAACTTATTTATTTTTAGACTTTAGTGTTGTCTTAACGATGACGGTGGTTGCCACTTTGATTTCACGTATCAATGACTTGGGTTAGTCTGGGTATGACAGAAATTGTTTTCTTGGTACAACTAAATTCCGCACGTTTGTTTTCAGGGAAGGAAAATACAAAATAGTAATCCTGTATGACTGCATTAGGATGTAATAGCAGATGAGCCATGTCACCACAGGTAATTGCAACGATGACCTTAAACTTAGAGAAGCCGTGGGTGGATTGCAATATTGATTCTCGTGTTGCCTCAGTTGAACTGTACAGTATATTTATGACGCTCCGAGCGCCAGGACCTTGGGCGCTGGCTAATAGTAGGTCACGGTCACAAGTCACGGGTTTATGCTTCAGTAAAAACAGTTCTTTACGATCTTGCATGGTATTCTACTCCAGGGAGAAACACGTGTTCTCTATGAGCTGCATTGTTAGTTCGCAAACGTTATTTCTTGGCATCTTGCACATTTTTAAAGAACCAAACCAGTGCTTGGAGATCATAGTAGTTCATTTGTCAAAAAATTGCATCTCTCGACGTTTTACGCTATGAATTGGATTTAGCCTACGTGATCACCTTGATAAATAGATGTTGTGTTGATCCAACTTTGCGACATCTTGGTCATACAGCCCCGTGCACTTGGGTGTGTTTGGAATCTGTCTGCTAACCTGTATCACTGTGGTGGCTGTACTTAAGAGTGTTCAAGTGAGGCTCAGATTTGTGTAGGAGGCGAACGTGGCTTTAATTTAGGTACCATCTCGGTATTCGCGTGGAGTAAAAGTGGAAACCACGGAAGAAATCGATCCCACCTTTACTGAGTTTTGCCTAATGAGGCTGAGTGAACCCCGTTCTAGCCCTCAGACCACAATTACATTTTCTGAATGGCTGCGTGGTGCAGAGGTTTACGATCTCGCCTGCTGTTCCCAGGGTTGCAGGATTGAATCTTGGCGCAGTCATTTGGCATTTGAGGGTGCATAATTGCAAGGGAGCCGTATCCATAGATTTACTGGCACGTTAAAGATCCCCTTCGGGGCAAAGTTCCGGCACTCCGGCGTCATTTAAAGCATATAGCCGTGCTCGTTAAATCGTGCACCAAAGCCGCGAGGCCAGCTGCAGCAAGTCTAAAGATCGCAGTTTCGATCCTGCGCTGGCAGTGGCTATCCTGATTGTGTTTTTTCCACACTCCCTCCTGGCATATGCCGGAATAGTACCTATTTCAAGTCCTGGGGCACCTACCTCATCCCTGTCCCGATAACAGTCACACACCTAATCATCACATGAATAGACTACAGGTTATCATACAAGTTTAACACACACCCAAGTACTCGGAGCTGATGGCCAAGATGTCCCAAGCCCCTAAAATGAATTAACAACAATAAACAATTTCTAAAAGCCGCAGTAGTTAAAAGGGGCGTAAAACCAATAACATTAATATTTATAAGAAAAAAAATTCATGGCAGAGCCGGGAATCGAACCCGGACCTCTGCGTTGACAGCCGAGAATGCTAGTTACTATGCAATGAGGTAGACACAGATGTAGATGTAAAGGAGATAATTATAATGCCATGACGCATGCGAGAATACACTTACTCCTCTCAGGAGTAAAATACCAGGCCAGATCGTAAAGAACTGTCGTTGCTGAAGGTTACAGGCTCGATTCCCACACGTATCAAGACATTTTAATTCTCTGCTTCACACCTACGTACTCCATATAACAACACGGTCTAATGACTTAGAGTTATTGGTTAACATTAGCCTATGTCAGTCTATTTTAAACCAAATTTTATTCGGGGTGAGATGGTGTTGCGGTCAAGCTGCTTGCCACTCATCAGGATGAACCGGATTCGGTTCCCGGTTAATGCATGTGGGATTTACAAGGCGAAATGTCATGTCCGGTGGTTCAAATTCCTCTTAATAAGGGGGTCCCGTGATTTATAATCGTGAGATTAACGATCACGTTAAACTACAAGCTTTTCCTTTCCCCTTCCTTCCTTCCTTTCCCCTTCCTTCCCTCCCACTTTTCCCCTTCCTTTCTCCTTCCTCCCTTCTTTTCCCCTTCCTTCCTTTCCCCTTTCTTCCTTTCTTTCTCCTTCCTTCCTTACTTTATTCCTTCTTTCCTTTTCCCTTCTTTCTTTCTCATTCCTTTCTTCTTCCTTCCTTTCTCCTTCCTTCTTTCCTACCTTTCCCTTCCTTCTCCATCCTCTCTCCTACCTTCCTTTCTCATTTTCTCCTTCATTTCTCGTTTTTTCCTCCCTTCCATCTTTCTCCTTTCTTCCCTTCTGCTTCCCTCCTTCAATTTCAAAGCGTATTCCTCGAAGTCTCAGGAATATTATGTTGGGCTCAGCTGATGTGACTATAGTGGCTAGTCTATTTGTTCCCTTCGCGTTGCTTCAAGTTGCACAGAAAGCCTTTTATTGTCATTAATCAAAGATAAGCGATGTACTCCTTCTGATGGGAACGACTACGCCATGAAGAACCCACGCAACTAGAGCTAGCGTTCTCCATCACCGATCGGCCTCAACTAATGAACATTTCGACCGGTCTATTGTATTCATCTTCAGCTATGTCCATGCTTCCTTGGCTACTTCTCTTACACACCATATATGAGATCATTAGTTACTGAGTCTCTCCCTTCTGTTCGCATGTCCCCACCATCTGAGCTGGCCCATTCGAACTACCTCATTCTGCATAGTCTATTGATTCCTAATTTGCCACTAACTCTTCATTAAGAGTATCCTACTACCATTATTTCTGTCCGTTTCTCCCAGCAATCATTCACATTAGCTTCATTTTTTTCTTCTGAAGAACACCTCATCGTGCAGCGGCTAACTTTCTTGGCTGTCGCCCTGGAGGTGCGGGTTCGATTATCGGCTGTGGCAAGACATTTAATTCTGGTCTGAGGACTAGAACGGAATACTCACAACCTCGACACCTGTGTGACGACTGTGCTTGAATTGGATACTCTAACAGTTAAGTAGGCCCTACTCATAATCTTAAGTCGAAATCAGTGTGCATGCTCTAATTTTATCATAATGTTGTGTAGATTAACTACTTACACGTGCATAATATTCATACGTAGATCACAAACATATACAATGAGTTGCCAAAAGTCATCGGAAGGGTATTCCCATGTGAAAATGTGCTGTGAATGACCCATAAGCGCTGCGGCTATTTAGCTGCGGTGGAGCAGAGCAGTCTGTCACAGACACGAGTGTAGTGAAGTTGGCAACACGTCGCGCGTTAACCGACTTTGAGCGTGGGATGATCATCGGCGCACGGCGCCTAGATCATAGCATTTCGGAGATTACACGCGTCAGGTTTCCGATGTCAACGGTGTCGAGGGTGGATCTTCAATATCGCAGAGATAATGTTACCATCCACGTAAACCGCCGCACGGGACGACCACTGGTGTATAATGAACGGATATCACGTCGCCTCAGCAGAACCATACGGGGCGATCGAAGGGCTACTGTGAGTGAGATCACCGAGTCAGGAACCCATTTATTGTCGATGCCTCGCCGTATTGCTGCCGTTTTGAGGGTTCGTGGGGGAGCAACTCATTATTAACATAATATTCCGTGCCTTCCCATGACTTTTGGCCACTGAGTGCAGTACAACATCATAGAATAGACTAACATTTTCAGATAACGTGATTCACTGCGAATCATAAATAGGCTACTAACATTAACAAGACCAGCTATACAAAGTATAGCAAAGACATTTCGAAATGTTTGTTTAATTTTAAACTTAAACCTTGCGATCAGGATGTGATGATGACCGCGTGTTGGTCGAAGCGCGTAATCATAAATTAATAAATGTATTTTTTTTCAGGATTAGTGTGTTAGTCTATATATAGTTAGTTATTCCGCCTAAACTAATTGGGCAAAAGCGGGTTGACTGACTGAAAAGTATAAATTGATGCCATATAACCATCTTAAAAGAGGTTGATGATGATGATAATTGTTGTTTAAAGGGGCCTAACATCTAGGTTATCGGCCCCTAATGGTATGGGTGATGACACTGATGAGAATGAAAACTATTACTAATACTAAGACTTACATAACCTACTAGAAGAAGAAATGCTAAACAAATAAAATGATAAGGCAAAGAAAGGACAGGAAGTAAAGAAATGCCCTCAACCCTCGAAGAATGAGGATTGAGGGACTTGGAAGGAAGGAGAGCCATGAAAGGCAGATAGGAAAGGGAAAGAGGAGAGGGCCTGCCTCAAAGTCAGTGGGAAAAGGGGGAAATAACAGGCCCAGCTCAGGAATCCCTCGGGATCGCCAACTCCCGAACTCACCAGCCGTGAGCCCTTGAGGGTGTAGCAATATCCAGAGTGCACCAGAAGTGGTGGGGCTACATACACCCGATCTCCTTGAGGGCCTTGAGCAGAAGACAGGAGATAACATGAAATGAAAAGAAGGCTGACCCCTCGCAGAAGGGGGGTATCAGGAAAGATGAGACAAGGGCCAATTAAGTCGGGAAAGGAAGAGACTCCCTAGGCCTCGGATACCCTAATACCGTTGGGGTCGGAAGAGAACAACAGTTGACCAAGAGAGGTCGACAGGAAAGAAGACGAAGAGGAGCCCGGTACAAGTAAGTGGAAGCAATGCCGGACTCAGCTGCAGTCCCGTGGTCGCCAACCCACGTCCCACTAAATGTGAGCCACTGGGGGGTCTTAAAAGAGGAGATAGGTTCCTGCTTTACGGTAAAACGAAACACCATGAGTAAATAATACCACAGATACAGATACCACACGAGCGATATAATGGCTCTGCGGTCAAACTACTTGCCTCTCATAAACATGGACCATGCTCGATTTTCGGTTAATGGAGGTGAGGTTTTTGAGGTGAAATGTCACGTCTGGTTTCGGATTCTTCGTAAAAACGGAGGCCCTGTGGTTCATGACTGTGATATAAATGGTCACGTAAAATACAAGCAACCTTTCTTCCTTCAGGAGCATGGTGGTTCAGTGGTCAAGCTGCTTGCCTTTCGCCATGGTGGACCGGGTTCGATTACCGGTCAATGAATGTGAAATTTTCGAAGTGAAATATCACATCCTGTGGTTAGGAGTCCACGTAATAATGGAGGCCCCGTGGCTCATGATTGCGAGATCTACGGTCACGTAAAACTACAAGCTTCCTTCCTTCCTTCCTTAGACACTACACTGAGTGACTTCCACTCAAACTAACAGAGCAACAGAAGTGATACTAGGCCTACGCTACCAATCGCGCCTTGAGCACCTAGACAACTTATTTACCATTAGGAGGCGGATGTTAATGACTTTAAAATCACTTCAAATGATCTAAAATTGTTCATACATTTGTGGAAGAATTATCTAAACGAATTTTAAAATAATTGAAATCATTTGACCCAACTGAACTATTTGTTAATCGGGGTTTATGCGTTCTTGGCTGTCACCCTGGAGATCCGGGTTCGATTCCCGGCTCTGCCAAGAAATTTAATTTTGGTCTGCAATGGGTTCCACTCAGCCTCGTGAGGTATCACTGATAAGGGTTCGATTCTCTCCTCAGCCATCCTGGATGTGGTTTTCCGTGGTTTATCACTTCTACTCCAGGCAAACGCTGGGATAGTTCCTAACTGTCCATGACCGCTACCTTCCTAATCCTCACCCTTATTACAAATACCCACACTAATACAGCCATCACAACATCACAGGTTATCAGACAAAAATTCCACACTCACCCAAGTACACGGGGCTAAATGACCACGATGTCCAAGCCCCTCAATTGAAACAATGGAAAAGATAACTACCTAATCATAAGAGTTATTGAAAACCGTAATACTTCGAAATTAATTTGATAACATTTGACTGATATTATAAAATAATATTTTAGTCATTAAACGTTTCTCGTTAGATGCTTTTTTCAAAAAGTCACAAAGACAGCGAAACGCCGAACCGTTTTCTTATTCACTAATTGTCATAACCTGTTGTTGATGGGTTTATAGAGTAAAGGAGACAGTTTATGACAACTTCTAGTCACATCTCCGACCCGAAGGGAAGAAAGAAATGCTCTATGACATAAAAGTGGGGTACATAGGAATCTATAGCAAGAAATAAAAGTTATTACATCCTTTTTATAGAAAAATCCTGTGGGTGAAACAGCAATGAACATAAAATAGCTGTAGAGAGAATCGTCCATCCCTACTCCTGGCATGAGACTGAGTTTAAGTAGCGTGCGTATGGACTCACTCCACGGTCCGTGCGACTTCTTATAGGCTAAGCTTGATTGGGACACATGTATGTCAGAAAGATGTGCTTCTCACCTTATAGCAGGGCCGCTGAGTGATTTGCTACAGTTTTCACGAAATCATATATGCGCCTACAGCTTCATGTCAAGAGATGGATATGAATTGTGCAATTGTATTACTTTTGGGATTTGAGGCTTCCTATTTATCACCTCACTCCTTTGTATGTAATGCATAATTTGTAGCCTAGACTTGTTGTGGGAGTGCCTTATAAATACGGATCTTCATGCCGCTCGCTCCTGTAGCTTTGATGCCAATACATAACATACGACAAACAATCTGATATACAGACAGAAAAGAAACAATCCATCCGGGATAAATACAGTACACATTTTAGCCAAAAATTCCAAATGTTTAGACAGAATGCTAATATGATGAAAATAGTCTAATCGTAACAAGTTAAGGGCGGATGCTGCTGAAAATTGAAATATTTTCTCGCAACTTAATTATCCGAGCGCAGTGAAACTTAAATCTTCATACAAGACTCAATAAATTAGCGGTTATTTTAATTAAATTTCAATGAGAAATTGAAAATGGTGGCTGTGCTAAACTTTTTAGATCACGTTCTTATTTCTCGTGTCCTAAACGTGCTATAGAAATATGCGTTGTTATAATGAGCTACAATAATAATAATCTGCTGGCATATAATTCTGTAGAATATTTTTATAAAACAATAAAATATGACGTCGATACGATACATTTCACCGGTTCGCAATATCTCCGAAACTATTTAAGCACTCGAACTGAAATTTTGCATGGTGTTAGAGGACTGTTAAGTAAGGACAACCATGTGACTTGGCAAATCCTGAGAAACGCAAAAACATCATAGAGGTCAAGTGATATTCAAATAATTAAAATATTTTTTCTAGCTATCTAATTACCCGAGTGCAATGAAACTTGGCACAGAGAATCTTTATAAAGAGTTTAGTGAAAAGGCATCTTATGATGTTCAGTTGTATTCAAGAATTCAAGACGGCATCAGTTCGAAATTTTAAAACTTTATTTTGTATATCACGTACCTTATTCAGATAATTGAAAAGACGGTTCGTATGATGGGCTATGATAATAATCATAATCTAATAGCACAACGATCTGTAGCTTAGTTTTCGTAAATCATAGAAGCCGTGGATTTCACTTTTCTAAAAACTAACTCCGTGGTTCATTACAAAAAGATGCTCTCTAGCGGGAGGAGCCTTAATCACCGGTATTGAAAGCTATATATTCTAGCACATAACTTCTCATTGTAATGTTGTTGCTGAAGACATAGGTCGTAAACCAAAAGCTACAGTATTTGGTCTATCACAAGAAAAATCCTCTTAATAGGCAGGAGAGTGTTACTGGAAAAGACCAGGGGGATATATGAAAATAGGCTATTTAGTTGTTCACGGAACAAGGCTACTTGTTATATTTTCAGTCAGTCATCACTCATCACGCTCTAACACTGTGTTGACCGACTGAGACGTATAAATTGATAATTTGTAGAGGCAACACTGAAAAATGGTTGTTTTTTTTTGTTAATTCATTTTAGGGGATTGGGACATCTTGGTCATCAGCCCCGTGTAGTTGGGTGTGTGTTGAATTTGTCTAATAACATGCATTTATGTGATGGCTGTAGTAGTAGTAATGTGTGTAGCCGTACTAGGGACAGGGTGGGATAGGTGCCCCGGTACTAAAAATAATGTACTATCCCAACTTTACCTGGTGGGAGTGTGGAGAAACCCGGGATAACCACACTCGGGATATCCGCTGTCAGCGGTGGGATCGAACCTACGATCTCTGAACTTGCTGCAGCTGCCCACGTGGACGTGGCGCACGATTTAACGACCACAGCTACGCCACGATACGCTAAATAGGGCTTTAAAAGACTTAACAGCTCCCATTTCTGGAGCAAATTCAAGGTCATAGAGGTGGTGAGATTCTTGCCTAACCGCGCAAGAGCTGCGCCTTTTGCACGTCGTTCTCGAGATCGTAATATTCCGTCCAACCCGTGCAAGGACGGTGCTGGCCGCACGGCGTACTAGTCAATTTGAGACAGTAGAGGTGGTGAGGTTCTCACCAAACCATGCAAGAACGTGTTGAACAACTAAATTTCGATTCACTGAGTTGACAGTCAACAATGGAATGACTTTACTATTTCTTGATCAAATCTAACTAGATCCGCGAAGAACAACATATTTAGATACGAGGAGGAGGAACCTGGATCGACTTGGTAGTTTTATCTCATCCGTCATGTTTGCGCATGTACTGCCCACCATTCTTGTGTTGTTGATATAGTCTTATCAACGCAATTAGAACAATCACTAGGCATGATATTGCACGTCTAATGAGTAATTCACTGTTAAGCAATAGGTACCTAGTATGAGTCATTTCAACGTATAGTACGGCCTCATTGTCCAACAACATTATGACAGAGAAACGAAGCGACATCTCTGGAGCACTTCAATGCCAGGTAAACAGGGGCTTATTTTCCAATCAGAATCGTATGTATTAAAATAATTGGGGAGAAATTTCAACTTTTACTAAATCTCAAATATCTTGAAAAGTAATGCTGCTATGACGACGTTTGTTGGCTTGAGATATCATGCAGGTTATACATTAAGTCCCAACTTACTTGATTCTGTCGTTAAAGTAATTGTGGATATTCATTTCGCCAAGGTCATTTTTCTGGGCAAGTTAACAAAGTTCCACTCTCAACCGCCAGGCAGAACCCAGAGCCAATGTCATGGAATGGCTACCTCCTGATTCAAGCCAACTACTCGTAAATAAACCTGAGAATGCATAATCTTAATAGCAGCACAACTATTGCAGACAGATTTCGTACGGAATTATCAAAGGCAAATGCTCGACGACATTACGTACCGTATCTGAAGCTTATCTATTGTATTAAGTTACGTTTAATAGGTATCGCAAAACAGTGTTGAATAGAATACCCCAGTTCCGCATCTCAGATAGCGAGATATTGGGGCGAGAGTATTGTTTATTGCAACCATGTTTTTTTTTTTTGTTTTTTTTTTTTTTTAGCGTATGGCTTTTAGTGCCGGGAATGTCCGAGGACATGTTCGGCTCGCCAGTTTTGTAGCTGCTTCGAGACGGACACCCAATGGGTGAGCTACACGTACCGTTGGGGAGGGAAGGAGGGAAGTTGGAATGTAAGGACGAGGAGTTGGAAGGTAGCGGCTGTGGCCTATAGTTAGGGACCAACCCCGGCATTTGCCTGGAAGGAAGATGGGAAACCACAGAAGACCATCTTCAAGGTTGCTGGCGGGGGGATTCGAACCTCCTCGCCTCCCGGATGTGAGCGACTGCCAGCAGTCATGCCGTAACGACCACGGCTAACTCACCCAGTACCATGTGATTATTAGTTAGGCCTACAGTGATTCCGTAATAGCCTAATACAAAAATTCTGATCAGTAAGATTAATAACTCACAACATGAATTTAAGAAATAAGTCACAGAATCTACAAATAATTTACATGGCATTACATTTTTTAAACAATTATCAAAGCATTTATAATAACTATTAATTATGTACTGTACTATCTTAATCGTATTCCATTTGATACAGAGAAGATACCCTAGACTTCAGCTAAGTTTTATAGTTTAGGATACCATCTCCTGTACCCTTATATTTGTTTCACATGCATCTTTGTTGTGTTTCTCCTCTGTCGCTTTCCTATCCCACATTCCCCTGGTAACATAAAAAAAGTTTCTCTAATTTACTTTCGTAATTTTTATTTAAGTATTATATTCATTTTCACTTTCTATTCTGTTTATATCTCCCTTATCTACAAACTTTGCTTGTATTATTATGGTTTCATTGCATTCCCTGATCAGGTGTGCTGCACCCATAACCTTCCCACAAAAAGGACAAAGGTCCTCTTTTCCTACTTCTCTCAATGCTTTGTTCTTATACACCCCCATTAACCACCAAATTATCCCTCGCATTTCTCTTTCGTTAGACATTACGGCTTTACACTCATAAATTGCCTTATTTCACAGAACTCTGTTAAGGTTATCCTGTTAGCACACTCTTCTCTGAGGACCTGCAACTCTTTGTCCTTTACCCCTCTGTACACTTTCTTGCACACCCTATCCTCCTCCCTTCGTAAGTCCCTGTCACATAAACACCCCATTTCTTGTCTTTCCAGTATATTTCTTACCCCGTCCACACACTACCCATTTTGCAGATGCTTCGTTTGTTTTAGGTCACCATTCTCATCTTATCCTTTACACGTGTCTTCATCTCCTTAATTTCATTGCTCTATTCGCGTAGAATTTCACGGATCTGATCGGTTTGGGACGCTTCCTTTACAATTTCCCTTATCTTTTCAATTTCTTGCTATCCTAACTGTCTGGACCCTGCGTTTGATTCCCCTCCTCCAATCAACAGGGTCGCTACAAGCAGCGCTGCCATCTCCATCACTGTTCATTGACAATGCCCACTGTCACTTTCTCGGCAACGATCACTTCACTCTAACCTGCCAGCGGCGAATGACCACCCGGTACTGCAGAATAGTGATTACCATTGTTGCCGTACACTTCACTACAGAGCTTACACTTTTTGATGTGTAACATCTTTCCACTCGGTTGCTGGATAGTTTTGTGGGAGTGATTTTGAAAATTGGGGACGGAAGTGGATCGGAACGATCGAGCTGGCAGTGGTGGATCGAACGGAAGTATGCACTGCCCGCTCGATCGATCGAACGGAAGTGTACTAGCTGGAAGTGGTGGAAAACGGAAGTATGCACTGCCCGCTCGATCGATCGAACGGAAGTGTACTAGCTGGCAGTGGTGGAAAACGGAAGTATGCACTGCCCGCTCGATCGAACGGAAGTGTACTAGCTGGCAGTGGTAGAAAACGGAAGTATGCACTGTCCGCTCGATCGATCGATCCAGCGGGCAGTGGTACAAGAAACAATGAGCGCGCGGTGTCGGAAATTGATACCATGACGTACTCTCGGCCATGTGGAATGTACGAGGGCAATTCAGAAACTAACCTCCGGTTGATTGAAAAAAATACACCAAGTTAAGTAAAAATATTTTAATATATACATCTTACAACTACATCTTTGCACTATTTTTCGACATAGTCTCCATAACGATTGAGGCCCTTATCGTATCTCTTCACAAGCTTTGAAATTCCTTCTGCATAAAAATCACCCGCTTGTGCCTTGAGCCAGCCTGTGACCGCATCTTTGAGCTCTTCGTCGTCATCAAACCGCTGGGACCCGAGCCATTTCTTCATATGCATGAAGAGGTGATAATCGCTTGGCGCCAGATCTGGGCTGTAAGGTGGATGGTTGAAAACGTCCCACTTGAAGGACTCAAGAAGGGCTGTTGTTCTGCGAGCAGAGTGCGGACGGGCGTTATCGTGCAAAAAACGATACCGGAAGTCAGCATACCACGGCGTTTGTTCTGTATAGCCCGTCGTAATGTTTTTAGTGTTTCACAGTACACGTCTTGATTAATGGTCGTCCCACGTTCCATGAATTCAACCAACAACACCCCTTTGGCATCCCAAAACACCGTTGCCATCAGTTTTCTGGCAGAAAAATCTTGCCGGGCTTTTTTTGGTTTGGTAGGCGAATCTGAATGTGCCCACATCTTTGGCTGTAAAAAACCGTATAACAGCACGCACTTCACATTTGGCGGGATTTTCTATTGCAGCACACATTTCAAACTGCCACAAAAACTAAACTAGCGCAGGTACGATGTTCACTCGACTACGGCTTGCTGCCGACTGACCTGCTGAGCGCGTGAATGCACAGATGGCGCGCTACTCCCCCCACTACCCGCACTGTGACCAATCGGAGGTTAGTTTCTGAATTGCCCTCGTATATGACATACTGAACGGAAAACGCTCATGCGAACTCTGTTGTCAAGTGATTGAAACAAATGATATGGTACATGTTCGAAGTCTTCGTATCAGTATTTAAATGGTAAAATGCCTTAATATCAAACATTGTAAGTAGTCGGCATTGCCGGTATTATGTTTCTGCACAATGGCTATTCAAATATTAACCCACATAACGGTAACGCAGTCATCAATATAATATAATCGTTTTGGTTATACGAGAATTGAGCAAGCCTTCATGAACTATTGCTGAATTCATTCTCTTTACTCACAAGAGGGCCTATTCATTAGACATTTTAAACTCAATTTCACGCAGGAACATTATCGAAACAAGCAAAATATAAATGAAACTTAATTCCGTAATGCAGTATTATTGGAACGTGGAAATAAGTCACCATCCTGTGCACTAAATCTTCGTAGTCGAAATAGCCATGGGGTTGGTGCTTATGACTGTGAATCTAAAGATCTTGGGTTCGAATCCCGGACGGGGTAGATATTTTTGCTACCAGATTATCATTTTAAACGATATTTATCATATCAATATGACTCATTTTAACAGAATGCATATGAAATTACGCGTTGGTCTGTGAATCAAGAGGACCTGTTTATAAGGAATTTAAGGTTATGAGCAGCGTCGCGTCTATTAATCTAGTTGATCCATATCGTATTCTTTATTTAGGCTACTGCTGGTGGAAGCTACAAATCATCTAATAAAATGAGTTCCGTATTATAAACTACATTATCTGTAAAACACTTCCTTTTACAATAGATTAATATTTGTGCCAATAATAGTATAAAATACCGGTGTATCAACAATTTCACTTGAGGTTTCTTCTATGTCAGATGTTACACATCATATGCGACCGTATGCGACTACTGTAAGGCTCGTTTTTTTTTCTTTCACTTGCCAGAGGATGCACCTCCGGTGTAATGGTTATGCATAACCAGCTTCCGGTTTAGTAGTCGGGTAATGGAAGCAATGGGAACTGTGTACTACAATTTTCCTTGAATGTAACTCAGCAAATTGTTCTTGTTAAGAAAAATAAAAGTTGTAAAATGCACCAACAATGATATAATCTTCAGCTGTGTACAATGAGAAAGCTCTGCATGTGTTTATTACTTACGTATTGAACCCTTATTGATTTGCCGATCAATAAGTCTTCATGATTTTTGTTATTATTATTACTGATGCCCAGGCAGAGCATGTTGGAAATTGACGAAGGGGAGTCAGGTAGTGTGTCGCAACGATTACAACAGAAGCAGCGTGGTAGTTATTCCTGACGATGACCGGTTAAGCCGAGTTCAAGGACAAATTCCGTACGAATGCACATCCGAGTCGGCGTCATTATGGGCGTGCCAGAAGTGAAGTTCCAACCGATACACGATTGAATCAGCAAATCAGGAGAGAGGACACCTAAGCCACGCGGAGAGTGGCGTACCTTATAAAAGGGCGCTAAAACACGTGTCTGAAGAACCGCCGATGCGATATAATTCCGCATAAGTCCGTTGAGACGTTTGGATGAAAAGAAGAAGATTGATACCAGTCCCAAGTCTGTGAGTTGAAAACTACGGATTATTTTCACAGATTGCCCCCACTCCACCCCGTTCTGTCAGTTTCTAATAAATTGATCGGTGATGAGCAGTTTGAGACACAACTTTATCGAGCTCTGGTGAGCACCGTTCACGTCAGTTTGAGTCACGATTTATCAAGCTCTAGTGAGCATACTCCACGTCTGTTTGGACAAACATTTTATTTTGTGTCCAAGGGAGCAGAGTTCACGCTTAGCGGAGGGGGATCTCTAGTCGAGATAAGCGCTACGCGGTTGACATAATTTGAGAGACTCGTTAAAAGCCAGTTGCGTGGTGAACGAAGAGTGTAATTTTCTGTAAAATTTTGTGTTATATTTTGTGTGACGTATATGTGCGTGTGATACAAGCAAATGCTGAGATAGGGCCAGTTCTACGTTGAGTAATCGCCTAGGACTTTATTGTGAGTGAAAGTCAGTAGCTCATAGCGATTCTAGCTAGGCAAACTAATAACTTTGAACATTTCTTTCCAAGAAGCAACGCCAAGATGTCTCCTGGAAGGTCGATTGGTGGAATGGAGTGCTACGCCTCTACCAATACGTCGACGATGGACGAGTAGATTTCCCGTAGGGAAATGCCTTGGGATGGAGGTTGAGGTCTACAAGCTGCACGGTGATGTACAAACCATTGATTTATTCAATATGTAGTTAGATTAGACGCGGGAACGTTGTAAATATTTATTCATTGTTTTTCTCGTATTTTTAGATTTTTTTGTGTGCCGACACTGTTATATTTAAATGTACGTTGGCACGTGGCCAAAGTGTTTGTTTGATTGGATATTTTTCTTATGAGTCATTATTAGTATGCACGGCGTGTGTATTTTGATTTTATTCATGCGAATGCGAAACTCGTCACGGTCGATAAGTGGTGCTTTATTCAAATTCATTTTTAGTAGGAAAAGGGGGTAAGAGTTGTTAGATGTTTTTTTCGAACAGGTTTTTATTCATACTAGGGTTGCCGAGCGCAACAAATTAAGATGTCACTGTAGAACACCTTAGTTCTATATTTTGGAGTTTTTTTGAGAGTCCTTTTCAGGTTCTTTAGTCACAGACTAGATTGGGAGCGCAAGTCGGTGGAAAATATTTTATGTCCTTTATTTCAGGTTTCTGTCAAACCCATACGTGTGATTCTGGTGTGTGTATTGTGTCAAAGTGTGTGTATTGATTCTTCGTGATGAGGGGTAGGATGTGCCTACCGCCCTCAAATATTGTGGTTGTATTTTATTGGAAAGGCAGAGCGCTCTCAGAGACTACTGTACCTTGTTCAGGGCTGATTCTTGGATTTCCGTGGGAAATGCTGAGATATTTTATTTTGACACACACACGTATATTATGTGCTTTTGGGAGCACGCTTCTTCGAGACTCGAACCAGTGCCACGGCAGGTCGAGGTTATTGACACGTGGGTTGACAGATGTGCAGATTTCACTTTGCGCCCGTCTATGTCTGGTGATTCATCGTTTAGGCAGTCCAGCTGACCGACTGGCCCCTGTAAGCTATCTGTAGCAAACCTGTTCTTTTAATGGTCATTGGATCATAATTAATTGGGAGTTCGCCATGTCCGTTACGAATTACCGCATATCGTATGAAATAAAATATGGTTTTCATGATGTAAATGTTGGCTTTGAGCCTAGTGATTTTTTATGACTCATTTCAGTGTTAGATGTGTCTGTTGTGACACCGTTGGGTGTATTTTGTGTTTTCTTGTAAAAATGGCAAGCGGCCATATGTGTTTTTCTTGATTGGTCACGTGTTAATTTACTTGTGTTGATTTAAAAAGTCCTAATTTTAGGCGTTAATGTTGTTTGCTACAGCAGTTCTTTGATTCCAATTTCACGCGGAAATTATTGTTGTCTGCTTTAGTGTGGGAAGTGTCGGATTAGTTTAATTAGTGTTTAGTTGGTTCCCCGTGTCTGTCTAGCTCTAAGACAATGCAGATTCGTCCCCTGAAGGTTTACTGGATGGTAACGAATTTCGCATTAATTTGTACACATCGTAACGCATGTAGAACAGCCGCACACGCACATGTCATTGTAATAATTTGGGACATTTGGTCCAGATGTTTATGATCTCTCCTGAGATCAGGCCTAGTTTGGCATTTTATTAATTCAAGTGGGAGTCATTTGGGAGACCTTGTTTTTGTTTTTATTGTAAATAGTGTAAATTTGTTGATCTGTTATTAAATTCATATGTTTTAATCCTGGTATTTACTTTTTCCTGCATGTTATTTTGTTATATGTTACCCTGCATGTTATAGGAAGCGCTTAACAACAACTTTACGAAATGGACTGTAAACCCCCCCCCCGAAACTGAGTCTCATATGCTTCTTTGCAAGGGTTCAGTATTGAAAATGAAAATCCACAGCCTGCTTCCAGTCTCCGACCGGGTCAGGAATGGAATGAATGAAGCCCCCATCTAGCGGCGAGGATATGAACTGTGCCGGCTGCCGAGGCCTGACGCACTCCTCTGGGGCAATGATTAAATGAATGACAGATGAAATGAAATGCTAGTGGAGAGTGTTGCTGGAATGAAATTTTTGACAGGGAAAACCGGAGTACCCGGAGAAAAACCTGCCTGCCTCCGTTTTGTCCAGCACAGATCTCACATGGAGTGACCGGGATTTGAACCACGGACCCAGCGGTGAGAGGCCGGCGTGCTGCCGCCTAAGCCACGGAGGCTTTCGGTTCAGTATTAATGATGCGAATTGTCAGCTTACGTTGTGCCGTTTACAACACTCGCCTTTTCTAAATGTTGCACATTTTCCAGTCAATTTACTACAGATTATGTTTGAAAATTATTTAAAATCGTGACGAAGGAAGTGTTTCTACAAATGGAGGTGGGTGCAGTATTTAACTGTATGCAAGTCGTATAATCTTGGCATTTTTTTTTTACAGAGCAACTTAACACCGTAGTAGCGACGCAGCTTTTTATATTTAGTTTTCTGGGAACTTTTCTTAAATTATTGACTAAAATACTTCTAAAGACAGACAATCCATACCTCCATTTTAAGGTTTCGGTCTCCATAATGCATGCAGAATGATGTCGTTAGTTTGTGTAATAGAGGCCATACCCCTCCCTCCCCCACCCCCACCCCCCTTTATTTCAGTGATTACCGTATGGTACTTTACGTAGACTAGGGTGAAGATGCAAATGAGTAATTTCAGTCTATTTTCATTTATGAAAAAATAGGCTTATGAGGTCACATTTTGTCCGTGTGTGTGTGTGTGTGTGTGAGAGAGAGAGAGTATGTGTGTGTGTCCCCTAACGAAATCTAAACGTCTGAAGCGATTTTAATGGAACTCAGTAAGGTAATAGAACTATCATGGCCGACTCTGACCGTGCCCTATCTCACCAATCCAACATGGCGGTTGTGGGAAATATTTCACCGGCATTCTATATCTCCGAAACTATTACAGATATCACCCTGAAATTTTGTATTGTGATAAAGGGTACTCGTACAAGTTCACCCATGTGACTTTCGAAAACCTGTTAGCTACAAAACGAACATGGCGGCCAGGCGAATTTGTGAAGCATTTAAATAGACTTTTCTCGCGATTTAACCATCCGAGCGCAGTTAAACTTGGTACATCAAATATTTATGCACATTGTAATGCACTGACATCTAATTTAGTTCAATTGTTTGAATAACTTCAAGATGGCGGCTGTGCGAAATTTAAAAATTAATTTTTTATTTCTTGTCCTAATCATGCGATCGAAGTCAACGTTTGAATAATGAACCTATGCAATAATCGTCATCTAATAGTACATAACTCTATGGCCTACATATACACATATCCTTAATGGCGACCATCCGAAATATTTAGACGGTTTTCAATATCTATTAATCTATGACAGCAATCAAACTGAAGCTTTGTATGTTGATAGAGACTATGATCATAAGTTCACCTATGGGACTTTCAATAATCTGGTGAGCAGAAATCCAACATGGTTGCGACGCGAATTTTAAATAATTATTAAATGGACGTTTCTGGCTATTTAACCATCCGAGCGCAGTGAAACTTGGTAGGTAAATGCTTATACAAATTTTAATCCACTGGCATCTAATTTATTTCAATTGTTTTCATAACCACAAGATGGCGGCCGTGTAGAATTTTAAAATCTCGTTTTCATTTCATGTGTCCTAATCATGCGATTGCAGTTTGAATAATACACCTGCACAATAATCTCCATGTAATAGTACATAACTCTAAGACCTACATATATAAAAATCCATCTTGGCGTCTATCCGAAATATTTAAGTGATTCTCAATATCTACGAATCTATTACAGCAATCAAACTGAAACTTTGTACGTTGATAGAGGCAATGCATTAATGTAGGTTATATGAAAATAGGCTACTTAGTTCTCCACGGAACTACTTGTTAATATTTTTCGCCAGTTGTTTGGTCTAGTAACTGAACATTTTTCATGTTCTCCATGCCGAAAATTAGGCACGGTTGGATTTTAAGATGGAACCGCATGTGCTGTCAAATATCGCTTTCTTGCAATACCTGAAATAGTTTTCTTTCCTTTTTTGTGTGTGTGTGTGTGTTCTGCCCGAAGGTAGGTCCGTGCCTCCGAAGAAGTTATCCTGAGCCGGAGTTAACGTGCGGTAGGGCAGCCAGGTCCTTTCCGCTCCTCCTTACCCTCTCTCCGCCTGCAGCGCATGGTCCTCCAGAACCGGCATTCCATCCAAGTTCCGACCACGTCCAATGCTGCTTAACTGCGGACTTCTCATAGGATCCGGATTTTCAATATGCCAGGCCGTTGGCCCTGGAATAGGTACCGGTATATAATTATAAAATGATCATTGGTTGAAATGTGTTAATGTATAGGCTATTATAATTATAATGATTAAATCTCTACTTAGTAAAAAACGAAGTCCCTGATTCTTGGATGTCACGGGTAATCTCAAGAACCAATGGATGGATTTTCATGTGGTTTTCACCATTCTGTAAAGGATATCTCGAGGTAGGTTTTTGTGGAAAATAATTTATTTATGATCGAAGGAAGCCAAGCAGTAACGATTTCAGTGAAAAGGTTGAAAGAAACCTGCGGTCCGCGCGCTTTTTAAGCTTACGCTGGGCAAACCGTTAAAAATATCAATATACTTTGAGTGTAAGAATTTTTCAGCATGACAAGTTCTACAAAAACTTTCCCGAGAGCATATCTCTATCTTCAATACATCGCTCACTGTAAGTGTTTTTACGTTTTCATTCCTTCCAACAATCTCCACTCAATTACTGAGGCGACAGTTTACGAGCTAGCTAGGGGCGAGTCTATCACCCCAGTTACAGCCTAGCTGGCGGGCGAGCGTATTACACCAGATACAGCCAGCAGCAAACTGTCGAATCGTGTTTAGTTAAGACTTCAGAGAATAGTGGTTGTGTTTGGAGTTTCGTTGGAATTGCAACTCGGTTTTTCTTCATTTCGCCTGTGAACGTTTCGCTCCGCTAAATACAGAGTCAAGTTATGGTTGGACGGAAGGGGGATTTGTGTTTCATTCACCTCGGCATTCTTAAATTACGTCTGACAAGAATTCGTTGCACATGCATCTCAATGATAATATAATGAATAGTCCATCCAGTGATTTTAACCCATCATGCCGAGACGTAAAACGTTAACATCGAAAAACAAAGCGCTTATCACATAATGCATTCATAACTGTTCCCTGGCGAAGCCGTGGCGGGTTGCTAGTAAATGATAAAGAAGAAAGGATGAGTTATTGGTAAATGTTACCGGTACGGCGTATAGCCTATAACTCGTAGCTTTCGTCCACAGTTACATTTTAGCATTTAAATGGATCAAGTTAATGCATAATATGCCAATATAATAACCGAATAGCAACTGATTATAATATTCTCACATAATATATTTAATTGACACCAACTTAATACGAGGGCAGATTGGAAAGTATTGAAGAATCATCCCCCCCCCCCCCGAAATGTCTAATAGGTAAAAAAAACCACAAATGAACTTACATCATTGACCTACTTTTCTACATAGTCACCGACTTTCTCAACACATTTCTGCCATCGTGGTACCAGTTTCAATATGCCCTGTTTGTAGAAGTCCGTTGGTTGGAGTATAGCCATCTGCGGACTGCTGACTTCACTTCCACATCTGTCGCAAAGTGTTGGTCGGCCAGGAATTTATTCATGAAAAAGAAACATATGTAAGTCTGACAGTGCCAGGTCCGGTGGATGCTGGAACACCTCCCACGCATATTGGGTGATTTTCTCACGAACAGGAGCTGCAACATGGGGGACGGGCATTGTCATGAAGAAATTTGACACCGTCAGCATTAATGTTGTGGCGTTTGTCACGAAGGGCACGATGCAACCTAACCAACGTTTTAATGTAGGCTGCAGCATTCACAGAGGTCCCGTGTTCAGCAAAGGCCACAAATAACACACCACACATACCCCAGAACACTGTCCAAGCACAATCCTAGCAGATTTAGTCACTTCGAATTTCTTTCGTACCGGGGAACCAGCATGTATCCACTCCATAGAGGCCTGCTTGGTTTCGGGCGTGTAGTTGCACGCCCATTACTTATCACCAGTGACGATTCCTGGAGGCATTGCTCGGATCCATACAGTCGTCCCCATATACGCCACGCATGTCTCTGTGAATTTCACTCGGTTTATGCCCTTTGGCCCACAAATATCGAACCAAGGAGCATATAATAAGAGAGACGACACTCAATGCAAATTTTCTGGACGCTTATATTGTCTAGAATTTCGTAGAATTTCAGGTCCACGTGGCAATGTTTGGGCTACAATGGCTACCAATCTCGCATATAAAGTAACTACGATTGACTGTGATCATTACGAACGCACATTACTACGTTCGGAACAGATTTTTAGTGTCTGACATTGAATCAAAAGCATTCGTTATTGCACCTCAGGAGGCGATATCGTTCCAAAAATGAAATACCAATGATGAGTTTTGGTGTGACATGTTGGTATGATTTCCAAATCTACGAGAACTATTTTTCCATTTATTTGCCTATTTGAAAGCCTACCGGTGCCTTTAATACAATATAAATGTTCTTAATAATGACTAAAAGCTGTTAAAAATGATATAATCGAGATTAATTAGAGTTTGCTTCATTATACCATCATAACCTCAAAACATTCGTAACCCCTCCTCGCCCCCAACCATGCTGCACTTTATTCACCAGTAATGTAGCTGCAATGAAATGCTATGTTCATATATTTCATTCTCCCATAAATTCTACCCCCACCCTCCTCTACCGCATGAGATCAATATAACCTCAATATTCTATACAGTAATGTGGATTCAGGATGAGGAGTAGGTTTCGAGAAATGATAATTACTTTGTGAAAGACAGATTTCATTTATTTGAATACCGCTTTCTGCATGTTTATATTTTGTCTTTTACATTTGATTGTGCAGCTGAAAAAAACCTTCAGAGATGTGAATGTCAATGGTTAAGCTCGTTGAGAACACAGAAACACATGAGATCTTGAACGTGGTCAGTAGGCTACTTGGATGGTTGATGGCACACTGTTTTAAGCCACCCGACCGCCAACTCCAGCCTCGGAAACCCTCTTTGGAAAACTGGACCAGCCCCGGGTGGAAGATAAACTGCAAATGTCCAAAGCACAAGTCGAAGCAAAAATTAAATTTCAATGTAGGCCTACACAGATAAAAACAATGCATGTAGTAGTATTATTGCAAATCAACACCACATATATGCAAGTGGTCGGTAATCCGCCTTTCAATATAGCAGAGGCAGAGTGGGGGAATGTTTGTTTGCAGTAGGACTGTGAAGAGGAGCAGCACACGTGAGTTGCTCTTCTGCCCAGTCCTAGTGTAGGCTGGGCGCCAGATACTTGTTTCATTTATTACCCCTTATCTTCATGAAGCTAGAGAAGGTCTCAAATGACGAATGTGATAAAGCTGAAACAGATTTGTGAACAGAAAAGTTTGGCCAGGGGTCTCTTATAGTTCAGAAGTTTTCAACACTGTAGCACGACCACTTTTAACACAAGTTGTTTTGTTGTTGCTTTTATCATTCGAGGGGCTTGGGCATGGTGGTCATTGAGACCCATGTACTTAGGTGTGTGTATTTTTTTACGATAACATGTTGTAATATGGTGACTGTATTAATAATATATTTATTACAGACAATGGCCAAAGAAAACAAAATAAGAAATATAACTACATAACTAGTCACAACAAATTTCCTTCAAGGACTTAGGCCTATTCCTCTTCATGCAAGTAGCAAGGTGATAACGCTCACATGTTTTCTCGCAGAGAGAACAAACACAGTTTATATCAGGTGTGTGAAACTGTAATGTGCGGCAAACTCTGTGGTAAAAACCATGTACCGCATATCGGGTAACAAGAAGACGCAATTCGTAATTGGCAACTGACCACTCTCTGTTTATCATAGCGTCAGTAGAGTAAAAATCGCTCCAAATCTCTGCTTTCTTCTGATGATGCTCTCGCAATAGTTCTTGATATGGTGACTGTATTAGTGTGTCTTTGTACTTTAGGTGAGGATTGGGAGGGAGGCAGCCGTGGCCATAAATAAGGAACCATCTTGGCATTTGCCTGCAGTAGACGTGGTAAACCACTTCCAAGATGGCCTAGTTGGGAATCGAATCCACCTCGCCTCAGAATTGCCACATGAGGCTTAGCATACCCCGTTTCAGACCTCAGATCAGAATTACTTTTATGGGCAGGGTCAGGAAACGAACCCAGACCTCTGGGGAAAGAACAGAGAATGCTAGCCACTACACGAGGTGGTCAAACAAGAATTGTGTCCAGGCATGTATCTAGGCCTAATGGGTAAGACTAGGGAGTTGTGTGTCTACAAGGTATATGGGAGCTGAAAACACGGTAGCCTTTCTTCCTGGAAATACAAACTGTCATTCACTCATTGAGAACAGTTTCCAGCTAGACTGTAAAGAACCCATTACAGATTTGGGTGCTATTCAGCACCTAGAACAAATATTAGGTACTGAACTCCATTGTCATGCACAGGAATACAATGCTAACTTTCTTACATATTTCGAGTGATCAAGCTAAGAGAACTTTAACCCTCAGTGTAAGAAAAATGTCCCTACGATGCCAGAACAACCCTTGTTCTCTCAGCTATAAAATGCATGTTAGCAGGCTCCACCATCAAATAGGGAGGTACAATTTGACATGCTGCATACATAAAATGATGATTACTAACACAGTAAGACTGAAACCTACAATGAAGCAGCACTCAAAAGGAGCTACGGGCTAACGTACACTACTGAATGAAGCCCTACTGTACTCCTAGGCTTTTACATCCAACAATGTAGTAGGCCTACACCTTGCAGGCTCTAAGCTAAGCATAATAGAGGACCAGAGGGAAGATAACAAAGTAGCCAATAAAGCCTACTATTATTTTGCTGGAGGGTATCTGTATTAATATCTTCTAGCAAGTACACAAACAAACAATATTAACATATATTTCTAGAGCCAACAAACATTCTTTGTCGACTTCATCGCCCATGCCTAGGATTGTATCAATCCTTGCCTTATTCCCTGGCACATAGGACACCAGAAGTCACAGCCATGCAGAGTGTATGTCAAAATAGGACCAGGGTCCAAACCTGGGTGCTTCCATCACAAGTCACTTTGTATCTTTAATACTGTACTTGTAGTATTTGATTGAGACAGCTGCATGCATGCAAGTATTAGCATAGATAGGCCCTACCGCATATCAAACTACTTAAGTAGCCTACCGTTAACGAAACTAAAGCTGTTCCTGCACAAAGACTTGACAGAAGTCTTCAGCAATATGAAAACAATTGTTTGGTACATTTGGCAGGAATAAATTACATATTTTCCAATATGTACAAGACTATCGTACCTATATTCGGATTTTTACGGTACGCGAAAAACAAACAAATAAAAGTAAATCCATAAATTCTGATTAGTCAGTATAATTATACCGACAGAAACTATGACAAAGGTTTACATCTTAGCAATTAAAACCTACCCTACATATCAATTATGTTGTCCCACGTTTAGAGCGAACGTAGCTGTCGCCATTTCTAATAACACCGCTAGTCACTTGTTATTCAGTTTAGTATTGGATCCAACATAATACAGACTAAGTCACTAAAAATGGAGTATACTGCAACAGTTGTCGGCATGCGGGCCCAAACAGTAAACAAAACGCACATGGCGGTCTTTGTTTTGATTCGAATCGCCCATAACAGTGTCCCGCGCCTGTATCGAACTACACTTCGCTGCTTTTCACAAGTTGGCGACAGTTACATGCGCGTCGTGTTTGTTTCGTAGTTCAGGCTTCTCTCATCAGAGCTGCACTTGAGAACAAAATATCCTCTGTAGCGCAAATTTCAAACTATTATCGTCGTGAAATTTCAACATTCCAGCAGCAGTACAAAAGGGGGGGAGAGATTGTACGTTACTTTCCGATCTTCCCTCGTACAATGTTAGACCAGTGACGTTTGAAGTGTGCAATCGCACACTTTGTAGGCAAGCTGTTTGTTACGATCCTCTCTGTTGCGAAGTTTTACTAACTACTCTTTCAGGAGACACTTGTGTTTGGAATGTTCAAGAAAGGCCAACCCTCCAGTTATTATTTCATAAGTTGAACAACTAAAAACAAAACCACAATCCGAAATAATAAAGAGAATATTCACGGGCGATTCATTGCCAATGCAAATCAAATGGAGATTCGCGGACTGGAAGTTCGCTATGCATAAGCTTCGGTGCCATTTTGAATCGTGGAAGCCCTACACGTCCGCTCACCTTGCATGCAACTGATGCAGACTAGTTCAAAATCCGACGACCTGGCCGGGAATTTAACTTGGGACCTAGCGGACGAACGAGTTAGCCACGGAGACAGGCAAGAATATCTGTATTCCGTGCAGTGAGATCTCCGTTCGATCTCCCAGCTGAGGCACGTGCTGGGGTGCTCAGCCAAGCATGACGAAGGGGCAGGGCTAGGGGAAGGGGTCTCTGTTCGCAACAATCAATACTTAAATATTGTATGTACGACTCAAAAACGTGCAAAAGAAGTTCCAGCTTTATATTCTATCGTGGGACACACGGCAATTCTAGGCAGAAGTTGTTCAAATACTCTCTCTTTTTTGCCTACTTTTATATCTTGTAAAACATGAAGGTAAGTCTACACGGGCCAAATGCCCGTGTGTGTAAATATCGTTTATGTTCGACCCTGACTATTATATGTCAGAAAACGGTACTATAATGAGGCTCATTATAACACTATTTTTCATTATGAAACAGTTTCTCCCACCAATCAGAGCTCAAGAAACAGTTGTTTGTCAAATTAGATAAGGATAGCATCGCACCTGCGCTGAGTTCCACGGCCTTCTAATTTAAATTTCACTGCATGGCCTAGTGTCATAGGGTAATCGAGGAGGCCATGGTCAAATACAAGGCATTCTCTGCGTCTCATGCGCGACGTTCAGTACATAAAACTGGGGAAATCTCGACAGATATGTATGAATATTTATGTTCGAACATAAAATAGTTATAATAATTATCGTCGAACATAAACAGTCGTATGCAACTCGCCTATAATGGTAATTCAGACACGAGTATGTTTATAAAACGAGCGTATGCATAATGTGCTAGTACAGTATATGAACGTATGCATGTGTGTGTGGCTGTCCTCCATATCAATTCCCAAATTACAATAACTGAATTGAATCAAATTTGGTACAGAGGTAACACTAGTAAATGTGATCTCAGAGTGATGTTTTATATTGCCACCATGCTACCGAATACAAGATGGCGGCCTTTCGAGTTTTCAAAGCTTACATCGAATTACAACTTAACTAATCATCGGATCTGTATAAAATTTGGGAAAATCAAGCCTTAATGTGCGATGCAATCGTGGCCCAAACTGCAAGGTCATCAATCGAAAATTGAAGATGGCAGCCTTGCAAATCATTCACGCATTATAATCCATAACTTATGGTCCAATAAATCAATGCTCACAGTACTTGGCATCCAGTTTTATATAAGGACTCTCTATTACCAACCAACGTGATGATTATAATGAGGGTGAATGTTACGCGCAGCCGGCAACTTGAAATTATAAAACACAAAGACAAATAATTATTATTGAATCTTAAGAGTTACTGCACAGGCAACGAAAGTAGGACAAGGGGGAACCTTGTAAGTGACTTCGTACAGCCAAGAAAAATGTACAGAGACTCCATAGATTCAAGATGGTGACTTCACGAACTATTAGAATAAACTCTTTACAGGTCCTTGGGATACTATTTTCCCACCATGTATTTATAGAACGGTGTTAGGGAGAGAATCTTCCCACCCCCTTCCTTTCAAGCAGTTCCACGTGCATCCACAACCTAGATGCAGAGAAATATTGAAAACCCATTAATTTGATGTATATTGTCATCAGAAACCAAAGGTGGGATGCATATATCCCAGTGGTCTCCACAGTGCACGTGCTCGCCAGTTCAGTTGTGTTGAGTGAATGAAATGCATTGCTTTACAGAAGAAAGGTGTTTTTATTGAAGATAAGAGATTTGTAAACGTTGGTTTATAACTGAAATACAATGTTAATAATGGTTTTGGTCACTTGAGTAAATATATTTCAGCTAGAATGTAAATAATTATCCTGCTCAGGGTGTTTGCCATAGAACAGAAGATTTTTTAAAATTAATATTCTGTGGTTTTAGTAAATACGATTTTGAAATTATTGAATTATATTCGAATATACTAACTTTTAACATTCCAAAATCACCTTTATATTTTTTGTGCAGTTTTCGGTAAAGATGATATAGGTCACTGACCTTGTGTTGCGTGGGAGTTACGTTTTTTTTTTCAAAATTATAGAGCGTGATGGGTGTTTTATATGTTATATCCTGTTAAATAAACCTAATTATTGAGTGATAAACAAAGTATCATCATAATTTGGAGCTGGGAAATTATTACCCCATTGCTCATTTAAGAAAACATACTGTCGGGTATGGGCAGTGGGATAATAATTTCCCACCCCATAGTTCATAAAATAGAATCCACACCTATAAAGTGGTTGCATATTCCTACTCATCAATCACCCCCAACTACAAATGTGCAATAAAAAACAAATATTTTATACCCCCAGTCTTTTGCCCTATAAAGGGTTAAAATCGACAATTCAGAATGTAATTGCGCAATTAAGACAAATCTTGGCAAGAGATGAGCATTATGTACGGGTTCTTACTTGCGTTAGTCGAAAGATTACCACGCTGAATATAGTGCAGAGCGGTCATCTTGAAATTTCAAAATAAATCAATAACTCTCAGTATCTTAGAGATACAGTGTAATAACAGATTTTAGCAATAAGGTAGAACCTTATAGGTCGCTTCGTATGCCCGAAACAAAAGAAAAGCCACTCCGTACATTCAATAAGGCGACTAAGCGTACTATAAATATGCAAATGAGTAAATCAGGATGTAATTGCACAATTAAGATGAAACATGGTAGGGGAGGAGTATTCATCACACTGAATATGGCGCGCAGCCACCATCTTGAAATATCATAATTTAAAAATATAGAACTCTCCATGTTTTAGAACTAAGATAATGAAAATTAGTGATAAGGTAGACTCTGTTTGATCAGAGCAACTTCAATTTTTCAAGATGGTAGCCGGGCGTACAATAAAAACGCAATAATGAATCATTCAGAATGAAAATTGTGGAATATAGAACGGAAGTAAACAAGAAAGAAGTACCATAGGCCTATAAGGGACCTTTCAGAAATAAACCATTTGAGTTGCAAACCGAATTCAACCCTCGGCGGCTATATTGAAAATATAGAACAGGATATAGAATAACTGAAAGTATTTTGAAGCTGCAATTAAGAAAATGAGTAGTAATGTAGAACCATGTAATTGACTTCCTTTGACCAAGAGTTTAGTGCTTTTCAGTCGGTCAACACGAATGTACCCAAAAAGAGATAGGTTATGCCCTAATCCTGAAATAAATTACATGAGATTAAAAAGACACTAGGATGACCAGTTTTCGATCGTCAAGCGATCATCATCAGATCCATTACACTTAGGCTATAAAATCTATGTTTGAAATACAGGTGAAATATTTACAATATGTACAATTATTTAGTTGCAGTATTGTTACTGCAACTGTCAGTGTATGCTAAATGCAGTATATATGATGTTAGGTGAAATGCTAAATGGTGATATATATCCGGAGTTTGTAATTTGGGGGGGGGGGGGGGGGGGGGGGGGGCGTGGTGGCTCAGCGGTCTAGCTGTATGCCTCTCACCAAGGTGGTCCGGGTTCGGATTCCACGTATAAAAAAGGTCCCGTGGCTCATGATCTCAAGATTAACGGTCACGTTAAACTACAAGCTTCCTTTCCTTTTCCTTTGTAATTTGGAGTGATTATATGGTTGTAAAAATCAACTATGGTTAAACTATAATATTATAGGCTAACTACTTATCTGATTGTCTTCCTTACTAGAGACCAACAGTCAATTGTA